>CM052438.1:133400449-133417023 GCA_028533085.1 Varecia variegata | reverse complement strand
ATGTTTAAAACTTTAAAAATAGTTTTTACGTTCTTCCCTACAAGAGGTGAAGGGAAGTTAGACCTTTTTCAGTTACGTAAACAGCATAAACGACTAGGACCGGCCTCTCCCAGGAGGAAGCCAGCAGTGGCCCTGGAGGGCCGGGCCTGGGTGTGCACTGTGGCTGCACCCACCCGGCAGCCTGGGGAAGTGACCGCAGAGCCTGCCCCGCACATCGGACCATCCTGGCCCCTGCCCACGTCAGCACCACGACACTCCTGGCGGAGAGGACCTGTGCTGGGGAGGGTTACTGGCCAGGCGCTTGTCTGCAGGGACGGCTTGGTACTCAGCTCCCCTCTGGCCGCTGTTTGTGTTGTTCGTAACACGCACCCCAGCAGGAGTCCTGCAGGAGTGAGCGAGAACATGAGATTCTGGCATCGCCAGAAATTCCTTGCAGATCCTCAAACGGGGCAGGCTCTCTCAGGCATCCCGCACATTGTACATGCTGTTTCCTGTGTCCCTGTCACCCTCATCTTTCCTGAGTAATTCCTTCTTGTCCTTGAAGACTCCGTAGAAGGTCACCTCCTCCTGAAAGCCTTCCTTACTCGCTGGCAGGACCAGGGACCCATCTTGACCTTCCATAGCCCCCCCTTCTACGCCTCCCCTGCTGGCACGATTCTCCCCTTTGTGGAATGGTCCGAGTACTTGGCTGTCTCCAGTGAATGTCTCCTGTGAGTTCCCACCAGTGCAAGGTGCCTGGCACAAAGGCAAAAATAATCAATACATTAATTAATCTATGTATTGACTCTCTGCCTTGCTTCAGAAAGAATTTAAGGAAACACAAAGATCAAATATGCCCCCAGGGAGCTTAGAGTCTGGTTGAATGGCAGACACACATAAGCATTTTTAACACATTAACTGCCATGTGAGTTGCATTTAGCTCATGCTAGTTTTGAGCCCAGGGCCTCGTGAAGCATTTGTAACTCACACATCTCTTCACCTTGGGAGCTGCAAGAACTACTTTTCAAGTTGCAGATAACCCACACACAGAAAACAATAAAAAAATAACAAATTTTTCACTAAAATAGAAAGGATAATTTTTGTTTTTGAAGTTTTTATCCTATTTTTGTAATAAAATACCATGGCCCCAAAGAAAAATTTTTTTTTCTAGTGGGGCAGTACAGTAAGATATATGATAAGGGCTGACATAATGTGATCTGATTAAGGGCTCAACCCTCTCTGGTCAGGACCAGGCGTCACATATGAGGACGCTCAGTGAATGTTTCTTGAGATGGGTTGGGAGGGAGGACCTAAGGGGACCTAGAGATCACTCATTCCAGGAGGGAAACTGCAGGTGGAGGGAAAAGGGACTATGGATGAGCCTCCCAGTTAGCAGCAGTGCAAGAAACAGAACCGAGGACTCTGTGATGTTAACTGGCAATCCTAAATTCCATTCACTGGGTGCATAGTAAGACAAGCTGCTTCTCTTCCCTGAGCCTCAGTTTCCTGCCCCGTAAAGGAAGGGGTTGGAGTAGTCCATCACTGAGGGCTCATCTCATGAGACTGAAGTAACCAAGGGCTAAGCAGTGCCCAGCTCACATAAGACTTTACCTGTCTTATTTTGATACAAATTCAAGAAGCTGCTCACAGACAGCAGCCCTTCATGCATTTATTCAAAACGTGTACTGTGTGCCAGGTGCAGGCAGACCTGGGCATAACCACAGGATATGATCCAACACATCCCCTGCACCTGCTCCCCTTGTACAGGTCTCCAAAACCCTGGGCTGCCCCAACAATCTGCTCTACAACTTGCAGTAAATCTCTGATCTCTTTTATCATACTTTCCATCTTTCTTCCCTTCCCTTGCTTTCTCTCTCTTTCATACTTTCATTCATTTACTCATGCCTTCAGCAATTGCTTACTAAGTCCCCACACTGTGCCTGGCTCAATGTGCTACAGCTACAGCAGTGAGGAAGGCCCAGGATTTGCCTTCTAGAACTAAGTGGGACTTCCTCCTGGTTCTCAGCTTCGTGGTGTGTGGCTGCCTGGAACACCCTCTCTACTGCCACCAAACTTCTACCCCACATCCAAAGCCTTGTCTACAGGCTGCCTCCCTGCAAAACTTTCCCTGACCTTCCCCGCTCTGGGGTCCTACAGTCCCTGCTTTCTACATTAATCCCACTGTATTGTATGGAAGGGTTGTGTCTGCTGGCCCCACTACTGGGACAGTGTATTTTCATTACTGTAACCACAGCAGTGGGAAACCCAGCAAGTGCTCGGGAAACCTTGGCTGAAACATGCTGCGATCCAAACTTCCTGACCAGCACGCTGTAACTAGCCCAGGCTCTGGGGAGAAGGCAGAATGGTGCCTCTCTCCCACCGCCTGTCCTACCTGCAAAGCCAGCACTATTCTGCTCTGCAGCTTCTCTCTGCCTCAGACATTGATTCCAGCTCACGTGGGACCCGCAAACCCTGCTCCCTGCACCCTGGGCTGTTTGTACCTGTATCCTTGGACACCCTGTCTAATCCCTGCTTAGGACTTTCTGCAGCTTGCTGGGGAATGTGCATAATCCAAAGTAAGAAAATCTACCTTTGCAACATTTCCACAAATAAAAAATACCTATAGAGCCTTAAGCTTTTCTGGCTGGATGGAAAAATTTTGGTTAAGATTCTTTCAGGAAGAGAGAATGAGCTCCTCCTACAAGGTTGTATTCACACTAGCCCAAGCACAGGAGGCCACGGATATGGGCAAGACCCTGGCTTGGCATAAGGTGGCTGAGGTTTGAGCCCTGTCTCTGTCGTGCTAGCTGCAGGGCCTCAGCAACTTACTTCTTCTCCCTGAGGAGTCTCATCTGTAAATCAGAACTGATAACACCACCCTTACATCGAAGATTAAATCAAAAGGATGTAAGGCTCTTGACACGTTGACTGTGACACTGTCCTCACTCAGTAAGTAGCGACTATCAGTACTCTCATGGAGGAGCTGGGAAGGTGAGAAGAATATCATTTCTCCTTGTCGTTTACACTTCTGAAATTCATTCCACACACATTGTCTCATTTAAGCCTCAATCAGTAGTCCATAGATGCATTTTATTATCCTTTCTTTAAAGAGAAGGTAACCAAGACTCAGAAGTTGAATGATTTGCCCAAGGTCACACAACCAGGAGATGTGGATGTTGACCTGGACTCACCAATTCTCTGACTCTAAATGTGGAGCTTTCCATGGCCCCAGGCCACAGAGGAAGCCACTTGCATGTGTCCCCATCTGGGAAGAAGTGCTCCTGCTCGGATGAACACCTCTGTTGGACTAGGATTCCCCCAATATCCCTAGTATGGTAGAGGTGGTTACTGCTCCCCGAACAGCACCTGCTCTTTGCAGTGAAGTATAGAGAGGGTGAAGTGAGTGCCATGGACATGTGTCCCTTCTAGGCCAAGGGAACAACAAGCTCCTCCGTGCTGCTCTTCCTCTGTGACAGTGACCCTGGAAGCCATAGTTTCTAGACTGCACAGCTACAAGGCGACCATTCTGCATGATCCTGGCCTGTGACATGAGTAAGAAACAAGTCTTTGTTGTGTCACCACTGAGTTTGGGGGCGTCTCTGTTATTATATCTTATCCTAGTGTACCCTGCTTCTATGTAGACTGAACACTAGATAAACACCGTATGGAATCATACTTTGCATATGGTATCTTATTTAATCTTAGCCTATGCATAAGGTATTATCACCTTTATTTTGCAGATAGGGAAACTGAAATTTAAAAAAAGTTAATATAAAAAAAGTTTTAAAATAAAAAGAATAAATAACTTGCCCAAGGTAACATAGCTCATTTGTTTTTGTGCTTTTTGTCACTCCCACTGTCCTTAGTTTCCCTATCTGTAAAATGGGGAAATGGGGCTAGACGAGACACTGGTAACACGCACCCCAGCTCTGACAAGCTATAACCGCCTGCCTGGCCTCCTGACACATGGCTGACCCTGCCGTGGAGCTTCCAGCGGGTTCCAGCTCCAGTCTCGCCCTATGACTTCAGTCTTGCTGCTGTCGCATCTGCCCAGAGAGGATGAGGGAGTCAGCTGCTGGCTTGCTCGCTCATTCCCTCAGTCACTTACTCATCTCACTTAATTACCAACTCACTCATTCATTTACAATCATTCACTCATTCATAGTCATTTCCCCAAATTTTCATTGCTTCACTCAAATTCACATACTTTCATGTATTCACTTATTAGCTTCTTTATTAATTTACTCATTCACTTACACATTCTTTGAATCATTTTTTTACTTATTTATTTCTTCATTTATTCAGTCATTAACTCACTCATTCATTCACATTTTTGCTCATTCTTTTCTTCATTCACTCCCTTCTCCACGCCTTCGCTCACTCACACCCCGTCCACACCCTTCCTCCCTGTTCCCAGCGCAGCAAGCAGAGCCTCCCTGTCAGCTGGGTCCATTAGTCCTCCCTCCAAGAACGTTCCCTTCCCTTTTAGCATCCAGCTTGCCGAGCTGTGCAGGCATGTCTCCTGGCGTGCAGGGGATATGCTCTCCACTCAGAAACAGATGTTCTTGTAATTACTGTTTCCACTTTCACCCTCTAATGCCAGAAAATTCTTTCCACAAACTCCTCCAGCACACAGGAAGGCAACCACGCGGAATGGGCAGGGCGTGCAATGCCTGCGGGGGCAGATTCCAGGACCCGGGCTATTCCTGGCGGTCAGCGCTCAGGAGACTTGGAGGGCCTCCTCCCTCCAGGACTTTGCAACCTGGGGTCCAGGGCTGAGCTGGGACAGGGGCAGCCCAGAGAGCAGCAGACTCTGTGAACCAGGTTAAGGAGTGTGAAGAGAAGTAGCCTGTCTCAGGACTATGGCGTCTGGGCTTGGGTCACTGCAGTGACAGACAACAAGGTCAGGGGAGAATGTGGAGGCTTACTGGCATGTGGCCAGTGAGAAACTTGTTAGCAATGTCATGGCAAAAGATCAAAATCACAATTTACTGACCTTTTACCATGTGCTAGGTATTTCCCATACTTTATGCTACTTGTTCCTCAATGATCAATCTACGTATCTTTCATTTGGAAATAGAATTCCCTGAGTTTTAGCTGGTCCCGTGACCTCTTAGCCAAGGAATATTCCCAAATTCCCTTGCAGGGAGGTGTGACCAATGGGTATGAGCCCAGGCATATGTGTAACTTCTTGATCGTGTCTTTAGAAGGAAGCTGGATGCCCTCCACTTCCTCTTCTGCCGCCTGCTAGCTAAAGTGTGGCCCTATTTAGTGAGCCATCTTTGTTTTTGGGCTTAAGGGTTATCGTAGGGTAGCGGAACAAGAGAGAAGCAGCCCTGGTCCCTGAAGAACCTTGGGAAGCAGAACATCTCTATCCCCCCAGCTGAGATTTTCCATGCAAGAGAAACAAACCTCAGTTACGCTCTGGCTACTGTTGTGTTGAGCCCTGTTCTTAAAACATCCCAGCCAGCATTCACTCCAGGCAGAAACTTCTTTGCCCTTGTGGAGAAACTTCCTTTAGAGGAACACTCTTCCTTCTCTCACTCCCTTACTTATTTTTCTATTTTGCGGTTGAAAAGTATCCCCTCAAAATTCATGTCCACTGGGAACCTCAGAATGTGACCTTATTTGGAAATATGTTTTTTGTGGATATATTTAAAGTAAGGATTGAGATGAGACCATACTCGATTAGAGTGGACCTTAGACCCGATGAGAATGTTTTTTATAAGACAGAGATGGACACACAGGGACAGAGGAGAAAGTCCAGTGAAGGTGGAGGCACAGATTGGAGTGATGCATCTACAAGCCAAGGAATATCAAGGATTGCTGGTGCCACCAGACGCTGCGGGAGAAGCATGGGATGGATTCTCTCTCACAGGAACCAACCCTATTGGACACGTGGATTGTGGACTTTGGTCTCTAGAACTGTAAGAGCATCAATTTCCATTGTTTTAAGTCACCAAGTTTGTGGTAATTTGTTATAGCAGCACTACGAGACTCATACAGTCTCTGAGAGGAATGACAACTATTGAACTGGCAGGTTTGGGAGAAGGAACTGGACCTGCCTCACCCCTTGAGGTGGCCTACAGAAAGCAAACTTCCTCTCCTCCATGCAGTGGGATTGCCAAGTCTGTCTAATTCTAGGGTGAAGTCTTAGCAACGCCCTCTGGCCGCAGAACTAAAGCCACAGGGTGGGCTTTCCATTGAAACTGGTACAGTGTGGTGCTCAAGACCATGGCCTTGGAAGCCAGACCACCCAGCATTAGGTCCTGGTCTGCCAGTTACTAGCTGTGTGATGTGGGGCAAGTGAATTAAACTTGCAGTGCCTTGGTTTCTTCATCTGTAAAATGGGGATAATAATAGTACTTAGCATACAGAATTGTTGTGAGAATTAGTGCTAAACAAGTGTTAATGCTTAACTAGTGGTGATGATGCTATGTAAGTATTTGCCATTATTATCTGTCCGACTCCTCTATGTCTCAATTAATTTTAAATTTAGGCCAGGAAGATGGGTATTATCTTCTGGATCCTCTGGAACCCCAATACTTATTTAATCTTTATTAGCCTCATTTTGCAGATTAGGAAACTGAGTCTGGGAGAGAGAGATGAAATGGTGAGCCCATGGTCACCCTTTGAGCCTCCTCCGTGTACCCTGGCTGCTCAGTCGCTGGTCTGGTCTGGTTGCTGGGCTTCCAGCTCACTCCTCCCTGGCAGCAGCCGGCAGGCCCTGGAAGGTCTCCCTCCTGGCTCTCAGGCAGTGTGCTGGAGCCCGGTGGGGACTCCCGCTCCAGCAGTTCCAGTCTGCCGTGCAGCCTGGTCGAGTGGACGCGGCCTGTGTGAGCACCTGCAGTCCGTTTTCACACAAGGCCAGCTGACTCCACAGCTCTGACAGGGCTGTGTCTACAGGCCTGAGCTGTGCCCCAGGGAAGCAAGGTGCATATGCTTGCACAGATGTGGCCCCTCTGCCTCAAGGGCTCGGAGACATCATCCCTGGGTAAAAGCAGAATATTAATCTGGAGAACCAGCCTGCTTAGCACACACCCGAGGGCCCCTCCCTGTCGCTGGGAAGACAGAGTTCCCCTTCGCCCAACTGTACTGACAGGCTGAGGAAAAGGGTGGGAAGGACAGCAAGGCAAGGAAAGGAAGGGGCATTGGCCAGGCTCTGTGCCAGGTGCTTCACGTGTGCTGTCACATTTAGTCTTCACAACAATCCTACGCTGGAAACCCATTTTAACGGATGCAGAAACTGAGGCCCAAGGAGCTGAAATCACTTATTCAGGCCACATAGCCAGGAGACATCAGAGGCCTCTGGGCCTGCAGAGCTTTTGCTTTGACACCACGTGGGACTAACTTTCTTCACTCTGAATAGGGAGGGTCCTTCGGGTCCCGAGCAGACTGGGGCAGCTTCTCCCCACATTTCAGCCCTTGGTCACCAGCAGCAGCAGCAGCAGCGGTGCCGGCAGCACTGAATGGCGTTTGACACTTACGGAGGGCTCTTATTTTCATTATCTCGGTTCACGTGACGTTAAGTTGAGCTGTGCTCTGCCAGCGATCTCACGGAGAAGGTTCCAGAGCAGGGAGCTGAGGCTATTTCCTCTTCGGGGCCCCACTGGCTCCATTCCTGGGAGCGCCAAGGGCACAGGCCACAGGCATGCTCTGCTTTTTAAGAGGCTTTCATCAGCGAACTTGGCCATGGTTTCCCGGTGCCCGCTCTGTGCCCGGCACTGTGCTAGGGGCAGGGGCTTCGGAGATGAGGCGATTACTCCCTGTCCTTGAGAGGTTTATGCATAAGTGGGGATTATAGACCTCGAGGATTAAGAATGATGATGACGATGATGATTTTAACACTTATTGAGCAATTACCATTCTAAGTGATTGATGCTTATTATCTTATTTTGCCTGCCTATCAATTTTGTAGGCAGGCAGTGATTAATCTGCCCAGAATGGATGGAGAAGCCAGTTACATCTTCATAGAGAAGTGGATATCAAAGCAGGGTTTTAAAGAATGAATAGGAGTTTGCCAGGCAGAAAACATGTGAAAGTGGATCAGGAAGTTCCAGATAGAAGAAAAATGAGAAAAGCATGAACAATGATGGAGAGGCACAGAACTGTGGTGTGCAGCAGGAATTCCAGGTAGTTCAGTATGGCCACAGCAAGAAGTTGGGGAGTAGAGAGTGAGGTATGATTTCAGAAATGAGGCCACAGAGGGAACAAGGAACAGCTCTTGGAGGCTCGTGAATGCCAGGCAGAAAAGCTAGACTTTTTATTTATTCATTAAACAAACAGGGGTTTTATTTGTTTCCTACAATAAATAGCTGGGGAAAAGCAGTTCAGGCTGGCACAGCGGATCAATAGAGTCATCAAGGCCCCGGGCCTCTTTTGCGTCCAGCTCTGCCATCCTTGAGGCTTTCCTTGTGGTGGCAGGGTGGCTGCCACACCTCCAAGCCTTTGTGTTCACAGCAGGAAGAAGGGGGAAGGATAAAGGACAAAGATCTGCTCTTTGTGACAGGAGCTCAAACTTCACCTCATGGCCAGCGGGCACCCAATTAAGGGTCTGAGACAGAGAGGAGATGGTGACAATAGTGGCCAACATGTCCTAACTCTGCACCAGGGAATGTTCTCAGTGGGCACTTTACACACATCACCTCGGCTAATCCTCAAAGCAATCTTAAGACACAGATACTGTCATTATCCCTAGTTACAAATGAAAATGAGGAGACACAGAAACGTAGAGAAAATTGTCCAAGGCCAGGAGTGGTAGAAACCGGGCAGTTTGGTTCCTGAGTCTTGCTGTAATCACCACAGTCCCATGCATTTTAGAAAGCACACTCTGACTGTGAGAAGCTCCAGGTGAAGGGGACGGGGCTGAGCAAGGGTGGTGGCCATGGGTGGAGAAGGGGGCAGGGAGGGAGGGGACGAGTCAGGACACAGAGAGAGACTGGTGTGGGGCGAGGGTGAGGGCCAAGGAGAGGAGAACCTCGGGTCTGTGTGACTCCCCCTCTCTAACCCAGCCTCCTCTGTGTCCACAGGGCCTGCAGGGCTGTTGCTGGGCCACCAATGCTGGACACACATGGAGATTCTGAAAAAAAAGTAATACCACCATGGCAGGCATAGCCTGACTCAGGGCTGACTTCCACACTGACACCCACATCATCACTGTGGCTCTGTGTGCAGACTCTCACCCTGCACAGTGCCAGAGCCAAAAAAAGCATCAGCTGGTTTGCAGAGCTGGGGCCATGGTTAGATCATCGTCCTGTGCAAGGCAGATGGGAGCAGGGTGACGCTGACGTCTGCTGCTGACAGGAGCCTGGATACAGGCTCTAGGCCTGCCTAGAGGGGACAGGACAAAGATTCTGTGGCTCCTATTCCTGCTGGCCCTCAAGCCAGTCCTTGGCAATCTCCTGAGCACCTACTATGTGCCGCATCCTCAGTGGGACGCTGGGACATAGAAACAAATCTGCTTCTCCAAGGTCAAGGAGCTCCCAGTCCTCAGGATATTGGCACCCCGTGGAGGATACTGTAACATAGCAAAGCACACAGAGTGGTGGGAGCACGGGGTGCTGGTCCAGGGGCATGTGGTGGGGGGGATGTGAAACCAGCCTGGAGGTCTGGGTGGGCCTCCTGGAGGAAGGGCCTGCCACCAACTCTTCTCTTCCCAAAGAGCAGATTTGGCCAGGCAGAGTGCGGCTCCCTTTAGTGGGACCACATGGAGTAAGGGGAGAGAGCAAAAGCAAGGCGCACAGAGGAGGGTCTTTGGGAAGACTGAGCCTGCTGTGTTTCCTCATCACATTCCTGGCTCCTGGCATCCTGGTAGCTGGCAGACATGGCTTCTGACTGTTGCAGAAAGCAAAGCTCTTAGTGCTTGCAGTGGACTGTAAACTTGACACGACCCTTCCCTACCTCGTATCCACACCCCTTTGCGGTGTGGCTCTGCAGCTCCTCCCATAAGAAGTGGAGTCTATTTCCCTACCTGTTAAATCTGGGCTCACCTTGTGACTTGCTCTGACCAATAGAATGAGGCAAAGTGATGCTGTGCGAGTTCTGGGTTTAGGCCTCAGTAGACCTTGCTCACATCTGCCTGTTCTCTTGGAACTCTGCTCAGCTGCCAGGGGAAGAAGCCCAGGCTAGCCTGCTGGATGACCCTAGGCATAGGGCCCAGCACCCCCTTATCCCCCTTCTTTGCCCCAGATGACAGTCAGTCCTCAGCTGACCCACCAGCTGACAGACTCGTCCCCCATTGCCTAGGACCTTCTTAATTTTAAAACTGAAAGTCCAACACCCCAGGAACCCTTTGAGTCAAGGCCCAGGAAAATGGGGGTGGCTGTTCACCCAGGCTGCCTTCAGATGCATGAGTGAGCCCAGCCAGGCTTCATCTAGGTCAGCAGAGCTGCCCAGCTGACGCACAGACCAGGGAGCAATAATAAATAGCTGTTGTTCTAAAGCACCAAGTTTTGGGTGGTTTGTTACCTGGCAATAGATAATGGCTACACTGGCATATTTGGGAATCAGGCCCAGGCTCTTGGCCTCAGTAGCAATTGGGAACTGACTAGATTCCTCTCCTCGAGCTGGGCATCGAGTGGGTCACAAGGAGGGCACTGTGGCTCCGGGAGGTGAGTCACCTGCCTGGATCTCAGGGCCGGGGCGTACCTGCGATGGAGTGCAGACCCGGGTCTCCGAAGCCTTCCCCTTCCACCACGCTGCCTCTGTAATCAGCACATTTGTGCTGCAGTAACTGAAGCTCCCCCAGAGACTGTTGATTTAACAAATTTCTGGTCATGCTCGGGCTTGCTGAGATGGTTTTCTTTACAAGATCCAGTGTCAGACCGTGTGGTGTGACCCCTTCTCCCAAAGGATGATGAGACCGATACTTAACCACAAGCCACTGTCAATTCCACTGTGGCCAGAGAGCAGGGCAAAGGCCAGCGCTTGTCAGGTGGCCAAAGGGAGGTGTTCAGAACGTCACGAGGCAAAGGTTGGAAGCCACTCAGACTCTGGGCGTGAACAAGGAGCTGGCAGGCAGGGATCTTAGTTCTGATTCTGACACATGCCAGCTGCATGACCTTGGGCAAGTCACTGCTCTTCTCTGGCAGATTGAGTGTCAATCGATTATTTAAAACCTGGACTACTCCCTGGGAATTCTTTGGGGTCAGGAACCATGGGCTGTTCAATTTTGTATCCAGTACCTGATATGGTGCATTGTAGTTGCTCAATAACAGGGCAGGGGACCCTGGCAGATTAATCTGGAAGAAATGTAAATTGTTTCCCTATTCTAAGGAAGAATGGAACTGGACTTTGTGTGTCTAGTGTCTGGGCATCTCTGCCCTGAAAGAGAGGTGGCTGGCTCTATTTCATTCCCAGGAGCTCTCTCCTGTCCAGCTGTTCTGCACACCTCTGAGACAGATTGTGAGACCTTGCAGTTTTTGGAGAGAATGGTACTAAGAGGCCTGGTGGTCTCAGGAGTCTAGTGGGGAAAACCAGGGACAAAATATAGCACCGAGAAGACTCCTCTCCTTCGAAGGGTCATGGAGGCTTGGGTGGGAAGATAAAACTTTGCCACCTTAGGAGTTCAGCACTGGAAAGACTGCCATGGGCCAGCAACTGTCTATGGGCAAAGCAGCGGTAACTGCAGCAGTGGATCGAACAATAACAGAGCTTTTCCATACTTGGGAAGTGTTATGAGTTGAATTGCATCCCCTGCAAAAATTCCAGTGTTGATGTCCTAACCGTTAGTACCCCAGAATGCGACGTAATCTGGAAACAGGGTCATTGCAGATGTCATTAGTTAAGATAGGCTGAGGTCATACCCAAGTCGGGTGGGCCCCTCATCCAATATGGCTGGTGTTCTGAAATAAAGGGAAAACTTGCACACAGACATCACACAGGGAAAACGCCATGTGAAGATGAAGGCAGACACTGGGGAGATTCTTCCATGTGCCAAGGAATGCCAAGGACTCCCAGAAAACCCCAGAAGCTAACAGAGGTGCGGGGAACAAATTCTTCCTCCCAGCCCTCAGAAGGAGCCCCCCCTGCCGACACCTGGCTCTCAGTCTTCAGGTCTCCAGACATGACTTTCTGTTGCTGAAGCCACCCAGGTGTGGTACTTTGTCATGGCACCTGGCTAACAAACAGACGAGGGGAGTCTGAGAGAAGGGAGGTGGAGAGGAACACAGAGAGCCTTCTGGGCTCACACCAATCTGTGTGTGAAGGCTACGCCAGTTTAAATTTGACTTGAGGATAAAGGACTGGGTTATGTATAACTCCCTGACCCACAAGCACGGCCATGAAGCACTTTTCGCTGTCACATAATGAACAGTAAGCATCAAGGGGAAGCAGCCACAGAGCTCAGGGAGGCACCTTCCCCTGCTTCACAGGGGAGAGATGAAGGTCCAGAGAAGGGCAGCATTTTTGTCAGGGTCCCACAGCAGGGAAGGGGTAGTGCTGGGACTAGAACTTGGGTATCTCCAAATGTCTCTCTCCAAATACCAACACGCCTCACTCAACAAGCATGAAGGGCTGTGGCATTTGTGTGAAATGCTGAAGCCTCTGTGGGCACAACTGTATATTTAGACAGTCTCAAGAAGGGAAGGCAGCTGCAAAGTGGATCTTTCCATTTCACAGAGTATTTTGAGAGCCAGGATGAGTGTGGATTATCTTCCAAGACTGCGCCTTCCTAGAGGGAAACCTGGCCATGAAAAAGCTGGAGAGGAGGTTAGTTCCTAAATGAAACCTTTGATCTACAAAAAGATTAATCACTGGTTTCCTTTCAATAAAGAGTCTCTTGCCCAATGAAGTATGGTGTTTTAGAAATCATTAACAACTGGGGGAAGGGCTGGAGAGAGGAGGAGAAGGAGGATTGGGAACCAGAGTCCCATTCTAGGGGTGGGAGACACATGTCACGGAAGACGATCAGACAGCAGTGGAATGTGACCTGAAATAATTGCGTAAGTTAATGAGCAAAGAAGATCAGCTTTTGGACAAATCTTCATTAACATAGCTAATGCTGATTGACGTTTTACATTTAAATGGTGTTTTTCACATTTCAAAGCACTTTTCCAACAATTCTCTACAAGCTCAAAATTCTAAGTTAGGGTGACCAAGTACTTTATCATCCAAGGAAGGTCGCTTTTGAGGGTGATAGGAAGCATCCGTAACAATTATGCTGGGTCAGCGGGTGTAAACCAGGACTGTCCTAGGCAAACAGGGATGTATGACCAGCCCATTACAGCCTCCAGAAGAGACTGGGTGACGAGGGACACCATCATCCACTGACTTACCCATTCATTCAACCAATGCCCCAAACCTGTCCCTCCCTGTCTACTTTCTCTTTATCCATTCAGTTGTTCAAATAAAATACAGGCTACTCTCAATTCTGCTCTTTCCCTCACTGCCCACCCCCAACTCCCATTCATCAGCAAATCCTGCCAACTCTGCCTGCAAGTTACATCCTACGTGTCCTTCTCCTTTGTGTCCTTCTACTCTGATTTTATCCTACTCTTAGGCATCACCACTTCTCGCCTGGACAGCAGCAAGAGCGTTCTAATCTCTCTCTCCATTTTCATTCTTGTCCTTCTTATAATCCATTATCCCAAAAGCAACCACAGCAATTTTTCCAAAGCATAAATCTAATCACATTTTTCCCTTGCTTAGAACTTTCTAGCAGCTCTCTACTGTACCAAGAATCAAAAGCCGAACTCCTTATTTTGGCCCTTTATCTTTGCTCGACAAGCATTTGTTAAGTAAGTGAACACGCAGTCAACAAGGATTTACTGAGTCCCTCTTATGGACTAGGCTCATGCAAGGGACATTATTAACTTCTGTGTTACCTATATCACTGTTGGGAGGAAAACTCCATCCTAATTCCTGATATTTATTTCTACAAGGGAAGGGAGTCCTCTTAGTGTCTGTCCTAACTTATCTCTGCACTTTTGGTCACAGGTAGTGGTATGAGTTACATTAGTGGTAAACTGAGGAAGAATAAGTCGGACATCCTTGGTTGAGCCTTGTCCTCCTTCTACTTGGCAGCTGGCAACATTTTTCGGGGCTCCTCTGGGGGCTGGCATAGTCCCTACCTTATCCAGCATAGCCCACGACCAGGTGGCTCAGGCTGCCTAATTCTAGGTCCAATTATCAAGTCTGTTTGGCTCTCACATGAAGCTAAGTTATTCATTATCAATAATAAACATGGAATTTGGGCTTCCAGCTGCCACCTTTTGTTTCCTTATCCATGTGTTCAGAACTCAGGTGGGGAAGGGGACACTATTTCCTGGGCTGCCTCGAAGACCTCAAGTACCCCCTGAGACACAGGAGAGTGCGGTTGCATAAAGCCTGGCACAGAGCTGCTGGCAACCCGAGGCGCTGGCAATCTGGGACTGGAGAAACGAAAGCTGTGATAGTGCGGTTGCCGCCTGAGCAAGGATCATGTGGGACTCACAGTGAAAACTGAAGTACAAATTTAGCAGCCGCATTTAGCCCAGAAGAATGTCTTTGGGAATGAATCACGAAGGGAATGTTGTCATTTATGCAAAGAGACAGAGGGTTATGAGGGAAAAGGTGGCTAGAGATTCTCATTTACGTTTATGAAAACAGATGGCCTTTTTGGAAAACAGAAAGCCAAAACAAAGGCATCATTTATTCCAGGAGTTAAGAGATTTTTCTATTGACATCACATCAAAAACCCATCTCTTATGCTTTTTGACCCCCTGGAGAATTTATAAATAGCACTTAAAATAAAAGCAAAATGAGTTTTCATAAGGATGTAAGTTATATAAGATTACCTTGTCCTCCCTAGGCCTGTTCTTTGCCCAGGTGCCACTGAAAACCTTCAGACCTCTCCCGGGAGTGGCTCGCAAGCGTTAGCAAGTGTGAGACCGAGCACATAAAGCTCTTGGGGGAGAGAGGTACTGACTCATACCTCCCTACATCTCAGATATCCTACAGTAAGTGAAAGACAGGATTGGAATTTTGATTCTGTTTCCTCACTATGTTTAATTTCTTTTTCTTCAACCCATTCTTCCCTCTGTCTTCAGACTCTGATTTAAAATTAAAAACCAACGCCCATGTCTACAGCCAGGGCTGTGCCCGTTGCATGTCTTCCACTGGCTTGTCTAGATCCACGGCTGCCCTTTTCCAGCCTGTTCTGTGCCCTGGGAGGCTGCTCTGTAACCACTGGCTCAACCAGCTCCCTCCGGCTTCCAGCTGGGTTCAGCCAATGGGAGGCCCTGGCAGGAAGCCTGAGGAGGTTGGGGGGAGAATGAGGTTGGGGTATCTGTTCTCCTGACGACCTCCCTGCTGGGCTGTGGGTTGGCAGTGGCTGTGTTCCTACAGAGGAGGGCACAACTGCTTTGGGACAGCCCTTTGCTGCAGTTACGGGACAGCTACAGCTCTCTCCAGGTTCCAGTAACTCTCCACCTTGCTCATCAGGTCTCTGAGTGACAGCTCCCAGCTGTTGCTAGCCTCAGGGCACTTGACCATCCTCAGTGGTTGTCCTTGACCCTGCCCACCCTTTTTAAATGGTCCATTCACTACAATCTCCTCAACTACCTGAAATCTGAAAATGCCATTGTTTCCTGCCAGAACCCTGATTAATATGCTGTATCTCTATGTCAGTGTCTATGCCTATGTCTGTCTTTAATTGACTTCAAGTAGAACTCTATTTCTTTTCTTTCCTCAACAAACTTCTTGGACAAATGCCCCAGAAGATTTGAGCTCAGAAAGGCTTTCTGCACTGTGGAACCTGGTGTTAACTAGTACTTATTTTCTGGAAGTCAACTTGTCAAAATATAGCAAAAACCTCTAAAAGTGTTCAATGTCTATAACTCAGAAATTCCAATAATTCTAACAAGGAATGCATGGATTTATGTAAAGATATTTCCAGGGGCGATATTATTAATAAAATATTTAATGACCGGTATGGGCACTCACCAGTTGAAATGGGGCAGGATGTATTACCGCATCAGTACTGGCTGAATGTCAGCGCTGGGTTCTCACTGTAGTATTAAGTAGAAGAGTGAATAAAAGTAGGAAACCACCCACATGTCTAATATCCAGAGAAATGTAAATACACTCTGCCATTCCATACGACGGAATACTACACAGCTTTATAAAACAATTCTGTAGATGAATATTTAATGACATGGAAAGATGTAGACTATATAGTGTTAAATGAAAAATCAGATCACAAAATTCAGTGTGGAGTGTTGTCCTGTCTTTAGAAGTTAAATAAAAGGTGAACTGTGTGTGTATGTTTATAGATCAGAGAGATCAACAGTGCTTATTTTTAATGTGGTAGGGTAATAGATACTTTTTATTTTCTTCCATTTTCCTAACTGTAGTTTCTAGCTTTTCAAGAATTAATAATTATAACTTAGCTAATGAGAAAACATCACAGTGAAATGTATTTTTAAACAAAAATCAACCAGCCCAGTTTTAGAGATGTGCTATTCAGGAGATGTTTGTGAAATTTTGGTTAGGAGTCTCTGATTATCAACTGTTTGCTGAATGCATGGCCATGGGGCCAATCATGTAACTGGTAGATTCTGGTCTCCTTAGAGGTGGTTGGCATTTCAAAACAGTGAGATTCAAATCCTCAGGGTCCT
>CM052438.1:133356355-133399949 GCA_028533085.1 Varecia variegata | reverse complement strand
CACACTTAAAAATGGTTTAAATGTTAAATTTTGTTATATGTATTTTCTCAATATCCCATACTAAGGTACAAATGACAGGTACATCTTATGGCTTATATTCTGGTCAAAACCAACTATACATTTCCTTGAAATGGAATAAAAAAACATTTAAAATTGAAGAAAAAAATAGAGTCCTTTAATTCTTAGTCCATAACTTTGACAAGTGACAGAATAAAAGCTTATAGCCACATATCTGCAGGCAGTGCCCAATGGGTTAACTGGGCCAGCCACTTTTCATAATGTGTCACCAGTGAATGGCTGGGTGCTCCTTGACTCTTGGTGCCAGAAAGAGACAATGAATGTGGAATTTTCCACAGAAAGCCTATTTTCCACGAGTATTGGCACACACCATTTGAGTTTTACATTGCTTGGACCATGTGAAAGCTGAAAAATTATTGCCCAAGGTTTGGGGTGAAATTGTCTATTCCTATCCCCAAATTCTTTATTCTGATGGAATCATAAACCTTGGCAGTTCTTAGAAAAAGTGCATTGGCCTAAGAAAAAAAAAAAGGAAGAACATTCACTCTGCAGAGAGTCTTTCCCTTTTCAAAATTCCTCCTGATATAGTTTCATAAAATTTCCAGAAACATCTGCCAAAGAGGTAATACTCATAACCACAATAATGATGGTAATGCAGCTACCAGGTCTGAGTGCCTGTTCTGTGCCAGGACTGAATGTGGTATTTTACATAGGTAGAAGAGTTGGTTTCATTGTCCCTATAATCTTTCCAAGCAAATATTTTTTTAACCTCACTTTTAGAGATGAAAAAACTGAGTCTCAGAGAAATCAGGTGATATGTCCCAGGTAAAGTGGCAAAACTAGGATTTGAATCTAGATCTCTCTAAGTGCAAAAACTAATACATTCTTTCCTGTATACTACACTGCTTTTACTAACATTCCCATGTCTTGGATTAGTATCATCTTGCCAAGACTCAAGCGTATAGTTGGCTAAGCTGGTGACAGCCTCAGTTTCTAGGCAGGCAGTTGTGGCTCAGAAAGGGGGTGGCCTCAGTAAGAGAAGGGAGACAAGAATCCAGGGTACCATTTCCCCTGGCACTTCTTCCACCCCTGGAAGCCATCCACAGAGCCTTAGTAACAACAATTGCATCTATTTACCATGCAACTGTTATACCAGGCACTCTAGTGGAGACTTTCCACGTTTTCTCTCTAATTCTTGTCGCAATTCCAGAAAGCAGGTATGCCATGCTCATTTTATAGACAAGGCTCAGGAAAGTAAACGACATGCCCAGGCAAAGCAGCTCCTCAGGGGCGATCTTTCCTCTTCATCTTGCAGTGCCTAATGGCAGTAACCCAGAGCCAGTCTACACACCAGAGAAAAGCAGAGGGTGGTGAGGCTACCATCCAGGAGGCGGGCAATCCGGGGGCATGGGATGGGACGATGAGGTCATAGGGACCCTTACCATCTCAAAGGTTCTAAAGAAATCGTCCATGTTGCCTAGAAGTACGCAAATAAATAGCATGGGTGACTGTTCCTGGAATAAACTACTTTGAATCTATACATGAATGCACTGAGCTTATTGATTCGTCGGCATCCAGGGTATATTATTAAGCACACGGCTCTAATTTATTGCATCTGAAACAGGCCCTTGGAACTGGATTCTCTGGCCGCTGGCTTTGGTGAAAGATTCTCCTCAGACCATGTATTCACATTGCAGGTGGTATTTAGGAAGGGTTTTGTTAATGAGCTTTCACAGGAGGGTGGCGTATTCATAGGAGACCTTTAAACACCCTTCTTAGCCCTACTGCCCCCTGCCATTCCCCCCTCCCCTGCTTGTTCTGGATGTTCAACTCTCACACACAGCTCTAATGTTCTGATAATGCTTTGGGTTACTACGCCCTGGCTCAGGGCAACGACCTGAACCCCGTCTATTAATTTGACTACTCGAGGGGTTCAAGAGAGAGTAGTTACAATAATCCTTCCCGCTGGGGAGAAAGGGAAAAGTGCAAGTCTAAGAATAGCAGCACATATAAATAAAACACAGCTTCTTCCTACCCGTCAGGAAGACGGGGCCCGCTACTTGCTAACGTGGTGGCCACAATTCCTGCCCAGCCCACGCACGGGTCCTTAATAATTAATCCCGGGCCCGCTCAGCCAGAAAGTGCTTCCTAAATAACCTTCTGTCAATAGTGGTTTGAATTAAGACCAAGTTCTAAATGCAATAGTTTTCAATTGATTGGCTTTGTGCGTTCCCTCTCCCTTCCCGAGTCTGCATCCCTGGGCAGGTCCCTGGGGAGGCCGTGCAGGGGAAGGATTCCACCCAAACTGCTCTGGGTGGAATAGCGTCCCCCTCCCAATTCATCTGCTGAAGCCCTAACCCCCAGGATCTCAGAAAGTGACTGCATTTGGAGATAGAGCCTTTAAAGAGGTAATTAAGGCAAAATGAGGTCATCCAGGTGGGCTCTGATACAGCGTGACTGGTGTCCTTATAAGAAGACGAGGTCAGGACACACAGAGAGGGAAGAGCACACAAGGACACAGGGAGAAGGTGGCCATGTGTCAGCCAAGTGGAGAGGCCACAGGAGAAACCAACCCTGCAGACACCTTGGTCTTGGACTTCCAGCCTCCTGAGCTTCAAGAAAATAGATTTGCTGTTTGAGCCACCAATCTGTGGTACCTTGCTACAGTGGCCCCGAGAACAGAGTTTCACCAGTGATTGGGAGGGAGGGAGACTTACCGTTACTCACGACGGCAGGGCCTGTGTGCCCAGCACCCACCCGTGAGACCTCACTTAATCCACACAACTGCGGGGACACCCGTACTTCCCTCCCGAGAGTGCTCTTTACAAAGGATCTCTGCGAACTGCCTTTTTCAATAGCTGCACATTTTCGGATCAAATATAGGTAAATTATGCATCTCACTTATTGGGGGAAGTTGGGGAAAGAAGAAACTGGAGACTGGGGATTGAGAAGAGCAGCGGGAAAGTCCTAGCCCGGGACCCTGAGGATCTGGTCAGAGCTGTGGAACCTCTTCCCAGGAAAAGACATCCACGCCCACGGTGTCTGAATTCAATTTCAAGAGTTAATAGATACTCACAAAGTCTGTGGGACTCAGGGACCCCAGCTTATGAGCCCTATAGCAGAGGGTTCAGTGACGTCCTTAAAGAGATGAGATGATGGAGGAGAGAAGATAGGAGGAGAGGGAGGAGGGCAGGGTGGGAGAGGGGAGGACAGAGGAGGGGAGGAGGAGAGGGGAGGATAGGAGGGGAGGAGGAAGGAGAGAAGAATGGAGGAGGAGGAGGAGGAGGAAGAAGGGGAAAAGGAGAAAAGAAGGAAGGGAAGAATAAAGGAGAGAACAGAATGGGATTGAGGATGGAAAAGAGGCGTGAGGAGGGAGAGATGGAGGAATGGGGAGGGAGAAGTGGGGGAGCAGAAGAGGGAGGAGGGGACGAGAAGGGGCAGGGGTCTGTCTGTGGCTGGCCCAGTCAGGGCCACGGTGGAGGATGGGGTGCCGCAGCTGCAAATCCAAGGCCTGACCTCAGAAAGGCAGTCACCACGTGGAGGCCCAGATGTAGGGAAATCTTAGCACGTGTTACCTGCAAGCCTGCAAAATCAATAATTCAACATGTCACTAAGATCGTGAAGGAGGGATCCTGAAAAGTTCCTAGTGCTCATGGAAATTATTAATATTAGTATGAAATTCACAGGTATTAAAATAGATGTAATTGGCATAGCTCTTAGGTGGGCTGTCTTTCTTGTTGAATTTTAGGGAATGTAAAAACATGTGTAAGGGCTTAGCAAGCTATTTAAAACACTGTATGAATGTGAACACAGATACATTATGGCATAGAATGCAAAATTTCCCATATTCATTATTTGTGATCTTGGGCACATTACTTTAACTCTATTAGTTTAAATTCCCACATCCGTAAAAAAAAAGCTATTAAGAAGTGATGAACGCATGTAAACTCTTTGCATTTAGCAGGTGCTTGACAAATATGAGGTCCCTTTCCTTTTTCTGTAGGCAGCTAGTCCCCCCATGCCCCATTCCCACAGTAGTCTCCTTCTCCATTGTCGCACAAATATCTTATTATATGTCTGTATGTCTGTTTCTCCCCCCGGGGCGTGTGCTTCCTAAGAGGAGGGATTGTGTCCTGTCCCTATCTGATGTCATGCTGGCATACGGTAGGTGCCCACCAAACAGTGGCAAATGAACCAAACATTCCCTTTCCAAACACTCCTGTGATGCCCTGTGACAGCTCTTACAATATCATTTATCACTCTTCTCCCTCCTAGAATGAGAGTCCCTTGAAGTCCAAAGTTAGGTGTCCACCATCATTTTATCCTGGGTAAGTAGTGTCTGGGTAAGACATTGTAGGGCCTCAACAAATATTTACACGATGGATTTTACTTTGATTTGACTGGGTATCACAGGTGGCATGAATAATAGAAGGGAGGGGTCCGTGAGTGTAGCATAGAAGCTGCTAGTGCTGCAGGCTTTGCCAGGTCATTACTTATCCAGGTGGTCTCAGTTGGTGGTCCTACTCCTGGTACCAGACCACAGAGTGCTGTGGGACCTCCATGCCACTGATGGAGGGCAGTTGGTCACTTATGGTGCTGGAGGGCAGCCTCCCCAGTCTGGCAGGGTTTACATAATTTGCAGTCTACTGACATGGTGGCCCCTCTGGGCAGCCTTCTGGAACCTACAGTCCCAGCAACATTGATCTCTCCCTTCTCTGTGCTCCTGCTAAACTCTGTAGCTGTATCTCCATTACAGGGGAGTTCACTGTTTGCATGTTAGTCCTACTTGGTAGATGCCATCACTGTGGGGTTCTAAAAGATGGTCACGCTTTTCAGTTAGACAGACACAAACTTCCATTTCTGCCTCTTGCCAGCTGCCAGTTAAATGGCCCTGGGCACTGACTTCACCTCCCGAGTCCCAGCTTCCTTGTTTGTGAAATGGGCATAAGAATGCCCGCCTCGCCGCTGGCAAGGGGCTTAAATGAGATAAAGCCACAGAGTGCTTGGCCTTGTGCCCCGCGAATGGCAACTCCCGTTCTGTTTCCCCTCTTTGCCCTCTTCCGAGGGCAGAACCAAGCCTTATTTCTCCTTAAGGCTCCCAAGGCCTCGCACAGAACCTGCTAAACAGTAGATCCTCAAAATTTATTTTTAGATTCAATAAATGAACAAGAGTCAAAATTAATTCAATGCCATTCCCTAGCCCCTTAAGAAGCACCGTGAGGACTCTAATACAGAGAGCCCTTCCAGACAGAAATACAGGCTATGGTAGAATATATGTAGAAGGAATCATGTAAAAATGTAAATAGTCAGTATGAATAGGTGGTACAACACAAAGAATGTGTTTTTTCTTTATGTTGCAAAGCAGTTTTAATTATAATTACAGTTTAAAAAAAGATCGTCAGTACAGAGATGGCATCAGAGTGTTTTGGGCATAGGAGAAAAAGGTTTGGAGCATCACCCAGGGGAAAGGGTTGTTTTCCCCACAGGGCTGCAGTGGAGACAACCTTTTCCGGCCATCGGGTCTAAGTTGCCTCTTGGGACTCTGTGTGCCGCAAGGAGGGGGCAAGTAGGGGGTGTCGCAGAAGGCGGAGGAAAAACTCAAGGAACCTCATAGGTTCCTCTTGTCTAGCCCTCCCCACGCCACCCAGCTCCCAGGGTCCCTCCCGAGCAGTGGAGGTCGGGGTCCAGCTCTCCCACCGGCCTCACCCCCACCAGCACCACCCTCGCCGCTTCCTAATGCCCTGCTGGAGGCCTCATGAGCAGCTGGGGGCCGGGCAGCCGGAACTCAGGTCTCACAGAGGGCACCCCAATGCGCTTTCCATAGGCAACCCTGGCTCTGACCACTTACATTCTATGGCAGCAAGGCGGTGGGATCTTTTATGGCTTTAGTCCCTTGTGTTCCTCTTTTCCCTAGGCCCCCGGGTGCTGGCTGGTGGGGGGCATGGAGCCCTGGACTAAGACCAGGAGACAGGGGTTTGAGACCCAGCCAGCTCCACCCTGACTTGCTGTGTGGCCCGGGCCAGGTCACCGTCTCCTTTCACCCTGAGCCTCCTGGTGCAGAGCTGGGCTGGATGGCCTCTGTGGGCACTGACCGGCTGGTCCACACAGCAGAGGCCCTGACACCAAGCAGTGGCCTGGAGGGAGGCAGGGGGCCAGAGACAGACACCTCACTCTCTCAGTGGGCTGGGAGACGGGTTCCCCCTCCCCACCTTGCAGGAAAATGAAATGAGAAGCTCACAGAGGTCAGGGGTAATCAACCTGCCCAGGTCACACAGCTAGAAAATGGCAACTGTGGTGGGTTTGTGGAGGGGCAGAAGGGATGGGAGTATGTGGAGATTGGGGACAACCAGCTGGGGAGGCATCGGGGGGCCATGAGAGCGGATGGCAGGGAGAATCCTGCAGGCTGGACTGAGGGGAACGCCACCCTGAGCCCGACAGGCCTGGCCTCCTCAGCTGTGTGACACTGGAGAAGTCACTGTGTGTCTTTGAGCCTCAGTTTCTTCACCATTAAACTAAAGATGACAACTCCTCCTTGGCCCATCCCGCAGTCTTGTTAGAAGAGCAGATGAGAAAACAGGTCTGAAAGCTGCTACTTAAAATTCTCCAAAGCCCCAGCCTCACCACTGATTGGTTCTGCGGTCCCTTGAGCCTCAGTTTCCCTGCCTGTGCAATCGGGATCCCAACGTAGCCTCCCAGGGTGATGTGGGGAGCAGTGCCGCTGTCCGAGGAGTCAGTCTTTGCCGGTGCTCCAGCCATGGTGGCCGGAGAGAGCCCACGGCGCACACACCTGTGCACAGGTGGAGAATCACTGTCCACGTTTCCTGAGGGAGGTGGCTTTCAGGGAGTGTGGCCCACCCCAGGCCAATGGAATCAGAACCAACAGCTGCTCAGAAGCCTGTGCCTGAGAGGTGCCTTGTTTGCAGTTAATCCCAGAGCCATGTCAGCTTGGGAGCATTAGTCCCAGACTGGGAATCGAATCAGGTCCCTCTGACCCCAGGGCCCAGGTTCATAGTCACCGTGCTACACGGCCTTCTGTGGACCCACCAGAATTTCAGGTTCAACACTCTCCCCACGTAGTCCTCCCTGCTCCCCCCAACCTCCTGTGATTTCATTTTCCCATTTGGCATTTTGTTTTGATGTTCAGGGCATAAAGGGCCAATAGCTTCCCCCAAGCTATTTCTTCTCCAAAGCAGTGAAATAGCTTTGCAATTTTGGAGCCATTTAAAATGCATTGTTTTGCTGGGGGAGCCGGTGGGGGGGAAACCTGGCTTTCTTGTCTCCTAAATCCTAGCACAGAATGTAGCGGGTTTCTAATCAAGACTTTTTTTCCTCCCCGAGTCTTGTTAGTCATGAAGGCAGAAGCCTTTCCGTGTGCACCGTGCTCCCTGCGGAGGGAGAGACTTACACGCCTGCAGGCTGTGTAGACCACTGAAGGGCTCACAGGGCCCCCAGTTGAAACCTGGCCTCCCCCACTTCTCTGTGTGTGACCTTAGCCTGGACATCCTCCTCTGTGGGACGGCACCACCAGCCAGCTGACAGCAGTCACCACGGTTAGGAAAGAGGGTGATGCAAAAGGCCCCGCGCATTTTTTACTCAACAAATAAATGTTATGATTACATGGTGAGGATGATAATTACTGTCCAACTCTGTGCCTTCTGCAAGGCCAGCCTCCTCGATTAGGCCTCTGGCGTTGAGGAACCCAGAGCTGTGAGGCCAGGACTGGGTTTTCTAACAAAAGCTCTGTCTTCTCCCTGGTGGCTTGGCCTCCAAAACACAACCTAGAGGTCCAGGCTACAGAAACTGAAAATACAAGAAGTGCCCAAGCCCAGGTGCCACCCATGAAAGTTCTGATTCCATTGGCCTGGGGTCGGGGCCCAGGCGGGGTGGGGTGGGGGCAGGTGTTTCTTAAAGCTCCCAGGTAATTCTAATAACGAGCAGTCAGGGCTGAGAAGCTCTGCCTAATTCCTCCTCTCCCCTCCCTCCGCACTCTCTCCTCAGAGTCCCGATTGATTTCCTCTCCTCTCCATGGCTGTGATGATGTTACACGGAGAAACGATCCCCAGACCACTGGGAGCCATACAACTGTGCTCTCAGCAAGCCAGCGAGTTGGTGGCAACACACGCAGCCTGTTTTCAGGCACACCTTTGCCTCCGGGCAGAACTGCTGCCAGCCCCGCTTCTAGCCCGGTTTTCATGCACTTAATCGATAAATACTCACCGGGTACCTACTCCCGTCCAGCACTGAACAGGATGCTGGGGAAGCAGCGGGGAGGACAGTGGCACCGTCCTGCCCCCGGGGAGCTTCCCTTCCGAGGGGAGGGGAGATGGGCATTGGGCCCAGGAACTAGGAGAAAGACGAAAGAGGGTGCCGGCCTGATCTGGGGAAATCAGAGCAGCCCTCTCTGAGGCAGCGACATTCAACTGAAACCTGAGAGTGATGACCAGGAGGTGGCCAGGGGAAGAGGGGACGGCGTCTGGAGGAGCCCTTGGTGTTAGGTAGACAGAGGGTGGAGCAAAGCGGGGCATGGGGGAGAGCGGGTCAAGGTGCGAGTGGAGAGGTCAGATGGTCACCACACAGATATTCACGAAGAGGTGGGATAACGTGGCCACGGCAGTAAAGAGCATGGACACTGGACATGGCGCGTCTGGGTTCAAACCCTGCCTCAGCCACTTGGAAGCTCTGTGGCTTTGGGCTACACACTTAACCTCTCTGTTCTTGCTGTCCCCATCTCCAGATTGGAGATGATACGACTACTACCTTTTTCAAAGGGTTTTTATGAAGATTAAATTCATTAATTCGTGTAAACCATGCAGAAGAGTGGCTGGAACACAGTGAGTACTATGTAAACATTTGCCAACGTTATTATTATGTTCTACACGGTGTTTGTCTCCTCATCTACAAAGTTAAGAACAATAATGCCCCTAATTCAGGATGCTACCGTGAGGACTGAATGAGAAGGTTCAGGTGGAATGCTTAAAACATTACCTAATACACGGTAAGCAGGCAATGCAAGTTCACTATCATCGTTATTTATCTTTAATCATTATGTATGCTGGGCAGAGGATATGAGGCATCTTGGAGCAAACTTGCAAATGACCAAATATCCAGAAATGGGTGGGGTGCTCTCAGAGGAGGTGCCTTTGCCCCATGTATACAGCCGCGGGCTAGACAGAGCACTCAAGCCGGGCGCTACCTGAGGTGTCCTTGCAGGCTAAGAATCCATGATTCTACCATCTCTAATCTCCATCGATTTCCGCCTATCTCTGAAAATTTTCACGTACATGTCCCGGAGGCTTTGCCCTCAGACAGTAATCCTCTGCTGCCTGTTTTCCTGCTGTGGCAAAGAGACATTAAATCCAGGCAACTCCTCCGCCCCAGGCTGACAACGCCTGCAATGAGAGTGCAGGGGTGAAGTGGTCCCCTGGGGTCGGTGCAGCCTTCGCTGCCCTCACAGCTCACGGGACACGGGCAGCCTCACTGCACCAGCCAAGGTCGCAGCGGCTGATGAGCTGCTCCCCAGGCAGAACCCTTCTGGGATCAGCTCAGGACCCACAGGGTCTCCAGAAGCATCCAGGGCTCTCCTCCCTCTCCCTTCTGGGGTGTAGTTCATTGCTGCCCCTAAAAATAGCAGTGGTTATTCAGGGAAACACCCCGCGCTCTGTCTTTAGGGATGCCAGTGCAGGGGCCTCTTTCAAAAACAGATCCCCAATCAGGTGTCTTCCTAACCCCCTGGCTCTGCCTACCAGGCCCAGACCTTCGGCAGCATCCAGAGGCAGGGCAGAGCCCGATGCCGGGCGTCACACAGTTGGGGGAGCTGGAGCCGGGGTTCTAGGACCCCACTCTGTTTCCTTCCATATCTCTTGATCTATCGCCACTTAAAAAATCCATTTCACCTTATTCTAGGGATTATGGAAAACATCAAAGGTAATCTCAGCATCCAGAAATAACCACTGATTTTAGTCTGTTCTTCCTCTCTCCCTTCTGTCTATATGCACCACACACACACACACACACACACACACACGTACACACACACACACACACACACTCATTTGTAGAATTGGGATAGTGTATTTTATATATAGATTTTTCACTGAATATCATATCAAAGGTGTTTTCCCACATCATTAAATATTCTTCCACACAATTTTTTTAATGAGAATAATATAGATATTAAACACATAAGCTTTGTTTCAGAAAGATCTGGTTTCAAGTCCTAGCTCTGTCACTTATAGGTTTGGTGGCCACAGGCAGTGATTTAAACTTTTCAAACTTTAGTTTTCACATTGATGAAATGAGGTCAGTTGTAGTAACCGTCACTGCCAGGTTGTTACGAAGATAAAGGGCAGTACTTTCCTAATAACTGCTCAGCAAATGCACAGGGTAATAAATAATAACGATAAACTCTGTTAACTATGATTGAGTTAATGTCCTCCCTATCGATAGGTATTCAGCTTGCTTCTAAAGCCCATGCTGTCCCACCATGCACTCCTCTCCCCTCTGGGAGGTTCTGGAATTCAGAGAACAGAATTCAGCTCCTAGGATGGCAGGTCCCTGGTTGGAGATGTTCCAGATTCGCAGCAGGTTAGCTGATGAATGGGGCGGGGGTGTGCGAGCTGGCAAGGCCTCACACCTGGGATCTCCTGAAGAGACCTGCCCCCGCCTCCGCCACGACAGCCTGGCAAAGCTCTGGAACAAGGCAGCAAGGCACGGCTGTGCATCGGCCCCGGGCCTCCACCCTAACGTGAAGCCTGGACAGTGGGCTGCCGCCTCTGATTCTCAGCCACAGTCCATCCTGATTTTCTTTTTTCCTCCAAGTTCAATTCCCTGGGAAGTTGAAAAGTCTTTCTTCCCCATGCGGATCCTTTCACTGTGCCTGGAAGATAACGAGCTGGGCCCCAGTGAGGAAAATGGCTCAGAAAGGCTAGGTGACAGCTCCATAGTCACACAGCTGGCCATAATGAAGCTTCAAGCTAATTGAAGCTTATTATGGGCTGAATTTTGTCTTCCCAAATTCACATATTAAAACCCTAACCCCCAGGATCTCAAACTGCGACTGTATTTAGAGACAGGGCCTTAAAGAGGTAATTCAGGTACAACGAGTAGGCCCTAATCCAATATGACCAGTGTCCTTATAAAAAGAGATTAGACAGAGGAAAGGCCATCTGCAAGCCAAGGAGACCTCAGAAGAAACCAAACCTGCTGACACCCTGATCTTGGACTTCTAGCCTCCAGAATTGTGAGAAATTAAATTTCTGTTGTTTATACCACCTGGTCTGGCTATTTTGTTATGGCAGTCCTAGCTAACTAATAATGCAAAGCTTAAAAACAAACACCAAAACCTCAACAGTTTATAAGGTTACAAAGTGATTCCATTTTTTTTATCCTTTTGAGTTTTATAATGAATGACCTTGTCAAGTAGAAAGAGTATTTTTATTCACCTACGATTGGAAGGAACCGGTGAGATGCAGGTAAAGTGCTTGGCCCAGAGTACGGCAATAATAAATGCCCAAGAAAAGGTAACATTGTCCTCACCTCTGAGCACTGTGCCTGCCAGGGATTCTAAGTGGATGAACAGTGGGTGGGAGCCACAGGGGAGATAGTTCTCAAACTCCATCTAAGGAAGAGGTGCCCAAGGGTGCAGGGGCTTCCTCGGGAGGGAGTGGGCTCTGCCAAAGGACACACAAGAGCAGAGTGGGATGGCCCCTCGTGCCACGCTGCAGAGCACTGGCTCTCACTGTGATCTCCAAACCAGTTGGAAATGCAAATTCTGAGCTCTACCGCAGACCTACTGAAGTAGAAGCTCTGGGGATGAGGCTCAGCAACCTGTGTTTTTCACAAGCCCTGCAGGTGATTTTAGTGCAGTGAAGTTTGAGGACCAGTGGAAACTGGCCAGGAAGAATGGAAAGGACATGATGACATTTAACAGCCCTGCAGAGCCAGATACTAAGATTCAGGAGGACATTGATTTCTCCCTCTCCCTTTACCTTTCAGAGGCCACACATCTGTCAGCCAAAATGCTGGGGGTTGACTTGTGTCCTGCAGTATCAGCTGACCACATCCCATCGGTGAAGCTGGGAAAAAGCTGCCTGGGAGCTCTTCAGATTGCACGGTAGCTAGTGTGCCCCGGAATATGCTATAAGTTCCCCTATCAGTGCTCGAAGGGGCCTCAATTTACCATCAGAGCAAATCTGGTTCAGAAAGGGCAAGGGTCATCCAAGGTCACACATGAGAGTGATGCAGGCCAAGCCTTTCAGGCTTACTCCTCATCACTGTGTGGCCATGCTTGGTGCCCTTGAGGGACATGGGCATCTATCAAAATCACTGGGGGCGACTTCTATTCTCATCCCCCCTCTCTTTGGCTCAGCTGGCACATAGATGCCTTTCAATTCCAGGCTGATCATTCTCGACAGAATATTTCAAAGTCAAGGCGGGGGCAGGAGAGGACAAAGCTGTTGCTCCAGGCACAAGCACAGCCTCTGAACTTTTTGCCTGTCACTAGCAGTTTCTGTCCACACTGGGGGATTATTCTGCCTTGGAAATACTTTTACCAATGGCATTACAAGTGACTCATACTCCAGTTGCCTTAATAACCAGAGTCAGGAGAGAAGCTTGTCAGACCTTGTTTAATCAGTTCTGTCAGGGAGTATGCTTGAAGGATGGGCACATTATAATTATGCCCCACACAGCTTTCTGACCTTATTGGCCATGCTACAGAGGGTCTACAGGAAGGAGCTTTTGTTCCAACTGGTACACCAGAGCCCACCATTGGGACTTGAGGACATGAGTGACTCCAGGAGCAGGATATCAGACAACATAGAAAATACGATCTTGGCTGGAAGATAGAAGTTGGGAAGTTTGGGCATGGCCACTTGCTATTTTATCATCTTGTGGGTGGGGCCTGAAATTTACATTTGTAACGGTAATGTTGATTCTGGCGGTCCAGGGACCACACTTTGAGAACAACAGGGAATGCTAGCCTGGCTTGCCTTCCTCATGGGCTTCTCATGATGGCTTCTTGGGAAGACCTGTGGCCAGTCCAGTTCTGCCATTTGCCTGCTGTGTAGGAGCCTTGGACCCTCACTTACCATCTCTGAGTCTTTAGTTTTCTATTTGTAAAACAAAATAACAATTCCTACTATGTGTACCTCAGTGGTGAGGGTCAGAGAGAGAAATAATTAGGCAAAATAGTTCTAAACATTGTACAGACCATTCACATAAACATACACCATGAGTCAGAAGCTCTGTGAGACACTGGGGATACTGGCATGAGCAAACCAGAATCCCTGCCCTTCAGGACCCTAGGGGAGAATGGGGAGGACAGATGAATGAACCCCTGACAGGGTCAGTGCAGTGACAGAATCACAGTCACCTGCAGAAGCATGAAGAAGGGCTGGGCCAAGTGGCTTCAGGCCATCTGACTTTATCCTTCAGGCAAAGGGAAGCCATCGTAGGGCTTTAAGATGAGGTGACCTGGTCTTATAGTTGTGTGGGCTGGAGAATGAACACACACACAGGGAAGGGCAAGGCGAGAGGCAGAGAGGCAGGGAGACTGAGTGATCTAGGAGTAAGACAATAGAGAGAACTGGATGCATTTGAGAGTTCCAGGAGAGCACTCAGGTGGCCTGGTGACTGATTTGATGTGTGAAACAAGGCAGAACCAAGATGGCGTCCAAGTTTCTGGTCCACCAGCTAAGACAGGAGGGCTGGAGAAGTGGGCTGGGGTAGAAATGATGTGAGTTTGGTTTGAGGCATGATGACCCTGAGGTGTCCAGGATATACAGGTCTTAGCTGCCTCCTGTACACACTGGCCACGGCACTGCCATGAACAGATACCTCATCCCCTGGGCCACCACCACTCTGACTGCCAGGTCTTCCCGGCTGTGAGGGGAGGGACTTTTCCCCTCCATCCTCCCGTGCCCTGGATTTACTGAGCTGCTCTTCTCTGCCTTTCTGACATGCAGCTGTGTCTTTCCCATCCACAGAATCATCTCTGAAATGAACAACAGTAGCAATCAGCAAGCAATCATCTTTTCTTTCCCCTATACAATGCCTGGGTATGCAGATGATGTTTGTGATTGTCACAAAAATGATGGCTTGAAAAATATGGCTCCTGCCAAGGGAAAGGAAGAAAAGGAAACCTACTGGAATAGACTCACATGGTTCAGAACGCACTGAAGCTTCCTAACCTGGGACTTGCCAAGGTTCTTTGCCCTCCGTGTGTGTGTGTGTGTGTGTGTGTGTGTGTGTTTGTAGCAGGGGGAGAGCAGGATGTAAGACCCTGACAGGGCAAGACAGCCCACAGCAGGGGTCCCTGGGAACCCTGGAAACCAAGGTGGTGGTGGAATTGTTCTGAGCCCCACCACGAGTTCCGGGCATTAATGAAGGGCAGCCCTCTGGGCTTTCCCCTCACACACAGCTGAGCTCCCAGCCAACAGAGATGGGGTGCTCATGGAGGAGCAACCCAGACAAAGAGACTAGATGCGGCCCCTGATAATAAGCTGTCACTGTCACTCTGTTCCCAAGAGAGCCAACTGCATCCCACACTGTGCTAAGGGCTTTACCAGCCCATTGTCTTATTTAACCTGTCCTCACAACTGTCCTGCAAAGTTGGTATTATTAATCTCATTTTACAGAGGAAGAAAATGGAAGGAAAAGTTAATTATGATATCACAGCTAGTAAACAGCAAAAATGGGTTTCTAATCCATGTTGCTTGATTCAAAAGCCCACGACAGAGCTACAATCAAAACGACAGCTAATGGGCCGGGCGCGGTGGCTCACGCCTGTAATCCTAGCACTCTGGGAGGCTGAGGCGGGTGGATCCCTCAAGGTCAGGAGTTCGAGACCCCGTCTCTACTAAAAATAGAAAGAAATTATCTGGCCAACTAAAAATATATATAGAAAAAATTAGCCGGGCAAGGTGGCTCATGCCTGTAGTCCCAGCTACTCGGGAGGCTGAGGCAGGAGGATCGCTTAAGCCCAGGCGTTCGAGGTTGCTGTGAGCTAGGCTGATGCCACGGCACTCACTCTAGCCTGGGCAACAGAGTGAGACTCTGTCTCAAAAAAAAAAAAAAAAAAAAAAAAAACGACAGATAATGAAAAGTGTTGCCGAGAATGTGGAGAAATTGGAAGCTTCACACACTGCTGCTGGGAATGTAAAATGCTACAGCCACTTGAAAACATCCTGGCAGTTCCTCAAATGGTTAAACATGGAGTTACCATAGGACCCAGCAATTCAACACCTAGTTTTATATTTATGCCCAAGAGAAATGAAAACATGTCCACACAAAAATTTGTACACACATGTTCATAGCAGCATTATTCATAATAGCATAAAGGTGAAAACAATTCAATGTCCATCAGTGGATGCATGGATAAGTAAAACAATGGATTATCACAGTAATCACCTTTTATCCACAGAGGATATGTTCTAAAACCCCCCATGGATGCCTGAAACCGTGGATAGTACTGAACCCTGTATATACTATGCTTTTTCATATATATACATACCTATGATAAAGTTTAATGTATAAATTAGGCACAGTAAGAGATAACCAACAATAATTAACAATAAAATAGAACAATGATAACATACAGCCAGACCTCCGTATCAGTGGGGGATTGGTTCCAAGACTCCCTGCAGAGAAAGCTCGATTCCCTTATATAGAATAGCACAGTACGTCTGCACCTATGGATTTTGATCTGCATGCGGTTGGTTGAATCCATGGATGCAAAACCCATGGATACGAAGGGCCAACTGTACTGTAATAAAAGTTACATGAATGTGGTCTCTTTCTCTCTCTCTCAAAATATCTTACTGTACTGTACCATGAGAAACAAACTGCAGACAGTGGACTTCGGATAAGGGGGGCTACTGAATTTGGCAACAAAAAGAAATGATGTACTGATGCAGACTACAACATGGATGGACCCTGGAAACTTGCCAAGTGAAAGAAGCTGGTCACAAGTTATTGCATATTGCACGATTTCATTTATATGAAATGTCCAGAATAGGCAAATCTATAGAGACAGAAAGTAGATTCGTGGTTGCCTAGGCCTGGCTGGAGGGGGGTGGGCATGGTGGGGTGGAGGTTTGGGAGGGGGGTGTTAGCTTAGGGAGAAATCTGCCGTGACTGTAATGGGTATGGGTTCTTTTGGGGGGAATAATGAAAATGTTCTAAAATGGATTGTGGTGACGGTTGCCCGACTCTGTAAATATTAAAAACCATCGCATCAGGTACTTTAAATAAGTGGATTGTATGACATGTCAATTATATCTCAATCAAGCTGTTATTTTTAAAAAGCAATGATTAAATATTAACAAAAAGAATGAAAGGAAGAAAAAGAAAGTAACCATGACTCTTCCAAGTGAAAGCATCTGGAATTATTTTTTTTACTCATTCAGCAAACCTTGAGCCCCTATTATGTGCTGGCCACCTATCCTGGGAGTCTGGGTGGGGAGATAAGATGTGGACACCGATAACCATGCTTCATGGTAGAATCGGCTGAGGAAATTAAAACAGTAGGGTGCCATTTCACACCCACTGGACTGGCAAAAACTCAGGCCTGACATCCCCACAATGGTGCGAATGCAGAGCCACAGCTATGCCGATGCAATGCTGAGAAAGAAGAAATAGGTAGGGATTGGGAAGGATCGGGAAGAAATATGGCAGTGTTTAGAAGAGCTGAAGACGCACACACCCTGTGACCCAGCCATCCTGCGCTCTCCCAGGGCACAGTGGGGAGAAACTCTTGCACAGGGGCACAAGGGACAAAAGCAAGAACATCCATGGTGGTGCCGCTCACACCAGAAGACTGGAAATAACCAACCAAGTCCACCATCAAGAGAAAGGATGAGTGTTACAGTCACACAATTGATAACACACAGTGATAAATTCCAACAAAATACAACTTATATAAAGTTCAAAGATATACCAAACAATATTATCTATAATTTGTGGATACTGTACACACATATGTAGTAAAAATATAAAAACATGTGGGAATGATCAATACACATTCCAGATACTGGCTGCCTCTTGGGAAGGAGAAGAATGAGATGGGGGGATACCCTGGGGCCTTCAATCGCACCTATAATGTGTCTTTTAAGAAGTTACTTGCCATGTCTCTTTCATTTGTTTAGTTAAAATTTGTACTGAGATAATTGTAGATTCACCTGCAGTTGTAAGAAATAATACAGAAGGAGCCCTTGTGCACTTTGCCCAGTTTCCCCAATGATAACATTTTGCAAACGTATAAAATACTATTAGAACCAGGATATGGATATTGATACCACCCACCAGTCTTACTCCAATTTTCCCAGTTTTACTTGCATTCGTGTGTGTATGTGTTAAGTTCTATACAATCTTATCAGCTGTACAGGTTTGTGTCTCCATCATCACAGGTGAGATACAGAACCTGTCCATCACCGCAGGCATCTCTCACGTTGCCCTTTCGTGACCCCACCCACCTCCCTCTACCCCGGGTGCAATTCCACAACTCCAGCAACCACTAACCTGTTCTCTATTTCTAAAATTTTGTCATTTCAAAACTCAGTGCAATCACACAGTATCTAAATTTTTGAAATTGGCTCTTTCTTGCTCAGCACGATTCCCTGGCGATTCATGCAAGCTGTTATATGTTTAGAGAGCTCATTCCTTTTAGTGTGAGTAGCATTCCATGGGAGGGACGGGGCACAGTTCAGTCACCATTCACCTGCTGAAGGACATCCAGCTAATTCCAGTTTTTGGCTATTACAATAGCTATAATGTTTTAAGTCTTCAGCTGGGTGGTACCTTTTCACCATATTATTTCTTCCATAATACTTTTTGATAAAAAGAGCATTTTCTGATTGAAATAAAGGAGGGAAGAGAGAAAGGAGGCATTGCTAACGCTGAGCCAGCCCCGTGCAGCCACCGTGCCAAAGCGAGGACAGCCCAGAGTGCAGGGCTCAGGCTGACAGCAGGGGCCAAAGCTCCGGGCCAGTGGCAGGTGTGGAGTTAGGGAAGTGGGGTCTATGTGCCCAGTTGCTTCAAGGTTCTAGGCCTTACGTGGGAGCAAAGAAGCCTGTCCAAGTCCTTCAGCCTCTGGGGCAAGTGCTTAGGGAACCCCCTTTGGTTGCAGAGCCCTTTCCCCTGCCTGGGTGTGTGGGCAGGATGCCCCCAAATGGGGAAATCAGAAAGAAAGCAGAAGAAAAGAAGGTAGTGCTAAAGGTGGACAGAATGAACTCTGGCATCTCCTGAAGGGCCTTGAGAAAGACTCAGAACTGCCGCAGAGTGGCTGCCTGAACAGTGTGGAATACAGAATGCCAAGTAGAAGGAACTGGAAACTTTCTTCTAATTTGAGGTCAAAGCTATTTGGGACTTCTGTTGCCAATGGCTAGTGAATGAGGTCCTGATCCTGTCTGTGACTGCCAGGTGCAGGGGAGACAGGCTTCCTGTGTACCTCTTCACCCCTCACATGTAGCTTTAACCTGCTTTGCCTAAAGCCCTGCAAATGCCAATTGTGAAATCCTTAGTCCTGGGCAGAGTGTGGACCAGTGGCAAATTCATGCTATAAACCTCCACTGGGGGCCTGCCTGGTGCGCAGACGCCTCTCTGCCCTCAAGAGCTCGTAGTTGGGACATGTGGAAATGCCCCATGTGCCTGGAGAATGGTGGCACGTGCTGGAAAGGCCACGGAGGTGCTGTGTCTACCCGCTGTGGGACAGAGGCAGGAACAAGGCAACAAGCCAGCGAGGTCAGGGGCTGCCACCTGCAAGTTCACCTTCCAGAGAGTGAGTGGGATTTTGACAGGTTCAAAGTATCCAGAGCACTGCCCACCCTGAGGGAAGAGCATTTGCAAAGGCTCAGAGGGCAGGAAGTACTGCTATTGAAGCTACTACTACTGCTGCTGCTAATAGCATCACAACTAACATTGATTGAGGCCAGGAGCCCTGCCAAGAGCTTCAGGTGTATTATCTCATTTGACCCTAACGAAACATTATTTTATTACTATTATTGCGATAGGAATTTACACATAAAAGCATAGAAGCACAGGGTGGTTAGGTAACTTGCTCCAGGTGACACACTCCAGAAGTAGGAGAGCCAAGATTGGAACCCAGAGCCTGAGGTCCTTGCCACTTGTGATAAACTCTTCCTTGAAAAGGGATAACACTGGGCCTTCTGCAATCCTGTGAGAAGTTTGGGCTTCTTTGGACAGCAATGGGAAGCCACTGACATTCACCAGAGAGGGTCACAGCAAAGCTCTGTTTTAGGAACGCTACCCCAGAGGCCATCTCAAGCTCCCTTCTCAACGTCTCTGATGGCCCAGCACCTTGGTTTTCTCATTATTCTTCTGTGCCTTGTCTTGATTTTGCATATCAACATTTTGGTGGACTAATATCAAGCTTGTTTTGGAGAATTAGGCAACATTTTTTGCCATAACTGCAGGTACCTGCTGAGTTTGCCAAACCAACACAGGAAGCATCCTTTCTCCAGGGTGTTTCCTGCTCCATCTCCCCACACCGACCCTCCAATGGGCATGGCTGGATCAGAGACATTCCTATGGCCTCCAACACAAGACACAAGCACAAGGAAGCCTAATGGCAAGTATTTCTCCAAACCTGGGTGCTGTATTTCTTGAGGCTCCCCAAGTCCTACCCACTGCTCTGGACCCATGTGACCTTGGCACACCCGCTTCTCCCCTCTCTGAGACGTCGCTGTGTAATGGGAGGAAAGAACACAGCCTTTGCCGTCAGTGGGTTCTGGGTGCAAGTCCTGGCTCTGTCCCTTGCCACCGGAGTGAGCTGTGGAGGGCTCCCTCCCTCCTTGGGCCTAGGTTGGGAGAGGAGGTTGGGTGAGAAGACTCCAGAGGTCCCTCCAGCGCTGCCACTCCTCCTGGAGGACCCGCAGTGCCCAGGGCTGAGCAGACCCTCATCTCCCCAGCTGAGATGGCAACGGCATCCCCTCACCCTTCAGTGGGCTGCTGCGAAGGCCCACAGGAGAACAGACAGGAAGCACTGGCCAACTGCAACAGGCTTTACAAAGCAAGAGATCATTTTATTATTTTATAACCTAGTTCATCTCCAGGGCCTCCCGACTCCCTTTCTTGTGTGTATATGTTTCTGTCCGTGGTGGGAGAAGAGTGAGAAGGAGGGAGGCCGCGGCTGGAGGAGGGTGAGATGCTGCAGAGTGTTCCTCCAGACCATGTGCGGACTTGCCAGGCCGGTGCCCTGACATGTTCTGGGCAGAGACAATGAACCACTCAGACACTGTTCCTCGCCGCAGAGGACAGGTCTGGCGGGGAAACGGAGCTGGGGTCAGAGAAAGGGCCCCTGCCTGGCTCTGCAGAACCCAGCAGCACTACCTGGCGCAGGCTGGCCACTGTCTCCTGTGTGTCAGCAACGTGGCAGAGGCGACTCGCCTGTCACGCCTGACTTGGACACGCCCAGACAGGAGTCGGAGGTGGCAGCCGTGCTGGGAGGATGGCTCTGGCGGGTTGGAGGAGGGGGATAGCCACACTCACTGCCAGAAAGGAAGTCTCTTCCCTCCCTTCCCTGGGCCAGGCACTGGGATTCAGAGCTGAATCAGCCTCCGGCCCCACCCTGAGGAAGATCCAGAGTGGCAAGGGCAGATGTGAGCCCAGGCGTGGACGGCAAGCGATTCAGTTATCTGGGGCAATGTCCTAACCTCTCTCAGCCTCAGTTTCCTCATCTGTCTAACATAAAATGGGGATGATGATGAAAATAATGGTTGAGTTGCTGTGAGAGTTAAAAGAGAGAGCATAGTAAAATACATAACATAATATTGAATATAATAATAATGCTAGGCATAGTTATTGGGGGGACAGAGTTAATCATTCAACAAACATGTAATGAGGGCCTATTAAGCGCCAGGCATTATTCAGGTAATTCTAATATATGTAGACCCCTCCACCCCGGGGCACGTGAGGACGTTGACAGAGGGCAGCAGGGAGCTTTAGGGTGAAAGAACGGCCATCCAACCTTCCTTTCTCAACCCTCTCTGCCACCCTCCAGGCCCTCCTTCCACAGGTGGGCCACTCACCTACTACTGCACCTGCCTGCGCCTGGCTCAACAGTTTCTTCGCCAAATGTTGTTGTTACAGAGACCTTGGAGGTCAGGAGCTCAAGTTGAGGGCCCCGAATGAACTTGAAACCCATTGGAAAACCCCAAACTCTCCCCCCTTAAAAGACAATCACTGACAAGACTCAACTCCATCTGGACTTCTCAGCTTCCCTGACATGAATTTCTCCAAACAGGTTGAATATTAATTGTGTCTATGAAGGAAGAACCAGGAAATATTGTCTTCGATAACCCTAAATGGATCACCCCATCCCCCTCTTAGATATTTCCTAGAACTCCTGGGACATCGTACATTTATTTGGTTCCAGAGAGGGGAACTCTCCTGTGGATGCTATTCATGGCCCACAGCACTTATTGTCTGAAAAGCAATTCCCTCAACAAACTCCCTTTTTTACCCCCCCAGAGACAAGGTCTTGCCCAGGCTGGTATGCAGTGGTGTGATCACAGCTCACCTCAGCCTCAAACTCCTCGGCTCCAGTGAGCCTCCAGCCAGCCTTCTGAGTAGCTGGGACTATAGGTGTGTGCCATCACACCTGGCTAATTAAAAAAAAATTTTTTTTGTAGAGATGGGGTCTCGATATGTTGCCCAGGCTGGTCTCAAACTCCTGGCCTCAAGCAAACCTCCTGCCTCAGCCTCCCAAAGTGCTGAGATTACAGGCACGAGCCATAGGCCCTCTCCTGAACATGTGCATGTTGGGCTGCATGGCAGTAGGGGACTAATACACGATAACCTTTATCGAGTACCTACTAAGTGGTAGGAGCTTTACATATATTACTTCCTTTAATCCTCAGAACAATCTAATGAGAGGAGGTGTTATTATTCCATTTTATAAATAAGAAAACTGAGGCACAGAGAGATTGATTAATTTGCTCAAGGTTATACAGGTTGTTAAATGAGGCAGCATTTGAACTTGGCTGCAATGCTACTGCTTATTCTGTTACACCAGTGCTTCTCAACCCTTCTTTTCATTATAACCTTCGCATCCCACCAAGAGGGCCTATGTACACTTTCCTTTTTTTCCGAATCCCACCTTTCCTATGAAATTTTCCTAATACTGCAGATACACTGTAGCTGTTTACATGCTGTGGCCCTTTGGAGGACCACAAACCGTTGTCTAGCTAAGATTTTTTTCAGTCCCCAACCAACCCACAAGAACCATTTTTTCCCCCTTGAGAATGAGATGGCTCCTGGTGAGAATGCCTAAATTATACCAGTGGTTCTCAAAATGTGGTCCCCAAGTGGGAGAGGGAGCAAGAAACAGCAGAAATAATGAACAAAAGAATCAGACCTCCAAATACTAGAGGTACCGAAATGATCAGATTCAGAAAACAAATGTGTACAATATTTAAAGAAGTACATAAGGGTAGTGAAAGCATCAAAAAAGAACAGACTATCAAAAAGATAAAGTAGTATAGCTTGAAAGATTACTAACTAAAACTTCTAGAAATGAGACTGATGTGTGGGCTTCCTCGGGCTGTTGTTCCAAATCCGGCTTGCAGCATCAGAATGCCCCTTGGCATTGACATCAGAAAAGTGAAATGCTGTGTGACTTGAGCCAATCCCTGCCTGTCTCTGGGCCTCAGTTTCTTCATCTGCAAATGGAAAGTGGAACTAGATCATCTCATAAGTCCGATTCTATAAACTAATGTTCTATCATACAACAGACAACATCGATTGGGCACCTGTTTTTTAATGCTACCCACGATTTTAAGCATTTTACATGTTTTTTAATTCTTACGGTTTTCCACTAAGGTATGGGCTCTTATTATACTCATTTTACATAATAGGAAACTGAAGCACAGGGAGATTAAGTAACTTGCCCAGTGTCCAGCGCTGGTTCGGTAGCATAGGACCCTATCGGTCTGATTCCAGAGCCTCTTTTCTACCACTGTGCGGTCTGGCTTTGTGACACCCTGGGATTCCAGCTCCAGGATTTCTTGACTTACCAGGAGTCTCCCGGAGCATGGGGTGCCCAGTGGCTGGCATACACTGTCAACAGCAACAAGAATGCTCATTCCAGTGGGGCAGCAAGAACACCATGAAGTCAATTATCAATCGCAGATATTATTAAGTACATCTCTGAGCAAGGCCTTTGCTGATTTAGACAGGAGCTATTTATGACAGTAGCAAACAGTGACGGATTGCTGGGGCTTACCTTCTGAACACCTGTTTTTGGAAAAAGACCCATTCTGAAAGCACTGCTCTATGCCCGGTTTCCTCACGTATGAAATAGGGATGATACGAGTACCTAATGTCACTGGGTTTTTGTGAGGATTAAATGAGCTAACACAAATCAGGCTTAGAGTGGGCATGTCGCAAATGGTAGTTCTTAATGCTGCTGTTCTTGGTATTATTTTCAACCCAGTGGGAAGAAGTTGGGCTTTGCCAATGGCCTTGCTTCAATTCCAGGCTCCCCCACGTCCTAGCTGTGTGACTTGAAGTCACTGACCCTCTCTGAGGCTCCAGGGCCCCATCTGTGAATCAGATAACAATGCTGAGCTCATCTGGTACTTGTGAGGGTTAAATGGACTGTGAAATGCCTAGCACAGTGGCTGATATCTAATAGGTACTCAACAAATGCCTGTTCTCACCCCTGGAGTGTTTTCTGCACGCTCGGCTTTTCCACTATGGTTAGAATCCAAGCAGGCAAAGGATTCTGTGCCTCTTGTTGACTCATTGCTCTTTTCCATTAGGAGAACTTTCACAAAAGCAGTGGGAGGTGGAAGATGTCTAAATACATTCACTTCACAGTGGGTAAGTCAAGGCAGTACAGTGATGGAGGTTCCCAGCCTTGGAAATGGGCCCTCAGACCACGACCTCAGCTGCTTTGGCTGAACTGGCCACCAAGGTATGCAGCCACAGATGCAATCAGCAGCAGAAAGCAAGCCCTATGATTAGGAGGATTGAATCCACCAAGGGCAATGACACTGACCTTCCCATTGTAAATAAACTAGGCACATGGCTTATAAATGGCTCTGTGACCATTCTGAACACACATCCAGGATGGCAGCAGCACCACTCCCGGGAGGCAGGACAGGTAAGTAAGGACCACATCGAAGGGGTTTTGGATGGGCAGCAACATCCACAGCAGCGGCTGTGCTCACTCTGCTCACCCCAGCCCTGGCTGGCCTTAGGAAAGGGCAGAATCCACATTTGGCCTCCACGGCTGCCTGGTTATGGCTTCCCAAAGCATAGGAGGCTGGGACCAGAAAGGGTTCTCTCACAGGGATTCCTTTTTGAACAAATAGGAAACTCCTGGGTTTCAAGCTCAATTTGTAGCAGCTTTCGGATTTCATCTTAGGTGAATTGCTCTTTCTTCCTAAGACTATTCATGTGTTCAGTTGGTCCCCGAACATTAATGAAGCAAATACTGGGTGCTGGAAGTTGATGGTGGCCTGGGAAGGCTGTGTGCCTCCCAGGTGTTCTGGGCGAAGACTGGAGGTGCAAACTTGGGAAAGAAAAGAAGCCTAGGAAGGTTCCATGGTCTGGGAAGGAAGCTTGAAACCAGCACGGGGTTGCAGTGGCCACTGCAGCGCTGCTGAGGATTGCTCCAGCCTCACCAGTCTGAGCACGGCACCCTGCCAGGCCAGACTCAGCAAGCTCTCCCCTCGTGGAGGACAGTATGGTCTTCCCAAAGGACAAGACAGACAGACCTGGCTTCAAACTCCAGCTTTACCATGTAGCAGCTGTATGTCCCTGAGCAAGATGCTTCACTGTGTCTCAGTTCGACCCCTGGAAGTGGGGATATTTCTATCTCATAGAGCCAAAATATATAGGTTTCCATAATGAAGATAAAACATGCAATGTGCCTAGCACAGAGAATAAGCCATCGCAAGAGTTCAGTAAATGTTCATTTATCCTTGCTCTACAGACATCATTGGCACCATGTCATGATACACACTTAGCCTTACTCAATGTTTAGACAGGAAGTAGGGTGTCCCATTTAGGATTATTTCTTCAACCCGACCCTGAAAAACAATATATCTATCCCAATCCCCTTGAGTTCCCAGGGTCCCACTGCCAACCAGAATGAGTTCTGGCAGGGCATGACCACTCAGTAACTTCTGAGTTACTAATACCTCTAGTTAATAGCAACTCAGGGTTTACATCTTAACTGTGGTCATATCATCTATGAAAAGCAAGCAATATGAAAGTGGGGATATGGATTGTCTGCTGGCTGCATGGAAGCTGCCATGGTAGATGTCAAAAGTGTGGAGCAAAGAAGCATTATTGGTGTTCCTGTTCAACTTTCCAAGAGCTAAAAAGTATATTTGGAGAGAGATGATAGAAACACATTTTTAAAAAGAGCAGTAAGCAGCAGTAAACACTCTAGCCAAACAGATGATGCCAAGCCCATGTGGAGTAGTGGGAAAAGCGGTCATGGGCCTTAGAGGCAGACTGACTCGAATCTGGAGTTTGAATCCCAGCTTTGCCATTTGCTAGCAAGGTATCCTGGGGTGGTGCGGAGTGGGGGAAATAAGGGAGAAAGCCTCAATTTATTCTTCTGTAAAATGGGGAAAATACCACCTAACTGTTGTGATGATAAGATGACATGATAGATGCCTGGCACACAGTAAGTGGTCAGTGAGCTGTTGGTTTCTTTTCTTCTTCTTTTTCTCATTTCCCCCCTTTTTCCCCTAAATAACAGATGTGACTTTATTTGCTAATGAGTTAGCATTAGTAGTGGATGACTTTTATCTGCCCATTGGTGACCCTGGTCCTCTGTATACATACATTTGTATACCATCAAGGAGATGCTTGTGCAAAAACTTTCAATGGCTTCTCACTTCTTAAACAACAGTCAAAAAATGTCCCAGCTCCTCACCAGCATCCAGCCTTCCACCAATAGGCCCCAAGCCCCCTCTGGAACCCACCTCCGCCAGACCACTCTTCTGCTGAATGCTCACGCCCTGTGGGAGAGAGCTCAGCCCAACCTCGGGATGTTCAAGTTGGTAAGAAAGCTGTCCCAGAGCTGTCACACCAATGCAACCTTAATGCACGAGGAGGATTCTGCTAAATAGGCCAAGAGGGAAGGAAGCATTCTGGGCCAGGAGAATATCACGGGGGCCTCCCCAGAGCAGCCAGGCCTCATTCCAGGGAAATTCAATTCCCTCTCCATTGGGACTGTTCTCACTTCCCTTCCTCTCTGCACCAGAGTCATAGCTGACTTCTCCACTCCCTGCTGGACTCTGTGGTAAGAATCTCACCTCTTGTACCCACAGTTTTCAAAGTGTGCTTCAGGGATCCCTGAAGGTCCCCAACACTTTTAGGAAGTCTGTGAGGTCAAAACTATTTATAATAATGCTATCATTCTTACTCTCTTATGAGTATATAGTGGAGATTTCCACGTTGAAGGCAGAAGCAGGTACATCTATTAGGCCAAACATTAACGCGACTTGCTAAAATATAAAACAATGCCACTCCATTCATTTCTGGGTTTTTTTTTTTTTTTTGGCAAATTCATTTTTCATAAAGGTGTGTTATGTATGTTAATGTAAAGGTTTACTATTGTTATTTTAAGTAAGCTATAAATAACAGTTTTAACATTTTAAGTGCTAATTACTAGTATGATAAATTCTGATAGATATAAAGCACAGTAATGAAAACTCTTTGGGGTCTTCAATAATTTTTGAAGAGTAAAACAGGGTCCTGAAATGAGAAAGTTTGAGAACTGCTGCTTTAGGGTGTGCTGTGAGGAAGGCGGCAAGGGACAAAGTGTGTCACTCTTCTTGGGTGGCCTTCTCAGGCAGTAATTTCTGCCCATTGCTGGGATCAGTTCTGAGTTAAATTTTGTATATGGTGTGAGGAAGGGGTCCCGGGTCTGACTTCATGCCTTTGCACGTGGATATTCGGTTGCCCCAGCACCATTCGCTGAAGCGACGACTCAGTGTCTCTGTGCCTCAGTAGCATAATCTCTACAGTGAGCTTTAAAAGACTGTCTTGCAAGGTGCTGTGAGCACTGAATGAGCAAGAAAGAAAAAACACCCTGGTACAAAGCAGACAGTCAGTGCTTATAACTGAAAGAATGGACAACGGATCTGAAAGTGCTCTAACACGCTGGTCATCATGACACTGTGTGACCAGAGCATCTCTACCCCTAAAGGTCTTTAGCACCCGTGGCCCCATTCGCTTGTCACAAGGGCCTGTGCCACCCCCAAGACACTGGTCTGCAACCCCCTTCCCAGGAACCCCTTTTCTGAGTGGCCCCATTAATCTCTTTTTCTTCTCTGCTTCCCTTTTGTCTCCCTTTCTACCTTAAAATTTTCATTAAATGTTCTTGGTGTCAATTAATTAATTAAGTTAAAATTGTTAACCTATTCAAATCCTTTTTGGCAAGGAGGTGGGAAGGCATGACTAAATGAATGAGTCAATCCATTAAAAGACCCCCAATTTAAAGACTAGAAAGTGAAGCCCCTAGAGTGACTCACACGGGTCACCCCTCATGTGGGTGTCACAGCAGAGCCTGTGTGAGGCCAACTCCAGGGCTCTCTCCACCCCAGGCTCCCTCCAACCCCGGAGAGATCCCTTTACATCACATCTCCCTCCTCCGCAGTGTTTGCAACACCTCCTGATTTAGTTTTCTCTCTGAATTCCATTAGTGTCCCATTTACCTCGTCCTTCTAATCTCCTAGGCAGGCACTGAGAAGGAGGAGGCTGAGCTGGCAGCAAGGGCTCCGCCTCCTGACTGCGGGACATGGGGACAGGCAGAGGAGGAGGAAAGGGACCCCGGGGCTGCAACCCCAGGTGGTTCCTGGTCCGTTCTACTCGGGACAACTGGGTCCCATCTGTGTGCCAGGCACTGGGGTTCAAAAACAAGGTGCTATTCTTGCCCTTGAATGCCCCAGGCTCCCGGAGATGGGTGGATAATGCCTGTGTCATGTGCTGCAGGGACTTCACTCTCCTGGGCAGGCAGAGTGAGTGAGTGAGAAATGAGCTAGTGGTGGGGGAGAAAGGCAGTGGGGACGTTCCAGGAAGAGGGACCAGTGTACGTAAGCCTGGGTGGTTTGAACAGTAGCGTGTAAGCAAGTAGCAATATGGGATCTGCTCAATTATTTGTTCATTCATTCCTCCTCATTCAGTCTATGTCTACTGAGTGCCTGCCATGTGCCAGGCATTGTCCCAGGCACAAAAACACTGCAGGGAACAGCACAAAGTAGGGCCCTGCCCTCATAGAGCTTATATTCTAATAAGAGAAGACAGAGAATAGATAATCAAACTTATCTGGTAATACATAATGCATCAGATGGAGGTAAATGCTATGTAGAAAAGTTCAAACAGAGGCAAGGCCCAGGCAGAACTGGCCTGGGAGGACTGTGCCTTTGTGCAGGTGGCTAGGGACGGGGGAAGGCCCCTGCCCTCACCTCCACTCCGCTCCACCTTGCCCACACCTCTGGCCTCCTGCAGCTCCTGGAGCAGCAAACGCTCTGGTGCCCAGGCCCTCCAGGGTGGATGCAGAGCTCAGTGAGCAGCTACTGCAATAACCCAAGTCTGAGACGGTGCTCGCACCAGGTGGGGACGGAGGAGGGGTCACAAGTGCTGAGGAAGGGGGAGAGGCGATAGGGTCAGTGTAGACAGCTCGGAGCACAAGGGGAGGGATGGTGGCAGATGAGGCTGGAGGGAAAAGGGAGAACATTCCAGACAGAAGAATCCACCTGTGCCAATGCTCAGATTTGACCCCATCCTGCCAGACTCAGATCCTGCTACCTGGTATTTTACAAAATGTCTTTCTTCCTTCAATTTAGATGAGCTCCACAAGCCTCGCTGTGGGCCCAGCTATGTGGGCGGCACCAACATGGAATGAGCAACCCCGTCTCTGGGCTCCGCCAGGCGCCTGTCAGAGCTGAAGCTGTGTTCATGCCGCACAGCACAGCAGGCTGCTGGGGAGCGGGGAGAGGACGGCCTAGGACAGGGACGGCCCTAGCGGGCGAAGAGGAGACCACACTTCTTGTGGGGGACTAGACTTGATGAGCCTGGCTGAGGCTGAAGAGTTTACCCTCAGCTTTATCCTGCCTTATGTGTGAACCTCAGTTTTCTTATCTTAAAAATGGGATTGTAAGAACTATTCCCCGGGGTTGTGGGAGTCACCGGACATGCACAAATCAAGTACTTGGCACAAAGCCTCCGTAAATGCGACACATTTTACCTGTCCCTCTGTATGAAAAGCAAAACATGGATCTCCTCGGAGAACCACGGCTCTACTGCAGAGCATTTATCTCAGTCTGCAGTTGTACATTTTTCAGGGCGAGAGCAGAGGCTGCCTTTGTTTTTGCTCCTTGTAGCATCCCCAGAGCTCAGCAGGTTGCTGAGCTGCGGTAAGTGCTCACTATGTTTTCGCTGAATGACTAAATAAATGACTGAGTCAGAGGCTCTGTGAGGTCCAGGCTCCAGCACTTCTTAGTTGGGAGACCTTGACAAGATAATTTCTCTGAGCCTCAACCTTACCCATAAAATGGAAATAATAATGTCTACTGTGGCAGAGGCAGTTACTGCTCCCCAAATATCCATGTCTTTCCCACATTTCCCAGAACCTAGAAATCAGGCAGGACCACAGGGCTGGATCTGGCCAATGGGTTGTATACCACTCTAGGACCAAAGCATTTAGGAGCCAATGCTCAACCTTCCAGCGATTTCTTCCGTTGCTGCAGAGACCAAGGTGGCCACATATTCCAGGCAATATACCTAAAATGTGGCAGAGCTTTCATCAGCCTGGTCCCTGAGTCACCAGGTAGAGCAGAGCCCTCCATCTGCCTTGGGTAGATAAGGGGCGTGAGCAAGAAATAGACCTTTGCTATGTGATGCCACTGAGATCGTGGAGTTCAGTCATTCCTGCAGCATAACTGAGCCTAACAAGATTTATTCTTCTAACTTCCAAGATCACTCTCAGGATAAGAAAAAGTTCTTGGTACCTAGTAGGTTCGCAGTGGATTTTCAATACAGGGCTCACTCTCTCTGTCCCAGCTCCTTCCTCTGCTTCCTTGGCCTCCCTCACCATGGCAGCCTGTTTATAATCCCACCCCTCTCTGACCCACACTCCTTCTCTACTCAAAACATCGTTCTCCTTTGCCCACAAAACCCAGGCATTTCCTCCTGTTTCTGTCATTGCTCTTCTGCACAGCAATATGAGGAAAAGCTTCCAGAGAGCCATCCTGGCTGCAGGACTTGGCCGCTGGACCACCTGCCTTCTGGGCAGCTGTCCCCTCGCCTCTCCATCCCCCATTCCCAACTATGCCTCTGATCTCGCTCCAGCTCAGCTCCAGAGGTAGCTGCCAGACTCCTGCCCCCCAGACTCACCCTGATCACCACTGCGGCCTCTGTGGTCCTGGACCTGCCTGTGGCCTCCTTGCAGCCAGCGCTCCCATCACACCCCTGCTAGACGCCTGACCCTTGCTCCCCTGCCCTCCCACCACTCTGCCTGCCAGCCTAGTTTCCAGCAGCCTTTGCCACCCACCAGTCCTACTGCACCTGCTCCCTGAGCAGGCCACCTTCACTCTGGACTGACCTCCTCCACTTCCTATGCTGCCTAGTGGCAAAAGCTGTCAACCAAAAAATATGCATGATTCCAGAGTCCAAGATGGCATTTCTCATCCAGGCCACAGGTTTGCAGCTAATGACAGAAGAGCAGAACAGAACAAGGGGACTGACCTGGCTCCATGTCAGCACGTTCTGAAGAGTCAGCAGTGTCCGTGGGCCCTGCAGCCCTCTCTCCAAGGCCATTGGATCCTGGAGGATGGGGAGGGATCCTTCCTGTTGAAGCAGAAAGCAGAGATCCAGCTGAGCAAGTTGGTGAGATGCCCCAATCCTTTTTCACAGACCTCTCTCCAGCAGTAATAGCAAACGCACACCATGGGGAAATAAGGCTCGTTCTTGGTCCCACAGCAATGACGAGAAACAAGTAGGATTTTAAACACCCTGCAAATCCCACACAAACACTTCTATGCAGCTTTCCTGGGAGGCTCAGATGCGCCTTCCTCTGTTCTCCCATCTCAACTTGTGCAATAGGAGTAATGGTCTTGTCTCATAGTCATTGTTTGCACGTGTGTTTCCTCCAGTGGACCAAACCCTGCAATCACAAGGACTGCAGATCTGCCCTCTGTACAACCCGGGTGCCCAGCACGAGGCGTGGAGCAGAGCCGGAACTCAGAGTTTTCCCAACAATGAATTGACTGTGCGCTGTGATGGGGGTAGATGAGGAACAGAGTACAGGGCTGAGCGCTAGGACCAGTGACCTCTGTGACAGTTCTATCACTGCTTCACCGGGAAAATAAGTAGGTCAGTTGTCCTCTCTGAACCTTAGTTTCTTGCTGCTATGGTTTGAGTGTGTCCCCCAAAAGTTTATGTGTTGCAAACTTAATTCCTCAAAGTGGCAGCGTTGGGAGGTGGGGCCTGATGGGAGGGGCTTGGCTGTGAGGACCCCACCCTCGTGAATGGATTAATGCTGTCACTGCAGGGGTGGGCTTGTGCTAAAGGGAGCCTGGCCCCTAGTGCCTGCCTCTTGGGCACATGCTCGCTTGTCCTGCTGCTTGTCTGCCATGAGACGAAGCAGCAGGAAGCCCTCCCCAGATGCCAGTGCCCTGCGCTCGGCCGTCCCAGCCTCCAGAACTGTGAGCTCAATAAATTCCTTCTCTCTACAAATGACCCAGTCCATGGTATTCTATTACAGCAACTTTCTCTGTGAAATGGGCCAGTTTTCCCTGTATTATACCACATGGGAGTGTGGGGTCACCTGGGCAGAGGTCCTAACACAAAAGAATTCTGGTTCTGGCTCAACCACTTATTGCAACTTCTGGCAAATCACTTGCCCTCTCTGACCCTCATTTTTCTCAGCTAAAAGAGGAAAACTCTAAACTGGGCAGCATGCAAGGTCCCTTTTGCCCCTAGAATTCTATGACTATGAATTTGATTCATCCCAGCATCTCCAGGACCTAAGTGGATATCTGTATGCGATAAAGGCTTTTCCATGAATAAAAGAAATCCTATTCTGCTCAAAAGAAGGGCAAGAGGAGGCTGAAAGGCGTTAAGTCATTTACTTCAGATCACTGAGGAGGAGGAACAGGGATTTGAACCCAGGCCCTCAGAGACTCAAGGGCCGTGCATTTCCCCTGCACCTTCCTGCCACACTCCCCCACCGAGAATACCGCAAAATGCCTTTTTATACAAAAGACCCACTAGGTTCAAGAATAAGGCATGAAGCATACACATAGGTATTTGAGGCAAAAAAAAAAAAAAAAAAAAGCCATTATTTGAGAAGATCCTGAGTATAATATATTTGTAAAATATATCTAGGAACTTAGCTAAGAATACATTATTGTCTATTATAAGGTGAGGAATTGCTGGTAATTCCTACTAAAAACAAAGTTCTCCTAATTGTAAAATTTTGTTAGCTTCACCTGCATTTCATATGTTTCTTTATTGTAAATTCTCATTATTCTAAACAAAGAGTAGCTCTAACTCTGCCCTAGCACAGAGTGTCCCTTGCCTACCCGTGGGAGTCAGGCTCCTGAACACCCAGGGGAGAAGACCTAGTGGCCCAAGTAGAGTTAGCAAGACACAGTTTGGAGGTAGACCTAGCAAAGTCCTTGTAAGTCACATTATATCCACTAAGATAAAAAGTAGGTAATACACTACGTAGGAATATACCTATCATTTTATGCATTGCAAATAGGCAATAGTGGCTACTGAGCCTTTAATTTCTATTTACCAAGCCTTGCCCATCGGAAGTTTATCCCCCAAGTTCCGCGAGAGCGCGAAATTGGCTTGCTTGGCTGTAGCAATGGGCAAGGCCAGAGGTGCTCAGTCCTGTGTCTGGGCCGCTCCCTGAGTGCACAGCGCCTTGTGGATTTCAGGACTCAGAGCTGTTGGCTTTGCTCCCAGGGGGCCCGCTGGGGTCCTAGGCATATCCAGTGACTTCTCTGTTTGATGCTTGGATGAAACACTCAAGGGCTTTCCCCGTCCTTTGGCTAGGTCATGAGGTTCCACTGTCCCCCCTCAACCCCACAGCTGCAGGCCAAAGCCTGTGCTTTGGCTGCTCCCCTGTGCCGTGGGGCCCCTCCCCTCTTGACGGACTCGCAGAACCGCAGTTCTGCCTCCTCTGCTGCCTTGTGTTTGCCAAGGCGGCAGGGAAAACCTCATCTCCTTGTCTTCAGTCTGTTTATTTCCTTTTTAAATCCCAGCCTCAAATCCCTTCTTTTTCAAAGTACCTCTAGTAAGCAACACAATAATAGTTAATGAAACCAAAATACTCATGTGTTGCTGGAAAGGTTTTAGAAGTATTTATACGCTAGCATTCCATTATGGGGAAATTCAGTCAGGAAGGGATTATGGCATTCACTCATCACTTATTCGTGCACTCATTCATTCATATCCTGAGAGTTAGGTGCTGGGCAGGATACACCCATGACTCAGAAGCAAATCTTGCCTTCAGGAAGCTCACAGGCTGGCAAGGAAAATAAGACATGGCCACAAACAACTACAATCCGTGGCAGTTTTGTAAGAGAGATGCAGATAAAACCTAGCGAGTAGACAGAGGATTCAGACATCACCTTGGCTGACAAGTCATGGAGGACTTAGTGGACAATGTGCCATTTATTAAGCTCAGCCTTGCACTAGACATAGTGCTGATGTGTGGCATGGGGACAGGGCAGGTACTGCATATAAGGGAGCAGAGGCATGGGGGAGAAAGCATGACAAAGAATGAGTGTGTGGCTCAGCTTTCCAGAGTGTGCGGGCTGTGTAGAGGGAAGTGGAGGACATCACACCTGACAGAGGATGGGGGCCTCAACAGGCAGGGCCCTGAATGCCAGGCTAGGGAATGTGGCCATTATTCAGTGAGTAATAGGGAGCCATCGAGGGCTGTTGAGCAGAGATGTGACATAGTTAGAGATCTGCTACAGGAAGGTGAACTGGTAAGCCTTGCACAATGTGAATTGGAAGAGGAAGCACCTGCGGCAGAAAACTCCTATTTATTTGCGTGCCAGGCATTGGGAAGGCTGTTAGGTGCTTTGATCTCATTTAACCTTCTAAACAACTGCAGGAGGTAAGCATTATCCTTTCACACCTGCAGATGAAGAAAGGAGGCTTTGGGGAATCTAAGCTGCTTACCCCAGCGAGGAAGTAGGGGGACAAATCCAAACCCTGTTCTTTTCCTTTCTGGGTGAGCCATAAAGCATGCTGTGACCTTGTGCAGGGCACCTGTGTACCTGACACAACTGTTTTTCCGCTCCCAGTGCATTTCCTGCCTGCTGAAGGGTATGTGCAGCTTGTTTCCTGGGCTGCCTTTCAAGAGGGTCCAGGTGGAATTAAGTGCAGAGCACCTGCCTTTGCTGCTGTTAGATTCCCCCAAAGTGACCACAGATCAAGGAGATAAGATGATGCCTTGCGTTGGGTTCCAAATAACACCAACTGCATTCTCTTGCAGAGAATTCCACAGGCAGCAGGAAACCACCCTCTTCCCTGGCAAGATGTGCTTGCTTTTTGTCTTTCCCTTCTCAGCTAAGCAGTGTGTAAGAGGAGCAGCAAACACAGAAACCGAGGGGAACATCTTTTGGATACCCAGGAATCTGCTGGGGCCATGCAAAATGCCAGGGAGAAACCCAGCACTGCTATGCTCTGGGCTGACTTCCTTGCCCAGAGGACTCTCAGTGCACTTGGAACTGGATCATTGCACCTGCCGCCTGGAGGTGATGATCCTGAATCACTCCCATCAAGATGCCTGCCATTAAAACTCAGTTTAAGGGGGTAAAAAGATTTCTCATTCTAACCATGGCACACAGTGAGAGCTGTGCTCTGTACGTGACAATCAAGGGTGCAGGTTTTCTGAGAGGAAGCCCAGCACAGTGGCAAAAGCAAGGGCTTGGGAAGCAGAGTTGCGGGAGTGGGGAGTGGGGGCTGAATCCCACCTCACCCAGTGGCCAAACCACTGAGCTTCTTGGGTTTGCTTATTATTAAACAGGAATGAAAATAATGGATTAGAGAGTATAAGTACCAGGCCCTTAGTACATACATAAAAATGTATACTAATTTCTTTCTGTCTTTTTATGTTCAACATTCTGGGCATTGCTTTCTCGGTGAGGTTGTTTTTCTCCTCAAAAAGTTACCAATTGAAGAAATGAACTTTTGGAGAGAAAAATGCTGCAACTGCAGCAAGTTGTCCATACCCTTGAGCTAGTCCTTATGACCAGTGTCTTCTAATTATTTGTCTCTACATCTTTCCTCCCAGCACACTGGGAGCTCCTTGAAGATAGTGACCACTGTATCTTCAATTCCCAGCACACAGCTATGTTATTTTGAGAACCAAACAAACGACAGAGTCTGCAGATCTTCTGGGATTTTTATATTCCCAGCCTGGTTTAAAGAGTGACTTTAAGCAACACCTTCAAGAGGACAGCCAATCCTCTGAAAACCACTTCATTATCATGTAAATCATTAGCATGGACTAATTCACCTTGTTACTTTGCTAAGAGGTTTGGTTTCTAAGCCAAGCCAATTATATGTGCCAACATATTCAATAACATCTTAATAATGCCAATCCTTCCAGGTCTCTGGACAGAATCAGACCAAGGTGAGAGAGAGCTGGGGTCCAATGAGACACAGGAAGGGGGCACGTCGGAGGAGAAAGAAAGGAAGCATCAAAACTGTGTTCAAATCCTGGCTGTGAATTTGGAACAACGAAGCATAGTGCCTGGGGTCAGGGTAAACAGTCAGCAAAGGTTAATTCCCTTCTCCTCTCCTGTCTCCAGAGAAAAGCAAAGCCATAAAACTTGTTGCAAGTAAACAGGGAGAGAAGAGAAGATTCACCATTCCTGAGTCCATTTAGAATATGGATTTTTTCTTTAAAGCCTTTCTCCCTAAGGACTGAAGGAAGCAGGTTATTTCATTTTAATTATGGCAGCTGCAGCTGCTGCTTGTGGACTCAAAGAACAATTTTCAGATTAAAAAGAAAAAGCCACACACATACACACCCACACAGAAACTCACCGAGAAACTCAACTACATACACAGCATGGCACCTCCTTCAGAGAGCACGCCAACGGGGTGGAAAAATCTGGAAGGCTCTGCTCTAGACGCTCAGATCCAGGTGGAAATCCCTGTGCGTGCTCCCCCCACCTCCCCTCCCACCTGGCCTCCTCTCCGCCCTGAGCACCGAGGACCAGCTCGTGGGCCACGTGGTGTGATGGAATGTTTCGTGTTGAGCAGCTGCACGTTTTTAATGCACACAGGGGGAAATGAAGCCAGCAGATGGTTTTATGTAATCTTCCTATGAATTTTTAACTGGGAGTCTTCATTCATGAAGGCCCGAAAAAGTTTTCTTAACTGGTCCTCTGTGGGTTGAGCCAGCCAGCTCCGGACATGTCGTGGTGAGGATGCGTCTGTTTGCCTGGACCCGTGCAGGGAAGCCGGGCAGTGCTCACTTGCCTTTTTTGGCCTAGTTTCCACTCGATATTTTCTCTTGCAGTTCTTTCTCTGTGTACATACAAGTGGTTCTCAATGATAGCCATGGCACAGTACGGCCCATGAATCCTTCATAGGTGTGTTGCCAAAATCCGAACCATGTGCAGCCTTACCTTGGAAACGGCTGAGGACCCGTGCTATGGCAGGGACATCTGTCAGAAAGTGGAACAGGTAGGGTGGGTACACCAGCACACGCGTGCCTGGGGGTAGGACGAAAGACACTGGGCTCCCACCAGAGAAAGATGGGATTTGTACAAGATGTGCAAGAACTCTGCCTATGAGAGTGGCCTATCAGGAAGTGCTGGCAAGGGGAGGAAACAGTTCTCAAATGGCCACAAGTGCTCAAAAGCAACCCGATGAAGTCTGTGGTATCTGTGGAGAGTTTTATCAATTTTCTGAAACTTGATTTTATTGAACCAACGTCCACCTTTAAGCCCTTCAAGTACACCATCAAAAATTCTGGGAATTGAAAGTGCAGGACAAACACAAACTCTAGTTCTCAAGCACAGGCGTCCTCCCAGACCTCCTGGCCTCTGCTCAGCAGCGTCCTCAGCCTGCAAAGCCGTCCACCCCGCTCCTTCCACGGCCACCAGACCCTCCTTTGTCTATGCCTCAGGAGACAATGCAGATGCCAGCTTTCCACGAAGCCATCTCTGTGGCACCCAGCAAAGCTGACTGCGCGCCTGCCAGCCTCGTTGATTCTACTGGGAAGTCCCAGGCGTAGGCTGACCTCTGCCCGGGCCTACCGCTCTTTGTCTCCTTCCTACGTATTGCCAGCACTATTTCTAAAATGCAAACCTCACCGTGCTCTTCCTGGCGTGAAGCTCTCATTGCTCCCCCATTGTATTTGGGACAAAATCCAAACTCCTCCCTAGAGCAAGAAGTTCTCATCACCGTCCCTCCTAGCCACCTTTCTGGCCTAGTCCCTGGCCATGCTCACCTGAGACCCTTTAAGCTTCAGCCAAACTGAAGTGTTCTGACACCTCACTGTCTTCGTGGTTCTTCCCCTGGCCTGGGCACCCCTGTAGCACCCAGGCCAGTTTCCTGTCTAGTGCCGTCTTGTCCTGGCTAAGCCTCCTCCTCCTCCTGGGAACCCCTTCCACTGCTGCCACCACTAGGCTGTGAGAGTCATAGCGCTGCTGCCACCTATGTCCAGCTCTCTGTTTTCCGGGAGCACTGAGGGGTTGCCCACCCTGACGGGGCATGCCACTGGCTGTGGTCAGTGAGTTGTGTGCAAAAGTGCACCGCTTCCAGGTGGAAGACATCATGGGCAATGCCAGACCCTCCAGAGCTCCCTTTCAGCACAGCTGGGATGGTTTGTCAGCCTGGAGTCCCTGCGGACTCTAGCGAGAAGAACCCACCTCCACCCCCACCTCTACTGCCCACAGACGCAGAAGGAACCCTTTGTTGTTATAAAGCCACTATGACTTGGGGGATGACTTGTCCCAGCATTAATTAGCCGATCTGACGGACACACATGTCAATGCAGTTCTGGCCCTGTTGCTCCCCTCGATGGGACCAGACCCTGCGCGAAGATAGACCAGTTAGAATTCTTCCCTGGGAGCTTTGAAAACAGGAAGTGAAAGAGAATGTAATGAAAATTGTAAGATGTAAAAACTGAGAGCTATTGGTGGCCCCATGGGTGTTATGGGTTGACTTGTGTCCTTCAAAAAAGGTATGTTGGAGTCTAAACACCAGTACCTCAGAATGGGGCCTTATTGATTGGGTCTTTCCAGAGGTAACCAAGTTAAAATGATGTCTTTAGGGCGGGCCCTAATCCAAATGACAGGTGTCCTTATGAAAAGGGGGAAACTTGGGCGCAGAGACAGACGTGCACACAGGGAGAGCACCAGGTGAAGACCAGAATTCCGCTGTCACAAGCCAAGGAACGGCCAAGAGCCAGGACAGAGGCTGCAGCAGGTCCTCCCCTCGCGCCCGCAGAGGGAGCAGGGCCCCCTCACAGCACGATCTCAGGCTGTCAGCCTCAGGAACTGCAAGACGGTAAGTTTCTGCTGTTTAAGCCACTCAGAGTGTGGCGCTTTTCTACGTCAGCCCTAGGAAACTCACACGGCGGGAAAAGCTGGTCTGCAGTGAGAGAAAGACGCTCACGTGCCTGAGAAAAGCAGACTGAAGCAGCAGAAAGGGACAGGGAAAATCTAAACAGAATTAAAACTCTAGTCACAAATCCACTGCATCGCTGCCTTTTCTGTTGCTCTTTTTTTTTCTTTTGAGACAGAGTCTTGCTCTGTCGCCGTGGGTAGAGTGCAGTGGCGTCATCATAGATCACAGCAACCTCAAACTCCTGGGCTCAAGCGATCCTCCTGCCTCAGTCTCCCTAGTAGCTGGGACAACAGGTACTCACTACCAGGCCAAGGTAATTTTTTCTGTTTTTGGTAGGGACAGGGTCTCACTCTTGCTCAGGCTGGTCTTGAACTCCTGACCTCAAGTGATCCTCCCGCCTCGGCCTTCCAGAGTGCTAGGATTACAGGCGTGAGCCGCCATGCCTGGCCTATCTCTGCCTTTTCTTTGACTGGAGGTTTTACTCCTTCTAGGATTCTATGAGACAGTAGTAAACCCCTGTTTTAAGTACTACGGTTTGGAGGTTTCTGTCGCTTCAAACCAACAATGGTAATGAACACTATTATTAATATTTAATGATTATCATTGTCATGAAAGCTAAGAAAAGGAGTAATGTGAATGGCTGCAAGGAATGGTAGATTTGCCAGGCTGGTGGCTGACGGACAAGCACGTCCACTGCTTCCAAACGCTGCCACACACGTGCCTGAAGAGAGGACAGGGTCCCTCCTGTCTGGCTGCAACGGCCTTGGTACATTCACACGGTTTGATCCTCTTGGTGTTTTCTTTAATCCAGTAACAGGCAGAATAAAATCTGAAAAGAATTTTCTTCTGCACAGTTATGCCTTTCTTCCTAATCCAAACACAACTGCATGCCTGGCCCCTTGAAATGCTCCAAAACAAAACAAGAAGGCCCAGCCAAATCCCTCTTCGTGTTTTATGTTGTTTTCTTGGCTGCATAAACTTAGAAGCCTTTGTTTCTTCTGTTCTGTCCTTGGACTTCTCGTTTCCACACTCGCGTCTGTCCAGAGCTCCCACGCCAGCAGCCAGGGCTCCCAGCTAGCAGAGGAGGAGAAAGGCGATGGAAGGGAGGCGAGCTGGAGCTGGTTCACCGTCCCAGACAAGAGCCGAGGCCCCCTAAGCAATCTGCCAGCCTCCGGGAATGACCACGGCACACAGGCCCCCACGGCAGAGTGGGCTGGACAGTGGGGTGTGGATCATGCGCTTGGTCCTACAGAACGGAAGGTAATTGTTCAAGGAACAGTGAGGCCCTGGGGCTGGCACCAGTGTAGAATGAACAGAATCCTCATGCCTTGAAGATTCTACACGTGAAAAGAGACACTGCTCTTCTCCAAAGGCCTAGGGACAGCAATTACACACATGAGCAAGATTTAACGACGACAGAGTGTGATAAAGTTCATCACCCGCTCCCGAAAGTAAAGGAGGATCTTGATTTTCTCCCATTTCTTCTATCCAGGAGATTGTATAAAAACATGATGCCTTTATCAAGCTGCCAGCTGTCTTGATCAGAGAAATTAGAAAATAGAAGAGTTCTCTGGAATGGGTGGGGGCCAGCCCAGCTTTGAACAAAGGGGGGCGGGTGGAGGTGGGAAGACTGATCGGACACCGTGCCAGCCATTTGTCTGTTTGTTCCCAGTTCCACTCCCCACGCGCGTCCCCACTCTGATCTGTTTAGCGAGTGTGACATTTCTCAGGCTCCCTTGCTTATTGGCTGCTGGGCAGGTTTGGCTAATGAAAGGCCCTGGCAGAAGACTGGAGGGGCATCTCTTTCTTCTCTTGCTTTGTCTCGGACAACAGCCCTGGCACTGGCGATACAGTCTCTGTTGCTTCAGGTCCTGACAGTCCCCCTATATAGCAGTTCTGGCTCCTGCTGGATTATACCAGCTTCTGGGATCTAGGACTATCACCTCCTCTTTGTCTGTCCAGCCTAGGGGTGATAGTGGTTCCCTGTTGTTGTTGGTTTCTGGGCTGAAGTGCATGCTGCTTAGCTTCTCAGCTGTTTGACCAGTTGTGTGACCAATTCTCTACATTAAATTCCCTCCACTGAAAGACCTCAACTGTTTCTGTTTTCCTGCCTGGACTCTGGTAGGGAATCTGCAGGCGGAAGTGCCACTCTGCAGCCCCCACTACAGAGAATGCTCCAAGACTCTCGGTACCTGGGCTGGGATGGAGCCCATTACAGAACCGACCACTGCAGCGAGCCCCGGAGGGAACAAGTGATAGGTGGGACACCCGTGCAGCTGGGGAGGTGGCCCTGGAGGGATGTGCGCACATATGGTCATGTCTTTGCTTTTGTTTTTTTCCCATAAGTCTAGCTTACTTGGATGTGACTTTCTTGCTGTCAGGTGATAAACTAACGTGTGAAAGGCCTATCATTAATTCAGCAAATGCCAAGGAGCTCGGCTGTGAAACTTCAGAACCTTTGGCTGGTTAAGGTGTCCTGAGACACTGCAGGAATGCCAGGAGCTTAATGAAACCGAGAGAGGCCAAGAAAGACACCTCTCAGTAGATCCGTGAGACATCTAAGTCCTAATGGGGTGTGGCTCGTTTGGGTCTTGTCTGTGTGGACACCCATACCATGGGTTAGCGTTGGTCCCTCCAAACTCAGAGGGGCAGAGAAAGTCATTCTTTACTGAGAGAGAATGGAGACACGTATACAACGAGAGAACATTTCAGTGACTGCTGAGAGACAGGGCATCCTTTGTTAGTGACGAAGAATTTGGATGTGGAAAAAAAAAAGGATTCATAAACAGACAAACACAGGCTGGGACTAAGAAAGAGACAAAGGAAAAATAAGGCCCATATAAATGAAGGGACAAAGGCTGGCAAGCTCTCCCTGCGAGCAAGGCTCCTGGGTGGTGGGCCAGCTTCTCAACCGAGGTCGGCTCCCCAGCGTCAGAGCAGGGGGCTCTGAGATGCACAGCACATTTGCTTTTTGCTTCTGCTCAGGTCCTTGTCACAGGTGGCCTTTTATTGACTGACCCAAGTGTCCCAGACCCATGTTCCCTGAGGAACTGAAAGGACCACCAGGTGTGGAACAGCAGGGCTATTAATGAACTGCCACATACCTCACCTCCCAGGAAACCTCTATTGATTCCGGAGAGGAGACGCCAACACAGACTCGGTCTGCACCTCGGCGCCCCCACCCGCCTCCTCGGACCTCACGTGCCCACCCACACGGACACACGTGCACGTCTCCACCTTGGTGAAGCTGAAAACACTCGTCGAGAAACTGAGTTGGAAAAGAAAGAGCCCTTTCCAGAGATGGGAGAAACCAAGAAACTTCGGAGGCTACAAATGTTCCCCCACTTTATTTTTTTCCAATTTTTGTTATAACATGTCTCATTTTTAAAATAATTTTTTTAGACCATTTATAGATTTATAGAAAAATTATGGAGATAATATACAGAGTTCCCCTACACCCTGCACCCAGTTTCCCTCATGTTAACACCTTATATTAGCATGGTTCATTTGTTGCAATTAATGAACCAGTAGTGATGCATTATTCTTAAGTAAAGTCCACAGTTTATTCAGATTTCCTTTGTGTTTACCTAATGTCTTTTGCTGTTCCAGAATCCCATGCAGATGACCACATTACATTTAGTTATCACATGTCCTTAGGCTCCTCTTGGCTGTGACAATTTTTCAGACTTTCCTTGATTTTGATAACCCTGACAGTTTGGGGGAGTCCTGGAAGGGTTTGTGCAGGATGCCCCAGTATTGGAATTTGTCTCATTTTTTTCTCACTGTAAGACTGGGGTTACAGAATATTGGGGAAGAAGTGTCCCTTAGGTTTTTAACCATTTCTCAGTTATAAAGCCATGCCTATACCCCTGCCGGGCCCACTGGCCAACAGCTCAGGCAGGCAGCCATGGTAGACACATTCCGCGATCACCGCAGCATCTGTACCCATCACTGGTATCCTTGACCCTTGGAGGACCACAGAACCCTCACAGTCCTGCCACAACTGACCTCTGCAGCCTCGAGTCCTGAATTTTCCTTCCCCTTTTCTCTTGCCACACAAGATTCGCTTGCAATTTCCCAAACATGCCCACACCCTTTCTTATCTTCATGTCTATGCTTTTGCTCTTTCCTCTGCCAAAAATTCCATCCCTCCCTTCACCTACAAGTCAGGGCTGAGCACAAACATGCCTCCTTTTGGGGAGCCTGCTCTGGTCCACCCCTCCCGACAGAATGGGTGCCTGTCCTCTCCGTGCAGCATCGTCACTCCTGTCCACCCCTGACCCCCCTGCTTACCACCCCAGGGCCCTCCAGCACCTGGCAGGGTGTGTTTATTAACTTGTCTACTCTTTGTCTCCCCTGCCAGAACAGAAGCTTCATGATACTGGTCTGTTGTGTTTATGGCTACGTTGAGACAGTGCTTGGCACACAGCAGGTGCTTGATCATTGATATTTGCTGGAGGAAGGAATGACCCTGCTGGAGCATTTCCTACACTGTTTATGGCTGGTGGGGTGCACCCGTTGTTTGGGACCATGAACAACCTGAGTCTCGGTTCCTTTGTCAGATAATGGAAATAATATTAATACCTACAACAAGACTAGAGGGTTATGGTGAGTAGTTATTGAAAAATGGATAGCAAAGCACTTTGTAAAAGTAAAGCCCAATCTGAAGCATTTTTGTTGTCATCAGCAGCAAGTAACCCAGGCTTCATGTTTTCTGAGCCCTGTGACATTTGGCCAATGATGACAGAGACAAGACAGGCAGTGGGTGGGGAGATGGACACTACCAGGTAGAGCTTTAAAGACAAGTCACTGGGTCTTTTGACTAAGATTGAATTCAAGTGTGCACAGGAAAACACACATATAAGCCAACCATATGTTTATGGTACAAAACATTTGTCTTCTGGCTGCCTAGCAAGAGCCCCTGGGCTTAGGCTACACTTCCAGCCTGCCTTTGATGCTTCTTTCAGCCCACTGGACTCCCTGG
>CM052438.1:133266304-133355855 GCA_028533085.1 Varecia variegata | reverse complement strand
GCTCCTCTCTAGTCATGCGGCCTGACACATGCTAGCTATTCAAGATAGGGAGGTGGGAACTTTAATGAAGACACTAGTGATAACAGCAATATTGGTAATAATCTTGTTAATGAATTGACCAAATGGAACCCAGGACAGGAAAATTTGGGAAAGCAAAGAGAAAAGAAATGTGGACCAGGGGACAGGAAAAACAGGCCTCTCTATATTAATAGATATAAATACATCAATATATGAATATAAATTAATATACCAATGTACAAATGTGTATCAGGCTTGTCATGTTCAAAAGCTGAGCACGGGTCTGTGGCTCTGTGGGAACTGCTCTTTTTCCTATAACTGCCACTGCCCCCTCCCTCCCCCTCCAGTGCTTTCTTTCAGCTTTCAGAAATTTATCTGAAGTCTCCAGATAAGAATTAGGACATGCACTTTTTTAAAAAAAATTTTAACAGAACTTGTTTGCCTGTTTAGATCAATTCCTTTGCCCCTCATGTCTGCGGTTCAACTTCTTCCCTCTCTCCATTCATACAATACCTAGGAGGCAGCTGCGGCGGCCCTGTAAGCAGTGGGCTAGGCTCCTGAAAGTGTGTCGGGGCGACTTCCTCCTGTAAGAAGGACACTTGGGGCTCAGGGTCCCAGGCTCATATGGTGCTGACTCCTAACGCCGTCACGACACCTCTGTTACCAGGTACCGTCTGAAACAAAGGTGTGCGCTGGGTAATAACCCAGAGTACACAGGTCCCTGCAACTCTACATCTCAGTCCTTCAGCACAAACAGTAAGGAGAAAAGGCACGTCGTTATTTGTAGAAATCCTTCAGAAGCCTTTTAGAGACACCCCTGCCCTCCACTTGAACTCTCCTGAACACCATCTAAACTTTCCCTATGGCTGAGGATTACGCACACTCTTCTTTTTACTGGGCTCTGTTACACGGATGCCCTTTGTGACTACTACCTCTGTAGGGTTATTTGCTCCTAAATGGAGCAGCCCCGGCACCGGCACCGCCGTGTGCCTTTGAAGTTTCTATGCTTACTCTTTCCCATGCTGTGATCTCCTCCTGACTGTCAGCACTCAGGTGTCACTTCTCTGTGTTCACTTCGCTGTGCTCATGTCTCTCAGTACGTGAGCCCTTGGAACACAACTCACAACAGGACTTGGCTCACCGGACACTAATTATCTGGCCACATCTGCGGCAGATACCAAATACTGGCTCTCTCAACACTCACCAAGCCCCTTTTCCAGTGCGCCTTTCTGTCCCACAGAGGCTAGACAGCTGGAAACAACTCCCTTGTGTCTAGACCCCGGCAAGCAAATGCATCCACGGGATTGTAGAGGGCGGATGCTGTTACAGGAGGAGGTGTCCATGCTCAGGTGCACCGGATCTTCCCACAAGCACAGTGGCGGAGGTGTTTATCTGGACAGCTGTGGCGTAGGTTCTACTGCCTAGTTCTTAGAGTTTCGAGTCCCAAAGAGTGAAGCTGAGGGGATTCCATTAAAACAGTCCAGTGCTATGCTGGGTACGTCTCTGGTTCTGTGGCATCCAAGGGTGGGTCCCTGGCATTCCTGGAAAGTTTGCAGGCCACCTAATATCCTGTATTAAATCCTTTTCTGTTTAAACTAGCCAGAATAGATTCCATTGTCTGAAACCAAGAACCTTGACTGAGACAACATCCATCTGCCCCCAAACTGTAAGCTCCTTAAGAGCAGAGATTCTTACATCTCTGTATCTCCCCTGTGCCAGAAACATACTCTGTGCCTTGAAGACCGCTGCTGACTGGTGACTAAACTAACAGGGAAGTAGGTGGAGGACAGGCACCTCCAGAGGCCCCGCCCACCACTGCCACCATGCATTGCTGCTACTCTGCTAATGCTTGGGAAATCAGATCGTCTGGCTTATTAAACTCTGGTATACAGTGAGCATAAACAAATAGGCTGTGGGTTGAGAGCATTTCTTATCAGAAAAGTCTAAAGACCGTGGTGCACAGCCAAATTGAAATGTGTTTTGTCGGCTCAGAGGCTTTTTTCCGTTTCCTGCTTCGCTGGCTCTCTGCCGCGTTCCAAATAGCCGAGGGACTTCCAGATAATCAAAGTTCTCTAACCATACATACTGCTAGGAATTCCTTTCAGACCCCTTCCTGTCCAGATGTACAAAGAGAATAGCAAAGGGAAATAAGTCCAACACTTCCTCGCTACACCCACTAAACTGCTAAATCTCAGCAGTTTTGAATCATCAAACCTTGCATTTCTCATTAACTGCCCCTCACTGCAGCATTTTCAATTAAGCTGGGAGCGCTGCTATACTAATTATGTTATGATATTAGTCCCTGCAGATTAATATGCAGCTAACAGTGTGGGAGTGCTGCCTGGATTGTATTTCTCTATTTACCTGAAAGGAAACATTTCCTTGAAAGCTGTCCTTGATTTGGGGACTTGCAGGGATCGGACCTGTGATGGTTAGTTTTATGTGTCAACTTGCCTGGGCTAAGAGATGCCCAGATAGCTGGTGCAACATTATTTCTGGGTGTGTCTGAGGGTGTTTCCAGAAGAGGTTAGTGTTTGACTCTGTCAGCTGAGAGAAGATTGCCCTCACTGCCGTGGAAGGGCATCGTGCAATCCCCTGAGGGCCCCGACAGAACAAAAAGGTGGAGGGGGGTGGTGAATTTGCTCTCTGCTTGAGCTGAGAGGTCCATCTTCTCCTGCTCTTGGACATGAGAGCTCCTGCTTCTCAGGTCTTTGAACTCGGACTGGAACATATACCACCGGCTCCCCTGATTCTCAGGCCCTAGGACTTGGATGGGAATTATGCCACTGGCTTTCCAGGGCCTCCTGGCAGACAGCACATCCTGGGACTTCTCAGCCTCCATAATTTTGTGAGCAAAGCCCTCATAATAAACCTCTATCTATCTATCTATCTGTCTACCTATCTACCTCCTATTGGTTCTGTTTCTCTAGAGAACCCTAACAAAGGACCCAAGAATGAGCTGCTCTCAGGTGAGCTCTCTCTGCAGAGGCAGCTCTGGTTGCACCAGGACACGATCCCATCTAGTCCCAGGTGAAATGTCACTGGGCTCTCTAGGCAAGGCCACATTTGATGTTTCCTCTGTATCCACTCACAGGAGGTACTCAGTTAACACTTTCTATCAGACCAGCCTTGAAAAGTCCTCCCGAAAAAACACGACAAGAACTTCGCAATATGTCTGCTTTTTATAGAAAATATGGCTCTCATCCATGAAAAACACAATCAATGAAGAGAAAGGAAGTCATATTTGCTGCTGCATATTCTGAGTCAGACACTTTCAAAATACATCGGCTCATTTAATCCCCCTGAGTATTCTGTGAGGCAGATGTTATCATCCTTATTTTACAGATGAGAAAACTGAGGTCCAAGAAGGTTAATTGCAGAGTGTGGGACCAACTTAGGAGATGGCAGAGACCTGGATGCATTGACCGTAGGGCCCACGCTCTGTCCAGTGTGCCCAGCACTTGTTAGCTCTGGTGTGACGGTGCATTGATAGGGGCCATGCATCAGTGTAAGATGTGTCCCTGTGCTCAAGAAGGACAAAGGAAATTAGCAGCCATTCAATAATCATAATCACAATAATGGCACTCATCGCTGACTTTCGCGCAGCACTGACTACGCATGAGGTGCTCTGCTGAGTGCTTTCCTGTTTCATCCTCACCCAGCCCCGTGGGCCAGGCATCAGTGTCCCCATCCCAGGAATGAGAAAACGGAGGCTCTCAGGGTGCTCAGGTATAAAGACAGGAGGGGCCAAGCCCAGAGCTAAGGTATCACATGACTTTGGGTTAGTCACTTCAGAACTCTCCAGGCCTGTTTCCTCCTTTAAAAGGCAAGAACACCCGGTTGTTGCAGTGATCAAGTGAGCAGAGGTACGTGACATCATACTGTCAATTATCAAAGGCTTTACAGATGCAAGGCACTAGTCACAGAAAACTATGGTGGTTAAGCGCCCTGGAGCCAGACTGCCTGAGTTCCGGTCCTGGCTTTGCTATTTAATAGCTGTGTGACCTTGGGTGAGGCACTCTCTGTGACTGACTTTGCCTTGGTTTTCTCATCTTTAAAATAAAGGTGATAATAGCACCTGCCTCCTAGGGTGGCCGTGAGGATTAAATGGACTTACTGCAGGTAGAACTTAGTATTGCTGTGGACAGCCAGGAATAAAAACAGGACTTGTGGATCCTCAGCACTTCCATGACATGGACTGTATCCTAACTTTGGCCAGGAAACTTGCAAGTCCATCTCTTAATCGTAACGGGTCTGATCGAGAATGTGAAAGGCTTCCAGTAACCACTGCTGAGATATCAAATCCATCCTAGGTCGGCTCTGTCTTACCATGGTTACTTCCTTGCCTGATTTCCTATGGAAACTGAAATCCAGAGAGAGGAAGTAACTCATCCAAGGTCACACAACTAGTAAATAGTAAACCAGGATTTAAACTCAGGCCCTCTGATCCCAAAGCTAGTCCACTAGACAAGCACGGGAATCTTCTGTTCCTTGGTACTTGGAAAATTTCAGCATTAACTTATCTTAACCTGGGGCTTTTAAAAAATAAATAATTCCATTAAAACTTTTCTCAATGTGCCCTTTGCATACAATCTTTTTTCTTTTAAGTTTTTCTACTTTTTTTGGAGTCAGTTTGAGTAATTCACATTTTAATGTGTTAGAGTACAATAGCACATTGTATGGTTACCATTTTAAATCACATCAGTTGCTTTATTTTCTTTCTCACCTATTAGTTCTCTTGGTTTTAATCTTAGATGTCATCCAGCACTATATATTTAGTTTGCAGCATACAGAGCAATAACAAGTGTGCACACACACAGTTATTTTTAAATGCCGGTCACAGTGAGCCTGACTGGCCTGAAGAGAAGGCAGAAACTATCTTCCAGAAAAAACTCTTTTTTTTTTTTTTTCAAGGAAAAAAATGCCAAAATGAGCCTGTTTGGATATCAAAGGGAAGGCATCCTGAGTTTAGACAACTAAGAGTTACACTGTTCTCTCTAAGAAAGCAATAACTAAATTTGACTAAAGACTGGTTTGAGATGGCCTAGAGGGAGGAGGACAGGGAAGGAGGGCCAGGCACCAAGGTGGCAGGCAGAGAGAAGTGGCCTGGGAGACTTGGAGAGGCTTGGGAGGGCCCTGGTCGCCGGGGCTTGCATGGCTTGCTTTGAACATTGAGGGCACCAGTCACTACAAAGTTGGAGGAGATGCCAGAGAGCAGACTAGGTTCACTCCTGAAATCATATGAGCCACACAAGCAGGCAGAAGGATGCATGTTTAATTGAGTTTGTTACATTCTAAAGTGAGGCTTGATAATGCTTAAATCAAGGAGCCATCGTGGGAAGTAAACAAGGTAATGCATGCTAGCAGCCTCGCATGGTGCCCACTCATTGCAGACCGTCCCTGGATGCAGCGTGCCCCTGTGCAGCGGGACAGAAGCCCTGGTGATGGGTGCACATGTGAGTGAGTGCACGTGAGGGGGAGGTAGGTGGAGGAGGGAATGCTTAACCACCAGCCTTAAGAATCCCTGCAGGCCCAAACCACCTAAAATTAACCCCCACTCAGCCCTGAGTAAGTAAAAACAAAAAAACAAAAAAAACAAAACAGCAAGTGGGTGGCAGATCTTGGGGTATTACTTGAAGGCAGCGGGTGAAATAACCCCAGCCAGCTCTTCTGTGACCTGGGACTGTGTGGGGCTCCGGTGACAGCCCAGTGGTGGGGCAGGCAGCCCAAATTTCATTTCTGATCCTCGCATTTGGGCCCCATCTCAATTAAGATCAGTTAGAAGTCAATTTCACAGTGGTTGGTTTTTTAAGATCCCCGAAAAATGATAAGCTGGAAACAGGCTCACATCACATCAGTTGTCTGGCAATGGCTTCTTTTAGGAGCAGGGGCCTTCCTCGACAGGGGCTCAGACGCTTTATTTATTTATTATGATTTGATTTTAATTTGGTAAATAATGTTGATTTAATTTTTTCTATGCTTTCAAAAGCAATATATGTTCAGGAGGGAAAAACAGCTGTCATATCCCTCACCAGGCCTCAGAAGAATTGTGAATTTTTCCTTCATCGCCTGTGAGGCTTAAATAAATACTCAGTGCTGATGAGCAATAGTTTCCTAATGTAGAAAAAACCAAAGAAAGGTGGAAAGAAGAAAAATCATCCACAGTCCCACTACTCAGATACGACCACTGTTAACAGGTTTTTTTGTGTGTGTTTTTCCTTCCTGTAATTTTTCCGTAATTGTTTTACATGGCTGAGATCATACTGTGTGTGATTGTATATTCTGCCTTTCGCAGGATATAAAATCACCATAAGCATGCATACCCTACGCATTTCCCCATGTCATTAAAAGCTCTGTAAACATCATTTTTAACGGCTACAAAATATTCCGTTCTATGAACGAACCATAATTTACCTAACCAATTCCCTAAAGTGGAGCATTTAGCGGTTTCCAATTTTTCACTCATATAAATAAAACTGCAGTGAACACCCGTGCGGATTCATTTCTGCCTGCATTTCGTATTATTTTCTTAGGAAGGATTCCCAGAAGCAGAATTACAGGGTCAAAGAACACAGACTTTTTTGAGGCTGAGTCTCCCTGCCAAACTGCTTCTCTGACCAGCAGCCCCAACACCTGCCCCCCCCCCCCACCCCCCGCAGCGTGAGGGGCCCCTCGGTGTGCACGGGCGGGGCTTGCTCTGATGCATTTTTAAACCCTGCACCCTGGGAAGGGAAATCAGCACTTGTCTGGGGCCTGGGCGCTGGGGAGGGTTTTGATTCCTCCAACTCCCGTTTCTAGTGGATTTCTATCCCCCTCATAAGCTCCCCCTTGTCTGGAACTCCCCCTTTGTTCCTGGCTTCAGCTCCTTTCTCGGGCCATTGGGGGACTCTGTGTGCTCCTTGTCCCTACCCCAAACCCACAAACCCACGACATAGTAGGAGGCAGGGAATGGGGGAGGAGGTATCCGAGATTCGGAGGTCCTGTTTGCACTCTTCCACAATTTATCAGACTCAAGGCATCCTGTTTTCTCCTTTTTTGAAGTCCCCCTGTGTGCATGGGATGGCTTTGATGCCCATGTCTGACTGTTGTACTCAAACACACCCCCACACAGTGGCTTCTGGGGTCCGTTTTGGGTGGCACCAGAGAAACCCTCTTTCTGAATTGTACTATAAGGTCACTGGACTGCCCTGATCAGAGGGCAATGCTGAATTTAAACAAAAAAAACGAAACACTTCAAAGGGGGAAACCATGGGAGCCTTTCCACGAGTAGAATCAGAGAACTACAACAAAACGCTGCAGGGGATATTTAATCTTGAGAAAAAACAGAAACACAGGAGGAGCGAAGGCTGCAAGAACACAGCCACTGTCTCCAGGGTGGGCCGGTGTCAGAGGGGCAGGAGGTCACATGCCCACCAGGGAGAGGCAGGAAGGAAGATTCGGAGGGCCTCCTGTGGAACAAGGGCTGCGGGAGGCGTTCTCCTAAACCGGGCCGGCAAAGGCTTCCAGTGTGCTAATCCGGTGTGCCCATCAGGACACTGAGGCTCCGAGAAGCCATGTACCCAGCCGAGACCACTGAGCAAGTAAAAGCCAGAGTGGAAATTCAACCTAGGACCAGCTGCAGCCTGGGTCCAGTGTGGCCTACAATAGTGTTTTTCAAACTTTAACGCGGATGAGATTCAACTGGGGGTCTTGTTAAAATGCAGATTCTGATCCAGCAATCAGCAGGGCCGGGTGGGGCCTGAGAGTCTGCATTTCCAGCGGGCTCCCAGGTGAGGCTGGTGCTGTGGCCCGGGGACCACACTCTGAGTAGTTCTCAGGCCTGTGGCTCTTACACTTTACCGAGCAACACAATCACCTGGAGAGCCCCCGAAAACAAACACAAATTGTGACTCAGTAGGTCTTGGATGGGGCCTGAGAATTTGCATTTTACAAAAGTCCCAGGTGAGGCTGATGCTGCTGGCCTGGGGGACACTCTGGGAGAGTCACTGCCCTGTGCTGCAGCTTCTCTGGGGGAGGGCGGGGAGCAGTTCTCAGCCTGCGCCGATGCTGCTGTCTGGGCGGTCCTATGCTGTGAAGAACATGTTAGGCCCTAGCTCCTGGGAGGCTGTGGAGGTGGAGTTGTCCTTGTCCTGAGATCCTTAGCTTTTGGATGTGGCTTTAGGAGGGAAAGTCCTCGTGTTCGTGTGCGTGTGCGTGTGGGTGTGCGTGTGCGTGTTTTGTGTGTGTTGGCGGTGGTATGACGTCTCCAAAGCCCTTTTAATCTCCCTCCAGCACCAGGCAGGGATAGGAGAGGCCAGAGAATTTCCAAAGCAGCTTGAGGACTCACCCATAAAAAAGCCGCTTTGCAGTACATCAGTTATATTATGTTGTTGAACAGAGCTTCCTGCTTGTTGGGTCTTGGAGTTTAATAAAAAAATATATTATGACTCAGTCCAAACTTTACAAAAGTCCTTGGGGAATCTGAAATGAATCATGTTAAGCTTCTGTTATAAAACAAACAGTCATCTCTTTCACAAGCCTGTATCTGCAGCAGGCTAGAGGCAGAGGTGGGGGGAAGGGAGGACAGGGAAGGAGACGCAGAGTAAGGGGGGAAATCTTTGCCCAGGGCCTTCTTAAAGAACCAGAGACCTCCAGGCTGAAGGAAGGCAGAGCCCAGACAGACTGTCTAGGGAAAAATGCTTCTCTAACAGTGAGTCCACCCCCTAACAATAGAAGGTAGCTGGAGGAAGTGAAGGTTTGGAGGTCACCTCCTCCAGAAAGCCTTCCTTGATTTCTCTAGGCAGAAAGGCTCTCAACTTCCTGGCCCTTTATTTTTGTCTCTGAGCACAGAAAACCATCTCCTTATATGCCAGCTGTTTATGGCCATGGCTGCCCTCCTACTCGACTGAATCTTCTGGGCTGGCTGAACACAGGCACCCCTCATCTCCACAGCCCCCACCCTGCATGCCGTAGTCCCTGCAGTGCAGCAGGAGCCCTGCAACTGCTGCATATTTGATGGACTGGCTGACTTTACAGTCCATATCTATCTTCACAGACGTAAGGAAGCAACCTCATATATTGGGAGAGCCCAGACTGCAGTAGCAAGACCCAAACAAGGAGGTGGATTGGTGGGCGTATATCAACAAGGCATTAACTAGCATCAAAATACGTTCTTTCATGCAGAGTCTCTGCTGGGGGCCTCCCTGGAGGCAGAAGGTGGGCATAGGAACCCTGTCTCCACCAGTTACTGACCGGGGGAACATGGGCCAATCACTCCCCTTCTCTATGCCTCAGTTTCTTCACTTGAAAATAAGGGCTAATAATGGAACCAACATCATGGCATTGTTGAAAAAGTCAAATCAGATGCTACATGAAAAGTACATAGAACATAACCCTTAAAAAAAAATAAAGGAAGAAAGAAAAAGAATCAAGGTGGTATTAATAGAAAAGGAGAGCCTAAATCCACGACAGAGAAAGAGAGAGGAGAGAGAGAGCGCACACACAGTGCAAGAGGTTAAATCCGTATATAATTTCAGGCCAAAATCCACAGATACATGCACAGAAAGGGTAAACGAGGGGGTCAGATAAATGGACTATACTTCCGGAGTGCTCAATAAATGTTAGCTATTATTAAGACCGGGCTCTGTGCTAAATATGTGCTAAGCACATGAATGTTATTTCATTTTTATTATTTTATTATTTTATTTCATCTTCATCTTTATAATAACCTTGTGAGATGACTTTTATTTCTTAAATTTTATAGATGAGGAAACCAGGGCCTCCCTATACAAGACTGGCAGAGCTATTTTCCTACAGCATAAGTTAAGGAAAAAACAAGTCAGCAAATTTGGGAAAATAATTTGGCACTATTTAGTGAAATTGAAGATAACCAGGCCTGTGAACCAGCACTTCCACTCCTAGGTATACACCGAACAGACAGGCACTCCCAAAGACTTACATGGAAGCATCCATAGCACCATCGTTTGTAACAGTCAAACACTGGAAACAACCCAAATCCCCCTCAACAGCGGAATGGGTAATTTCTGGATACCTGTACAGTGGAGTACCACAAATGGAAAAACTTGAACTATATACAATTTGAGTGAATCTTAATAACATGGTGTTGAGAGCAAAGATGTCCAGACACAAAGGAATACATAGTGCATGATTCTATTTATAGGAAGTATGAAAACAGGCAAAACTAAGTCCTATTGTTTGGGTACACACACTTAGATGTTGAAACAACACAGAAAAGGAAGGATGAGGTTCTCAGCAAAATGAGGGTAGTGTTACCCCCGGGGGGTGGGGCAGTGAGGGAAGAAGGAGAGGCCTATTTCTTGGGAGGGGCCCAAAAAAGCTTTGGGCGTATTATCAGTGTTCTATTTTTGCCCTGGGTGGTTGTAAGATGGTGTTCACTTTGCGATTATTTGTTGGATAGATTAGTTATGTGTGATGCATTTTTCTGTATGAATACTATATGTCATAATAAAATATTCAAAACCCTCAAAACAAAACAAAACAAAAAAACAAGGCTTCTCTTATAGTGGGGACTCCAGGATGTCCCCAGAGCCTAAAGCCAAGACAATTAAGGACAGGACAGATGGAGCAGCATACAAGAAGAAGGCGCTGATGCCAAGCCTTGAGCAGTGACCTGCTGGCTTTTTCTTCCCTTTCCGACAGCAGAAAGTGTGGTCACCACAGCTACTGCTTACTGAGGTCCCAACCGTTCCAGATCCCACGCTGGGTGTTTACGTTCATTGTCACTAATCCTTACAACAGCACTGCGATGTAACCATTAACAATTTATTCTACAGCAACAGAAGTATGTGAATGCTTTCAATGTCTCCCGGCTAGGAAGCGGTGGAACCAGGATTTAAATGTGTCTGTCCCAGGCCAATGCTTCTGGCGCCCTTTTCAATACACTACACGGCCTCCTGTTACACCAGACTTGCATTCTTCAGGAACGACAACTAAGATGAGGGAAATTTCTGGACTCGCAGAGCATTTGAACGTTGCCTTAAGGCTATATGTTCCTTCCTCCCCTGTTTTACAGGTGAGGAAACTGATGGGAAGGACAGTGAGCTGCATGGTGGCCCATGTCCTGGCCAGGTCTTCACCAAAGGGCACAGAAGCCCTATTCACCCTGATGGCTTGTCCTCTGGCCCCTCATAAAGACCCAGGGCCGAGCCGGTCTTGTTGAAGATAGAAGAGCCTGAGATGACGTGGCTGTGCTGGAGCTCTGTGGTGGCCTGCCCTCAGTCAGCATCCCTATGTGACCTTACAGAACTTCACTAAGCTCTCATGAGACTCAGGCCCCTCCGAAATGGAGATGCTGCCAATTCAGAATTAGGTGAGATACCTGAGCAAAGCTCCCAACAAGGTACCTGGCACACAGTAGGCACTGAACAAAGAAAGACTGGTTGACTGAGTTTTTACTCAATGTCCTACATGATTCAGGGGTTCGAGTAAAGGTCCTGCAAACCTCTCCTTCCAGAGAGTTCACACGGTTTTGGGCATTAGAACAAGTGAACCCCTCCTTTGGTACCCAGGGACTGCAGTGCTAGAGAATTCCCATCAGTGCTCAAGAAAGGCACTTTGCTGGCCGCACACAGTAAACACACGGAGATTCTTAGAGAAGTGTCCTCAGGGGAGTCTATTTTGGGCATTTCAATTGTATCTATAATTCCATCCCTAAAATCATTTTTCACATCTTCCCAAGAATTCAAAAATAAAACTCCTGCCCGATAGAGGCAGTAAAAGGATTTTCAGAGGAAAAAAAAATCTTCAAATACTATTTTTAAAAAACCACACACACCTTTCTCCCATCTCCTCTTGCATCTTCACTAGAGACCTTTGAGTTATGAAGTGCACTTAACACCATTAATTGCCATGGAAACTACAGCATCTTCCGCTGAATATGGTCAACTTTTTTCTGCAGAGAAATTTTTTTTTTTTCCCTTTCAGCAGAGACTTTGAATAATGGCCTGTTTTTGTTCCTTTTGTGGGAAGACAAGGCTTCCCTCCTCCACCCCAATCCTTTTGATGTGTTACTTCCCCTGGCCACATCTCTATGACAGCGGTAGCTGGTTACCAGGTTTTGGAAGGCCAGGAAAGGGGAAGAGGGAACCTCCTCTGAATTCCAACTTTCTGCTACCTGTGGGTTCCATATGTTCTCACCCAATTTTTAGCAATGATTTGGTCTTCAGCAATTTTTATTCAGTGTCACTGACATGACCCTAGTTACATCAGTAACGATTGTTAATAACAATTGCCGTTTGCTTGAGTGCTTGCAACAAAAATAATAGGTTTTACCTAGAAGTCACTCTGTGCAGGGACTAAGGGCACTGTGTTAATGATGTAATCCTCACAGGAACTGTGCTGATATTAATCATCCCCATTTTGCAGGTGAGGAAACAGAGGCACAGGGAGATTTAATCCGCCTTCCTGTGGCCACAGAGCTAGTAAGCACAAAAACCAAGATTTGAACATAGGTCCCTCTAATCCCAAACCCAGCCCATGCATTTGCTGTCTTGCTTCTAGTCTACCTTTTAAAAGAAATGACAGTTTAACTCCCCAGCCAGTAACTACATATTAATGAATTGATTGAATCATTAATATTTATTAGGCCCCTACTATTTGAAATAGAACCCCAGTGCTGGAGTTCAAATTCATCTCCCCAGCAAACTCAGCCATCTGAAACTCTTCTGAAAAATAGGATCTATGCCAAAAAGCCTCTGAGCCACCTAAACATATTACAATATTCACACACTTTATTTATTTGAGAAATACCACCCAACTTCTTTACTTTCTCTAGACACAATGTTAGCAAGCTTGCCATTTTAAAACTAGGGAGCTAGATTTGAGTTCCAGGTCTGTCCTTCCCTAGCTATGTGGCCTGGCGTGATTTATTTAACTCTTCCCAGCTGCTTTCCCCACATTTAAAATAGAAATAATCTCAGGAGGTCCTGACGATTAACTCAGAAGATCTATGTAAGGTGACTATTCCAGTAACTGAATAGCCAGTTACAATTAGCGGTAATGGTGGCATTCATTCATTACGTAAACTCTTACTATGCACCGGTGATTGCCAGCATACTATTTGTGCCTTGCACTAATTTTCTTCTAACAAAATGCCTATAAAGTCAGTTGTGAGACTCAGTGAGACACTCTAAGTATAGGGCTAAGCAGGGCACCAGGCCAGAGCAGGCACACAAATAGCATTGGTTCTGCCTGTTGAAGGCTCCTCTCTTGCCACAGGGCCATTGTTTTTGTTTGGCCCGGGGTTTTACCCGCCAAGGATGCAAGACCAGGAAGTGGCAGAACTAGAATTTGAACACACATCTAGTGACTTCCAATCCTGCACCTGGGAGTAATCAGATTGAAGACATTTGTCCCAAATAGGGAGTAGAGACACACATTCTCAAGTTACTGAAGGCCACCCCTGCTCTTCTATACCCTCTTTTTTTAACCTTTCAAAAGTTCTGCGGTAACTTTTGCTATTCTAACCTGGTTTCCAGACATTAAAGAAAAGAGTGATCCTAGGAAATATTGTCTTCTATCAATCCAGCATTAGACACAGTTCAATTCCTTAATGACATTTGTGATCATTATGCCATGCTTGTAATTGAAAATGAATAATTGAAATTCTAATTATTACAAGAGTCCATAGAAGGCAACTCTAGACAGCAACTTGCTAGGCAAAGCTTAAATTCTGAATCACTTTTTAAATCCAATAGGTGTCTGGCTATTCAATTATTTAATGAACATGTATTTCTTTGTGCTATATCCTGGGAAGAAGTTTAAAATGAAAGGACTCATAAGTGCTTTTCTATGAAGTCATAAGTGTTGGACTTCTGGTTCTGGCAACATAGTAGACTGACTTTTACAGATCTCCTTTCCCACCAAAACCACATAGAAATGTGGAACAAAATGAAATGAAAAAAAAAATTAAATAAGGAACATTTAACCAGAGCTATAAGATGTAGTGACCCAGAAGAATATGAGACAGAGACATAGAGCATAATAGTTGGGGACTAGAGTTTTAACATCCACATGGGGGAAAGAAGATGTGGACCCAGGCTGGGTGAGGCAGGGAGTTGGAACTGAGCCCTGAGACCCTGCGTAAGGTCTGGACCTTGGAAGGGTCTCCTCCCTCCGGGTATGATATCTCTGCCCATTCAGCTATATAAGAGGCCAAGAAGCTTCCTTCTGCTTAGGGCTTTGTATAGAAAAAAAAAATTAGCCCATGATATAGATAAACTCAAGCCTGTGCCATATGCAAGCATGAAGTCCAAATTTATATCACCTATGGTTTGCTAGAATTCTAAACCAAGAAATTATTGTAAAAACTGGCCCAGGACCAGCAGAATCTCTGAGGTACTTGATCAAATTAGAGATAATATAGCTCTATAGACTCTGTAGGGACACTTCTATAACTTTGAATGCAGGGAATTCCCACTGGAAAAAGAAAACAAAATAACATCAAAAACCGTATCACCTGAAGATCAGCTTTCAAAAAATTTACAAATCACCCAAGAAAACACTCCACTAGCAGGCACAAGGAGGCTTAACATCCTTGAAATATTAAAGTAATTTGATAGATTATAAATGTATTTAAATGACTAAAAAGATAAATGAAGGAATGAAAATCATATTAAAAGAATAAGACCATGAAAAAATAAAGGCAGGTTTGAAAAATAACCAAATAACAAAAGAAATAATCAATCAACAGAGTAAATAGATAACCTACAGAATGGGAGAAAATATTCACAAACTATATATCCAACAAAAGACTAACATCCAGAATCTACAGGGAACTCAAACAAATCAGTGCCAAAAAAACAAATAACCTCATTAAAAAGTGGGCAAAAGTCATGAACAGTCATTTTTCAAAAGAAGAGATACAAATGGCCAACAAACATGAAAAAATGCTCAACATCACTAATCGTCAGGGAAATGCAAATTAAAACCACAATGAGATAACATCTTATGCCTGTCAGAAGGGCCATTATTAAAAAGTCAAAAACAATAGATGTTGGGATGCATGTAATGAAAAGGGAATGCTTATTCACTGTTGGTGGAAATGTAAATTAGTACAACCTCTATGGAAAACAGTATGGAGATTCCTCAAAGAATATATTTTGATCCAGTAATCCCACTATTGAGTACTTTTTCCCAAAGGAAAAGAAGTCATTATATCAAAATGACACATGCATTCATGTTTATCGAAACACAATTCACAATTGCAAAGATATGGCATCAACCTAAGTCCCCATCACCTGATGAGTGGATAAAGAAAATATAGCATATATATACCATGGAATGCTACTCAGCTATAAAGAAGAATCAAATAATGTCTATCGCAGCAACTTGGATGGAACTGGAAGTCATAATTCTAAGTAAAATCTCAGGAACAGAAAAAGAAATACCACATGTACTCACTTGTAAGTGGGAGCTGAACAACAGGAATACGTGGTCACACAGTGTGGTACAAAGGACTTAGAAGACTCAAAAGGGGAGAGGGTGGGGCGAGGGTGAGGGATCAAAAACTACCTATTGGGTACAATGTATACTATTCGGGTGACAGGTACACTAAAAGTCCTGACTTCACCACTATCCAATTCATCCATGTAACAAAAAACCACTTGTACCCTCTAAATCTATTGAAACAAACAAAAAAAAAAGAAAAACAATTAAACAAAACTTGAGAAGTGGGAAAAAGTCATTAAAATTAAAATTCAGAAGCTGAATGAAAGAGCAGATTAAGTACAGCTAAAGAGAGATTTAGTGAACTAAAAAATCGGTTTCAGGAAATTTCCTATAATGCAGCACAGAGAAATAGACGGAAAATATGGCAGATCTGTTAAAACAAACGAGGGAAAATCAGAAGATCCAACATATAACTAATGTAAACTTCCAAAGGAGAGAATGGAGGAGAGAAAACATGAGACTATGGAATAATAAAGGCAAAGAAAACAAAGTTCTGAGTGTTGGTTTCCTTTTTTTTTTTTTTTTTTAAAGGGGTCACTATTTGGAACACTGAAGAATGAAAAATAAAGAGAATCCATGGATTCAAAGCAGCACAAGACTTAGCATCGTGGGAAGAACAGTGCTGTTGAGCAGTTCTACTCTGTCAGCCAGAAAACTAGGGCAACTTCTAGGTGCCATGACCTGTATATAGCGGAAGATTTGCATCATTGTTCCTAATTTTTCACTCTTCCCCTCATGCCCTTTGCCCTGCATTTCCCTACCCACCGACATTGAGCTTGGTCATGTGACTTGCGCTGGCAATAGGATGTTAACAGATATGACATGAGGGAATGCTGGGAATGTACTTTCATGATGGAGCTTGCCCTGTTCTGCCATTGCCAAGAGAAGAATATGCCCCAGCTCCCCTGCTAATCCAGCGAGGACGGGAGAATCATAGAGCAGAGCTGGATCCAACCCGCCGATTGGGGCCGAACTCAGCAGAGCCCAGTTTAGATCAGCTGACCCTCAGCTAACTCCCAGACACAAGGGTGGAAATAAACTATTGTTTTAAGCCACTGAATTTTCAAGCGGCTCGTTAATGCAGCATGATAGTGACAACAGTTGTATAATATGTGTATTATCTCGGCAGATTTCACAATTCTGAAGTAGTCCTTGTTGCCCCATCTTACAGTGAAGGGACTCGAAGGCTCCAGGAAGTAAAGCCACTTGCCGGCCTCACGCAAGAGTGAGCTCTAGGACTGGGGCTTATTCTGTGGGTAGAGCCTGGACTTTTAACTTCTGTACCAAGCTGCTTCTCAGCAAATGTTTGCTGGATAAATGGATGAACGAACGACAAACAAATACCCCATCTACTTGGGGCCAAATACATCAACTGCACTCACTGAGACTCACACTCGGGGCCTGACCGCAGTAAGGCCTGGGCACGTTCATCACTGTCCCCAAAGAGGTCCACTTTCCTTTTATGAGGCGTCTGCTGCACAAACAGCTCCCCCAGAGTGAATCCCCTTCATGCCAGGATAACAAAAACAAAAACAGAAACACCGCACTGGAGTGGAAAATAACCACAGCCTGTCAGACTCCGTGGCATGCCAACGACCTTCATGGTCCAACAGATAGTGTCAAGGATGTGACCTCCGAGGTTCACAACGGGCAGTCCACAAAGCCCTCATCTAACTGGGCGACACAGAGTCCCACAGCTGATCCATGTCTTGGTGGCGGGTTCATAGCAGCTGCAGGAGAACCGTTTGATTGGTACAGCTTCCCCTCAGAACCAATGGGATTCGAAATAATTCATTGCCTTGTTCTACTTGGGGTGGGAACAGGCAGACCGTTCGAGAGGCCACAGGGGTTTCCCTGTTCAAGTGGGAGAGATTAGGATGTTCAGACCTTCCTCCCTCCCCCTGTGATTTGGCATCTCAAAATAAACTGAAATAAAATTGGTGGTAAAAGTAAAATACGTGAGATTTAGATCCTGCTTTTGATTCCACAAAACACTTTAAAACTTATTTCCGATCCAGTAGGAAAAAAATAGACAAAGAATATGAACATTCTATTTAGGGAAGAACAACTGCAAACAGCTAATAAACATATGAAAAGATGCTTGGTCGCACTGATAATTAAAGAAATGCAGATCAAAACAAAAATGAAATACCATTATTTTTGCTTATTAGGTTGATAAAAATGGAAAAGCTTGATAATTTCCAGTGTTTGCCTGTAGGAAGGGGCACTCTCCTATGCTGCTGATGGAGCCATCCGCTGGTGAAACATTTTGCAGGACAATTTGGCAATATCCATCAAAATTTAAAACTTTTTGGCCGATCCATTCTATTACTAGGAATTTACTCTCTGTTATACCCCACCAAATATGCCAAGATAGCGCATATGAGTTTACTACAGAGTTATCTATAATAGTAAAAAGCTTGTAATACATCAGGGTCTGGGAGTAGAGAATGAGGCTGACCATCTACGGCGCATTCAAACAGCGGAAGACGATGCAGCAGTTACCCGGAGTGGTTCGCTCTGTAGGGCTTGATGGTCAAACACCTCCCAGCTGTGTTGTCAAGGGGAAAACACAGGGTGCAGAACACAGGATAAAATGACCTCTTTGGTGTAAATAAAACATGCATCCAAACTTTTTTTCCCTGAAAGAATAACAAGAAACTCTTAACAGTGGCCACCTGTGGAGAGAGGCGACTAGGGCGCTAAGGTGAGTCACACGTTCTGTCGTCTCTTTCTGCGCACTTCCTGCTTTCTGACCATGCACGTCTATTTCTTTTAAGGCTAACAGGAGTTCTTTAAGCAGTGAGGTTAAAGGCCATTTTTGTTTTCCTTACCCTCACGTGCATTAAAAATCTGATAAGTGTTACAATGTATTGTACTATGGAGTGTTAATTACACTGTGTTCACAGGCCATGGCAGCGAGGCGCCGAGGAGAGTCACACACAGCCCCTGTACAGGAAGGGGCCCGGCAGGATAGATTTTCTGAATCACCCCAGTGGGTTTCTTTGGCAAGCCCAAGTAGTTCTTTCCTGGAGATAACCAGAAAAAGAAGAAATTGGGGCTTTGGAGGTGGAAGGAGATAGTGGAAGTCAGGGTAGAATAGATGCTTTTATGTGTAGCCTCGAAAGCAATGAGGGGACAGAGACAAAGTCTGCCAGTGCTGGAAGGGCATCCTGCAGTGTCCCCTAGGACAGCTATGGGAGGAGCCCAGTGAGAGGGTCCCACCGGATTTGAGGGGCATGGGCAGCAGCCCATCGGTGGCTAGAAGGTTCTGGAAGCCACCTCAAAGGGGTGGACACGATGCAACTCTCCCCACAGTTAGGCAGGTTGAAGAGGAAAAATAAAGGTGCCTATTTTTTCATCCCAAGTGGCCAGGTTTATTTTCCCATGGGACTCTAAGCTGTGGAGTACGGGCAACCCTTCTATCTCCTGTGCCACTCAGCACCCTGCACAGTGCCTGCCACACAATAAGACCTGTTTGTGGGACGAGTGGGATGTTGACACCATGTGCTCAGGCTGGCCTCTCAGGTTCCTGACACCTTCCTCACATTTCACATAGATCCCTGCAAAACTGCAGCCGGTTACCCTTTAGAGCCTGGAGTCTGCTAGCAGAAGTTATTTATACATGCAAAGAAGTTCAAAGAACTCCTCCTGGAAAGCCTGACCTATTTCACCAGTGAGGTGATATCTGAGCAATAAAGATTCATTTGACTCTATTAGATCAAATGTAAAAATAAAATTAAAATTAATTAAAAACGACAGCATACAGCTCCTTGCAAAAACACCTTTGATGTGCATTCAGCACGTCGAACAGCCAAAGTTAGGGAACGCAATGAGGTTTCAATTATCCCAGCTACTGGCAGAAAGAGATAACATGGATAAAAGAAATCCACAGATAATCAAAATTAAAAATCTTTTATTCTTTTTCTCCATTTCAACTTTGTTCCTGACGCATTCTTATGAGGACTTATAAGGAATGCTCAGGTTTGTTTAATCTTCTCTTCCGTCCCTTTTTCTACGGAGGCGGAGGTGGCCTGCCCAGTGAACGTCCTGTGGGTCAGAGCAGAGCTGGGCTGGACAACCTGTGTTTGTTCCTCCAGCTCCTTTCTCTACCCTCTCCTGCCCTTTTCTGTGCCCCAGGAAGTTGGCCTTTTGGGGTGGTATCAATGGTCTTCCTTTCCCTTTGACTTCTAGTTGGGTTTAGCCAATGGGAGGCACAAGCCTCAGAGGACAGGAGGAGAGAGAGGCGGAGGTATTTATTTCCCTAACTCTCCCCTGCTCGGCTGTGCACTAGTAGTGGTTTCTTCCTTCTTCTTAAAGCCATGGCTCCCACCCAGCATCTCCTCCTGTGGCTCCAGCTCTCTCTCAGTAACTACTGCCACCCCTTCCCATTGAGCCCGAGGGGGTGGTGCTGGTCCCCTACTGTTGCTTATGCTGGGGTGCTGTGCTGTCCCTTAGCAGTTTCCTGAAACCCTGCCCTTCATTAAATCCTCCTCCGTTACCCCATTTGAGTGTGCCATCAGCTTCTCACACTTACCTTTTATTGTTTCATTCAGTGTCCAGAGAGCCTCAAAGGGGATAACTGATTTGCCTAGGGTCACACCACTAAGGAATTGGCAGAACCAGAATCCCAAGCCATGACTGCCCCATGCTAAAGCTTGGAGATCTGACAACTTGATTACACCACTGAGAACCCAAAGCAATTGGTGAGAATTTGCAGATGGTGCCATCTGCAAGAGAACCATTTGAAAGTTGCATCTCAGAGTTGAAAGGATTCAGAAAGCTGAACCTTTAAGATTATCCATGCCATGTTTGTCTGGATGTGTTAGGAATCTTGCCTTTCTCATCAATGACTTTGTTTCTTGAATTCCAACTCCTAAAGGTCCTGCTTCAGTTGTGGCTCCTAGACTCTGCACTGCACATGGGCCACCTTCAGATTTCATGGCTGCCACTGAGATATAGGGCTTTTTGGGGATGGGGTTTGGCAGTGAGGCAGCAATTCAGGTAACTAATCAGTCCTCTGTGTCCTTATTTATCCCTCCATCCTGTCACTGCACAATTACTAAGGGCCTATGGAGTGGCCCAGATGAGCAGGACATGACAGGAAATCTGCAGAGCTCCTAGTGTGACCACAGTGGATGCCACCTTACGTAGCCAGGGTCAGTGGTAAACGCTTCCTGGAGAAAGCATCCCCTTAGCTACATTGTAAAGGATGAGTAGGAGTGGGCATGGTGAGGGTCTGGGACACAATGCAGTGAGGGAACGCAGGGACATTCCAGGCAGAGGAGGTGGCCAGAGCAAGGGATGATGTGCAGAGGATGCCAGAAGCTCAGCATTTCTCATCATGGGATGTGTCCAGGTGGTAGGAGATGGGCTGGAGGGGCACACAACGACCAAGCATGGTGGCTCTGTTCCATGTCCTAAGGAACTAGGCCTCTGGTATGAGACTGAGGTCCAGGGTCTGGGCCAGCCTAGTAGCCTCTAGATCTGATATGCCACTTCTTAGAGAGATTATTTAAAAAAATTTCAAACCTATTTAGAAGAGAATAATTTAGTGAACCCCTATAGACTCATCACTCAGGATGCTGTTCCTTACTTTCATCTAGTTTCAGGTAAAGATTGGACCTAGTGCCTGGAGCTCACCAGGCCTGCAGGTGCAAAGGTCTCAGCTAGTGGGGAAGGACACCAGCCAGAGGTGCTTCCTGAAGACTGAGAGAAACAATGGCAAGCAAATACTGATCCACTTGCTTCTTTTCACCTGCACAATGGAAGGGTGGAGGGTGGGGGGCCCACAGCTAATGCAGTAAAAGTAATAAATTAGAAAGAGTTGACACATGTCTTTGACACCTGGGCTGCCAAACCAACTGCCGGGAAGGTTGAGCCTCCCCAAGCAGCAGTGTCTGGAGTAAACGAGAACACACAGGTTACCAGTGCGGGTCATGCAGAATCTCCACCTGACCGATTTTCAAGGCCACTGCATGTGCTGTTCAGAAGGGAAAATGTCATACTGAACTTGAGGCCAAAGAGCATTCCAGCTCCACACATGCTATCATTAAGAATCATCACAGACAATGTGGTTTTAATTAGAAGGGTTGAGATCTTGGCAAACATTCAAAAGCCTTGCCATCCGAGACTGCAGCGTCGTGGGTGCAAACAGCCTGCAGGATGTGAGCCTGCTCAGGTGCAAGAGTTTAAGCCTTCCTCCTGCAAACACCTGGGAGGTGAGGGGTCACTCGCTCCATGGTACAGACTGGGTGGATGGGAGGTTTGGTATTGTCCTCTTTACAGTGCTGAGGAGAGGAGGGAGAGGTTTGGTGGCTTGTCACATGCTGAGGTGGAAAGAGTTTTGGAGTCACACGAACAGGCTTTTCTGTCAATTACTGATGAGGAGCCCTTGGACAGATGCATAACATTTCTAAGCCTTGGGTTCCTTATGTGTAAAGTGGAGGCAACTGCACCTACATTCTGCAGGGCCATCGGAAGGACTAAGTGAATTAATGCCCCTCCACACTGGTACAGGCAACCCGGCACTCACTGGATGCTCAGAGAGCATCTCTTCCTTCCCTTCTCCTGCCTCCCCACGCTAGCAGGCGGTGGGGCCTCCATTCCAACCTGTCTTTGTGAATCTAAAGGCTGACCCCCTTCAACAGCTCTATGCAACCTCTCACCCTTCGTTTGCGAGGACCAGAACAGGGCTTTATTTCACAAGGGTCAAGTGTGCGGTAAGCAAAAGTGGCCTTGACTTGTAGTGCACCCAGTTGCCAAATGTGAGAAGTTTCCTGCCTGCAACGCTAAATCCTCTCAGCCTCCTGCACCAGGGAATCTTTACTGACAGTGAATCCATTAAACACCAATAGATGGCTGGGCTTCTGAGCACATCGCATAAGCCTTGTCTGCTAACGGAGCCAGGGCTTAGGCGGATGCAGTTATTTCAACCAGGGAGGCTCGGGCAAAGCTGTTTGTCTCTTTTTAAGCAAGCGCTCCCCCACCGGCTCCCTAGCTCGCTAGGATGATGTGTCTGTCATTTATTCAGACAAGCCGCCCACTTCCCTAGGCAGGTGAATCATCTTCATGCTCATCTGAAGAGAAACAAGCCCAAGATGAGTAGTCTGAAGCTGGGTTTCTGTCCTGGCTCCTCCACCTACCAGCTGTGTGGCCAGGAATGACTTCTTTCCTTCTCTGGTCCATTCCAAAATGGAGATGATCTAATTTGTTTGGTTGACAAATGCAGACCATCTACAGTGGGCTAGGCCATATGCTCAGTGTTAGATGAGCTCATAGTTCTGGAAGGAGTTGGAGGGTGTTCCTAGGACAGAAGTAGGTATGCGGTAATGAGGGTACTGCTTGGCACAAAGGAGGGTTTGGTCAGACTACTTCCCACGGCTCGGCTGAGGATCAAATAAGATGCAGAAATTAAAGTACTGTTCAAAAGTAAACGAGGATGAATTCATCTCTCTGTGCATCTGTCCATTCACACGCTCTTTCATCCACCTAGCCACTCGATTCACCAACATTTACTGTCTATTATGTGCCAAGTCCTAGGCATTGGACATATATCAAGGAACAGAATATATGAAAATTCCTGCCCTCCTGGAGCTTGCATTCCAGTGAATCTATCCATGCATCCATGCATCCACACAACCATCTATCTCTACAACTATGAATTCACTCACCAAGTATCCATCAAACACCTGCAATGTACTCACCACTGCACTGGGCACTGAGAAGGTATTAAAAGAGACAAAAAAACCAAGATCTTTATTTTGTTGTCATGCAGTCTAGTCATCCAAAATGGGTTGGCACCACATTGCATGCAGACAAGATCCCTGGGCTCTGAGTTGTCCCTTTATGGCCACTTCTCAGACCCACCTATGAAACAGATCTGATTCAGGAAACAGTAGAGAATCGAATTAGTGGGACAGACCTGGCACTACCCTCTGGAGGGCTGTGGGCTGCTGGAGGGTAGGGGCTTTATGTGGAGGTCTACAAACTTTCTGTAGACTGAAAAAATATTATGCTCACTGTTGAACACCTGTTTCTCATGTGAGAGTAGATACTGTTGTGACAAATACATTATAACTTCACTGAAGGGCGTCAGGGAAAGATAGTCACTTTCAATCATGACTTCATATCAGAGTTGGGACCGGGGTGCGGGGATGAGGCACCAAGGGTGAAAATGCTCAGGAGACACTCACTGTTGAGTGCTGACCTTGCCTGGCGCCACCCTGACTGTGAGTGCCTCCCTACACGGTACTCCTGGGCACCTCACTTCCAGCTTGTCATCTGCAGTGTCACAAAGCAGCCCTTTAACGAACACATTCTCTATACCTGGAAACGTGCTGCGTATGATTTGTACACATTATCTTACGTAGCTTTTACAATCACCCCACAAAATAGATAATAATGAGCTCCATTTTGCAGGCGGGTACACTGAGGCTATAGAAGGCATAGGATTTACTTAAGGTCACACAATCACGAAATCCATGGAATCCAGGCCTGCCTGTTTTCTGACCAGAGGAGATCTCCCTGTGCCTCCCTGCGGCCCAGCATGCAGCGGAGTGACGCAGGGACCTGCCAGGTGACTGTGGAATCGGTAAATCTCCCTTTGCTTTACTTCAGCTGCCTTCTCCCTCCCGGTGCCGGCTCAGGGCTCTCCAAGGCGGCCCCTGTCCTCACCGGAGGGCCCCTCGCTCCCTCCCAGCGCCTCCTGCTTCTGACACAGACTGGCCTGAGGCTCTCCCTGGGACCCAAATCCGGACAATGCCAGCCGTCCCCTAGCTATCCCATTCCCCTCTCCCCAAGCTCCTTGATCAAAGGGACAACTGGGCTAGGAAAATGATGTCTCCTGAACCCAGATTTTTCTTCTTCTTGGAAGCAGAGAAGAAGAAAAGGGAGAAAATGAGGCGGTTTAGAGAGAGCAGCCAAGTCAATTTGTAATAACCCAGGTTCTAAAGTGGCTGTAATTGAATGACAATTTGCTGCGAGGCACAGGGGCCAGCGTGCCTGTTTGCCTGGACATGGCAGGTGTGGACGGGAGGCTGCCTCATGGGAAATTCCTGACATGAGCCATGCACAGTGGACCCTGTGCATGGGAAGTTCCCTGGGCAACTGCTCCCCCACTGCTGCACATGCCCCAACCCTGAGTCCAGGCATAAAGCAAAACCTGGCCACGGACCTCTGTAAAAAGTCTGAGCTGACTTAGCAGAACTGCCTTCGTGTTTCTGGGGTGGGGAAAGCTGGTAGAATCTGACCCCACAAATCTGCACCAATTGCTGCGCCAGGGGTTGTGGAATGGACACTAGTCGGGCACTAACTCTGCTCCCCGCCCCATGCTACGCCTGTCCCCACGTATTCCTTCATTTAATGCTCACCACGATCCCATGAAGTGCCAGGGGGAAGGGCATGGGTTTCTTTTCAGGGAGATGAAAATGTCCTAAAATTGACTGGCTTGGCTGGGGTCTGCCCCACCCCTTCACCGGCCCCCCCCTGGCCCCCACACTGGTGACCCCTGGGAACAGCTCTTCCCACCTCTGTGGGCTCTGGGGGCCGGGCTGGGAATGCACAGAGCTGCGGGTGCTGCAGGACGTCGTAACTTACAAAGTTTTTAGGATTGTTTTTGCTTTAGGAGGAGGGGTGCTCTGGGTTTGGGGATGAAACCATTTCACAAACACACATCTTGACAAAACAAAGCCAGCGCCTTCTTCCTCCACAGCCTCTCAGATTTCTTCCCTGACCCCCAGAGACAAATACTGGGGCCGGCCTCTGAGTCCCTCCAGAGAAAGATGCTGCCAACACTTGGTCTCTACTAACCTCAGATGGATGGCAGCAAGTCACAGGCATGGGCCCATGGGGACGCCAGAGGGGCCTGCGGAGGATCACGAGATCACAGCCCTGTAAGGATTTTCTTATGTTTTGAAAAAACAGCCTTCAGGATGGATGACTTCTTCTGGAGGCAGAGACGGCGTGGTGGAAGACAAAAACCCGAGAGCTGGGCGTCTGAAGACACGTGGTGTGTGAGTTCCCAGCATGAGCCAGCCCCCAGGCCTGCCCCTTCTGCGACACCACGGGTCCCAGCTCCGTACTTCATTCTAAAAAGTCTTGGAGGCTCAGTTTTCTCACCCACAAAATGGGGCCAATAACAACATCTGCCTCACTGGGCTGCGGTGACAGGGCTCGGGAAGGCCGGAGAGCAGCAAAGTGCCGTGGAGCACACGCGTGTGGGCAGTTTCCCCGTGTTCTTCCGTGTGCTCTAGTCACGGGGACCAGCTATTGATCTGACGCTCCAATCTGGACTTTCCTTTGAAAATTACCAGATTCAACAAAAAACATCTGGCTCAGGGCAGGGAGCCCCCAAGGAAGTGGACGCCAGCCCCGACGATTAAATTACTACTACCCCTGGCTAGAACTGAAAACAAATTTTATAAGTGTAAACGGCTCGTTCCGTCCATTTCCCCTAGCTCTTTGAAGATCACTCTCTTTCCCACCCCCACTTCCTCACTACAGCAAGAAGAGATGCTTCGGAAATGAGACCTCAAGATGGAACTCTGAAAACAATTTTAAAAGGAATGTGTGACCCAGTGAGGGGTAGAACTGCTTGAAGAAGCAGCTTGGTGTGTTAGGTTTAAAGAGCAAGACTGAGATTCAAATCCCAGCTGAGCCCCAGGCTGGCTGTGTGATCCTGGACAAGTTACTTAACATCTCTGAGTCTTTTAAGTATTTCAGATGTAAAATGGGGATAATGAAAACTTCGTGGAAGGATATCTTTCAAGAATAGGTGGGATGATACATGAAGGTGACTAATAGAAACATTCACTGAACTGAGTTGAATTGGATCAGTGCATGCTGTCTCTCCCCTCCCCAGCACCTCTGGTGAAAGCTCAGCTTTTCCAGCTCTCCCTGACCACCCGCCCAGCACAACATTCTTTTCCAATGGGCTCAGTGGCGAAAGGAGGATGGAAAGCATTTGGCCAGAACGCAGACCTCATTAACTCCCGTGTCTCTCCATCTGCTATCTATCAGGAACCCATGGCAAGGAGGCAGGTGACCAATAAAAGCCCTCCCGTTTCCCTTTGTCTCTGGGCCAGTGCATGACAGTGCAAAGCTGTTCACAACCGTGGGTCCCTGTCAGGGCTCCACTCTGGCCTTGTGATTCGTAGCAAGAGCAGGGGCTTTGCTGGGCTCGGGAAAAGGAAGCAGAATTCACAGCCAACTCAGGGGCGGCAGCTGGACCCAGCTGGCCTTGAATGTAGGTCAAGAAAGAGTCTGAAAACCAGCAAATGGCACTGAAAACATGGTGGAGTAAGGAGGTCATTATTCTCAGCCCAGGAATCTACGATTCAAATGAGTTTCTTTATTCCCCAAGGCCATTGAAAACATTGCTTGATTTACAAAAGTGAGATCTGTACTCTAGTTTTTCCAGGAACATGCCACTTACAGAAAGTCAGGTACAAAGAGTCCATGTAGATGGTAAATGCTCAATACACGGGAGCTGTTGTTATTACATGAAATGTATTACTGTGCTGCGAATTCCTTTACACTTCTTGCAGGTGGGACATAGGTTTGCTTCTTAATTTCCAGGCAGCCAATGGGAAGCAGTAAACATGATTAGTTTAGATCAGTTTCACAATTCCCAATGTCTAGAAGTAACCCCAGTAACCCCGAACGAACCCCACTGTTACTGGCACTAAAACTCGAGACAAATAATATCTTCTGTAGGTCCTCATAGAAAAGATGTTGTATAATGTGAAGAAAAAGGTGTTCAGTAACATCCCAGCAGGAAATGCACGGGCCACGTTCCTGATGTTGACACTAGCCTGTACTTGTCAGTATCTGACGGCAAAGAAACTGTGCCGCCCTCTCTCTGAGATACCAAGGCGTGGCAAAACAATGGCTGGCACGGCTGCTTTACAATCCCAAGCCACCGGGCTCCACATCCATCTTTTGGCCTTTATGTTTTGTTATTGGAGGAATTAGAGTATTATTAATCAACCAATCAGTCAAATAAGCCTCATTACCATTAAAAAAGAGAAAGTAAGCTTTATTTATGCAATTATAAGACATTTAAAAAACAAAGGGATTATTATTAATACTTGAGCCTGGCAATCTTCCCAGAGTGGCAAACCGACAAGGGCTTTGTTCTTGAAGAGGCAACACAGCAGTTGTAGATTCCTATCCCCCTGCTCCAAGCTCCTGGTGTATGGAATGCCTCCTGAATATTCAGGGAAGGTTCCGTGGGCCCCCTTTGGGGAAAGCTTCAGTGGGTCGGGGCTTAGGAGGCTGGGTGCTGTGTGACCCTAGCCAAAACAAACACCCTCTCTGAGCTGCAGTTTCCCAGTCGTTACATGTTGGAAATTGAACTAAAATCACTGGGTTGGGCTTTCAAAAAATACTAGGACCCCATCCCCATTTTGGACCAACTGAGTCAGAATCTCTGAGGGTGGGGGGCCAAAATAGTATGTTTAAAAACTGTTATAGGTGATTCTAGAACACAACAGGGGCTGCAAATCATGACCTGGATGCCCTCTAACTCCTTTCTACCTCTGGTCTTGTCAATGCTTAGGATTTCAGGTACAAGATACCTGATCTTGGGTTCTCAAACGCAAATGTCTGCAGAGCACCCACAAGTAACCTAATGGGCGAAGAGAGCCAGGTCTAAGGCAAAAGATGCTCACTGTTTTGAGACTTAGCATAACACCAGCCAGGTTAGGTCATCTTTAAAGACACAGTACAGGCAAAATTAAATGGCACACACAGTCTACACGGCCCTATTTGAGTCCCCTGATAAACAGATCCCAACTCCCTTAGATGGCCAGCTCACTGGCCTGCAATGCATGCAACTGTGTGCTTCCCGGTGACACAGGCCGTCTCTTACTTTACTTCACATCAGAAGCCCCAGGCACATAGTGGGCGATCAGCAAGCGCTGAGCAAAGGAACGACTGGGTGAACAGGTGAGTCCCAGACATCCCTCGATTCTTCAGTTTTACATTGTTAACAAAGAGTTTAGGAATCTAGGCCTGCACTGTCCAAGGCTCCAGCCACCAGCCACACGGGGCTAGTGAGCCCTGGGCTAGTCCAGAGTGTAAAATGCATATCACATTTCCAAGAGTGAGCGTGAAAACAAGAATTTAAATTTTTCATTAATAAATTTTTATATTATGTACATGTTGAATTGACAATATTTTGAATACATGGTGTTAAATAAAATATGTGATTAAAATTAATTTCACCTGTTTCTTTTCATGTTTTAAAATGCAGCTACTGGAAAATTTAAAATACTATATTTTTATCGGAACGTGCTGCTCTGAGCCATTTTGCTTTCATTTATTTTTCACATATGTATCCTTATCTTCCTTGTGTGTGATTTTTTTTCAACATTTCTCTCCAGCCAATCAACTCTGTCCTTTTCTCTTCTCTCTTTCTCATCCTCTAGTAGGATTATAAGACAATACTGTGAGAGACAGGGAGGGAGCAAGGAGTCAGATAAAAAACTAGTTTTTCTCTAGGCCTGGGAGTATATACTATCTATTCCCACCTCCCACCCTCTGCCCAGGGTGTGTTTCCTTGAAGATGACCACTGTCTCAACTCTCCCCTGGAGATTTCCACTGTCTGATACCCTTCCCATTTTCTACTGGGGGAGGGAGCTCTTACTCATCCTTGAAGACCCAAATCAAATGCTCCCTCCTCTGTGAAGCCCGCCCTGATCTTGCCGGTGAAGTAAGCAGCACTCTCATTTGCCTCTTCCTGCACTCAGCTCTTAGTGCCATTGTAGCACTTCTCCCAGGAATGCTTGTGATCTTTTAACCTGTCGGTCTTTTCCATAAGACTTCTTCCATGCAGGGCTGGTCTACCCACTCTGTGTTCCCAAGGCCTGACTCAAGATCTGACATATGCTCAGTAAATGTTGGATGAATGGATGGATTTCACTCATCCAGGGAAGTACCTTTATTTATTCATCTTCATCCTCTCGACGCACAGTTACTGAGTAGCTACTGTGTATCACGCCTACCAAGCACACACAGGAAATGCTGCAATGAGCAAAACAGACAAAAATGCCTGTTCTGGTGGCGCTTCCATGCTAGTGCCGGAAAGTGCCTGGCACCACCCTGATGCCCAGATGAATGTTCACACACTCTGCTGCCAAAGAGGAGGAATAATGGGGACGGCAGGAGCTGCTGTGCCCCAGAGCCCACCCTACTGAAAGGCACAGGCCCCAGTCTTTGCTACTGGTCTCACTAGAGGCTTCCTTAACAGAATCTTTATAACCCTCCACTTACGCTGTGTACTAAAGAGTTTAAGAGGTGCAATAACAGAGTGACAGCAGGTATTTATTGGTTCTGATAGAGACAGAGGAGGCTCTGAATTGACCAAAGCATGGCTTTCACTTTTCTTACAGGCACCGCAGTAGTGACCAAGGAGATTGCTAAGACTTTCAGAATCATCTAGAAGAGTAACCATAAAAAACAAACTGAAGCCATTGCGTTCATTAAACAAACGATCATTAAACAGAATGATCTCTGCCCTTCAGCACCACAGAGTTTTATAAGAGAGACAGGCATGTACATAAATTGTGAGATACAAACGAGGCTGGGATGAAGGCTACCATCACCAGCAGGTGGGCGTGTGGATGCCATCCTCAGCCCACCCAGAACTGAGCTCCTCCTCTCCCCTCCACCACTGCTTCCTCGCCAAGCTCCGTGATTAACCCCATCTTCCACCTGGTTACCCCAGCAGAAACTGGGAGCCATTCTTGTCCCTCCCTCTCTCTTTTTCACCATTCATGTGTAATCAATCATGGAGCCTCGTCAGTTCTACTTCCTAATCATCTCTCCACCCTACACATGCCTCTCCATCCACACTGCCAGCACCAGAGTCCAGCACAATCATCACAGGCCTGGGCTTACTGCAAAGCTTTCTTGCCAATCTCCCATCTCCGTGGGTCTGTTCTTGACACGGTCCCCACTCCCACCCAACCCCAGTGTTTTGCAGAGGCCACCTACTCTGTTCAAATGCAAAGATGAATGTCCTAACATGAGAGGAATGTCAAAAATGCCTCATGGCTCAGCTCATAGTTCTAATTCTGAGAATTATGGAAGGATGAAGGTTGATGCCGGGTAAGCTATATAGAATACTGGAGTATAATGTAGAGTATGTTTTGAAGTCAGATACACCTGGTTTTACATGTGAAACCTGCCACTCTCTTGCTTTGTGACCTATGACAAATTACTTAACATCTCTGGTCCTTGATTTCCTCACCTGTAAAAGAGTATAATCATATCTACCTCCATAGTATAGACTCTCTCGACCCATATACTATATACCATAGAGAATAATGATATATGTATAGCACTCAGCCCAGTATCTGGCACATAAATAAATTCTTAACAAGTTGTAGTTGCCTGAAAAGAATAAAGATTATTCACAGAAAGCATCTGTCTCCTTAGGCAAAACTCTGATTCCTACAGAACCCAGGTCCTGCCCCAGCTCTAACACTTCATTACTGGAGAGTTCCAGATGCCTGTCTAACCTCTAAATTGATCGTGTTTTTGACTGTGTTGAGATAACCTAGTCCCCTTCTAGAGTAACCAAGATAGAAGATCCTTTCTATTCCTGTCATTTGAGTGCCAGGAACCCCCCCACATTTTTAGGCTTTGAGCTTGTTAACATCAATGTAAAGAAAGAAACATAATCAGTTATAAAATTCCCAGTGTTCAAGAGAGAAAAACAAACTGTTTAGGAAAGGCACAAACAATCCCGGCACTGAGACCAGAGAGAACTTTCTCCATTCTGAACTCAAAGGGAAAATTTGGGGTAATTTGCTGACAGGAGTCAGCAAAATTTTCCTTAAAGGGCTAGGCTGTATATAATAGAGGCTTTTTGGGCTATATGATCTCTGTTGCAACCACTCGATTCTGCTGTTGTAGTGCAAAAGCAGCCACATACACAGTATGTTAAAGAATCGTGTGTCTGTATTTCAATAAAGCTTTATACACAAAACAGCCAGCAAAGCTGTCGGCGACAGTTGCCTGACCCTGGTGTAATATAATGAACCACATGCTAGCTTTCTGATGTTGGACAAGTCACTTCATCTTTTTGTACCTTACTGTGATGTATGAAAATATGGGAGTTTGGGGCATGAGTGAACTAAGTGAAATAAAATACAGTCAATCCTCATTATTCATGGATTAACCTATTTGCTAAAATTTATTTGTGCATTTGCCTATTTCCTAAAACGTATTTGTAACCCCAAACTCAATACTTTCATGGTCATTCATGACCATGCCCAGACAGGTGAAAAATTTGAGTCACCCTATGTGATGTTCCCAGCTGAGGTTGAAAAAGCAACAACGTTCTACCTTCTTGTTTACACTCTCATATTGTAAACAAGTGTCCTTTTTGTAATCTAGTATCATGTTTTTCCCATTTTTGTGCTTTTTTTTTTTTTTTTTTTTGTGATTTCACTGTTTAAAATATCCACCAAACATAGTGCTGAAGTGCTGTCTAATGGTCCTGAATGCAAGAAGGCTGCGATGGAAAAAATGCGTGTGTTGGATGAGCTAGCTTCATTCAATAGGAGTTAGCAGTGCTGTTGGCTGTGAGTTCAATGCCAATGAATGAAAAATATATATTAAATAAGGTACCTTTAAGCAGAAATACACATGAAACAAGATGATGTATTAATGAATTGACCAAAATGTTGTGACCAGAGGCTCAAAGGAATCTAACCCTGTTTTTCCCCAGGAGCATAGGCTCAGTATTCACACCTACTTTATATAACACAACTACTGTGAAAAATGAGAATCACCTGTGTATGAACATGTCCAAAGTAGCAGCTGACAATAATACTATTCTAAAACTCTTAGTTTTATAACAATGATGTGACAATGCTATTATTACTAATCATAATACTCTCATCTTCTAATGCTACAATGATCTTATTACTAATTAACCGTGTTAGTTTGTATTATTTAACAAGAGTGCTGTGCTGTATTACTGTTATTAAGTGGTTGTATCTAGAGTCAGCCAGAGAATTTGGCCACCACTCCTTTTTCCCATGACTTCCTGAAGGGGAAAAAAACAGAAACAAAAATAAAGTCTTCCTACAGACTATCTCCCAGGGGCTTCTGCAAACAGAAAGCAGAAATGAAGCACTCTGGAGCAGTGATCTTGGGCCAAGAGCAGAGCAGCATCTTGCAGGAAGGGAATAGGGGGCCGTACCTGGCGGGGCCTTGAGGCCGGGCCCCCGCCTGGGTGACGACAGGCCTCTGCAGGGCCCTCACTCGCCCCGATGGCCAAGCAGGCTCCGAAGAGCAGTGCCCTCAGCTCCTTGCCGCCCTCGTTAAAATGCCAGCCTGGTATTTATTTGTTTTCTCCCAGACAGATGCCAATTATAGGGGGTTGGGGAAAGAGACAATGGCCCAGATCTGATTGACAATGGCTGCCGAACAAGGGGCCTCTGTGGCATGTTTAATGAAAAGGCAACTGTGGTTTTATTTCATCTATTTGATTTTAGAGTGTCCTTTATAAAAACAATTCAACCAGCAGGATTAACTGCTCCTGGGCTTTCTCTTCTCCCTGCGGCTCTGTGGCTGTCCTGCTCTCCACCTACCTCCTCCCTTCCTCCTCTGCTCCCAGCAGGTCCCCTTCCAGACTTCCACGGGCCCCCGCAGAGAAGCACAGGCCTACACACAGGCCCAGCCCCACTGGGACTCCTCAGTGGTCCCTGGATTTGTCCCCACGTCCCCTCTCTCCAGCACCATCATCCTTCAGGCCAGCATCTCCTCTCGCCTGGCCACCTGCAAGGGCCTTAAGGCCTGCTTCCCTCTGTTGCCCATGACTCTGGGAAGGTTCCTTCTTCCAGAGAGGCTTTTGGGGATGTGTAGGGCAGGTTTGGGTTGTTAACGATCAGGAAGTGTAACTGGCACTTAGTGCCTGTGGGTGGGCATGACAAGAGATGAGCCATCCAAAGGGATCCCCCAGTGGTTTTATTCCCTTTGTCACTTTGTAGCCAAAGCAATTTAGTTTCTAGTCCCACAGTCTAATTACCAAATTGTACGGTATGTGAATTATATCCAAATAAATCTGCTATATAAAATTTTAAAATCTAATTGTCATACTTCCCTACTTAAAACTCTTAAATGATTTGGTATCATCTGCACTGGATCAAGGTCAAACTCTTCACATGGTACATAGAGTTTCACTGAGTTCCAGGTCCTTCTGTCTCCCCAGTTTATCTCCTCTCACTGCTTCCCACTAACTATGGCCTCCACCCCCACCCTAACACACATTTTACTTCTTATTCTAGCTCTACCTGTTGTTCATATTCTCTCTAGAGCAACCTCCACCTCACCTCTGTCCCTGACAAATGCCTCCTCATCCTTCAAAGCTTGGTTTTTGGCATCACCTCCTCCAGGAAGCCCACCGTGACTGCTCCCAGCCTCAGGCTGCCTCTCTGTGCTTCCCTTGTATTATTTGCAGGGCAGTTATCCTATTAGACAGCCCCAGGAGGGCAGGAAGCAGGCCGTATTCAGTCCTCAGTGGAAGCGCCAGCTCACAGAAGTAGCAGATCAGGTGGGAGAACATCTTTCCTTCTCCCAACCAAATGCAGCTCTGCCTCTTCTTGCTTTACATATTAGGACATCGTGAAAGACTTTGAAGAAAATTCCCACAGTCACAAAAGGTTTGGAAATGCAGTTCTAGGTCACTGAGTTTGTCTGCTGGGGAAACTGAGGCCTTGAGACTCCTTCATGATGACTTCTGAAGGCTCAGCAAACATGGGCTGTTTACCCACGGTGCATACCTCCCCATCTTGCGAAGGGGGGCGGTCCCAGCTCCTGAGGGCCCTGCCTAAGCACCAGCTGTTTAATGGTGGGGCTGGTGGAGCCCAGGCCTTCAGACCGTTCCACCCACAAGCCCTGAACTTGCCGGAGTGGCAGCAAGGCGGGCTCCTCAGCCCACACACTCCCCGAGCTCCTTCTCACCAGGCCCTGGGGTGGCAGTAGCAGAGGCCTGGGATTTCCTCATGGCAAGACCACTTGGAATGAGGTCCTCGTGTTCTTCAAGTGACCAGACTCTCCCACTCCACGAAAGGGGGGAAGGGGGTGCAACCCATATTTGGCACGCACTGAGCGCCAACTGTGCCCCAAGACTACCTCAGACGCACACGAAGAGCTCGTAGTTAAATAAAATGACATGGATGATCTCATTTGGTTCCCACAGCACCCCTACAAGTTAGCAAATTCTGTCCCTATTTTCCAGATGACAAAACCAAAGCTAAGAGTAAATGGCAAAATAGGGATTTTCAGACTCAGGTCTTCATGGTTCGAAAGCCATGAAGTGCTTTTGCCAGTTCCTGCCTCCCGCCCTATCCTGAAGGCCGCTCGCCAACATTCTTGCAAGGTTCCAGCCAATGCACGTGCAGTTCCTGTCCATAGTCATCGCCTGGGACACAGGTGTGTGTACCAGGCCAGGGAGGTGCACTGGGGACAGGTAAGCAAGGCACAGTCCGCCCTCCCAAAGTCACAGGCTGCTCAGTAGATAGGGGTGGAAGGGCTTAGATCCAATAAGAAGTGGAGCTAGGGAGGAAGGCAGGGCAAAGATTTTGAAAAAGAAACTAGCATTTATTGAGTGCTTATTGTATTCCAGGCATGTTCTGAATGCTTTATATATAGTACTCATAACAACACCAGAGGTATATTCTATTGTTATCCCCACGTTACGTATGGAGGGATTTGAGACTAAAGCCATCTTGTCATTTGTGCATGACCACACTGCTGTGAGGGCAAAGACATGATCAGGTCAGCCTGAAAACAAAGACTGTGCTGGACTTCACCATTACACATGACACCAAAGGCTCAGAAAAGGCTTCCTGGGAACAAGTGGCTTCCTGGCCCCAAGTAGTTCCCCAATCTCTTTCTCCGAGGACTCCTTACAAAAACAGAAGGTAATTAATTGGAAATTCTTTAAAGCTCTCCCCTGGTATACGGGTCCCATGGTAAGTGATGTTCTCCCCTCAGCGTGCTGTAGGCATTGCCATGCCACACACCTCAGCCCAGCCCCTTCCCATTCCCGGCATTTTCCCTTCTGCTTCCTGCTCAGTTACAGCTCCCACTAGGGCCTTCCAGCAGGGACCAGCGACCACCCCTGACTCTACACTCCCCCAGCAGGCCTCAGATCTGGGGGTTGAGGGAAAGAACACTTAAGAACTTATGAACAGTGCAGTATTTACAAGGAGCTGGGCTGGGAGTTTTACATAATTATTTCTTTCAATGTCACATTGTCCTTACCACTATTACATGAAGCAGGTGTTAACATCACACAGAAGAGAAAACCAGGTATAAAGAAATGCTTGCTCAGCCTGTGACCAGAGCAAGAATTAATTTGCCTGACTTTGAAGTCCACATGCTTAGTTTATCGTGCCCGGTACGGTGTTTTTCTCCTTCGACAGGTGTCTGTCCGGCTGAGAACAGATGGTGCACTCCTTCAAGGCAGGAGTAGGCTTATCTCTGTATCTTCTGAGCCTGCATTGTACTTGGCACATAGTAAATGCTTGCTGGAATTTTATCCAATAAATATTTCACATTCCTGCATCCTCAGTGTTCAGTAGAGTGCTCTATATATTTTAGGTATGCAATAAAGAATGTTTTTTTTTCTTTTCTAAAAATTAAAACAAAGATTTTATTAATAGTTAAAATTAGCATTAATGATTTTGATTTTGTGCCTCATCCATACACATACACAAAATACAAGACAGTGCTGTTCTCACTAACATTTCATTTCTATTTCAGCTTAATTTTTATAACCCTGGTTAACTCCAGGATTAGGTAGAAGTTAATTTCAACCTATTCTGAATTTCACTCTTTGCCCTTTCTGTGGCACGTAGATGGCTCCGGAGTTCCAGGTTTATGGAGCAGTATAATGCGATAGAAATGTGACACTTCCAGCGTTACATTTGGAAGGCTCTGCTCTTTCTCTAAGTAGTTTATTAACCTGATGATATCTGGTTAATCTCCCTATAGCTTAATTTCTTCAAAAAAGGGGGTTTCGGTTAAAGCTCTGATGTTCTTGAATGAGGCCAAAGGATCTCTGAGGTTCTAGGGAAAGATTTTTTCAATGATGAAGATGAGTATGCTTTTTAACTACAACCCCAAATCTGGCAAGATGTGCTCCAGTGCTACCTACTAGTCCTGCAGTCACCACTACCCTTCCAGCATTGGGAGTGAGGCTCCAACTGAGAGGACAAAATTCAAGGTTTTTTTGTTTTGTTTTATTTTTGAGACACAGTCTTGCTCTGTCTCCTGGGTAGAGTGCAGTGCTGTCATCACAGCTCCCTGCAACCTCAAACTCCTGGGCTCAAGGGATCCTCCTGCCTCAGCTTCCCAAGTAGCTGGGACTACAGGTGCATACCACTGTGCCTGGCTAATTTTTCTATTTTTTTTTTTTTTTTTTTGTAAAGTAGAGATGGGATCTCGGTCTTGCTCAGGTTGGTCTCAAAACTCCTGGGCTCAAGCAATCCTCCCGCCTTGGCCTCCCAGAGTGCTAGGATTACAGGCGTGAGCCGCCATGCCCAGCCAAAATTCAAGTTTCGATTTCGACATCGCTATCTACAATATAAAGTATAATGAAGAATTAATGAAAGCTACCCACCTCAAAATATTAAGAACACGCCCCTTTGAGGTGCTATATAACAATTCTTTCTATAATGGAGGCTTTCTGCAGAGAGTGGTCTCGTGCCTGGAAGACACACTTTGGAGAGATGCATCCACAGGAAGAACTGACCCTTCAAAACCATTCTCATTTAAGTGTATTATTTAGAGTTACCAAGGTAACCAAGAGAAGAACTGAACATGTGATATATATTGACTCCTAATTGCAAGTACACCCTGGGAGGAGGTGGGGAGCCAGGGGGTTAAGCCTTCACTTCATCCAGCAGGAAGGCAATAGATACTGTGCAAAGCTGGTATGTCGATTTGAAGCAGTTTAAGCATATGCTATTTAATAACGTGGAAGCAACAACCAAAAAACCTAAAAACAAGAGTAGTTAAAGGTGATTGTCTCAGGGAAGCATGTCTGGGGATGGGGAACTTGCTTTTTACGATGGGACCTTCTGCATTATTTTATTCTGTAATCATTTCTAAGGATATCCTTGATTTTAGAAAATAAGAAAAAAATCCTGCTTTTTGCCTTCCTTGTTCCCCCGGAAGACACTGTCATTTGGGGAGTCTGGAACCATTCCTGTGTTTTTGCTCAGCTACCTCTCAATCTGTGGCTTTTGGAAGAATAAGACGGTGCTGATGGAGACTGGGCTGTGTGTTACATGTTTATGCCAGAGAGTGAGGGGTCTAGGAACCATCATTCTAGAAGTAGCAGTGAATGTTCAGGAATGCTCCATGTTCTTTCAACAAGTTCATTTTCTGAAAACAGTTATGATGTAAATAATCGATTATGAAGCCAGGGAAATTGCCAGGCATCACAGCCCATTTACAAGGGGAGTAATGGCCAGGCATCACACCCTTGCTAACTGCGTGGAGTAAGGGACCTGGGAAAACTTCCGTAAATGAAACCCAATCCTAGGGATGGTGTGAAAAGGTTAGCTCCATATTATCCAGGTGTCTATGTCTCCAGCTGGAAGGTCTTTCTTAGACTGACAGCCGGAAAGGGGGTGTAGAGAGAGGGAAAGATATAAGCTGGACCCAGAAGACACGGGCTTTGGTGGTGGCTCTGACAGTGTCCTGCTGTGTGCTCTGACCTGCTTGTGGATGGCCCCATGGAGAGGGCCATGTGGGGTGGCCCTGGTTAAGTCGTTCTCCTTTCTTAGCCTCAGTTTCCTTAGCTGTACACATACATTTTAAAATCTTCACCCTTACAGTTGTTTTGACAATCAAGTGCATTAACATAGCAAACGTACTAGAATTTGGCAACATGATAACTCATCTCCCTAGCTTTACACTTCCCAGGTTACAAGCCTTCAGTGGCTCCCCATTTCCTGGTGGATTAAATCCCAATATAACGTAACACAAATGTGGGCAACATATGTAATTTTAAATTTTTTAGTAGCCACCTTAAAAAAGTAAAAAGGAACGAGTGATATTAATTTTAACAATGTTAAATTGATTTCATCTGTAAATATATTTATGATATTTGTCTAAAATATTATGCCGGGTTACATAGTGCAAATCTGGATCTTCTTTCCATTTCTTCAACTGGCCACACACTCTCCGGCCTCTTCTCACCTGCTCTTCCCTCTGCCTGGAGCATGCCGCGCCCCCCCCCCCCCAACTTTGCTGGGCTGACTTTGAAATCAGAGGCCACTTCCTCCTGAAAGTTCCCCTGGCCTGGGTGAAGGGTCCCTCCCTCACGCTCTCATAACATTCGGTAAGGTGCTATTAAAACACAGATTAAATAGGCTGTGATTGCCTGGATTTCTTGGACTTTAACTCCACATGGATCTTGGTTGTCAGTGAGCCTCCAATGCCCAGGATGTGCCTAGTACATAGCAGACACCCAGTAATTGCCAAAATAAAGTACCGTTGAGGCCCTGGACATGCATCTGCTCAGGGATGGTCCTAAGAAGCAAAAAGAAATCAGCTTCTCCTCTCTACACACTTACCCAAAAGAGCATAGGCTTTGGAGTCAGGCAGACCTCGGTTCAAATCCTGATTCTCCCACTCAATAATCGGTGTCCTGCCAAGTCCCTTTACCTTTCAGAGTCTTAGTGTCCCCTTCTGTAGAATGGGGCTATCCGTCTGCCATGCATAATCATTGCACAGATTGAATAACTGATACAAAGTGGTCTAGAATAAGTACCTGGCACATGGTAAGTCCTAACAATTTCATCAAATTGATGGAATCATCAATTACAACTGCATAAATCATAAGATATATCATTATTTTATGGGCCACTGAAAAAAGGGAAAAAAACACCCGCAACAACAATGCCAGTTAAACTATGACATGCCTTTAGCTATAAGACATATCCCAATTTCAGAGATGTTAAAATGTTAATTACCCATCGTAATATCAACGACATATGATAGATGATCCCCCTTCCATCTGCCCCCAGGGGAGTTGCGGGACAGAACTCTCAGGCAGAGGGTGCCTCGCTGTGATCTGTGTCACGTTACGTGAAGTTGCGAGACTTGGGCTTCACAAGGTGCTCTGGAAACCGGAAGGAAAGGAAACGCGACTCCTGAGTGTCCACTTGGGCTAGCCACTTTCCTTACGTTATTTTCATCACTTCTCAAAACAATCTTATTTGGTATATTTCTCATTTTTAAGGAGAAGAAATGGCAGTTCCGAGAGGTTAAGCTGTGCGGCTAGCACACGACAGAGCCAGGCCTGGGACCTGGGCCTGTGTCACGAAAACCCCCACTGTCCCCACCAAGACAAGCCGTTTCTAAAGGCCTTGGCTCCTGAGGCCGGCTGGCTGCTCCCAAAGCCTCGTCAGCGGCATCCTGCTAATGTGCTGTAAAAGCCCTAAACTCCTCAAACAAGCTCGGGATCAAACTGTCAGGCCTGAGCTTATGAGATTTAATGCCAGGAGCAAACCTTGCAACAATAGGTTAAGGAGACCCCTGCAAAGATCTGAGGGAGGAGCGGAGCTGGCTCTCCAGGGGCAGCAGGCTGGCAAAGAGAGGGGTTTGCATGGCTTTGCCAGGTCCGATACCCAGTGAGAGGGAAGGGTTCAGGCCTCCTCCTCGGCGTCAGCAAGCTTCAGCACTCCTCAAGGGCACCCGGGGTGGGAGGGGGAAACAGGAACGGGCTGGTCCAAGAGGCTGAGATGGCCAGGGGATGGGGGGCTGTCAGGAGGGAGGCCCTAGTGTGGGGAAGTCGCCTTAGCTCCTAAGTGCCTGACACTCCCAGGTCAAATGTAAACACCTAGATGGACGGCAGGGACTACAGACAAATGGCAGAAGGTCCCCTGCTTAGACACGGGGACCAAATTTGCTCACAAATCCATGTGAGGGTCTCTTGCAGGAGGCATCAGGCTTTTTGCTCTCTCAAGTTTGTGAAGGCTGAGCTGATAAACGCTGGTCCTGCAATGATTTAAGATGCAGGAGTTTCGCTCCTTCATTTGGTTTCCTTAGAAAGTTTAGCCTCTTTCCATGGAGTCAACTAAATCAGGTCGCTGATTAGCCCATGTGAAGAAGTCTGTACTTAGTGGGAGTTTCCCAAGTTTTTTCTTTGTTTAAAGTAGCTCCCTCTGTCTGCTTTACATTTTTCCAGATGAAATCTTTGTAAAACAGGTAAGAGAGGAGCTAGTCTGGTGACGTGAAAGCCACCCGTCCCCTCCCATCCCCTGGTGAAACCCTAGCACTGGGAAGAAGAGAGATTAGAAACTACTGAGCTGGCACTTCCAGCGGTGGGATTTGATGATTCCGATATAAATTGGGGGAAAAAAACCACCCTAAACATGTAACAGCAGTAGCCTGTTATAGTAGAAAGATGGCTGGTTGGGTTCACTGAGGAAAGCAGTGTTTTCATCTTAGTTGGGCTGGGATATGACCTTCCCCCACTTTGGCTTTGGGTTCCATTCTGGGCCCCACCATTCACCGGCTATGTGACTTTAGCCAGGGGACATCTCTCTGGGTCTCAGTCTCCTGGAGGGAGTTGGGAGGGCTCAGTGGCTCTCACCCTGTGCTCGGGGCAGTCCAGAAGCCTCCACCCCTTTCCCACTGTATCCACAACAGCTCTGCTTTTCTCTACTTTATACGTGGTGCATCCTGTAAAATTTCCTTTGAAGATAGGCTTTTGTGGTCAGTAAAAGTTTGAAATCCACCAGACTGAATAATCTACATTCCTTCCAACCCTGACATTCTCTGACTATGAAAATTGCTGTGTTACAATCTATTTGCAGGAAAAACAACCCTCAAAGGAGTTGCGAGGTGCTGGGTACATGTAAGCGGTATGTGAGTATGTGTCTTTCTAATCTTTCAACAATTTTTTTTGGTGCCTCTGCTTCTCAGACACAAACCACATGCAAACATTTCACCTGGCAAGCTGGGCTGCTTTCAAGTTATTTATGTGCAAAAAGTGCCTGCGGGCAAAGTGGGCGAGCATGCTTCTGCGCCAGCCCAGCCATGTGCTTCTCTGCAGGTGAGAAGACGCCACTGCCCCACGGCCGGCAAGCAAGGGGACCGATGGAGAGAAACACGCTCCTCCACGCAGGTACCCACACCCTCAGCTTCCTCGTTGTCCCGCTGGCCCTGTCTCCATCCCCCAGGCCTTGCCTGATTCTTGCCCATAGCTCCAAAATAGGAAAAGGAAGAAAGATAGAAAATGCAGTCTAGAAACCGCTTCAATATGGCAACCCGATGGCTAGAAAATGATGCATTGAAGAGACGGCAGACTTGTTCAAGTTTCCAAAGGCCCGTGAAACTTCTAGACCCAGACCCATCCTCATGCCACAGCCGCAGATCCAATGCCAGGGCAAACAGGAGTTGAGGCTGAGTCTCCCTGGGTGACAGGTCATCCTTGGCGTCCTTTCTGGTGCAGCCTAAGACCTCAGCAGAGGGGAGCAAATGAAAGGAGCCCCAGTCCATGAGCAAATCAAAAGTTATTTCTATTTCTCTTTGCATCCTGTGGGTTTTATGTGGAGGGAGGGGAGAGCACACATGCTTTTCTGATTACATCTTCATTACGCCACCTAACAGCGAGCAGACAAATAGACCATAATGCTGAATGGGGCCCTGGCAGTCATCTCATTCAACCCTCTCACTTTGAGGTTGGGAAAACTGAGACCTGGTGTGGGAGAGCTCCTTGCTCTGAATCATCTGGCTATAGAAGCAGAACCCAGACTGGACCTCAGGACACTGGCCATTTCTCTCAGCCCCAAAGCCTCGGGTCTCCTGCGTGACAGCACAGTGTGGTAAGAGATGAGGACAGGAGGGCTGTGCAGCCTGTGTGGGGACACGGTACCTATGCATAGGAGGAGTATCAGGGCCGCCATGTGTGGTTGTTCAGGTTGTACCCTGCACAACAGGGCCCATTAGGGAGTAAATGGGACCTGAAAACCAGCTCACACTCTGCTCGCCCAGCCCTGTGCCCTGGTGCAGGGCTATGTCTGCCTGGAGGAAGGGCGGATTTTTCTAATTTGCTTAGAAGAACCAGCAGGGCCTCTAGGAGGCAGGGAGTGTTCACAGCGGGAATACTGGAGCAAGACTCGCAGATGAGTTTATCAAGCAGAGAAAGGAAGGCAGATATCCTATGAAGGAGGATGTGCAAAAGGCCACTGTTAGGGATACACCAGAGACAGCAGTTTATGCATCTCTCTCCTGGCCCAGGCCCAGCACCCTGTAACACCTGGGGGTCTCTGTCACCACCATACTCTTTGCTGCTTTTTGAAAACCCTTTGCAGCCCCTGTCTCCCCAGTGGCCTTCCTTCCCGGCTCCCCACTCCCCAGGGAGAGAGGAAGTCACCCAACAGTGAGCAGCGGACACCCAGCCCAACTGTCCTGTCCGCTCCTTGCAACCATCCCTCCCTCTGTCCCCCCAACTTCTGCTGGCTCAGGAAAGGGCTGAAGACACGGATTCTAAATATAGGTGCATTCCCCCTGCCCCCCCCCCCCGTCCTGCCCAGCTAATATTAGCCATTTTGTGGAATCCACTGACAGCATTATTTCCTTTTTCTGGCTGCGCTGGTGGGAATTCTTCTGCTTACTGTAAGGCGGGCTGAGCCAGCAAAGAGCGGGGACCACGCCGAGCCAAGCACAGAGAGAGCTGCGCGCCAGGCCTGTGCCGGGTGATTTGTGGAGCTCCTTTTCAGACACAAGATTGATGCTGTTGGGAACCGGGAGGTTTGGGAAATGGGCGGGGGTGGGGATGAGGTGGGCGGTTCTGGTTAACTGAATTTGTCAGCTTCCAGATGGAGGGGGCACTCACAGTTGTTGACAATTTCCTCCGAGCCAGGGACACTGCTACGGATTTCACGTGCGTAATTTCACTGAATCTTTACAACAGCCCTGTAAGAGGGGTGGCGTTGTGGTCCCTGTTTTACAGACGAGGCACTGAGGCTCGAAGACGTGATGGGAACTTGCCCCCTGACACATGGCTAGTCAATGCGGAGACGGGATTTGAACCCAGGTCTTTGTGCCTCCAAAGCCTCAGCTTTTTACCATGCTGTGGGGTCTATTTGCTTCAACACTGGCAGAAAATCTGAAAACAGTGTGCGCGTGCTACTACTATACTGTCCATAGGAAGCAAAGTGCTGACGTTGGAGTCGGGGACGTGATCTTGGGCCTGCCAGTGTCTGGATGTCGTGAAGTAACTGATTAGGCCTGTTTGAGCGTTGGTTTTCCATGTGGCATATAGAGGTGCAGGCACAGGAACCCCAAAGGTGCTTCTGACCCCGGCTCTTGGAATCTGCACTGTTTTCTGAGGGTCTTGATTTTCCTGGCCAGGTCTCACCACACTGGCTCAGAAATGCAGCCTGAAAGGAGCATGCGGACACGTGGCGGGGGCAAAGAGCCAACTGAGCATGTACTGACCAGCAGGCCCCGAGCAGCCGTCCTGCTGACATTTCAGCTCACTGTCTTGCAGCTCCTCTCTACAAAGTAAGAGAACACAAAAGCTAATTCTGCCGAGGCAGCGTAGCACAAATGAGGTCCTCCTGGTTTCTCAAATTCACTCAGAGAAGAGAGGATGAGAAAGCAGATGTGAGGGAGAGGGTAGAGATCTGGAGTGACCGGTAATACGTGGAGAAACAGGAAGTACTGATTTCATTCTGTTTCTTATTTCCCCACCTTGTTCCACTGGGGACTCAAGGCAGCGAGCTCATGATGCCTGAGAGGGTGGCAAGGCCATTCGCTGAGAAAGGAACAGAGTCAATGACGACAGCTGGTCCTGCCTAGAAACACAAAGCCATGAGCTTGTCCCATCAGGAAAATGGGACTGGACAAGGTGACTGCTGACTGTCACGCTGGCTTATTCCCTGGCACCTGCAGAAGTGCACCCTTTGGGGTGCTGTCAGCATTTGGGTTACAGGCTCAGGACCAAAGACCAGGGTTTGCTTGCAATGGAGAAGCCGGGGAAGCTTCCGAGAACCCCTTGGAAGGATTCTCTTTCCAGCAAAGCAGCATCAGAAGTACCCAAATCCTTGCTACTTCATCTTTGTTGTATTTTATTGAAGTTAAACTGATACTGAAATTTCATTTCCAGAAACCTTCCCTGGACCATTTCTCTGAGAAAGGAAGTGAGCCTACGAGTGAGTCACTCCAGTGGCCCGGGGCAGTCTCTCAGGAATTCTCAGAGCTTGCAGCTCCCAAGTGGCACCGCGTGTGTGTTCATGTGCCCGTGTGACAGGCGAGCGCAGTGACACTGTCACTATCAGGAAATCACAAACAACAGGATTGCTTTCAAGGTGAGGCAAGGGTTCTGCATCCTCCAGAAACCAACAGAGCCTGAAGGGAGATCTCAAACACACATTCACGTACACGTTCGTGTAGACCCAGACAAGTGCATGAAGCCCAGGGACACAGACGCACCCAACACGCAGGTCCGAGCCCAGAACACACACGCCTGAGGAGCAGGCACACGCACAGGTCCACGCCTGCAGATGCTTGTACAGCCACCACATCCCTGGCACACAGGCACACATCCGAGGCTCGGCTCTCTCGACTTTGGCATCGTGGCCGGGGAGAGTGGTCCCTGCAATCTGAAAGCCCACCACATTAGGGACGCCCTTGCTGACACCAGCTCTGGAGGGTTCCCAGTTTGATGATCTCAGAGAACTCCCCAAAGTGTTAATATGTGTATTTTCACAGCTGTTTCCTCATCACCTGCCCAAAAGGCCTTGGAGTGAGTGCTCCAGGCAGAAGAGGAGAGCACAGCCCCTAGTATGAGAGCAGCAGCGGGTGGAATGGTGTTAAGGAGAGAGGTAGGCGGGCAGGGAGATGAAGTATAGGCTTCCTCACGGTCAAGTCTGACTTCTTTATTGTTGGATCCCAGACGCCCACAAGATGGGAGCGCCCAGTGGTGCTTCACAGGTGCATTGATTCAGGGCTATTTCAGACCAGCCTTGCTTGGTCTCTCTCTCGCCTCCCCACCACCCGAGTACCGAGGCCACAGTCCCTATAGCCTGACCCACGGGGCCAGAGCCTGTCTTCTCACTTTCTCACTTCGCAACCCACCCCTGCCCCACGCCTGCCTCCCCACTCCCCAGGCCTGTTCCTCTGAACTCCTCCCCGCCATTCCAGGGCCCCAGGGCCTTCCAGGTCTCAGAACTTTTGCGGAAACTTTCTCTCTGCCTGGAATACCCTTTGCTTCCCTCTCTGTCTGGTGAACACCTCATTCTTCAAAATGCACATCAATTGTCCCTTTGCTATGGTTTGAATGTCTGTGTCCTCTCTAAAATTCATGCTGAAACTTAATTCCCAATGCGGCAGTATTGAGAAGGGTGGCCTTTGGGAAGTGAGTAGTTGAGAGCTCTGCTTTCATGAATGGGTTAGTGTCTATTATGAAAGGGCTGAGGGACCTAGCTAGGCCCTTTATTTGCTCCTTCCATCCCTTCCACCATGTGAGGACACAGTGTCCCTCCCCTTTGGAGGATGCAGCAACAAGGTGCTGTCTTAGAAGCAGAGGGAGGCCCTCACCAGACACTGAACCTGTGGGCACCTTGATCTTGGACTTCCAGCCTCCAGAACTGTAAGAAACAAATTTCTGTTCTTTATCAATTACCCAATTTCAGGTATTTTGTTATAGCAGCACTAACGGACTAAGACACCCCTGTTCTTCTGCAGCTTTGTAGCTCCTCCCCTCCCCCACCTCTCCCCCCAAGTCAGAGTTCACTGCAGCCACCAAAGGGCTCCCAGAGACCTTCTTCCTTCATCCCTCTGTGGCTGTCTCCCCACAGTGCGTGGCTCCAGGAGGTGCACGTGTCCCACTCGTCCCAGAGCTGGCACTCACTAAGTGATGCTGGTGGAGGACTCGGCCAGGTGCTGCCACAGCTCCAGGGCCTGGTCTGGACTTGTGAGTCCCATAGCTTTCCCCTCCCACTTGGGCAGGAACGGAAGAAGCTGTGGATGTCACGTATGGGAACCAGACAGGGGAAGGAAGTGGTCCAGGGGCATAGACTGCACTAGACCTGCTTCTGGGGCTGCTGCAGCCATGAGCGCCAGCCCCGGGGACACATTCCAGGGTGTGATTCCTGTCTCTCCACATCCTTGCCCCCTGGCCTGTGGCTCCTGCAGCCTCCTGTCCCACTTCACCTTCCCGAAGTTCTCTTCTTGAGAGGCTCCTGGGTATGAAACCTCATTAAGGAAGCATCTCCCCTGGGTTAAACTCTGTAACTCCCTGATGCACGAGAGATGCTTCTCTGCCCTTCAGCTGGAGACGCGGGGACAGCCAGGCTGGGTTGACAGGAGTGGGGGCCATAGGCCCTCCCTGCTCCCTAGGGAAGCCCAAATTAATGAACACCTGGTTGGCCCACTCAGCAAAATAAACATATAAAATGAGGTGATTTAAAATATTTTTTCTTCATTGATTTATTTAGATTTCTAAAAGGTCACAGTCAATTCTTTTTTCAAATGGACAGAAAACTGAAATGAGTAAAGGGTTGAGGACTGGAACTAAATTCACCTGCAGAAACATTTGGCTGTCTTTATGTGTCCACCAAGGCGTTAGGCTCTGCACAGGGAGAAGAGGGAGATGCAGCCAACCCTCCGGGAGCCCCCATGGTAGAGGGAAAGCACAGCTTCCTTGTTCACTTTCAGACTCAAAAGGCAATTCCTCAGCATCTTTGACGTGCCTGAGGACAGCACAGGGATCATCACACTTCCTCCTCTCACCCCTCCCCAGAGGCGGGTACTAGGACCATTTTTACTCCACAGAGGAGGAAATGGAGACTCAGAGTTCAACGATTTGTCCAGGGTCAAGCAGCCGAGTGGGTTGGGCTTTGAACCCCGGTCTGTGTAGCTCCCTGCATTGATGGTTTACTTGCATAACAGACTGGGGCATGGCTTTAGTCTGGTGGAGATTCTTAAAAAGTTCTAGAGAACGCTTTTCTCATTTTATTGTCACAACAACCCTAGGAAGTAGGCATCAATGTCCTTATTTTACCAGTGAGAAAAGTGAGGTCCAGACTTCTCTGCCCAGCTTGGAAATAAGAGGCAAGACCAGAATTCAATATTTGAGTCTGATCTCCTGGTGATCTGCAATGGCCCTTCTAGGATCATGGAAGGGAAGACAAGGTCCTCAGAGCAGGGGACGCTTGATGACAAGGCTCTGGGAGGCCTCATTCCATCCAAGGACAGTTCTGCAAGGTCTAGACCTGGCCTGTGTTATCAAATCTGATTTCAGTCCTGCCTCTCTGGTACCACTGGGCTCCTGTATAGAAAAAGGTCTCAATCATTAAAACGTTTCATGTTCCAGGGTAAAGTTCAGACTCCTTCACAAAGCACATAGGTCCTTCAAGATCTAACTCCTGGGGTTTCTCCAAGTCACCTTTCCATGCTGTTCCTTTGAGTCCTTGTGACAGTCTCTGAATGTGCAGCTAGACTCTGTTCTCACTGAACTCCTGGTGCTGCTTGGGCCTGGATGGTCCTGTCCCACAGGCCAGCAGGCAAATTCCTATGCATCCTTCAAGATTCCGTGTGGACATTTCCCCTGACATTGTCCATCCCTGGTCTCTCATCCCTCTACATTTCCGTGGCCCCCTTTATGCCTATGTTATAGTTGTGATCATGCCTGGTAGTAATTCCTTGTGTAGAGTCTAATGTTCCCCCAAGACTGGGTGCTGCTGTGGGGCAGAGACCCAGATGGATTCCCTCTGTGTGAGCAGATACTCCAGTATAGGGCCTGGCACAGGAAAGGAGCTTAATATCTAATTGCTGAATGAAATAATGGAGTGACGCTCTCCTTTAGAAATGTTCAGGGACTGACATCATTATCTGTACTCCTGTGAAACCTCTGCATTTCAGGGTGCAAACTTCTTACTATGTTCTAACCAATTTCAGCCAGGAATATTCTTTCCTCAATTTTACATGTTAAAAAGCAATAAAAACAAACACACGACTCTTTTGTTTGCCTGGATGCCAAGCTATTGATACTTGTGGATATTTTTATTTTCTAAGAGGACAAGAATGGATTCCAGGGGAGATAATGGTGTAAGCATTGGTCTTGTTCAGCATGTGGTCCAGAGGCAAACCAGTTATCTGTTATGAAGGAGAAAGTTTTGCTTCAAAGGAGTATCCATTCAGGCATTTATCCTGAAATGTTTAAAATTGAAAAAACAAAAGCCAAAAAAACTAGGACTATATCTGCTCTGTCCATCCTGGGTCCTCAGTGTTGAGCACCTTGCCTGGCATGATAGCAGGAGATTCACTGCCCTGCCCATAGAGAAATTGTCAGGCTTCAATCCAATGTCAAGTTTCTGGTAGTCAGAGATTTTTTTCTGACAGAAGCACATGATAAGACATAACTTAGAGCTGTCATAAGCTTTGTTCTCATCACAACTTTTTAAAGTTTTCCAAAAAAGGGGCAAGATGAACATAAATCCTTTATAAACTCTTGCAAAAAATAAAAGAGCAGGGCGTCTTTCCCAACTCATTCTATGAGGTCAGCATTATTTGGATTCCAAAGACATCACAAGAAAAGAAAATTACAGATCAATATCCCCCATAAATATAGACATAAAAATCCTCAGTAAAATACTATTGAATTGAATCCAACAACGTATAAAAAAGGATTATACACTATATCCAAGAAGGATTTATTAAAGAATGCAAGGTTGGTTTAACATACAAAAATGAATCCACGTAATATACCACATTATGACGATAAAGGACAAAAACTAAATGATCATGTCAATATACACAGAAAAAGCTTTTGACAAAATCTAATACCCATTAATGACAAAAAATTCAATAAACTATGAATAGAGAAAATCCTCAACTTGATAAAGACCATGTGTGAAATACTCACAGCTAACATTATACTTAATGGTGAATGACTGAAAGATTTTCCCCTAAGATTAGAAATAAGACAAAGTGTCTGCTCTTGTCACTTCTATTTGATATTGTACTGGACTCTAACTAAGGGAAATTAGTCAAAAAAAAAAAAAAAAGAAAGAAAGGTATTGAGGTTGCGAAAAGAAAAAAGAAAACTGTCTTTACGCATAGATGAAAAAAATCTTAATATGTAAAAAAATTCTAAGGTATCCACAAAAAACTGTTAGAACTAATAAACAGTTTCAGCCAGTTGCAGTATATAAGATCAGTGTACAGAAATCAATGGTCTTTCTATTCTATACACTAGTGACAAACAATCAAGAAATAGTTCTATTTATTACAGCATCCAGAAGAATAAAATATTTAAGAATAAATTTAGCAAAAGAAGTGTAAGACTTGTATTTGAATATTATAAAACTTCATAGAAAGAAATTAAAGAAGCCTTAATTAAATGGAAAGACATCTTATGTTCATGGATTGAAAAACAATATTGTTTAGATGGCAACACTTCCCAAACTGATTTACAGATTCAATGCATTCCATAACCAAATCCCAGTAGGATTTTTTTGTAGTAATTGACAAGTGCATCATGAAATTCATATGGAAATGGAAGGGACAAAGAATACTCAAATAATCTTGAAAAATAAGAACAAAGTTGGAAGACCCATACGTCTCAACTTCAAAACTGACTATGAAGCTACAGTAATGAAGACAGTGTGGCACTGGCATAAGGACAGATGTACAGATCAATGGAATAGAATTGAGAGTCCAGAAATAACCCTTCACGTTGATGGCCAATTGATTTTTGACAAGAATACCAAGACAATTCAATAAGGAAAGAAAGTCTTTTCAACAAATGATGCTAGGATAACTGGCTAACCACATGCAAAAGAATGAAATTGGACCCAGACCTCACACTAGATACAAAGATTAACTCAAAGTGAATCATAGATCTACATGTAAGAATTAAAATTGTAAAACTCTTAGAAGAAAACATGGGAATAAATCCTTATGACTTTGGATTAAGCAGTGGTTTGTTACATGTGACATCAAAAGCACAAGTGACAAAAGAAAGCAACAGATAAATTGGACTTCATCAAAATAAAACACTTTTGTGCTTCAAAGGAAATAAGAAAGTAAAAAGACAATGCACAGAGTGGGAGAAAATATTTGCAAATCACATATCAGGTAAGAGAGCTGTATCCAGAATATAAAAAGAACTCTTATAGACCTAGCGAGGCAGCTCATTCCTGTAATCCTAGCACTCTGGGAGGCCAAGGTGGGAAGATTGCTTGAGCTCAGGAGTTCCACACCAGCCTGAACAACAGTGAGACTCTGTCTCTATTAAAAATAGAAAAACTAGCCGGGTGTCATGGAGCATGCCTATAGTCTCAGCTACTCAGGAGGCTGAAGCAGGAGGATACGTTGAGCCCAGGAGTTGGAGGATGCAGTGAGCTATTATGATGCCACTGCACTCTACCCCTAGGTGACAGAGTGAGACTCTGTCTCAAAAAGAAAAAAAAAAAGAAAGAAAGAAAAAGAAAAACAACAAAAAAACCCCTCTTATAACCCAGTTAAGAAATGGGCAAAGGACCTGAATGTGTGTGTGTGTATCAGGAATAAAGTATTAATTCATGCTACAACATAGATAAACCTTGAAAACATTATGCTAAGTGAAAGAAACTACACACAAAGGCAACATCTTGTATGATTCCATGTATATAAAATGCTCAGAATAGGCAAGTCCATAGAGAGAGAGGGGATTAGTGGTTGCCAGTGGCTGGGAGGAGTGACTGCTAATGAGTGTGGGGTTTCTTGGTTTCTTTTTAGGGTGATGAAATGTTCTGAAGTTAGATAGATGTAATGGTTGCACAACTCTGTGACTAGCCTAAAAAACACTGAATGTATACTTTAAAAGGGTGAATTTTATGGCATGTGAATTATATCTCAATAATGCTGTTATAAAAAACATATGCAAGAAAGAGACTGTAGGGAATGTGGAAAAAAATGGAAACAGCTGACTTGCTAGAAGTGGTGAGATGGGAGGTGATTGTATTTCTTTTTCCTGTTATTGTTGTTTTACTGTTGTTTGCACAATAATAATGTGAAAAGAAGAGAGAATGGGAGAGACAGAGCTGCGTATAGAACAAGAGCCCTGGCTCTGGAGTGCAGGGGTCTCACGCTGTCATCCCTCGCTCTGCTAATTACTGTGTGCTCTTCACTACGTGGCTTCACCTCTCTGGGCCTCAATTTCCTTTCTTCAGAAGTGGAAACAACACTGACTTTATAGGCTGCTGTGAGGATTGTGTGAGGCTTTACATACCCAGAGCAGATAAGTAGCAGATACCTACAGTTCTAATTTTCTCTCATCTTCATTTATTTATGCAAACAATCATGTAGCATCTATTACAAACTGGGGATATATGTGAGTTAAGATTGGACCTTGTTCTTAAATATCTTGGAGTTTAGCGAGGAAGACAGACACATAAATAACTAAAACAAGTTCATTGGGGAGGGTAATAGTAAGATATCCACAGATAATATGTTGGATAAGCTATCTGTATAGACCAAATACATCTGGGAGCTTCTGTTGGGAGCTATTGGTGAAGACCAAAAAATGAAATCTCACGGAAGAAAGACAGAATCCATAACCACAAATCCTTAAATTGGCATGTTTGTTTTCAGCATGCTTTCATGTGTATTATCACATGCAATTCTCAGAGAATGCCAGCAAGGAAAGTATTATTACCCTATTTTATAAATGAGAAGCTTAAGTCCAGGAGAGGTCAAGGGAGCATTTTGTACAAGCAGCACATGGGACAGGACCCCTTCCACTCTGCCATAGCAGCCTCTCCTTCCGAGCAATCTTGATTACAGCCCAATAGGAAGGAAGATGGGGGGAAGTGAAGTGCCAGAAAACAGACAGGAGTCTTCTCCAAGTCCTGCTGGTAGGAGGTATTGAGTATGTAACCTGGTTCCCCTTGAGTTCCAGTGAGGAAGCATGCCAGAGGAAGACCCCAGGACCCACCCAGCCCTGGAGCATCCAACAAAGATTTAATGTGTTCCTGGAGGAAATATGCATGTTTTGTAGGTCATCAATGTGCAGTAAATACTTCTGCAGTGATCTCACTAAGTAACGAGTTGAGAGTGGGGAAAGGAAACAGGGCATCATTCTGGAGCATCCCCAATAAGAAGAGTACATAGAGTACATAAGGCATCATGATGACCATTTCCTATTGATACTGAGGACCAGAGAGGTCAAGTGACCTGCCCAAGGTCACACAGAAAATCCGTAGCAGAGAAAAGAGTGAGGACTCACATCAGCCCCTCTTTTCACTCATCATGAGGATGCTAAATTCCACCCTATGCAAAGAAGTCATGGCTTCAAGGGCAGAGGGCGGAATCAACAAAGTGACCATAAGAGCTCAGGAGTCACACAGCTTCGGAAGCTGTGAAGCCCACGTCTTCTATAAACACACACACACACACACACACACACACACACACACACCACTAGCCCGAATCTCAAGGGTGAGGGGGTGGGACACTGATTTTATGTTTGTATCCCCAAGGGCTTAGCTTAATATCTGGCCCAGAACAGGGGCTTCAATGGGACCTCCTTGGCAACATCCTAACTGGTCTTTGGTTTTGATGGAACTGGCCCCCAGCTAAAAGCAAAAGACCTGTCCCAAATACATCTTCCTTGAAGGAGGAGGATGGTGGCTCAGAGCACAGGTACTCAGCACAGAGACCCAGGTGGGTCCTGCAGTGACACTGCCAGGCTTTCAGCAGCTGGCCAGCTGGAATGACCATGGTCTCATTCAAGAGCCACAACTAGTCACTGCTTCGCTTCAGAGTCAGCCCTGACCCGTTGACCCTGACAGTGAGTTTGTGATCCCAAAGACTTCTTACCACTGGAACATCTCTGGAATTAAATAGAACTAATAGCTTGCAGGCCCAAAAGCCAGGCTGTGCCTAGGACTCTATAACTATGCTGTTCAGGAAAAGCAGAGGGACTGCAACTCACCCACTAGGTGGGGTAGCTCCCATCATTCTACAGTGATTCACAGTGACCTGTGGGCTTAACATCCGAAGTCTGTAGAATTCTCAGCCACACAAGACTCAGTAAGGAGACCCCGGGGTCATCGAGAGATCACCCCAACAAATACCCCAAGAACACAGACTTGGGAGGGAGCCAACAGACCAGCTTTGTCTCTTGCAAGATGTCTCATCTTCAGAAAGCATCTTAACCTCTCTAAGCTTCAGTTTCTTCATCAGTTGAGATGGATGCAATTTACTGTTGTTAGGAAGGCTCGAGAAGCTAATCAGATGGATGGGGTTAGCAGGCAGCTGACTGGTAACCCGAAACCGGGGTGAGGGAGGGATGGCTGAGGGGTGGTTGCTGGTTGAAGTAAGAATGGGTGAGATGACAAGAGAGTGTGTGGTGAAAAAAAGAGAGGAAAGGGAAATGAATCGTGTGGAAAACTGCAGTTAGTAGGGTAAGAGGGAAGCAAGTCAGAACTCCAATGAAATGTAGTCAGGACATAAAAACTGAAAAATATAAGAAAATCACATTTTCCAGTAGACATATGGAGAATCATCTTTAAGGTTTGCCAACTGTTTGATCTTGGAAGAACAAGCCTAACACTGAAGACTTACTATTCCTGCATCAATATGTGTCTCCTACAGATGTAGAGGGCAGAGGTAGCAAATAGGTTCCTTCTCATGAGCAAATTCCAGCTGACGGCTAACATTTATCTGGAGTATTGTATTTGGAAAAGTCCTGAGGCCTCATCTGAACGCAATGGCAGAGAGAGCTGTTTCAGCCGGCAGCGTCTGCAGGGCAGAGGAGGAAAGAATGGCAGCCCACAGGCTGCGTGTGGTGGCCACTGTGATGTGCCACCCAGACGCCTGCTCTGGGGCCAAGGCACTTGCTCATCCCCAGCTGCAGGCACTGTTACTGTCAGCTGCTGACAGCTGTCAGTGGAGCCCGTCTCCAGGAATGGCCCTTAGCCCAAGAGAGCTGTCACCTGTGGACAGACCACAGTTCTACAGCTGTCACTGCTGGGGACAGTGAGGCCAACTCTCCTTGACTCCATGGGAGGTATCTGAAGGCCATCCCAGCTCAGGAGTTCCCCGTGGAGTCAGCTGAAGCCTTTGTGTGTCTGCACTGCAGCTCAATTCCTCCCTCATCCAAGCCTGCTCCCCTCACTGCCTTACAGGTGTGGATCCTAAGAGCATGCCCCAGTAAACTTTCTGCACGGAATTCTCTGTCCTAGAGTCTGGTCCCGGGGAACTCAGCCTAATGCACCATGTATTTGCCATTCCTGCACAAGCTATGCCTCTCTCTGCCTAGCTAATAGCTTGCATCTGGGTTTACTTACTCCTCAACAAAGACGCCTCAACATTAGCCAAAGAGAACAACTTGTAATCCATTGACTTTCTCTTTTTCCCGTGGTGACAAGCAAACTCAAAGATAAGTTCTCCATTCCTTCTGCTCCTTTAGGCCTGGGCTTGCTCACCTATAAATGATAGCTTGGTCTATTCCCCTCTTTCTCAGTCACTTCTCCGCCAGCCTCTAACCCTAGAAGAGATGACCTTCATCCATGACCCACTTTGTGGAATTATGATAGATCAAAGGTGGCAGCAGGAGGAGGAACAATATTTGCTACTTACCCTTACTGTCATGATGCTTTCAATTTGTATGTATTATTTTAAAGACCCAAGTCTTTAAGGTTATTATTCTTTCTTTTGAACAAAAGGCACCGAGAGGCTAAATGATTTCCCAGCTCACACAGCAAACCCATTGCAGAACTAGACCAGCATCTGGGTTTCTTGACTTCCAACCACTCAGATTCCAGCCACAGGCTGAGACGCTTAGCTGCCTCTGCAGCTCTCTCCAAGGCCAGTGCGTGATTTCTAGAGAAACCTGGAGTTGGCTCACGGACTCTCCTTCATTCTCCCTTTTGTTCCATCGCAGGACCCGGGATCTTGGTAGCGTTCAGATTCTGGACCAAGCCCGAGAAAAGCATCCTGGAACCCAGGAGATGATCTGACAATCCAGTGCCAGCATCCCCACTACAGCCATGACAAGTGACCAGCTCATTCCTGTCTGGACCATCTCATTGATGCAGACTCCCTGCTCCCTGCTTATTCTGTTGTCTCCTCATTTCTACCACTGGGACAATACAAGCATGCAAAAGCTGTGACATTTAAATGAGATAACGAATGCCAAGCACACAATAGGTACTCAGTGAACGGAAGGAGCTTTTTTCCTATTTCTGTTAGACACTGAACAAGAGCAGAAAACTGCCCTGTAGGGAAAGCGCACTCAGCTCCAACCACTGATGCGGGCACACTCCTCCGGGATTACTCAGTCCTTACACAGCCCTGAGAGTGCAGAGTGTTGGCGTGTAGGCTCTACAGTCAGACCATTGGAGTTGGAGTCCTGGCTCTGCCATTTAGCTTGTGTGACCTCGGAAAAGTCATTTGATCATTCGATGCCTCAATTTTCTCATCCATAAGATGAGGAGACAATAATGTTACCTACCTCAGCAGGGACTGTCATGTAGACGCTTAGCACTCTGCAAGGCACGTGATAAATGTTTGTTGCTATTTTGGTCATCATTCCCATTTTAAAGATGACGAAACTGAGGCGAGGAGATTGAGCCATCTCCTTAAGGTTAAACAGCTTAATAAGGAGCAGAGCCTGGGTATAGATCCTCACCTGCCTGGGTCCCAAGTGCACGTGCTTTCCTTTGTATGACATTAATTCTGCCATTGTTTTTACCCTTTTTTTTTTTTAAAGAAAAGGGGGAAGGAAAGAACAAATGCTCATAAGAAATTCTGCCAGAAAAGCTGGCAGATCCTGCTCATTTGGGAGCGCCGTTTGATCGTAAAGGCACAGCTGAGTGAATCTGGGAGGCCCGTCCGCGGGCAGGCGATAAAGTGTGCTACCTGCCCGCTAAAGAGACGACATGCCAGGGGCTGGGCAACAAGAGATAAACTCCAGCCTCCAGGTCTGCTGCCACAGCAGAACCAGCTTCTGTTTCGGTGCTGGGGGTGGGGAGGTGCAAAGGGCCAAACTGCCAAGTCCCACCTAGCCATGTGCACTGGTTACATTTGGGTGACTCTGTGGCCCGAGGATGATGGATGGGCAAACGCAGCAAGCCCTTCTCCAAGACAGCAGAACTGTTTTGGCTCTGTGCAGTGGCTGGGGGTTGGTTGCTAGCATGACATGCCTGCGTTAGGACGCAGCTGGCATGGGACAGCATTTTCTGGCTCCGCACAAAGGAAGGCTTGTGAGCAGGAGGGAAATTAAAAATCTATAATAACTGATACAGCACAGGCAGCGACCAATCAGAACAGACACGCTGCCAATGAGAATGGATATGAGCTACAAACAAATATCACTACACGGCCATGGGGGTATGTCCTAGCTGAACATCCGCCTTGGCAACAAAGAAGCCCAATGTGCACAGGGGGAGGAGAGGATCTGTAGGGTGGGGCCGAGAAATCAATAGAAAATCGTCTGCCTGTCTTCCCTGGAAGTCCCAGAGAGGATTCCACCAGACCCCACCGCTCTTCAGAGCATGGTGTAAAAACTGTTGCTGTGGCGTAAAGAGGAAGTGCCTGCAATGCCCAGCTTCAAGGCCCAGTATTGTCACTCCTTCCGTGCACGGGGCAAAGCCCTGATTCCACCCAAAGACAGGTCTGCGAAGGCTCTAACTGATAGGCCCCCATGTTGTCATTCTTCTTACCTTTCCCTTTGCCAAGGAGTGTTCATTTGTGGTCTCCCAAAGCAGTGGTTCCTGTTCTAGCGTTTATAGATGAGGGCACCAGTCCTCATGGAAAATGCTGTCCCATGCCAGCTGTGTCCTAACGCAGACATGTCATGCTAGCAACCAACCCCCAGCCACTGCACAGAGCCAAAACAGTTCTGCTGTCTTGGAGAAGGGCTTGCTGCGTTTGCCCGTCCATCCTTGGGCCACAGAGTCACCCAAATGTAACCAGTGCACATGGCTAGGTGGGACTTGGCAGTTTGGCCCTTTGCACCTCCCCACTGCATTCCCAGCACTCAGAACACAGCCCGAATTCATGCACAGTGAGCCCTGGCCGCAGCAGGAGTCAGGAGTCAGAACCCTAGTCCTGCCCGCACAGCCCCCAGAGCCACTGCAAGCCCCTCTCTCTCCCAGGCTCAAATGTGCCTGCCTGCTGCTTGACTTTCACTAAAAGCACATGCTCCTGCTGCCTCCTGGAGAAAGTCACAAGGGGTCAATTATCTGGCGGCAATGAAGCTGGAGTGCCATTTCTTCAGCTTGCGTAAGATGAAGCTCCACGTGATGAAACAAATTATTGGTCCATGAGGTCTTGGGGGAAGGTCCTAGAAGGGAAGGCCCTCCCTTGAGAGCAATGCACCAAGACCTGTCCCATTCTCCTGGCCTCACCCACCAATGAGTCCACCATAGTGGACTTGCCAGACCCAAGAATTACCCCCAGAAAATGCCGCTGAAACACCTCCACACTGTTCTCCATGGAAAGATTGTGCCTGTTCATGCTGATCTGCCCCCACATATGTCTTACACACGGGGTCTACTCCCCAAGAAAGGCACCTTTTTCTTGCTAATTTTATTAGTAGCTCTTCATTCTGTCTTTCGTACATGACTGTGGCCTCCCAGCCTTCACCAGTTCCGCCCCCTCTAGAGGGAAATCTCACACAGCCTTGAGTTAGCACTGGATATGAGTGACAGCTTCACAAGAATTCCCTGAAGGAGCTGTGGCTGTGAGGTATGCAGGGACACCCGCGAGAGGCCAGGTCATCTGGGTGGGACAGGACATTACGCTGAGCGCCAAGCTCCCATGCCAGTCAGCCTGGGTCCCATTCCCAGCTCTGCTACTTACCAGCTGTGTGACCTGGGAAGGTTACTCAAAACTCTCCAAGCCCTTTTTTTAGTGTAAAATGGTTATAATAGTATCTATCTTATAGGGTTGCTTTAAGAATAAACAAAACAACATATATAAGGCACATAGCCATATGCCTAGCACACAATGATTTAGCCATTATTAGTCAATCAAACATTTATCAATCTATTCCTATAAACCCTCCACCCTGCTAGGGGCTGGAACTCCTAGTTTCTGCCCTCAAGAACCTCACAGTCCAATGGGAGAGGACCACCAAAGCACCAACAGTTAGGATGCAATATGGTAAGTACTTTATTAATAATTACTTAAAAAAAACTATCACGTATAGGTGACAACCATTTTTTGCTAGCCCTTGTGTGCTACCTGCTTTTTATGTCAAGTATATAAGCTTTCTAGTGTAAATACCTGGATTCAACTATTAGCATTACCACTGAATAATTATGTAACCTTGGGCATGTTAATTAACTTCTTTGAAACTTAGTTATCTCATCTTGAAAGCAGATACAAAAGTTAGAAATATATATAAGATGTCACCAGAGTGCCTTGCACATAGTAGGTACTTAATAAATGTCTATTGATTAGCGAGTTGGAATAAGCCCTTAATGCAGTGAATAGGGTGTTTGGAAGATTGATGCTGGGTGGCTATTGTCCCCCAACCCTGGACAGTCTGTCTGGGTGGGTTTGAAGGCCCAGGCTACAACGTCCACCTGGCTGTGTGGCAGGACTGTGATGCTCAGTGGCTTATCTGGTTTGGAGCCAATTCTGAGCCAATGACTGCAGCTACAGGGGCTAGAGGCTAGCCGCTTCACTGGAGTTTCTGCCAAGAATCAGGCAGAATGTTCCTAATAAGGCAGGTCCTCCAGGACCAAGGTGGATGGTGGGGCCAGGGGAGTGGAGGCAGAAGGAGGTCCATGCTCCAGCATGACAGCTTACTGCTCTGGGCTCTCCCAGGCATCTCCTACCCCATGTCAAGGCCAGGCCTGTAGGGGCTGACAATAGGCATGTCACATCCTATTTTTCTCTGCCACAATTTCCTTCTCTGTACAATTGGGAGAGTAATCCTAGTTCTGCCTTTAATGCAGGGTTAAAAAACTAATAAAAAGTAAAAGAACTTTGAGAAATATACAGTACTACAAAAACAAGGCATTATCATTACTGGCATCATTATTATTGCTACTAAATTACAACTACCAATGACAACTGTATTTATCACTCTCTTACTACACATCAGGTGTACCTTAAGGATTATCATGAATCTTCCCTACAATCGAAAAGATAAAGAAATTGAGGCTGGGAGAGTAAGGGCCACAGCTAGGCACTTTATTGCTTGTGTGTAAATTTGGAAAAGATGTCTCTTCCTCTGGGCAGACGCGGCCTCTCAGGGACACATGGCTTGGCAAGTGGAGCGCAGGCTGATTTTTGGGCCCACTCGCCCTTGACAGGTGGCCTTATGGAGGACGTACCTTCAACAGTGTCTGTGCAGCCGGCACAGAGAAGCTGGGTAGGGCAGTTCAGTAAGAAGCTTTGCCAAGACTCAAATGCAGGCCCGTTACATTACATGAAGCCTGAGTACCCCAGGTGGGCAATCCGCTGCCTGGAGCCAGCAGCTTCTATTCAATACATAGAGCACAAACACTGGCCACCCCTCCTGCACACCCAGCCCCATGCTGGCTACTGCAGGGATGAGCAAGGACGATGCAGACAGAACCCCACAGCTCAGGGAGTGCATTACCTCTGAGAAAAAGCCGTGCGAATCCGAACACACCAGCCCCAGAACTGAGCCGGTGCACAGAGAGGAAGAAAATGGCACAAACCAGACCTGTTTACACGAATGAGCATTCTTGTAGCACAGCACGATAAGCCTGTGGCTAAGCCTGCCTCGCTTCCTGTCACAAAGCACCTGGCTCTTGGCTCAGGAAAGATAATCGTTCTGGGAACCTGCTCACCTCAGGAGACCTGGCAGATGCTTGCAGTCTAGGGCGAAGCCTGCATTTCAACACAGCATCACCTCCTCCCATGTCAGACAAGGGGAAATCCGACCCCTAAAGGAGAGGGTTTGCACACACACAGTTCTGCCGAGTGTCTGTCGCAGTAAGTGACCCTCAGGGAAAGGTAGGAGCCCTGGATCTCCCAGCTCAGAGCACCTCCTAAACAAAGACCCTAAAGTTTCCTGCTGGGACAACGAGACAAGGGCGCTCAGGTTCCAGGCGAACCTGCAGTTATCATCTGTCAGCCCTGACACTGCCACTGTCTGTGCCGAGGTCCAGGCAGAGAGATCAGAAAGGCACTGGGGTGGGGGTTGGGGGCTGTGGAGGCCAGGGAGCGGGGAAGGGGCTTTGGAGAGATGAGTATGAATAGCAGGCGTGTTTATCTGACCCCAGAGAAGAGGGCAGGGGAGAGCTGTGTGATCCGAGCCAGGATGAAAGAATGATCGGCCTCCCCTTGTAATCAAGGAGTTTAATGAGGCTTATTAAAAGCCCATTTCTAGGTCCTGTTGAAAAATTACACTCGTAAGTGTTCTCTTCTCTTTCATAAGAATTACCTCCTAGGGATTAAAAAACACACACATACACGTGCACACACACACACACTTTCCACAAACCCCATGCCCCACACATTCACACGCATTCTCCATAAATTCCGCACATCCCGGATATCACACGCGTTGTGGGTGCCTCCACATGAAGGATGGACACAATGCACAACATACGCACGTCCTGCAAAACAGGAAAACCAGATCCGGTCCCGAAAGTTATTCATGCACCCTTTAAAATTCCAGACTTTGAGAGAACCCGAGAGCTTCATCCTCAAGGAGTTGTCATCCACATAAACAAACAGCATGGCCTCTAATCCAAAACATCCCCGGTGTCTCGCCTGAGGCGAGACAACTCAGCAAAGGCAGAGGCTACCGTTCTTGCTTTAGAGTCCAGGATCATTATGCTTTGGTGGAAGCAGCAGTCTTACGGCCCAGCCACTGCACAGGAAAGAGGGGTGCGTCTCATGGCCCATGGTGGATTCTCTCTGATATGATAAATCCCAGCTACCTGGTGGAGGCAGCCCTGGGCCTGGGGCAGGTTTCCCTCCAGTTAGCAGCTTACCCAGAGTCCATGGCTGCCTTCACTCTCGGGCAGAGAAGGCACTGCTTTCTGGAACAATCAGCCAGATGCAAAAAAGTATTCCTCCACCAGTGTGGGCTCTATCTTGGTGCTGATCTCCCTAACATCACACTCACTGCTAAGAGGTAGGGTACGACAATGACCATTCAAATGCTGAAACCAGCAGGTGGAACAGTCTGTTGCTATTAGAAAGAGGTTTTGGAGTTGGTGAATCTGGGTTGCAAGCCCAGCTCTGACCCTTACTCATTGACTGGCCTTGGCCAACTCTCTGAGCCATAGTTTCTCCTCTGCAAAATGGCAATACCAACTTTCTTCTGTCTTACAGAGTTATAGGGAAGATCAAAAGTACCCTACAAACTGTAAACCCCAAAGCAGATGTTAGAAGTTCTCATGATGAGACAATAATGAGGAAACAGAGGAGCTCATAAATTGGGCTGTGAGCACCTCAAGGGCAAAGCCTATGTTATATTTATGGTGTTATCCCTAGTGTCCAACACAGAGGCTGGCAGTAGACATTCTGGGGAAAAGCAGTATGAAAGAATGAATGCAGAATGAGTGACTCCATGAGTTTAATGGCTTGCCTAAGGTCACAGAGCAGGTCACTGTGGGACTTAAGCCCAGGTCCCCTGGCTCCCTAGTGCAGAGCTCTCTGTTCCAGGTGCACCAAGCAGCTGAATCTTTGGAGGGACAGTGAGTGTCACACCAGCTGCAGCATGGGGCCAGGTGTCAGCGAGCCCTACCATTCCCAGGGAAAGACCCAGTGTGTGCCAGGCAACCAATCCGCCTTCAAAGAGTCCTTCACAAATCCGCCTGTCAAACATTGCAACTCCACAGTGGGAACAAACTGAAACCCTAAGTGCAAATAATACCTCAGTGCCTCAAACCGGCTCATCTTATTTCCTGACTTGAACTGCACAAAATAAAAAGTCACAAGACTGGAACAATGGGTCTGGCAGAGGTTAGATCGTGGCAACGAAAAGCATATCCTGTTTTAGGCTCACTTTCAGCATTGTTACTCACCTACTGACCAAGCATCCGAGAGATCACTAGCCCTCTCTGAGTCTCAGTTTTCCCATCTGCAAAACAAGAAGACAATCACAATTAATCCCTTGTGATCTCTGGACTAAAATGCATCACAGGTTTTATACCTCGTATTGGTTACCAACTGCTTACGATCCCATGTAACTGAGGAAACTGCTATGGTCGGGGCTGCGAGGGAACTATTTTAAAAATGAAGTGTGATAATAAAAAATGAAGTGTGGTCATTAATAGGTATGTGACAAGGCAGATGCTGATGGTGCCAGATTCTTGGTACAGAAAAGTCGGCCTTCCAATCATTGGAGAACTTATTTTTATTTTTCATCAATGTCAAAAATATAAAAGATCATTAAGAATACCAGGAAAGAAAAGTGCCACTATTTCAACATATTCACTTCTAACATTTTAGGGTGTTTTCCCAACTTTTTTTCCTTCTGTACATAGAGTTTACCATTTTTCAGGACGGGGGCTATAAAGATACACTATATTGGAAAGTACCACGCATGTCATGAGTCCCCTTCTCTCGACACCAGCTTTAGACCAGACGATTGCCCTAGTTAATAACTCATTTTCATTCTCATCCCTGTCGTCAGTTTCCCCAGCGACCTTCCAGGTGTGTGGTCAGGTCTCTGGAGGGCACTGTCCACACCTGAGCCCAGCGGAGTGGGCAGTAGGAGCCCTCGGACTGTTCTTCCCCTCGTCTAGCAACTGCGCCGACTGATAGCAAATATCCTTCTCACTTACAAAGGTGAGGCTGAGGAAAAGGAAGGAAAGCTCATATGTTTGAGTCCCTACTATGTGACAGCTATTGAGCAAATCATATCTATGGTTATTGTCTCACCATCCTCATAACCCCCCTGGGAGACGTTACAGGTGAGAGGACGGCAGCGCAGTGAGGCTCAGCCGTCCATCCAAGGCCCGCTGCAGGCATTGGGCACCCCATTCACATCTGCCATATCCACGTGTCACCTCTGCTACCATTTACTAATTTTTCCACATCAATTCACATTTTTTACTTAACTTTATTTTTAAAGGATTTTTTTTTTTTAAGTTTCTGCAGCTCTTTGTTTCTGGCCTTTCTCTTATGGCCCAGTGAAAGGCAACCTTGCAACTAAGATGGGTTCTACAGTTGCAAAAACGTTGCTACTGGTGTAAAGGAATTTGTCAACAAAACCATTCGATGTGAAAGTATCTATGCAGTCATAGGTGTGAGGTGCTGTTTACATATATTCTTCTAATTCTCGTTAACATAAACAAGTTAGGAAATTTAAATTGCTCCTCCATGTACTAGGTCAACTCCCAGTGGCACCCCTCTACTTTGGGAAGGCTGGTCTAAGGTCCCTCCCTACACTGTGACCTCAGAACCTCAGTCTGTCATATTTCAAAGCTGAAACTGCAACACACATGATGCTTAGTCTATGTCAAGGAAGTTGCCTGAGTTCACACGGCAAGTAACTGAAGGGCCCAGACAGGGCCCTGCTGCTCCCTGGGTGCATTCCGTTTCCCCCTCCCCGCTGAGACCCCAAATCTGCAATTCCATGGCATCTGGCCACCAATCAAGCTGTTTCTAAATGCAGGCAGGGTCATCCTGTTCTGTTATGTTGTCCACAGCTTTTCCATAGTGACTAACTAGATGGTAACTGACATCTATTTACGTTCCCAAAAGGGCACTTTGGTAAGATGCTGCATAATTTCTGAAACCAAGTTTAGAAACTGTGAAGTGAAAGTGATTCTTTATTCAAAGATTCAAAATTGAAACTGAGGAAATAGAAAGGGCTGATCCATAATACCCAGGAATGCCACTGCCACTGCCAATGAGCATAAAGTCCCAATTGAATCAGGGGAAGTGGAAGAAAGTGGCAAAGTGACTGTACTGGACACTGATCGAAGTTGTTGTCAAGTGTCTTTCTAGAGCTCTAAGCCTCCATTTCCTGTCATCTGGTTTAAAATTAATTGGCATGAATTTTTTATGACCAGAGAGCAAACAGGCTGAAAGGCCTGTGCAACTGGCTTGGGTTTGCTTTCTGTAGAGTCTCCCATTTCTGTGCTGAATGTGAGCTTGTGCTGAAACAGGAAAACAAACAGAACCTTGATCATTCATTCCCAATCCAATGACACCTCTTCCACGAAGCCTCTCCCACGAACCTGAGTCAGAATTAGCCACTTCTTCTCCTGGCCTCCCTTACAGCAATACTATATAGTGTTTGTTATATTGTAGTCATAGGTTGTCTTCTCTTTTTTATAATATTATTATTTCTATTTACCCAGATTATAACTATTTATTAAATGCAATTAAAAAACTCACCTACCACTAGCAATATAATTTTAGATATACTTCCCTCTAAACAATTTTGTATGAATACTCACATGCACAGACGTTCACATAATACACATTGAGGTAGTTTACAATGTGGGATCATACTGTACACACTAATTTTAATCTATTTTTTAACTTAGTAAAATAGCATGCTTTTAAATGGTTATGTAGATAGGTAATTAATCCCCTACTGATGGGGATTTCCAATTTTTTGCTAGTGTGACTAATATTTTTGTGCAAATTTCTTATATAGTTGTTTGATTATATACTTAGACTATGTTGCATAACATTTAAAATAATTTGTAACTTCCCCCCATGAAAGACTGTATCACTTTTAATTTCTACCAGCTGTATATAAGACGCCAATTTCTCTTGCTCTCACCCTAATGCTTAGGCGTTAGCATGCTTTCTTAAATCTCTGTCGATGTGATAGGTAAGTGGAGCCCCGTTATTTTAATCTTCATTTCTTGCATATCAGTTAAACATCTTTCTCTATGTTTCTTTTGGGAGTTCTTTGGGAATTTCTTTCACACATCTTCTTTTGGGAGTTGCATGTTCTCTGTCCCTTACTCATTTCTTGGTAGGTTGTTCGTCTCTTTTTTGTTGGCACATACAGTTTGTCAATTGTCTTTTGTTTTGATTTTTTTTTTTTTTTGTGGCTTTCTTCCAGCATGTTCAATCACAGGAAAGGGCACCACCATCTACTAGTTGCTTCCAACAGAAACCTGGGTCCTGCCTTGACACCTCCCTGCATGCCGCTACCACGGCCACTCAGTCACCAAGTCCTGTCTGTCCCACCTCCTAAATGCACCTTAAATCGGTTCATTCTGCTCCCTCTCCAGCCCCACCATCTCATTCACGTCACCACTATTTCTCACGTGGGCTTCTGCCGTAGCCTCCCAGGTAGTCTCCCTGCATCTTCTACTCCAATTCCCTCACCACCAGAAGCCAGAGGGATTTTTAAAAGAATGCAAATTGGATCATCTCTTCTTCCTAAAACCTTTTCACAGCTTCCTATTCCACTGAAGATAAAATCCAAGTCCTTAATGTGTCCTTGTGCCTTACACAGCTGCTTCTAGAACTTGGCTGCAGCCCTTCAGTCTCTGTACTTGAGCCACACTGGCTTCCCTTCTGGTCTGCAAAGGGGTCAAATTTCTTTCCAACCCAAGGCCCTGGGTGTGGCTGCCTCTGCTGGAAGGTTGTTTGTCTGGCTGACCCAAACCCACACTTCAAACCCCTCAGCTTAAAGCCTATCTCCTCAGAGAAGCCCTGAACCCCCAAGCTAAGTGAGCTCTCTATTTACTGGAATTTTCCTTTGCAGTACATCTCGTGACTGTGATTAAGTGCTCTTCAGCATGGTTTGTTTGATGGGCGCCAGCTCCATGAGGACAGAGGCTGGGTCTCTCTTGAATCCACCACTGTCCACTCAGAACTTAGCACGGTACTTAGCACATACTAAGCATTCAACAAATACTAACTTGCTTTCTTTTTTCATTAAAAAAAATTAAATAACCTATCTATTCCAAGAACCAGGCAATCACCTCTAAGTTTTACTAAGAAATTAATGGGGTCTTCACAGAGGAAGCACATGAGGTGACGAGCCAGTCCTAATCAGGAAGGACTGTCACGTCTCTTCCATGTACAAAACTCCAAGCCCAGGCTTTGGCAACTACAAGAACACTACAGTGGAAGCATCTTGAAGGTGAAGTCTATGTCTTGGGCTTCTCTGTAGCTCCCTCCTCTTTCTACCCTGTGTGTTGCCCATATTCAATAAATGCCTTTTAAATGGACTTAATTTCAAGTCAAATTATATGCTAATTATATCTAATTCACTGCCCTCTCTCCTGTATAACGTTTTAAAATAAATTTGCATTACTAGCATTATTGACCTGATGGTTTTCCCTCTGTAGATCAATATCTATATTTACGAATATTTCCTCTTAGGTTATTTTCCAGAATTAAAAAAAAAAAAGTGGATTGTAGGTCAGAGAGGCTCAGCTCTCCTCTGGCCACATCTCTGCCCTGCTCCCCAGGTCTACCTTGTCCTCAGCATTCAGTGCATTGACTTTAGAAAAACTGTATTCCCTCCTTTCCTGTAAGGTCTCAGCATGGAAGTCAGGGACCAGGCTGGTTGGTGGAGCCACCAACTCCTTGACTTATTATAATTTGTTCTCTTCTCAAGCTAATCCCAGAGCATCCTGGGCATAATGATCAGAGCATGCTGGGTGTCGATGTGCTCACTGGTCATCTCAGGCACTGACATTCTAGTGCAGGGAAGGGGAGGGAGTCAGTAGGCCAGGGATTTGCCGGGCTGATTACGGAGGGCTTAGGCACTCACCTGCGCTGAGGAGAATAACAGCTTGTGTCCTGCCCTGGAGGAATTTGGGTTTCGGTTGGGAAGACAAGACCAAGAGGCAGTAAATAGTCTTGGTCCTGCCTGTGTCTGCAGCCTCGTCCCTGCCACTTCTCTGTTGCTCCAAGATTCCTTTTCTTTGGACATCTGTCTATATGCAGTGTCCTTGTTCAACTAAAGATCCAAGGAGGAGTGACTGGGACACCTGGTAGAGCTCGCTACATCCCTGTTAAATAGCACTGGCTCTGGAATCAAAGAGTCTGGGTGTGACCCCTGGTTCTATTACCTCCCTGCTGGGTGATCTTGGACTGAGCATTTAACCCCCCTAAGCCTCTGTGTTTCCTTCTGAAATGTGGGGACAGTAAAAGCACCTACTCCTTGGGCTGCTGCAATACTTTTGTGCCTGTCACCTGGCAGAGGCTCAACAAAGGTTGGTGAATATTATTATAATTGCTACTATGATGATCTCAGTTAGCAATATAGTACTTACTGTGTGCCAGCCACTGTCCTAAACCCTTTACAAATATTAACTCATTTAACTCGCACTATTATTTTCCTCATTTACAGATGGAAACTGGGGTACTGAGATGCTAATAAAATTGCCTGAAGTCACACAGTAAATGGTGGAGCCAGGATTTCGAAGCCAGGCAGTCTGGCTCCAGAAGTCAAGCTCTAAACCATTAGACTATTAATCATCATGAAAATTATTTGTTGAGTTACCATAATTTTTAGTTATTAATAATTACTGTTAATTTTTACTGATGAGGGGTAGCTGGCCTACTCCTACAGGCCCGCAGGCAGCGGGGGTGCCTGGGATGGGGTTTGGGCTGGTGGGGTGTTAGGAAGCCAGACAACCCCACTGAAGTTCAAGAGTCTTCCAGTTGCAGGTGGGAAGCAAGGATCTGAACAGGAAACCAGGGCAGGAGCTCAGTGCTGTGTGTTGGGCCAATATGGTAGTAGTAAAAAGGGATAATGGGATGGCTGCCCTCGGTACCCTTGGGCTGGAGAAAGGGCACCTGCACTTCCAGGCTCTACCTACTAGAAGGACTGAGGTGTGCACTGGGTTTCCCGCTGTATCAAGGTGGAGTCTAGGTCTGAGTGGGTCAGAACCTGCAAGGGGAGGGTCCCAGTGACGCTGCAAAGCAGGGCTGGAGCAGGTGCAAGCTAATGTCTCCTTTCTGGAAGTCCCTGCTGCCCCTGCTCATGAGGTCCCAGGGACCCTGAGCCTCGGAGATGCACCTTGAGTTTGGTATTTACTCTTCAGTTGTGGAAGCTGATTTCAGGAAACTCGGTTGTTCTACGCTAAGTTGCCACCAGATGTCTGAGTGAGGACGCATTCTTCCCCGGGGACCATGGTCTATGATTTCCAGCTGCTTCATTGTTGGAGCTTAGATGTTTTTCCCAGACTTCTGCTGCTGATTAGGTCCTCAAAACATGCTCACTTTAGTTTTCTTCTGGGCATTTCAGAGTCAAAGATTTTGACCTTTCTCATTCCCTCTTGGTTAGGTATCATTTTGTGTGTGTGATCAGAGTGGTATGAAACAGTTTAGGAGGAGAAAGTTGTCCTCTAGCCACAGGGCCTCAGCCCCAACAACCTACCATGGCTTGGGGGGCCAAGAATAAGAGCCCAACACAGTAACTAGTTTTCCAGAGACCAGCTGTGTCCTCCTCTGAGTTCCCTCGGCACAGCTGCCTCATTTGCAGGTGGTCTCTAGTTAGGGACACTCTGCATCAAGTGGCTTTCAGAGTGAGGTAGCTGTCTGTGTTATGCAGCAGAGATAACGGTTCCTATTATTTACCTAAAAACTTGGAAAGTCTAATAACAACCAGAGATGTCGCATGATTCTGTTGCTTCATTTCAACCAGGCCCACGGAACCATGTGAAAAAGCCTTTTTTAATTTTAAAAAACCAAGCAAGTCAGCTCTTCTTGAAAAATCAACTTCTCCATCCAGCATCTTCCTAGTCACTCTTTCATTTGACTGAGAAAGTCACTTAGCCCTTCTGAGCCTCAGCTTCCTTATCAGCAAGATGAAGATCCTCATCCCAACCTTCCAGAGCTGTTGTGAGAGTTATATGGGATGCAGCGAGGAAGAGGTCAATTCTACCGGGACAGGAATGGGGCAGAGAGACTTTAAGCAAGACTCATGTGCACAGTCTCTGCAAAACACAAGGCCCGTGGCAGGAGGTAGAGAAGGTGGACACGTCCTGAGAGTTGTGAGCAGTGGAAAGAGGAGTGGAACTTCCGATAGAGATCAGGACTACAAAGGGCTCAGGGCCGGCTCCCGGCACTGGGGTCCTCCACTGAAGGTGTATAAGCTGGGCAAATGCAGGGCCAGGTTTGTCCTTGGGATAATCACTCTGGCTACAGTCAGGACAGACTGGAGGGACAAGCCAGGAGGGAGACTGGAGCAGAGAGAGCTGCAAGGCCCAGGCTGATCCAGACCCAAGGAAAGGGTCCCTAACTTCAATCATGAGGCCACTGGTTATCCCTGCCCAGCTCCTCCTAGTAGTCTGCCTGCAGTGGCCCAGGTCCCGGAGGGTGTGGGCCTGGCTGCTCTGGAGCTGCTCCGTAGAGGGTCCTCTCAGGCACCAACTGCAAACCCACCCACCAGACCTATTCCTGTCTGACTTGGCTCTGCAGGGCACCCTCTGCTTCGGGCCTGCGGATCCCTGCACCATTGAAGAGCCCTTGCCTGTAGCCACGGACTGGGTGGCTGAGTGGCTGCCCCGGCCTCCAGCAGGAAAATGAATTCAATTCCATTCAGTTAAATTACTTTAATAGGTGGACCCTGTGCTCAGTTTTGAGGCCAGTGTGAGATTGTAACAGACAAGGTCAAGGGCCCAAGAGGATGTTAGTGAAGGAGGCACAGGTGAGTGCAAACCGCAGCTGAGTGCTGGGATGCACTCAGGAGAGGGCCAAGTGATAGAGCCCCTCGGGGACAAGAGATGGGGCCAGGGATTCTCCTTGACAGCATGGGAAAGGCTTTGTGGAAGAGGCGACCCTTGCCTGGGGCCTGGAGATTAGGAAGGTGCTAGATGTCAAAGGATGAGAGAAGGGCACTGGGGCCGAGGGAAAGAGTGTGTGTGGAAAGTGCCGTTGCCTGCTGGCTGGACCCCAGCGAATGCAGGGGAGGTGATAGGAGACCAGGGCAGGAGAGGGGGCTGAGGTTGGCCAGAGGGACCTGATGTGGCTTTATACTGTCTTCCCTAAGGCATAAGAACAATGGTCACATAAGAGACAGCAAAGCAGCAACTTTTATTAAGTACCTACTATGCACCTACTATACTAAGTAACATGCATTGCATTAACTCTACATAAACACATTCAGTCTGAATTTTATAACCATTACCTGGCCCGCCCAACGCCAGAGAGGCAGGAATGGACCCCAGATATCTGAATCCCAGCTCCACACACACCATGTCTCTGAGCGATGAGACAGAGGGATGTGCTTCATTCAAACAGCCAAGAAAACTGAGAATCATCACCGCCACTGCTGCCACATCGTCACGGACTCCAACATTTATTTCATAAGGAAGAAAATGTACCAGATACGCATCTTTGTAACAGGATCTTATAAAATCCCTGAGGATATATGTTTAGCTAAATCAACCACTGCCGGTGACTGCCTGTGGTCACTGACTACTTACAGTGAACGAGGTGCTTCCACTCCACGTATGTAATGACTGTTACAACCACTCTGGAAAGCAGCTTTTACACCCCCAGTTTTACCGTTGAGGACACAAAGGCTGGAAAGTGATGTGATTTGACCCAGTTACACAGAGAGGGAGCAGGAGTGAGACGCAGGGGTCGTGGCACTCGGACCCACCTGTTCATCTCACTCCTCATGGTGTCTCTCCAAGGGGTCCTCTCCTGCTGGGCCCCAACTCAGGAAGTGACACCACCTTCCCCCAGCAGCATAAGCTAGAAACCTGGTCACTCCTGACTCCCCTCTCCCCTGCACTGAACGCCCGTATCTAACCCATCGCTGACTCCTGCTGGGTCTCCTCAGCCTCTCCCATTTCTGTCCACTTCTCACCATCTCTGCCTCTGCTGCCTTCGTCCAAGCCACAGTCATCTCTCACTTGAGCTTCCGCAATGGCCTCCTGACCAGTCTCCCTGCATCTCGTGCTGGTAGGAGATGGGACCCCTGCATCCCGTGCTGGTAGGAGATCCCTGCCCTGGCTACTGGCCCTGGAACGGCCCGGTCCCTGCTGGCAGCTCTGCTTCTGCTCACTCCACCATTCTTTCCTTTCCTCTAATGCCCCATTCTGTGTGACCCGAGGCATTTGCCCTCTCCGTGTCTCAGCACCCCTTTCTGCAAAACAACAAGAAATGCCCAGGCCCTCCAGATTCGAGATTCTCCCAAAGGACCTGCTGGGAAGAACGGGGATGGAGGGGGGCAGATGGAAACTCTGGGGACGTGCGGACCTAGAGATCCGAGCAGCACAGAGCTCTCCGCTGCCTGAGACCTTAAGGCTCAGCCAGGGCCTGCAGGGGGGCGGTGGCTCCACCCCTCTCCTCTCACCCGAACCCCAGCTGCGTGGACAGCTTCAGCCACCAACAAACTGGGAGATGTTGGTCTGATGCAACTGAATGCCAACCAGGCTGCATAGGGCCCAGGAGCTGTCTCTGAAGCTGCCGTGGCTGTGGGGGCCACCCAGGCCAGTGGGAGGCTGGAGGTGAGGCTGGCACTAGTGAGCAGCCATGAGCCAGGGAACCTGGAGTCTGGGAGTTCGAGTGATCTAGAGATCACTGAGGCGAGGGTCTTAGCCTTTCATCCCACGGACCCCTTTGGCAAGTTTCCCCTCTGGAAACTTACAAGCCCTTTCTCAGAAATATGTTTCTAAATGCATAAAATAGAAATCCATAGGATTAGTAAGGAAACTGATTATACTGAAATAGTTATCAAAATGTGAAAACGAGAAATATGTGATACGGTTATATTTTTATTTCATTTTTCAGTCATAATAAGATCCAACGGCAGGTCTAATAACTACCATAACCTTGAGGTAGTGATGAGTGTGGATGATACTGTGAGCTATCTCCAATAACTATAATGGGCTACAAAATATCTGATTCTTCCTGGTAACAAAGTCCCCGAGACGGCTAATGCTGTTGTGCTTTATTACCCATACTCACAGTGGGAGAAAATGGTAACTTTTGGTTATTTTTTCCCAGCCACATGCTCACATTAAGAGCCCCTAATTCAGGGCAGTAACCTCACTTTACAGAGGAGGAAACTGGAGCTCCCAAAGGGCCACCCAGCAAGTTAGAGTTGTGACCAGGCTCCTGCACAGGCTCCCTCTGCAGAGCTTCCCCCACCTGCAACACTCTCCAGACCCATCATGCAGGGCAATCGTTTCACTTCTCTGAGCCTTGGTTTCCTCACCTGTAAAAAGGGAATCACCACACCCACCTGTGCAGGCTGTTGTGTGGACAGAATGAGACAATGAATCAGAAGGGCTTTGTTACCTAGATAGCGCCCTGCAATTGCATGTATACATCAGTAACATGTCAGTAACGATTAGGTAGTACCTCACGAGGAACCAAAGGATACGGGGTCAAGGGTAAGAAAGCAGGAGGGTGGGGACTACAGTAGACTCAGTGGAGGATGCCACGCAGGAAGCTGGCCCAGTGATGACAAATCTGTATGATACAGTCTGGGTCTCCTCCAAATCGCATATTGAAATTTGATCTCTAGTGTTGGAGGTGGGGCCGAGGGGGAGGTGTCTGGGTCATGGGGACGGATCCCTCATGAACGGCTGGGTGTCCTCCCTGCAGTCATAAGTGAGTTCTCTCACACACTAGGGAGCTGGTTGTTTAAAAGAGCCTGGGCAGCCCTTCCTCCCTGTTCCTTCCTTCCTCTTGCCCTGCAACACGCCTGCTCCGCCTTTGCCTTTGGCCTTGCCTGGAAGCTCCCTGAAGCCCTCACCAGAAGCAGATGCTGGCACCATGCTAGTACAGTCTGCAGGACCGTGAGCCGCAAGAACCTCTCTTTTTTATAAGCTACCCAGCCTCAGGTATTCCTTCATAGCAATGCAAAATGGACTAAGACACTGAATTTCTCAGAGATGGTAGAAATCCACATTTTTGGCAAAATGTCCTGGTTTTTATATTTGATTCCTTGATATTTAAAACAGAATGTGAGCCCCAAAACATACCTCTAGGCTGCCAATTTGCAGCCTCTTGGGTATACAGGTAGGGGAGTCCCACTGCCTGGGGAAGGAGTAGATGGAACAGGTCAGTGTTGCCCACATAGGCCGGGAGTGTCCTCATCCCATGCTGGCCCTGGAGGTCAGACAGGGCCGGTGCAGGGTGGGCATTCTTGCGAGGGCCACCGAGGCCTCCCAAGGAGACCATCAGCTCTGCATTTGTTCTCCAGCCCCTTGCTGCTGGGAGGCTGCCTGGGTTTTATTAATAACCCTAGATTATGCTCACAGCACAGCAAGGTAAACAGAGACATTTCCAGGGTGTGTAATGTGGGTAATTCTAACAGATGAAGAAGAAACAGGTTTCCAAATATACATAGGAAGATAAGATAAATCGGCAGAGATCCAAGTCTGCTGCACACTGAGTTACAGGCTGTGAGCCACAGACTTGGAGAATCGTGGATCCTCGGGGCTGGAAGGGACTCTCATTTGGAGGGTGGGGAGGCAGGCCCAGAAAAGCGAAGAGGCTTGCCAAGGGTCACATTCATTATTGGCTACTTCCGATTTCTTATAGCATCGGTTTCCTCATCTGAAAACTTTTACAGAGCCACTCAGAGTTTCCTGAATGTGTCATATTCTCCTGGCCCCTGCCGATGCCCACGCCATTCCCTCTGGTATCTGGCCATAGCGAACTTGACCTACAACATCAGCCTGGGGCAGCCTGCCCTGACTCCCGCAGGCAGGCACAGACTCGTCCCTGCTCAGGACCTCAGCCCACTGTGCCTCCATCGCCACACAGGATTACCACCGTCCGTGTGTGTGTGTGTGTGTGTGTGTGTGTGTGTGTGTGCGCCACCCTTGTCCGGTGGGAGCCCCGAGGCAGGCCCTGCCCTACCCAGCCCTGTCTGCCCGGAGCCCAGCACAGGCCCCGGCTCCTGGGAGGTGCTCCAGAAACGGATGCCGAGTGAAACAGAACAGCGAGTGACGCCAGGTCCCTCTTGCAGTGGCATAAGGAGGTCGCAAATAAAGACGGCCACAGAAGCGCTCACCAAGCTCACAGAAGAGCTCTTGAAGTCAAGTTAGCATGCCAAGTGGTCCCGAGTCTGAGATAAAAGGAAGACTCTGGTCCATAACTTCAAAGACCAGCTAAAACTCTAGTCAGGAAGGTATGTGGTTACTTTGATAATCCATCTTGTGAACAAAAGAGGAAGGAAAACTAAGTATTATAGTTACTGAGGATCCAGCCTCCCTCCTGGACACCCGCACACACTGCCTACTGAACTCCAGAGCTTTTGAAAAGTAGGATACACCCATTTTACAGATGTGCAATGAGGCAGTGACGTCCAAAGGCTAAATAAGACATCCCTAGCTGGAAGGGGAGAAGGCAGGACTGAAGCTGATGCACACAAGCCCAGAGCCCTCCCACTGTATCAGAGTCGCCCCTTTGGTTGACAGTGGCCTGCTTTCACTAGCTCTGCCTTACCCCAAGCTGGAGCAGCAGAGGTGCAGAGCTCTGCATAAATTATTTCTGCACCCCCACTCCGAGCCCTGATACTCCAGCCCTGCCATTGCCGCGGGTCTGGGGGCTTGGGAAGAGGGGGTCATCGTGGGCTCTGTCTGGTGATTTCTAGGAAAAGAAAGAAAATGCAAAACACAGCAGTCTGAAGCCCTCACTCACTATAGCCACGAAGTGGGTAGGAGGGAGAAAGTTCTGTTCAGCTTTTTAAAACCTTATTTCTTAAATATTATTTACATTTTCATGTTATCCCTAGAAAACTTTCATCTACAGCGTGCCTGCTTGGAGACAGAAGTCCTCAAGTTAATTCATTTCTTCATCAGCCTAATACTAATAATTCAAGCAGCAGTAAGACAGGACATGAGAGGGGGTTTGTAAGTGTCACGGTTGCACAACGGAAACCATTCTGACTGCTCGGTGTGTACACTGGGCATCTCCAGCTTCTAACTGGACAAGATCCTGCATCCATCACCATCAGTACGTTGAATTCCCGCATATCCTAAATGGATGAGGCAGAGGCTTGACGTCGAGAGACTGAAGTCCCAAACCCACCTAGCCCCTCCAATCCCCGGTTTCTATGCCTAAGTCTTACGGGGCTTCTGCGATGACAGCGACGTCTGTCAGGTGGCCAGCACAGTGTGCAGCACACTACACGCTGGTCCCCATGGTTCCCTGCCACTCTCACCTCAGCGCTGCTGCAGGCAGCCGAGGCGCGGAGGGGAACAGACGCAGCACACGTGCTGTGTATTCCCTCAGGCTTTGCCTCCGTTGTACCTTGTGAATCCTACTTTGTAGATTGGGCTGATGTTTTACGAGCCCACAATACATTGTTTTTATGAGCTCATAAAAATCTTCAGAGTGAAATCACATTCACTTGCTACTTTCTGGTGTGAGCACTAAAGCCCAGCCCCTGAACTCACCCGTTGTGGCTCTCTGGCCTCCCTCCCAGGGAGCACTCCGTGGCCTCCCCAGGACTCCCTCACCCTTCTCTAGGTATGTTCAGCCTATCCCTGCCTCTGCACTTTTGCCCATGCTGTTCCTCTTCGGGAACAATCCAAACCCTTCCAGGCTCTCTCCCCTGCCCCCTGACATGAGAATCATTTCCGTTCTTGGAATCCCACAGTGCTCAGAGAAGAGGCCATCATTTTTACTCCCTTCTTCCCTGGGATGGTTTTATTTGTCGCAGGGCCCTGAATGAGTCTCCGAACGCTTCAAGGCCTCCGTGTACTCACAAGAAGGAGAGCGCCTCCCAGCAGGGCCAGTGTAGCCCCTCACCCTGCTATCTTCACGTTCTTCACATGAGAAATGCCCACGGTGAGCGCTCCCTCCTCCAGGAAGCCTTCCTTGGTCCACTGAGCTGGCTTTGAGCTCTCCCATCTTCAGCACCCCACAGCGCCCCATCTGAATCATTCCCAGAGCACATGTCACTTCCTGCCGTGTAAAGTAGACATACACGAGGCTCCTCAGCACTGCGAGCCTGTGAGGGAGGGGGCCATGTGCTGGTCACGCCATGTCCCCAGCATCCAGCACAGGGCTTGACACGGGTGGGATTTCAGTCAATATCTTTCTAATTAAGAATACTGACAGCTGCGGAAAACAGGTATGCAGCACTTACTATGTGCCAGGCACAATTGCAACTGCTTTACATGCATTGATTTAATGGTTTACATATATTAGCATATTTAATGTACACAGCCTCCCTATGAAGATGTCCTATAATCACTCCCATCTTTCAGATGAAGAAACCAAGTCACAGACAAGTCAGGTACTATGCCCAAGGTTGAAAAAGTGACAGAGCTTCTGCTGGAATCCAGGCCAGGTTGTCCCAGCAACATGTTCTTAACCACCGAGCAGCCAATACCACCTCATTCATCTTCCTATCCCCAGTGCCTAGCAAAGACCCCGGCACCAGCAAGCGCTCAGTTAACACGTGTTCGTAGCGGCCCTGCGTTGGAAGACCACCCCCAGTCCTGGTGAGACGCGAGATGGGATGAGCACCTGGCAGCGTGGATCCAACCCCTGCCAGCCCCACCACCAGCACATGCTCAGGTGGGCTGCCCCTTCCCTTCATGAGTTGCCCAGTCCCCAGTTCGCACAGCCTTCTCTGCCAGGGCGAGCTCCTAAATCCATTCTCCGTAGCAAGCCTAGACTTGAGGGCTGTGGCTTCGTCACCATCAGGACTGGCTGCCCACCTCTCTCTATACACAGGGAGGTTTCCCCACACTTGTTTTGTCTTCCAGAGGACCCCATCCTCAGCCACTGTCACAAATACTCAGTTTGTGCGGCTGGAGATGCTCCCGACCCAAAACTAGAAGGCAAGGGAGCCGACCCTACGTCATACTTCTCCGACTTCAGTTCTTTTTATTACCCTCAGCCTCATATTCACACATGCAACATAACTGTTCCTCGGATTACAACATGCAGGGGGGCTTCTAGTGTTGTGGAATGTGATTCCAAAGCCAAGAGACGTTAATCTTTTGGCTTATGTATTCCCAGACTGTGTGCAAAGGGACCAGGGCTCAAGACAGATAAAGACGACTCCAACTGACGGTTCTGAAGACCCTGGTCCAGTCTCCCCACAGCAGTTCTTCACCACAAAGCCCACCAAATTGCACACACCAGACCCTCCCCCTGCCCAAATACGTCTCACATCATGCTGTTCAAAAGGATAATCCCCGGCTAAATCCTTCACAATCGTCCCCAATGTTTGCTGGTAATGGACACCAGAAAGCTACTGAACTCGCCTCCACTCTAAGTACATTTGCTAATAACTCTTCCGCGGAAAGAGCTCCGTTCCTGCTGATCTCAAGGCTCTGGACATCAGATTCCTAACACATTTCCTTTGACTTTGTTTCACATAATCCCGCTTCTGTCTGCTTCATGCTCTTCTCCAAGTGTGTTGGGTCCCAGCGGGCCATTGTCCTCCATGAATGATGGCTTCAGGCTCGACAAATGGCCCTCCATCCATCATCGTCGAGCTCCAGCGGCAGCAACAGAGGCTCTTCTGTTCCTCTCCGCAAGCAGGCAGAGTGATGGCCCTGCCTCGGACTTGCCTCCCCCACCCTCTTGGGAGAGACAGCAAGAATGCTGAGAGTTCTGGGGACATGAGTAAAGGCTGGGCCATTTCCACTTTCCACGTGAAACCCTTCTGGTCTGTGCAGACTCCATTTGTGTTCTCTTCTCCCTGGTGGCCAATCCCTGCTCCCATCTATCCTCCTCTCTGCAGCCCGAGCCTTTCTTCCAACCACAGCAACCATCTCCCTATTGAGCTTTGAGAACCTAATGAGATAATCACGCTTTGTGAATACAGAATGGCAGAGCTGTCGAGGGGGACGGGCTCTGCAGTCAGGAAAGCTGGGCTCCGATCTGCTTCAGCCACTTTCAGACTGTGTGACCTTGAAAGGGCCACTTAACCTCTCTAAGCCTCAATCTTCTCATCTGCAAAGTAGGAACAATAATGCCTGCCTCATGATGTCACCATGAAACTCAAGTGGACAGTGAAGGTAATGGATAATAATCACTAAGCATAGTACCTGGCAAACAGAAAGCAATTAATAAGGGGAAATATTATTTTTCAAAAAATTGTACTATAATAATATTACTAAGAATGCTATCTCTTCCTTAGAACTCTAGAAAAATTTATGGCAGAGAGAAATGAATTGCATTTACCTGTGGTGTTGGATCTCCCTTAACAAAACCCACTGGGGGCTAAGTGTGGTGGCTCACGCCTGTAATCCTAGAACTCTGGGAGGCCAAGGTGGGAGGATCGCTTGAGCCCAGGAGTTAGAGGTTGCTGTGAGCTATGACTGCACCACTGCACTCCAGTCTGGGTGACAGAGTGAGACCCTGTCTCAAAACAAAAAACAAAAAGCAAAAAAAAAAAAAAACCCAAAACCCAAACAACAACAACAAAAAACACCTGCTGGGGCTAGAGGAGCCTGGTGGTGCTGGTTCCAGGGCAGCCCTGGATCTAGCTCACACCCTGGCTCTGCCACTTGCTGCATGACCTAGGCCAAGTGATTCTACTTTTCAAAGCTTCAATTCCTTCCTCTGCAAACTGGGACAAACAAGATCTAGCTCACAGGTCTGTTGTGAGTACTCGTGTGGTTATGCAGGCAAATGTTAGCCTTTAGTTCCTAGCACATAGTAGGTGCTAAAGAAATCTTAGCTAGTTACTTTAGTTATTTATTAGACACTTAATGGGAGTTCAGGACATTGTACAAGGTGCTGGAAGAGTTTTGAAGGAGGAGGAGGGGGAGAAGAAGGAGGAGGAGAAGGAGAAAAGAGGAAGGAGAGGTGACTGAAATATGATCCATGCCCTCACGGAGCTCACAGCGTAATGCAGGGACTCTCAGCCCTGGCTACACATCACAGACATTTAGGTAACTTTTAAGAATACTACTCACCATCTAATTGGTTTCACTGATCATCACCTAAGAGCACATTTAGGAATAACATTAATCGGGTGTCGGCAGATGTGGGTGGGGGAAGGGATGGGTGTATACATACATGAGTGTGATGGGCACTGTCTAGGGGATGGACACGTTTGAAGCTCTGACTCGGGGCTGGGGGGGTGGACAAGGGCAATATACGTAACCTAAACTTTTGTACCCCCACAATATGCTGAAATAAAAAAAAAAATAAAAGGAGTATTAGATAAAAAAAAAAAAAGAATACTCATGACCAAACTCCACACCCAGAGATGTTCATTTAATTGGTCTGTGGTAAGGCCTGTACATTGCAGAGGCTTCCCAGGTGATTCTAATGTGGCCAGGGCCAAGAACAACTGGCCTATTTGGGGGAAGACATAAACACGTAGTTGTTTAATAATACATGCTTAGGGCTCTAACAGAGTAATGCACAAATGGTGGTAGGAACACAGACGAAGGCAAGGATAATGCTGTGTCATTTAAGCTGAGAAACAGGGTGGGAGAAGGGGTTCACTAGCAAGGGTCTGGGAGAAGGGCATTCTGAGTGAGTCTTTACTGCAAGACCCCAAATAAAGGCAGAGCCGTGGTGAGTCACCAGGCAGGGACTGGAGCAAACCAGGGCAACTGTGAGGGTGCTGGACTGATTCCCATGAGCTGAGCTCCTTGGGGACCCCAGCCCTGTACCTGCGCCCCACTCCTTGGCTGAGGCCCTGCTCCAAAGGCTTCACCACTCAAAACCAGGAGGCCTCCTCTGTGTAGGAAAGAGATAGAGCATATTCTGCATCATCAGGCAGCCTCTGGAAAGTTCCATTACTTCTCCATCAAGTAGTGCCACATGCCTTGCAGAAAGGCCAAACACTTAGGTTGACTCATAGGTTCCTCAGGTTGGGGATAGGGGAGCAGGAATGGGTTTGCCTCCTGTCCATGGTGCTGAACAATCCCTGTGCTGGAGAACCAGGGTACTCAAAGTGTGGTCCGTAGACAAGCAGCATCCATATATCATGGGAGCCTGTTAGAAATGCAGAATCACGGGCCCTCCCCCAGACCTACAGAATCTGAATCTGCCATTGCTCAAAGCCACTGTTTACAAGCTGTAGCTTGCATCCCCTTCTGGATGGAATGGAATAGGAAAGAATGAGAATTGTCAGAGTTCATCACATGTAGTAAGAGCGAGTATTGTCATTACATATATGGGTGTTCTAAGCAGGGCCTAAAAAGTATTTTATTACTACGAATTGCATTTTAAACAACATCTGAAAGCCACTGCTTGTTTTTGCTAATTCCACAACATTGGTGATTCTTACCCAGTATCTCCTCCCAGGATTCTGAGCCAGGTGAGGAGACAGACAGTGGGAGAAAAGAGGGTTAAAGGTCGACAGAGAAAGAGAATGAGAGGTTGAGGCTTAGCCTGCTGGAGATGTGTACCCTGCAAGAACACTGGGTATGTGTAAATGAACAAGGCTGGTTTCATATCATTTACCAGGCACCACAAAAGAAACCACCACCACGAGCTCAGGTATCAAATGATTGGTGAAATAAGAGCACAGCCAGGCAAATGTAGGTATGGACAAGTGAGTCTGTTTGGGCAACAAGCATACCCAGGAGAGGGGGCTGGATTGAGTAGTTACTGTCTATAGAGTTACTTTAAAGTGCTCTTGGTTTTCCTTTTTATTTCAATGAAATTATGCAACATTTTATACCACCGTTAGAACAAATATTGCAGTGAGTTTATACTTCTCTCCAGATGCAGCTGATTTTAAGTACTTGCAAATTCCCTTATATTTCTGATGGTTTGTTCCTGCCAGCTGCAGGGAAGACGGTGGGGCAGAGGGTGGGGCGTGCCATGGCGCACAGTCAAGAGCCACAGTGTTTTGCTCCTCCCCACGGCCAGATTTCTTAGGTTTCCCACAGCTCACCATCACCCCAGAAATTCAGAGGCACAACTCTAGAGAACTTTGGAAAGAAATAAGTGCAGGTCTCTTTAAAATGCACAAAGACGCTTTGTTCACTTCAAGGGGTGACAGAACAAAATGTCAAGAGTAGAAGTGACACTGTGATTTTTCTTCCTTTCAGAACTGGGCGATGGGAGTTATTAACCTCTGGCCACGCGTCTGTTATTTCATTTATACAACAGTGTCCTACATTTGATTCTGCCTAGGAAAGTGGTGTCTAATGGAAGATGACAAAAAATGACTTTTAAAATAATTTTCTTCCAGGCTAGTGCAGTTTATAAAAGACTGAGCTCAATATTCCCACTTTGGGAAATTCTGCATGGAGCAAGTGGTATGGGACAAAAAGTTTAATATCCATATACGGTTTCAGCTTCAAGGAAGACCCAACTCCATGTATTTGTCCTACAGAACATGTGTTTGTCCTACAGAGCAGCAGAATCAAAACCACCATCTCCTCCATAATTAGCCAAAAAGTTAACATAGACAGTTTTACTTTTTTTTAAAATAAAGAAATGACCAAATAATATATATCTGTAATCTATAATTTTTTGATGCAGACAGGGTATCTAATTTTGTAAAGCCATTTTAATTCTCTCAAAACCCTAAGTTAGTTGCCATGATGCTTGATATGACAAGTGCAGTGGCTAACCCTTATTGGTACCTACTATTTTCCTGGGGCTTTCGTACCTTTATTTAGTCCACTTGACAAACAATGGGGTGACTTATTTTCAGAGATGGTAAAATGAAAGCCCAGAGAGGTTCAGTGACCTGCCTGAGGTCACACAGCTTATCCGAATGCCACAAACAGAATATGAACTGCATGTCTGACCCCCAAACTCCAAAGAAGTTGAAAAAGAGTCAACTTGTTCATTGCCTTTTCTGTCTCCATTTCAAAAGCCCCAGTGTCTCAAAATAACCTCTTTCCGATGGGCTTCTGCTATGTTCCCAACTTGGCACTTTCATCTCTCTGGGTCTAGCATCTGAGTAGGCTGAAATTCCCCCTGGTTTTGTCTGTCACGGAGGAATTGTCCTGTGTGGGTGGATGGCCACTCACAGAGAGGGTCTTCTGGAAGCCAACTGGCTTCCCACAGTGGCCCCAAATGACAGCAGCTTCCCCTCTATTCGGTCAATGATTGTAAGAAACAGCATATACTTAAAGTAGGAAAATTTTAGTAAAATTCAGCTTTGAGGCTGGATTTCCTCAATATCACAATTTAAGCATTTGTGAAACTTGTTAATGCTTAGAGATAAATAGTCCCCTCTGAGAAGTGACATTTTGAAAATCTTGATCTGAATACAAAGACAGTCAGTTTAACACAACAATACTTTTATGGGGCCTATGATTTTCCTCTCACTGTGAATGAGGGAGGAAACAAAAAGGAACCAAGGCATCATCTTAAACCATGGTATTTATTTAACAGTGAAAAAACAAATTCACTGAAAATTCTAACCGGAATTCAGGCTAGAAGGAGACACATTTCAGCTCAACATAATAAAGGATTTGCTGACCATCAGCACTCATCCGACAACAAAACAGCCAGCCTTATTAGTTAGTGAGTTTTACCCTAAGGTGTCTGGTAAATATTTAACAACTGGCTCGCCAGAAGAGGGGAGAGCCCTGATCTGCAGTGTTTGCTGATTTCTGTGGTATAGATCCTCCTACCATGGCTGATTTCAAGCTATCAAAGCGAAGTCACTGCAGGTGGAGTTGGGAAGACCCAGCAACAACAACCATCATGTACTATTTCCACTACCCAGATAAAATAGACACAAATCACTGCAGGAGTATAATATAATATGGTAAAATAATCAGGAAGTGTCGAGGACTCATTTCCTTTGCTTGTAATAGAATTTCTTTAAGTTCAAGTTTATATAACTTAATTTTTAATAACGGCTGTGTTTAATAACTAGCTCACAAAATTCCTGAAAAATTAACCCTTGGTTCTCATAAGTCAGTGTGGGAGGGCTCCAGAACTCTACCTAGTTGTTACCATATTGGGAGGAGGAGGTGACAATCAGAAGGTGGGTGGCCATTCGCCATGGATATGATTTCCGAAGTATTTAGGCCCATCCAGTTTGGGTGTCAGCCACTGCTATAGTATCACTGTTGCTGGCATTTCAGTCCCAACCATGTGCCAGGGAGAGTGCTGAGAGCTTTGCATGCATTATCTCATTTATTGTGACTAAAACTCTGTAAGGTAGATTGGGACTACTATCAACCCCATTTTACAGATGAGAAACTGAGGTTTAGAAAGATTAAGTAACTTGCCTACAGTCCAAGAACAGTAAGTGGAAGTGCTGAAATGACTGACTCCAAGTCCCTTTTCCTTAAACCGGGACATTACACTGATATAATAAGAAATGCACTGTATGTGGCTGGTTCATGAACCTCCATTATACTTCAGGCAAACCCGTTTGTAAAGTATGAGAAAAGAAGCGCTAGTCTGTTCCCGTTGCAGATTTCAGAAGGGCTTGACTCACCTTTCTGAATCCAGAAACCTAAATTGAAGCCAGAACACATGAAGGAAGTGTTTAAATGAACAGTATCTTCCTTTCTTTTGTTTGGCAATAAACAACTAAAATCTTAAAATAAGTAGATACATATAATATCACCATCTTTGTAAGGAAAAGAAAAATAAAGTCAACTTAACTTTGTTAAAGGGACAATTTGGGACAAGCTAAAGAGACTGCCAGCAACGTGCAGCCTGACCTGAAGTCTTGATTATCAACGCTAACAAATAACACACCCTTTTCCTTTATCCAGGGGATAGTGAATGGATGAGCAATATGATCAAACTAGATACCTAATATGAGCAGGACAACGTATCTCTGTATTGCAAAGCTGCAGGTGATTACAGGGGCTGTGTCCCAGCACCTACCACTGCCTTCTCCACTGTGCAGTGAAACAGTGGGTGACCTCATGCTGAGCTAGCAGCCTTCCAACCTGTCCCATCCTGAAGCTCATCCCTAGTGCCCTAGTCCACACCGGGTGACCACCCCAACTGGGCTTGCAGTTGACACGGTGTTCTCACCAGGTAGAGGCTGCTCCAGTGATGAATGGGGCTGCAGTGACCTCACTGTCTGTGTTCCCCACCTACCTTCTACTGCAATGGAGGCTCCTGGCAGGGCAGGGAGAACACAGCCCATGGTAGGGCAGGGGGGGCCCAGCACCCACAGGCAGAGCACAGCTCACTGGCTCCACTTCTTACCTTCTGCAGCCTCCTACTCGTGGTAACATCCCCAGGTTTGCAACTGGATGCAAGCATTTACACTCAGTGTTTACCTGTGGAAGTTTGGGTCTTAACCGAGATCCCTGAGCTGTGCATGTTAGCTGCTTTTTCATCATGCCTCCTCCACAGCATGGAAGGACTGAGCACAGCTGCATGATGCAAACCATCCACATTGCAGGCAAGAGCTCCTGCTGCAACACACACAGGGCGTGGGGAGGGCTGCCCCGCTCTTGGCCTGGAGGAGTCTGACTTTAAAATCAATCAAAATAGCAGCTGAGAAAGAAATAATAACAGCTATAAATTTTTTTAGCATAAATGATGTGACAAGTGAGTTGCTTCCAGTCCTCATAAGCAGCTCTTCAAGGTAACTGTGGCTATTCTACTTCTCGGATGAGGAAGCGAAGGCTCAGGAGAGTTGAGACGCTTGTCCAGTGTCATGCTGCCAGTATCTGGCAGAGCTAGGCTTGAAAGTCATGATGTTTGTTTATATCCAGAACCCTTATTCTAGCCACAATACGCAAAGGGGAAAAAATAATTACTGAGGGCTTATTCTGTGCTGATAATCACGATGAAGAGACTAATGATAATAATGAAAATAGCTAACACTTACATAGTACTTGCAATGCTTCAGGCAAAGTTAAAATAAAGGTTTTCAAATTCTCCCAACAGCCTTCATTTTAGAGATAAGGAAACTGAGGCTCAGAGAGATGATACAATCTGTCCAAGGTCACATGGCTCAGGACTGAACTAGGTGCCTCTGCACAAATGCTTCTCTTAGCATCCTCTTATCAATCTTGAGAAAAAGGATGGTACCATCACTGATCCACAGATGAGGAAATTGGGGCTTGGAGCAGGTAAGAGATTTGCTGAGAGACACATGGCTAAGAAGCATTTGTAAACGGAAGCATTTATCCCAACAGTGATCATATCTCAGGAGTAGAAGGAGACCTGGTTCGCGATTAGCTCACCACTTGCCGGTTGCACAACTTTGGACAAGTCCCTTGTCCTCTCTGTGCCTCAGTTCACTCATGAGGACAGTGAGGGCCTTTAATCAGGGCTCCCCTATCGTCCCATCCAGGCTGAACACACCAGGACCCCGGAGGCTGGAATGATGACAGATAGGAGATGTTCTCTCAGCGGAAGGAGGAGAAAAGTGCTGCCTTCAGACCCAACACGCACGTCCCCCACCGCCCTGGCTGTTACATTTTCAGGCGAATAAACAGTCTCGAACGCTTCCCAAATCACTGCTTAATGCTTCTCCTCAGGGCATGATCTCGTTTATGAATCTGTAGAAAGGGTTTATGGCAACACTGTGAATGGTGCAACGTCCCAAATGATTTATCAGAGAAGGTGATGTAAAAGAGCAGCAAGAAATCGCAGAAGGAGGAAGGGGGTTACCACCCGATTCTTGCTGGGAAGGAAAGAGGGAGATGTAGCTGGGAGGAAGCAGGCGATCTAAGCTTAAGCAACTTGTCATGGGCCGCCTGTGACGACTTTCTGTACAAGCAGGGAATGACAGAAAAAAGGACAATTTGGGTGGGACATGCCAAAGGGGCAGACAGAAATTCACGAAGCCTGTTGACGTCTCAAAGGCACACACAAAGACTGGAATGCTGAGTGCAAAGTGTGTCACAGAGCCATCCCCATCTCCGTAGCTAGTTGGGTCAGCCAGGAGTTGGAGGTGTTAAGAGGTCTATGCACAGATCTCAGACTAACAGTGCCTATTTGGCCTGTCCAGTGCATTGTGGGAATATCAAGCTACTTGGAAGGAAAGGGCAAAGGTCAGACGTAACAGGGTGGATGAGAAAGTACTGGGTCTCGGCCAAAATGCAACTATGTAGGGCCTGGAAATCAATGTGAGATCAGTTTCATGTGGACCCCCTGGGATTGGAATTGATGTAAATTCCTGGAAACAGGCGTAGCTCTGGGTGAGCCAGGCCTCACCTTGTCTCACCTTCTCTGCATCGTCTCCTGCTACATCCCCTCTCATGACTTCGTGTCACATCTCACCTCTTAGCACTAGTCACTCCTTCTGTCTGGATGGCCCCTGCTGCTGTGCTCTGCTGGCAACATCCTCTCCTTCCCTTTGGCTTTTTCAAGCATCACCTGACTTGGGAAGCCCCTTCCCCTGCATGGGCTGGATTCGGGTGCAGGCAATCCATGCAGTTGCACAGCGCTACATGCTTAAAAGAGCCCTGTGCTTGGTTTAATGCTCTGCTGTTGCTGTCTTTGAATTCTTAATTTTTGCATACGGGACTCTGCATTTTTGCTGTGCACTGGATCTGGCAAACTATGTGGTGGGCTCTGCTCCTACCCCTTGAGGCTGTGGTCTTACAGCACCTTGCACACTCCTGTACCATAAGATGCATCATTGTTCTTAGCTGTTTGTATCTTTCCCTTTGCCTTATTGCAAACAATGAAAAAAAGTGAGTATTTAAATAGTTAAAAACGATGCCAACACCCCCCGCCAAAAAAACCCTACAACACAACAAATAGCAATTTGGCATAAACTGGTAATAGATGAGAAAGAAAAAAAAAAAAAACAATGACAAGCAAGTAATCAAAGTTGAGCAATGAATTAGGGTAATTCTCTTAACAGACAGGCCTCAGCTTTGACCCTATACTCCCCAGCAGTCTACAGGGACAGTGAGACGTTACTGTTCACGCAATTCCATGTTTACAGGATAAAAACAATCCAACTTCTCTGGAGAGGCATATTTATTCGTAACATTGAGAAGAAATAAAATTTCTCCTGAGAATCCTCATAAAAAGGACCTTGTAAACCAAAGGGGCTTTAACCTGGTACCTGCTCCTCTTGAAAGAGTCCAGGGCACCCAGTGTCCCAGGGGAAGGACAGTGCTTTGGGGCAAGCTCCATGCTGGGGCTGGATCCTCACAAAGAATTAAGGTTCACTGTTTCTCATAACGGCCCTTCACCCAGGCTAGTAGCATCTCCACAAAGCGCAGCTCTACATAACAAGTCTTACTGATTTGGCACTGGGAACTTGCTAGAATGGAATTATTTCTGTATGGGCCCAGCTGAAGGGGATCTTAGGGCAGAGACCTTTTCCTTCTCACCTCTGATCCCGGAAGGATCAGAGACTTGACATAAAATCAGCATATAGTAAAACTGGCTGGGCAGCTGCATGGAAGGACAAATGAATAAGCGACATAAATGAATAAGTGAACTGAACTTCCAACAACCCATCTAGTACTCTTGTCACTCCAGCGTGCTGAGGACTGAACTCTTGCTTAGGAACATTGACCTCCTCTCTGTCGGCGTGTCTGGTGATAATTCCCCGGGTCTGGGGTTTCAGCAGCAAAGCGGGACCCTCCCAGGCCCTTGAGCTTCCTTAAAAAAGGCGGCTTGTCTTCTAGTGCAAAGCATCCCAGGGACGTGATGGTAAATTTTATATGTCACCTTGACTAGGCTGTGGTGCCCAGGTGTTTGGCCAAGCACTAGTCTAGATGTGGCCATGAAGGTATTTGTGGATGTGATTAACATTTACAGTCAGTTGACTTTAAGTAAAGCAGATTACCCTCCACAATGTGGGTAGACCTCATCCAGTCAGTTGAAGGCCTTGAGAGAAAAGAATGGCATTTCCCAAGGAAGACACAATTCTGCCTCAAGAGTCAACTTAATTCTGCCTGAATTTCCAGCCTGCTTGGCCTACCCTGCAGATTTTGGACTTGCTAGTCCCTACAATCGTGTGAGCCAATTTCTTAAGATAAATTGTGTGTGTGTACACACACACACACACAAATATACACACACAGTCATTATCCCTCAGTATCTGTTGGAGATTGGTTCCAAGAAGCCTCTGCAGATACCAAAATCTGTGGATGCTCAAGTTGCTTATATAAAATGATGTAATATTTGCATATAACCTACACACATCCTCCTGTATACTTTAAATCATCTCTAGATTACTTATAATACCTAACATAATGTAAATGCTATGTAAATTGTTTTATACTGTATTTTTAAATTTGTATTGTTTCTATTGTTGTAGTGGTATTTCTTTTTTTTTTCCCCTGAATATTTTCAGTTGGTTGAATCCATGGAGAGGGACCCAGTAGATACAGAGGGCCAACTGCATATAGATATAGATGCACAGACACACACACATATATGTGTATTATAGACTATATAGATACATATAGATATAGTTAAATAGATACAGCCTATTGGTTCTGTTTTTCTAGAGAAACTTGAACAGGGACTAAGCACTCTTGATCACTTTGAGTAGGTGACACTGCTGCTCTCCCTCAGAAGCCATCTCCACCAGGGGTTCACAGAAGGAACACAGAGAGTATAAGAAAGGGAGTTTCCAGAACTAACGTGAATGTGATAAACCAGCTGCTCACCTTAGGGGTCAGATGAAACACAGTCAGAAGGGACCACCCCCAGGAGACAGACCCCACCTGTCTGTGCGTCTCTCTCTCAGGGAAGGGCCGGTGGACGCAAACTGCCACCCGGCCCCCCCGATGGGTTTTTCTGAGGAGGAGGACCCTGATACGCTCTGGTGCCCCACCCCCATCTGTCAGTATCCAAATAAGTTGCCGAGATGATCCAAAGGTGGCAGCTGAGGGAGAGAGAGGAAGGAAGTCACAGGGAAAGGCTGGCAATGACATCTTTGAGCTGGCTCTGCCCCACTCCTGAGGAGTGAGTGCTACCTTGTGCTGGGGAGGGTGTCCCCAGCCTCTTAACCTTTAACTGACTCTCCGAGAGCAGCTAATATCTATGTGGGCCACACATGGGCTAACGTGGTCCTCCCAAGGATACGACAGGGGAGTGACCAACCCATTTGGAGGAAACTCAAAAAAGAGAAGTGGCCAAGATGAAATCAGAACTCACAGCTGTTGGAATGAAAAGACCACCCAGTTTTCCCTCGGCCTTGTCTTCTGTTTGCTTGTGTGGTGCTCTGAAAGAATGCCCCACTGGTATAATCTTGGCTTCACCAGTTAGTAGGTGTGTGGGCATGGACAAGTAACACATCACCTCCAGATAGCAGGGTCCTCCTCTGTCAAATGCCTGCCTTTCAAGATTAAGTATTAATTGAGATCAAGCCACCTAGTACTTGGTAGGTGTTCAGTGAAC
>CM052438.1:133226196-133265804 GCA_028533085.1 Varecia variegata | reverse complement strand
GCTGGATCAATATCATGTCTGTATGAGAACACACCCGAATGGCTCCTTCACCCCTAGCAGGCGAAGTTACACCTCCACACTCTGCAGCTCGTGCCGTCCTTGAGAGCATGAAACCCCAGCTCCATCAGGGAATTTTTGCACCCGGGTGGGAGAGGGGGTAGAAATGTGAAAATTAGGAAACAAAATCACTTTGTGAACTCATTAAACATGTGCCTGCTCACATCTCTGTGTGCATCTCCTGTTCCTGCTTTGGGTGGTGTGCCTATTATTAGCCACCACCCTCAGAGAGGAAACGTGCGCCTTATCCCAGGAACATATTGTGGGGAAAGAGATTTCTGAATATAGTGCAATCAACAAGTTTTTTAAAAAGTCCCACCTCTCTGCAGTAGAACCTGGCTCAGAAACCATCTTGGGCTCCCCGCTGCCTGCAGAATGAAGCACAAGCTCCCAGATGGGTGTGGAAGGCCTTTCTCATGAAGGCCCCAGTCCCCTTTGCATTTGGCTTCCACTTCTGTATGCATCACTCAGCCCAACCAGGCCAGCCAAGGTTAACGCAATCACCTGTCCTACATTGTGATTTGCTTATGGTATCTGCTGTCTGAACGCCATCCTTGTCTGTATCTTTGCCCCTCGAGTGTCTATCCCATGCTCAAGGCTCCTCTCAAAGGCTTCCTTTCCTGCCAAGCCAGTTTGGGTCCCCCAGTCCAAACTAACCTCCCCCTCACTGGAAGTCCCATAGCTGTTAGCTCATTTGCCGTTCACAGCACTTACTGTATCAAATGGCAAGCTGTCACTTTCTTGTATGTTTCTCATCTGTTCTTCCTGTCCTGCTCACTGCCAGTTTTAGGTCAAATTCCCCAAGAGCAACCATGAGCCTCTGTCCCATGAGAATCCCTACATCCTGACCTGGGGTCGTGAGTTTGGCATTCCATACTTGGCTCCCATTTAACTGTCTCTGTCTCCCATCCCCTGGGGCTTTTCCATGTTCATGGTTATCTTCTTAGCCAGGCAGACACCTCCTTTTGGGAGACAGCCAGGTTTATTCACCTGTCCCTGCACCCCAGTGCTAGGCATATAGTTTGGTAAATATCTATTCACCATTAAATAAATTAGAAAATAAACTAATAAATTAGTAAAAAAAAAAAAGGAAAGAAAAAAACTGAATCATAAGCTCTTTAAGGGCAAGGGCCTCATCTTACTTATTTTCCTCTCTCCCTTTAATGCTCTGGCTGCAGCAGAAGCTTAATTAAAGATGTGGGTTGCTCTGAACTGAACAATACTCAGGTCTTGATACTTAGAATATTAATCTTCATAAACGCTCAGACATTTTTCCCCCAGCCTTTGCAAAGTGAGGTTATGTAAGTCAGCCAGAAGGTGAAACAAAAAGACTATGTTGACAATTTTAAGTGCCACAGAAATAGATAATTTTAATGGATACAGTATTTCTACAGAAATAAAATACTATAATTGAGACAGCAGCCCTGAGTTTCACCACTGGATGACAGTGAAGTTTAAATTTGGATCAATGAGGAAGGTCTACAAGTCAATTGCCTTTCATTTTATTCCTCTGCAGTAAATGAAAGTTTAGGGCCAATAGCAGAAGTACATTGGAAAGGACCATTTAACAATTTATTAGTTCATACATCACCACCACCACCACAAACATTCTCTATAAAAGACGTCTATATTTATTAGTTCATTGAATTTAAGTCAATCTCAATTTAAAGTTCACAGTGAGTTATGCAACACAGAGAGTTAAGTTTCATTATCATTCCCATTTTATAGCTAAGAAAACGGAGTCTCAGTGATTTCTACATCTTGCCCAAAGTCACTCATGTATCTAGTAAGAGCACAGTCGAAATTGGAAATGAGATTTTCTTTTTGACCCCCACGTCCTATGGCCTTTGCCCAAAATCAAACCTACTCAGGGAACCAATGGGAGGAGAGACGGTGGCAATAAGACACTTGGGGAAAGAAATCTAAGCTCAGTGATCTGCATCCTGGGTCCTCAGAGGCCTCTGTGTGTTGTCTTCAAAGAGGCAATTCCACCACTGTCTTTTAAATGCCACTGAAACAGGAAAGTGCCAGAGAACTAAAGGCTTTCAGGCCCTGCTCATGAACTGTGAAGGAAAATGTTTCCAGGGCACAATTTAGGGAGTGAATGCTTCAGTGCACGTAATGACAGCCCCACAACCCGATCCGGCCCCTCTGCCATCCCAAGGGACCCAGGGTGCATCAGCATGGGGAGATTGTTTGAAAAGCTTCCTTAGCAAGACATCTTTTTTCTTTGTTTTCTGGAAATCAACACATTTCTCTTTCAGACCCATCCCAAGATACAGCCAGAACTTCTGTTGCAATCAGGAATATGAGGGAAGAAAAGAATGAACACTCAGGCTCAACGTTTTGCATATCCAGTCTCCTCTTTCCACAGTCCTACAAAGTGCATGTGATCATTCTCATCCAACCGACAAGGACGCCAAGGCTCAGAAAGATCGAGTGACTTACCCAGGAAGCAAGCAGAAAGTGGCAGGTCCTGAACTCCAGCCCATGTTTCCTGGTCTCTAGCACTCTTGTTCTTCCTTCCCCAGGCCGGGAAGAGAGTGCTTTGTCTGTGTAACCCACAGAGAGGCCTCAGAAAATCACAGCAGATGGAAAGACAGAGTCTGTCTCCCAGGCGTTGCAGACTGCCCAGCCGACTCCAGGAAAGGCCCTCTATCCTCATGCTAAGTGACTTCTCATTCCTTGACAGCAAACCTTCCAACTGCGATCCTGCAGCCGCTGTAGGATGCAGTTCAGTGCGCCTGGTCAGAGGTGGTGGGGAGGCAGGGGACACACAGAGTGCGGGAAAGAGTCTGTTCCAACAGTGATGCGGTAAATGAGGGGATCACTGGCTACAACGCGCCCACTCTTGTGCAGGACAACAGATGGAGAACTGAGGGTGAAAATTTACATTTTTTGAGCACCTACTATGTGCAATGCCCTATGTTAAGCACTTTTTAAAAAATATTATTGCATTTACTCATCAAAATAACACTGAGAGGTAGGCAAGAGGAGCCCCATTTCATACAAGAAACTGAGGTTCCTGGGGGCTCAGGGACTAGTATTCCAGAGCTGATATAGCCCCAAAGCTGGGCTGACTCCAGAGATTCTTTGGAAATAACAGAAAAGTTTCCCATAGAAAAAGCCATTGTCCCTACAAAACTGCCCTTCCAGCCTGGCAGAGAACCATCCCAGCTGACCTGGCCCAGTTGAAATTAACAAATCTGACTAGGCACTGGCCTCTTGGACACCCCTGAGGAGCAACTAAGCTGGTCAAAAGCCATGGAGAATTCTGAGCAAGTGGCAGCCTTAATGGATGAACGTTTTTGTTTTCCCCTCAATATATCTTTCCTTTTCTCTCATAGTATGTAGATTTCCTTTCCACCTTCTCCAAATTTTCCACTACGTCTACAGTTGGAAGAGGGTAGGAATGGAGAATTTCCTTAGGGCAGAGCTGGGTGCCTTAAGGATTCAAAGAGACTGAGGCAGTGTCCCCAGCTCCGTAGTGACAGGGGAGACCTTCTCTGGGAGCACTTTCCTTTGGAAAAGCGAGACTTTCATTCATTCATCAAATATTTGCAAAGCACCTCCAACATCCTAGCCTCAGTCACAGGCCATAGAGAGCTTTTGTTTCGGCAGAGAGATGGCGAATTAAGTAGTAAACACACAAGACGTGAGAAGCTCTGATAGAAAGCTTCAGGCAGGGGGGGTTAGGTAGACAGGGAGACTTGTCTCTGTTGGGGGTGGTGTCGAGGAGGACTTCACAGGGGGCGGCACTTGAGTGAAGAACAGGGTAACTGGGAGAAGCCAGCCATGCAAAGACCTGGGGCAGAGCTCTCCGGCAGCAGGAGCCGAGCACAGGCTGGAGGCTGGAAAGTGCTGGCTTGTTCCAGTAAGAGGAAGAAGGCCGGTGCGTCTGCGGCCGGGTTAGCAGGGAAGGGGGGATGAGATCAGAAGTTGGCAGGGCAGGTGGAGTAGGCTGTGTGGGCCTCCGCGTAGGCTTTGGTTTTAATCTGAGTGTTCTGGGAAGCCACGGGAAGGTTTTAAAGAAGGGAGTGACAGGAGCTGATTTATATTTTGTAAAGATCTCTCCAGCTGCCTTGGGGGGAATGGCTGGTAGAAGGGCAAGCAGGGAGGCTGAGTAGGACCTGCTGAGTAAGAGATGAAAGTAGCTTGGGCTACCCCGGTTGAAATGGAAATAAAGGGAGTGGACAGATCCAGGCAATGTTGTGTTGGTAAATGTTTAACGACCGGCTCTCTGGGGGGAAAAGCCTTGTTTGCCAATCTCCATGGTGTAAACACTCCCACTGTGGCTGATGTCAAGCTGTCAATGTGACATCGGTGAACAGAACTGGGAGAACTGTGCACAATCAAATCTCGAGAGCTGGTGTGAGCCAACCCAGCACACTTCTAGGTTTGGGGGTCCACTGGATAGGACTTGCCAGTGGATTGGCATGGAGTGACAAAAACGGAGGCATCAAGGGCGACGTCTAGGACTTGGGCTTGAGTGACAGGAAGAATGGAGAAGCCACTTCTTGCATCACTGGCCCCTGTCCGTTCCCTGGCTTCTGGATTCCCGAAAGGCAGGAGGCTATGGGGAAAGAGCACAGCCTCCAGGCTCTGGGCTCTCTGGGAGCTGACCGCACACCTTAGTCTTCCCTGTTTCTTCACCCACACTCGGCCTGGTGCACAGACAGAGCTTATCAAAGGGCAAATGCAAGATCAAATGAGCAACCTCAGTTTTGTCATCTGCAAAATGGGATGGTAATATTAATATCCTCCAAAGTAACTGTGAGAATCAAATGGGAAATAATACAAAAGCTACCAGAGTTGAGAGCTATATCCATAGGCATTACATCATTATCCTTACATCAGCCCTGGGAAGTTTTTCTATCCCTTTTGACAGATGAGGAAGTGAAGCTCAGAGCCATTACATGATATGTGGCAGAGCCGGGATTCGAATAGCCCCAAGCAGTCAGACTGACACTCTCAGCTGCTGGAGCCAGCCCAGCCAAAGGCTGGTCAGTTTCTACTTTCTCACCGGGAGCACCAGATGCCACATGGGGTCTCGAGGACACATCAGCCACCCTCTGCCCCTTGCCAAGATCTGCAGGCGAAATAATATGACTACAGTGAAACTCGGGCAAGAGCTGGGAACCAGATTTTTCCCTCTCCTGGCCAGGAAGATGGGAAAGAGAGGTCCCCCAGGAGCAGAAGAGGACTTGCTTGCACTATTTAGGATGAATGCTTCTGAGTTAGAGCAAGTGGGAGGACGGGGGCATGGCCGCCCTGCTGGAAAAAGCCGTGATTGTGCTCAGCACAATGGCGAGTGTGTTCCCTTGGTAGAGACAGGCTGACCTGTCCCTGACTGATAAGTGGAATTTTTTTTTACCACTTTGCACGGCCAACATTTTTTCCCAGGCTGACAGAGGTGCACGAGCCCAGGCCTTGGTGGCAGAGTCCTGAGTTTGGACTCCGCTCTTACTACCCACAAGCTGTGTGATCTTCAGCCAGTGGCTCTTGGGAGCAACCTGCACCTCTGTTTCATCATCTGTAAAATGGGGGCACAGCAGAGTTCTCACCTCAGCGGGCTGCAGGGAGCCCTGAGGGGGCTCCCAGGGTTGGTTGGGAGGGGACAGCTGGGCTGCCAACACAGTGGCCACGCCTTTCCCTTGTTCCCCAGTGTCTGCTACACACACACAGGAGAAAAACAAAGAGCCGGAAGGAAAAAAAAACCCTCAACTCGCTGCTACATTTTATACAAATGTAAGTGACACATTAGTTCCCTCTCACCCTGGGAAGGCTACAAATTGTCCGATGCAAGATGGAGCCTAATGGCTCTGGTAAATCACAGCGCTTCCTGAGACCACTGGGCAGGGAGCCTTATGGGGGCTGAGCGCTCAGCCCGCCCGCCAGCCTCCCTGTTCTGTCTGGGGCTCCAGGCAGAATCCCTGCTTTGCCACGTAATGGCTCCAGTTCCAGCAGCCTCGGCTACTCATGCAGAAAGGACACTTGTTCTGAAATCACTGTTGTCAAAACCTGTCAGGTTTTGGTGCTCAGGTGTACCAGGGCACAAATCCATTCAGCCGGAGGAGACGATGATTCACATTGCAACAGGATGCTTTGCTTTAATAATAATAGATGCTATTTACAGAGTGCTTACTCAGTGCCAAGTACAAATTTGATCCTCACACAACCTGTAAAGTGGTTTTGACTATTATCCCCATTTTATAGCAGGGGAAACTGAGACCAGAGAGGTTAAGAAACTCACCAGCTAGAAACTAGCAGAGCTGGGACAGGATCCCAAGTAGCCCAATACCAGGAGCTAAACCCTCAGCTACTGCCCCGACCTGCCAGTCCAGTTCCTCCAGGGATGAATGGTTTATTTCCAGGTTATAGGCTGGGATGCAAGGCTAGAATCCTAGAATTTAACACAAATTAAATGGCTTCAGAGGCCAGAAAGCAGATCTGGTCTCAGTCACAGCTCCAGGGGGCTGGGTGAAAATGAGGACCCCGCCATCATATCTTTTACCCTTTTTTCAAAGTAAGTTGACAACCTGAACTTTCATTAGAAATCTCTAAAAAAAAAAAAAAAAAAAAAAAAAAAAAAAAAAAAAAACAAGGCTGACATTATGCTGGCCCACCAGAACCTATCCAGGGGCTAACTGTGGCCAGGGCATAGCAGTTTGCAACCTCTGTTGTTGCTTTATAGTTTATAAGCACTCTTCCCACCCACTGCCTCTCTTGCTTGGATACCCAACATTGTTGTTCTCCCATTTCACAGATAAATAACTGAGACTACAGAGCTTAAGTGGAGTGCATCTCTTCCCATGAGCAATCATTATAAATTATTGACTATTAGGGACCTTGATGATGTGGTCTACACCACTGGATTGTCCTGGCTAAGCTTCCTCCAGCCTCTGCTTGCTCACCTCCTCCAGGGCCAGGGAGCTGACTCCTTTGCTAGCAACCGGAAGCATTTTTAAACAGTTCTAATCTTGAAAAAGTCACCTGCACTTCTGCCTGCCTATCCCACTCGGGAACTCTGGAGGTATGCCCAATTCCCCTTCCACATGACGGGTTTGCCAACCACCAATGGTGAAGATGGCAGGGGAATGAAGTAGAAATTTCACTGAACACCTCCAGAGCAGGATGCTCAGCGTTCAGTACTTAACATACTTTCCCCCCATTAAATCCTTAGAATGGCACAACACAGTAGCCTTCCCTATCCTCATTTGCAGCTGATGTTTAGGGAGGCTGGGTACTATCCCCAAAGTCAAAATTGGTATATGTAGGGAGAGCATTCAAAACAAAGTCTGCCTGATTTCATGGCTGCCCATCCATTCATCCATCCTACAAACATTCACTAAGAACCTATGATGTGTCAGGCCCTGCTCTGGACACGGAAGGATACAGCTTCCCCTCTGCCATGCCACTTCCCATCATCCTCTTTTACAGGCAAAAATACCTGGGTTCTTTCGTCTGATCTCTATGTGGTCATTTTCTAGACCGTTCCTCTTCTCTGACTTGTCGGAGCAAACATGTGCCAACATCCCCATTATGCAGAATGGAAGACGATCTTTGAGCAGAGCCCAGACAAGCACGTGGCTGGGAGCGGCCCCTCCCCGACTTGGCACTGGCTCCCCGCACTGACGGAGCCTATGCTCATATCAGCTTTTCTGGCTGCCTTCCCACAAGCAACTTTTCAACCCAAACCGTGAAAATTGTTTTCACAGCTGCTGCTACTAAACCATGTCTGGTCTTGGGATATTGGGTTTGAAGACCCAGGAAAAATGAAACTTCACCTAATACCTACTGAGTCAGTTGTATATACTAAATATTTTATAAACATTTTAAAATTTGTATTACTATTTTCATTTTTCAGCACAAAAAAAATAAGGCTCAGAGAGGTCAAGTGACTTGTCCTTGATCATTTAGCCAGTAAGTCGTGCAGGTAGATGTGAGCTCAAGCCTGTCTGGCTCTAGAGTTTGATTTTTCCTAATGGGTTTCACATTCATTCCTGTTAAATTTCCTCTCCCTTGTCCCTTGTCAGGACATTGCTCTGGACTCTTGTCTTTGATCCAGTATCCTGATGACACACTCTGCCTTTCTCAGCACGTGGAATGAGCTGTGTAAGTCATCCAGAGCTCCCGAGCACAGTAACACCGAGCGCGGCAAACACCATTGACTACCTAAGTGGGCTTGCGGCACAAAGTAAACAGTGACAGCCCTAACGAGAACAAGCACCGGGACCAAAGAGCAGATCCCAGCGGCCTTCCAAGAAAAGAACCGCTACTGAACAGGAGACAGACTGCCTTACAGTGTTTCATGCAGTCTGGCAGGACTCGGCCGGACCCCTAAGTGGGCCCATCTGAAGATCCCCAACCATGTCTTTGAATGTGATTGTCCTGGGTCGGGGCTGAGTGCCCTGACCTAGGCCACGTGCCAGGAAACGCCGCGCACCCACAGCAGGAGACAGACATTGAAGAGGAGCCATCCCAACCGCCTTCAACCTCCCACCGCCAGGCCCCCCGCCCCTGGCCCACCCTCCCTCTGCGCGCGGAGCACGTCCTAACACGGGGCCCTGCTCAAACCTTTCCACGGCTGCCCGGCACTTTCAGGGTAAAACTCCGTCCTCACTTTACACTGTCAGAGAGTCCTGAGGCCTCGCCCCTTGCCCATCTCCAACCATCCCCAGGAAACAACCCTGTTCTGTGGCTTAGCATTTTCCAAGGTAGGTTCAAAAGAACCCTACCCCTAAAAGATGCTCCAAGTGTCCTGAGACACCAGCAAGTCTAGGAAATGCTGCAAACAATGTCATGATCTTGAAAAATCACAAGGAGCTTTAGCATGTGGCATATGACTGAGAAGTCCTGTCATAAAGAGAGCTGTTTCACTTTAAGCCGGCATTTCTACTTTTCTGACAGAACTCCTTGTCTGACTAACACCCATGCACATCCTAAGGGAAGGATTTTTGGATTAGTCGGTGATGTCACCAACTTCCCATCATTTCTTTTATGCCTTTGGGGCACTGTATTATGCCGTGCCTTCCAACAAAGGTGTTATTCTCCTTTCTCTACCTACAAAACTCATACTCATGCTTCAAAGCCTGGTTCAACTTACAGCTCCTCTGAAAAAATATTCCTGTAAATTCCAGGCTTGATTTTGTTCTTCCCTTGATGTTAGCACTTATCGCAGGATTTGTTACAGTCCCATTTCCTTTCAAAGTGTGAGCTCCCTGAGGACGAGAATCAGGCCTGCTTATTTTCTAGAAGTGCAAGTGTATGGCACGGTTCCTGGAGCAGTGGTCCACACTCATGGCGTAATGGGATGTCATGAGTGCTGAAGGAACAAGAAGGTGAACGAGCCCATAGTCACCAGGAGAACATGCTTCAGGCTGGTCCTGCTGCGGAACCCTGCCAGGTGCCCTGCGCCATGACTGGGGACAGCCCCCTCCCCAGGCAAGGCAACACAATCTCAAGGCAATAGCTGCCACGCTCCAAGAGAGTCTACGGGTCACTTCAGGAAGATTCAAAATAGATGCTACATCACTTGGCGTTGCTAGGAAACAGCTCGTTTGCTACAAGGCAGGTTGATTAGCATTGCGCAGAAGACACAAACTAAGAAATGGCTGCATCTTCTCATCTGCCCAAACCAGACATCAGTTTCTAATTCAGCCTAGGTGGAAAGGCAAAGTTTGCAGTCAGATTTGAAGACTGCAGATGCTTCTCAGAAGACCCTGGGACACCTCCGATGCCTGGGGCGACTCTGTAAGTGCTGAGACCAGAAGGGACAGACTTAATTCACGAAGTCTGCTCTACCTCACTCTTGCACTTAGGGACTTTGTGCATCCTGGCCCAGGAAGAGCCCGGAGGAGACACAGTCTGGAGAAGTGTCACGTGCAGAGAGGAGAGACCTCTAGGTGCCTGCTGCCCCCTCCCTGCCTGTCTCTGAGTTATAGAAACCCAGGGATTGGAGTGACTCATGCTGCCTGGAGGTCTCGCAGAGCAAGCAGGAATCACCAGGCCGTTACGGATGAGGTCTTACAGGCAGGGGACTGCTGACTTCCTTCCAAGTGGGTCATCCTGGGAACCACTTCATCTACAAAGCCCTCTTTGCCGACCCCTTGTCTAAACCACCAGAGCAGTGTGCTAGATGCTTTCATGGGGATTATCAGCTGTGTACAGATGAGGAAACAGGCTCAGAGTGATCACACCATGAGCAACTGGCAGGCCAGCATTTGAATCCAAGTCTGGCTAACACATGTGCTATGATACCAGCCAGATCTGAACTGAATAGGAAACAAACAAATGCAATTTTTAATCTTTGAATATTTTCTCCCTTTTATATGGAAGAGTGTCTGGAGGGGTGGGAGGGAAGTATGGTTTGGTCCACAGAGCCCCACTCGTGTAGCTGGGGATATGGTTCCACATCCCGCTCTGCCACTAACTGTCTGCACTGCCTTGAGCAAATTCCTGCCCTCCTCTGGGCCTCTAGCTTCTGGGCTGCTACATGGGGATAACAAGAGCCGTCCTACATACTTAGCTTCCCTAGGTATCAGATGGTAAATGGAGAAGAGCTTTAAAAAGCATAAAAGACCACTCAATACTCAGCACACAGTATGAGCTCTAAAAGAATTGGCTGGCTATGTGCTCGTTAGCCATTACTGCAATGTACAGAGGAGCTCAGAGAGCCAGGACTGGCCCCCATTTGGTTTCTACCATGTTGGACAAATTACTTAATCTCTCTAAGCCGCATTACTTCCATCTGTAAAATGGGAATTATAATGCCCCCTTGATAATATTGCTATGAGGATATAGTAAGTTCAGGTATGTAAAGACCCAGGTTCAAAAGGATGCAACATACTAGAGTTCCTCTCCACCCTTCTGCCCTCTCTCTAGACCCACTGGAAGACAGAGGCAGCCTGCAAGCTGCCTGTCCCTCGTGCTGGCCAGCTGCCCGGGAGGCCCCCGGTTTGCTGGGACTGGCCAGTGTGCACAGCAGCACTTACTCAGTTGTGCACAGCAGCATGAGACAAACTGTAATTTCTAAGGCTGAGACCTAGCCCCACTCAGGGACACAGCATGGGGCCACTGTGAGAAATCCACATGCAAGGCACAGTCTCCCCAGGCCCCAGGGAAATGTAATAGCTGAGGAAACAGGGAGGTGACCGAGCTAACCGTCCCTGATTAAAGCAACTGGCCTAAAGCCAGCGTTTACAAAGTTTAAATTTTGTCAGTGATTCTCACATCTCACATCTACATAGCACCTTACAATTTACCAAGGCCTTCTGCAAACAGTCATTATTCAATAAATCCTCGCAGTATACAAGGTACTTTTCTTTTGTTACAAACATTTCATTGGTCAGGGTGGTCTGGGAGAAACAGGTGTGTACCAGATGTTTGGTGGCAACTGCATACCAACATCAGCTTCTAAGAGAAACTGTCCCATCCACGGCCCAGCCATGTTTTGTACCGAGTGATCATGTCCTATTGTGATCACAGCTGATTAGACCAGAGCTGGGTACTTGTCCCATGGAGGGTCCAGTTACCTGTGGTTTGTCTCAATTAGGTTCTTCCTTTGGGGATTTGGAATTGGACTTGGGGAACAGAGACTGGGGCAGTAAGCAGAGGAGGGAAAGGCCAAAAGGGGTCACTAAGAGTTGTCAGGTTGTTGAGAAGGCCAGGGTGGCCTCGAGGGGCCTTTGCAAAGCTCTGTGGCACCGTAACCTACGAGCAAGCAAAGGAAGAGGGAGACGCAGAGGGGAACAGAGCCACACAAGGCTCTCGTGCCTGGCAGCTTTCCATTTTTAGTTTCAGTTGAGTCCCAAAAGATCCCTGCCACCTATCACAGCCATCCTTTCTCAAGGTAGCTGGAGTGGGTCTCTGTGCCATGCCCTCGGTGGCCCCGCTTGGGACAGCAGCAAAGTGAGCACTGCTGTCCACACTCCGCAGCCTGAGAGCCTGTGGCGCAGGGCAGTGCTGAGACGGGCTGGCATCTCACAGGTAGGCAGATATTTGGGAAGGTGTTTCTCAGTGGTCCCTTCCACTGAAACGTGAGTGCTGTGAGGGCAGGGGCTGTGTCGTCTTGTTTACTGCTGCATCCTGCAGCCTAGGACAGGGCTTGTCCCAGAACAGATGCTTACTCATGTTTATCAAATGAATGACTGAATCCATTAATCAGTCCCAGGACGGTAGACCACGATAAGAACCAGGGAGGTTTGCATACCCTCACCCAGACAGCTACAAGTGCTGCTTCTTTTGGGATTCCAGATTCTTCTGGGGCAAATGTTCACTTCCTTCTCCCTTGGGAATTGTTTCCGAAAAGCAGCTGTTGTCAGCTTGGGGTTCAATTCCCGGTCAGTGCTGGGAAGTTAGAGGACCACTTAATCCTTGGAACAGGGTGGCCCCCGCCTGCCCCCCAGACAGCAGATATCGGAATCCCCTCCACAGCACCGCCAACGAGCGACCTCTGCCTCTACCTAATTGCCCACAGGACCCACGGTCGCCCCTTCCCTCACTGGCAGCTGTGGCGGGGGGAAGTTGAGTTCACACTACTGCAACTTCTTCCCCCTTGGCCCTGGCTCTAAGCCTAGGGCCTCACGGAAGCTACCTAAACTATCTTAAATAGAGTATGGAATGAAAAATCTTCTGGAATGCAGCCTAGGGAGAAATGAGTCCCAAATTTGCTGGGTGATATTGAGCCAGTCACTTGACATCCCTGAGGCCAAAAGACCCGGAGTCTTTGGCCAGACCTGGGTTCAAGTCCTAGCTGAACCTTGGACAAGTAGCTGTCACTCTGCCATCCAGCCCAGAGTAACATCTGCCTGCTCAGAGCAGGCACGTGAGCTGCTGACTCAGGGCCAGCGTGGACGTCAGATCTACTCCGGAGACGTACCCAGTTCACGTTGGGGCCACAGGCCCCCAGACTGAGACTGGAAGCAGGAGAGGATGCCGCTGAGGTGGCCGCCCCTCTCGAATCTCACACACGTGCTCCTGGAGCTGGGGCTCGGAGTGCTGGGAAGGCCCAGCACAACCTGGTTTTCCCCAGGCTCCAACTACGGGGCCTGGGGACTGGCAGACCAAGCCAGGGAGAGCTGGATGGAGCTGTCTTCTGACACCCCAGTCCACAATCCAGTGAGAAAAGGACACCAGGCTCCATGAGCTCATGACGCGAGTGCCTGCTTACCAGTTGGGTAACACCTGCCAAATCACCTGCATCTCTGAGCCCTGGTTTCCTCACCTGCAGTGTATACTAGGACACCTGCTCTCTCTCCATCCACATGTTGTCATGGAGATCAAACTTGGCATGAAGTCAGAAAAGTTCTGGTAGACTGAGGAGGGCTGTGCCTTTGAAAAGGGCCACATTGCGCAGTGTGGAAGCAGCACTGCATCCTTCTCCCTCCCGTGAGTCGGGAACCAGGGTCGGGGCTCCTGTGCAGAGCTGCAGCCTCACATGCTCCCCCCCCTCCCCTGGGATTTGCCAAACACCTCACTATGGAACCCCCAACCTCCCAGCGAGACGTGCGTTATTATACCCATTTCACAGATGACGAAGCTGAGGTCTAGAGAGACTGAGTGACTTGCTGGGTCCCACAGTTGCTAAGTGATAGCTATGACCCTGGGGAGAGAGTCACAGGGAGAGAAGGATGAGAAATGGAAGAGCGAGAGGGGGGAAATGGGAGGAAGGCAATGTTCAAAGAGAAAGATGGAGCAGAAGAGCAAGCAGGGGGAAAGAGGGGAGGAGGGAGGAGGGGGAAAGAGCAAAGGATGAGGACAAATCACCTGTGTTGGGGCACAGAGGGGACACGGGGCAGGCTGGGTGCAGGGTGTGGGGCAGGCCCTCCAGGCAAGGGGTGGGGGGTGCGCGGGCAGCAGCATGAGGAAGTGACAGGTCAGCAGAGCCATTCAGCTGAGCTACAAAAGCCTTCTACCAGGGTGGTGAAAAAAATATTAAACCAGACTTCCTTGCGCTTTAGAAATTGCTGAAATACAGAGGCCGCAATGGAAGATAAAGTGTCCTACAAAGGGAGCTCTGAACGGAATCAATTTCCCTGGGCCGACTTTTATGTCCTATTATAAGAAATTGAAAAATTATTTCGGTGGGAATGTCGCTTTGCCAGTCCACCTCTCCCGGAGATATTGAGAAGGAAAATGGCTTCCAGTAAAGGGCGTCAGTTCTCGTCCTCCATCACCGAGCTGATCCTCTGCTCTGCGGTCCAGGAGCCCGGGAATGTGGGGCCGGGAGAGTCTGGGGGGCTTTCCTGTTAGAGTTTTGGGGCTGGCATGGAAGGCAATAAAAGGGAGACAAATGTCACCGCCCCAGGGACCACCAGCTCCTGACGGCCAGACACACACAGCACCGGCTGGAACACGATACCCTTGAGGCTGGCTAGACGGGGCCAGGGTGGAATGCCAAGACTCCCTGGACGGGATGTCCCCCTACAGGGAGGACCCTGGCAGCTGCTGCCATAGCACACATATTTGCTTCTAGGGTCACAGCATAAAAGGTCTTCCCGCCCACCACTCCTGCCCTCGTCCCCATGTCCTATCGCCGTGAACTTCTTGACTTTCCCTACACGTGGCGGGCTTTCCTTCCACGCCTTGGTGCCCTTGCTCCGTCTGGGACGCCCTTTCCTGCTTGTCAGTCTGGCAAACTCCTACTCATTCTCCAAGAACCAGCTCAAATGTGCCTCCTTAGACGTCATCCCTGATCCCCCTCCCCAGTGGGGTGGGTAGAATAATGGCCTCCCCAAAGGCCCACGTCCCAATCCCCAAAGCCTTATGACTCTGTTACCTTACACGGTGAAAGGGACTCTGCAGAAGTGATTCGGTTAAGGACCTTGAGATGGGGGGTCACCCACGTACTGACAAGGGCCCTCCAGGCCAGCAGTGGGAGACGAGAAGGAAGAGGCGGGAGTGAGGCTGGGGGGGACCCCCGGCTGCAGGAACCTCTGGGAGCCGCAGAGGCGAGAAAACAGATGCTCTCACCAGAGCCTCCAGAAGGAGCCTGCCCTGCCAACACCTTAGCTCAGTGAGACTGACGCTGGATTTCTGACTTCCAGAACTATGGGAAAATAGATGTGCTGTTTTAAGGCGCTCGGTTTGTGGTGATATGGCATAGCAGCAACAGGAAATGGGTACACGTTGGCAGGGCCCCTTGTCCCTCTCCTGGGCTCCCCTGGACTCTGTGTCCTCACGACTAGCATTTATCAGTGCCTTCCGCGGGCCAGGCCTAGCCTCGGGCCGCAGAGGAATGAACGCACTCAATCCTACCACGGTGCGGCGGGGCAGGCACTGTTGTCCCCATTCTGCAGGGAGGAAGCTAAAGCCCAGAGAGATCTAGCAACTTGCCAAAGGAAAGTCACACGGGTAGGACGTGACAGAGCTAGAACTTGAACTCAGGGCACACTGTACGGTCATCGTATGTTTAAGTATCGGTCTCTGCCACCAGAAAGCAGGGACACAGGGCAGATGTTGGATCGTCTCTGGGTCCACAGGGCTTGGGCCAGGCCTGGTTCAACAGCCCGGGCCTCCAACAACTGCAGAACAGTAAACATCTGACCCGGGGCCTTCCTGATCCTACACCAAGAGGTTCAGTGAACCCTGTTGTACGAAAGGTGCAAGACATGGAATGTCTGCCCTTGGAAATGAGAACTCCTAATCAAACTAGATTATTTGTATTAATAACATAAAATACTTTCTTTCACACTTTCTCTGAGCCTTCCTTATGGGTGGTTTCCCATAAGGTAACCTCGGGCTGAGTTCCTGCCAACATATTTCCCTGAACCTCAGGTTCCTCATCTGCAAATGGATACCATCATCCCAGTGATGAGGATAAATGAGAACGTGCACACAAAAGCACCGGGTGCAGCGAGAGCACTGCTCTTGTCCTCCCCGGGCCTTGCGGCAAAGCTGCGCCGCACGCCGGACAGCTGGGCCGGTGGTCTTGCTCCCAGTCACAGAGGAGGAAACCACGAGCCCACAGGCTGCTACGGCACCCCATTATAAAGCGTAAGACTGTCTGACCTCAGTACCACGGGGGCTGTCCACGCTAGGTGCCGCCAGGATGTAGATGTGGAGGGGTCGTTTGGGACCGGGATGAAGAGAGGTGACCAGAGAAGCCAGCCCGTGATTGTCAACGATGGGTGTGAGTCTGATGGATCATGATGAGGGGAGGGCTTTGAGACGGTGCACGTGGGCTGAGCAAAGGGGAGAGGGTGCTGGAGGGGAGAGAGCACCACAGGGAAGGGGAGGCTCTGAGAACGTGGGACGTGGGGTTTGTGACAGAGGCCACAGAGCCAGTGGGTGGAAGAGGAGAGGGTGGGTGGGAGCAGGGGGTGGCTGGGAGTGCAGGGAGCCCCCTGGCTTCTCTCCATCGGTCTCTTGTATGACTTGGAGCTGAAAGTCCAAGGGGCTCCTGGCCCCCCGTCTAGGCCAGGGGTTCTCGGCCCTGGTTTCCCAGAACCACTCGGGGAGGTTCGAAAATCCTAAGGCCCAGGCCGTGCTCCAAACCAATTAACTCAATGTCCCCAGAAGTGGGACCCCCTCCCCCTGGCATCAGCATTTGTCAAAGTTCAAGTGAGTCCAAAGTACAGGCAGGCTGGGAAGCTCTGCTCTAGGCCTGGGACCCAGGGCCAGGATGCCAGCCAGGGTCATCTGGATCCCAAATTGGCTAATTACCTTCAGCAGTTCCCAGTGTGGTTGAAATGCTTCCCCTCCCCGGCCTGTGCCCCTGGAGCCCGGCAGCTCTGCAGGAACATGATACTTCACTTCCTGTCCTCCGCCAGAACTGGGCCTTCCCGCAGTTGTTTGAGGATCAGATTCCACCCACCTCATTTCCCTGTGAGGGCCAGACTCGCTCCCTGGCTTGGTGGCCCTGCCCTGAGGCCCGGTGGCTCCCAGGCCCCCAACTCCCAGCTCACCCTGAGCATCACTGGGGCGGAGCCCTGGCATGAGTGGCGTGGGGACAAGGGGATAGGAGTGGGTAGGTGCTTTGTATGCACACTAGTTAAGTTAGCCTGATCATACCCAGGAAGCAGACATTTGAAACCATCCTATTTTACAAAGGAGAACACAGAGGCTCAGGGAAGTGCGGTGACTTGGCCTAAGGTTTCACAAATGGAAAATGGAAGAGCTGAGTCTCCCACCCAGGTCTGCTGACTCCAGAGCCTGGGATTTAGCTCTTAGGGTCTCAGTTTCCCACCTGTAAAATGGGCATGACAAATAATTCCTCCTTCACAGCATTTGCATGAGCATTAAAACAGTAGCATGTTAACCTATATAAAGCAGCTAGTGGAGTGTTTAGAATTCAGCTGATGAGTGATAAAAATGGCCCTTTTTAAGGACTCCACATTAATGCCTACATGGTCTGAAGAAGAGACAGCGTAGCTAAGTTTAAAAGAAAAAAAGAGGGGTTGAGACCAAAGTATTATTTTTCTCATCTCTGCTCTGATTCCTCTCCATGCTCTCTGAAAAACTAATGAGCTCGTTACCCATGCTAATTAGCACTTGTCTTGGTACCCAATCAACAAGGAAATGCCTCAGGTCAGCCATTGGGGTCCTGTGGGGGAAAGCTGAGGGGTGAGGCAGGGCTGCTTCCCTGGGGTCTGCCAGGGTGGGCATGCCCTCAAGCGGTGCGAAAAACACAGGTGAGGTCTTGACATCCCGGACACTTCCTAGCTGCACTCACAGACGTACTGCTTTTATCTCTCCTTTTTGGATATCACTATTTTCTCCCTATTTTAAAGCATGCACCTATCAGTGGAGCATCCTAGATCCTACAAGGAAATGCATTTCAAATACTCCCAGATCTAGGACAGTGCCTGGCACAGAGTATGCATTTAATAAATACTGGTTGAATGAATGAATGAATTTATGAAAACTCAAACTGCCTAACTCTCCAGTACTCACACAGGTGGCAACGGGGCTGCTCAGAGCATGAGGCCATAGTGAGCTGGAGGCTGAGGAAAGAAATGTCTTTGCCCTGGGCCAGGGAGGGGAGGTCAGGGAGCCAGAGAAGGGTTCTGGCCTGGGCATGTACCCAGTGCTCGGGCAGAGAGGGAGGGGCTGAAGGCAGACCAGGGCAGGAGGGCACAGGTCTGTGAGAAGCTCTCACACCCGAAACACTGCCCCAGCTGAGCTGCTTGGAGCTATGGAGCTTCCAGAACAGAGTACATGGACACTCACAGACAGGGCCTGCGAGTGCCCTGCCATGGTGGACTGGTGCTGGAGTCTGTAAATAAAACTTCTCTTTGACTAACCCTCCAGACAGCACCCCACTTTGACAGTCTCACAATCCTTCTCTACTTTCTCCCACCCCACCTTGGCCCTTCCCTTTGACCCTTCCAGAACGACAATATTTCATTTCAGTAAGAAAAACCAGCAGTCCAAAGCAGGAAGCAGAGTAGACAGGCCACCTTCCCAATTCTACCTACATTTTCTACCTAAATTACCAAGACAAATATTTCAGGAAACTGCACTTGGCTGGGATGGTTAGGTAATTCATCTTATTTACCATCTAAATGCACTTGAGAGCTGAGATAGATTCATTCATGTTGTCACTTCTTAGTCAGATGCAATTCACAGTAGAAATCGCTGCCATCCGAAGCTTCCATAACTTCCAAAGGGTAATGGATTTTTTTCAGCCCATCTTTCTTCCCTGCTCATATTTGCTTGAGGATTCCAAATGGATTCTATTTACTGTAATTACTGTTCTAACTGCAGCTCACTTGCAATGCATCAGGTTAATGTTAACAAGATACCCAGCTGATGCTGGCAATGTGTATTCATTGTTCAAACTCGTCACCCACCCCCTTTGGTGTTGTCTCAATTCTATTTTCTGAACCCAAAGGGGAGGAAGCAAAGCCAAGTAACACGGGTGTTTTCTCCTCTGTTTTATTCTTCTCTAACGCCATGGGCTTTTTCCCCATGGATATTCATTGTTCCTGGGTTTTCTTATTCCTGTATTTACATGGCATTATTATAAATGTTATGCTTTGCTTAAATACTGATTTACATGCTTACCCTCTCGCAAGTGTTTTTATGCTATTAGTGTCATTAAATTCCACATTATTTGATTCTTAATAATAAAAATTAACAACAAAGTGCCAACAATTTGCAAGACACATTTCTCCTATGTTATCTTTATAAGAAGAAGAGAAATAATGGCCCAGTGTATCAACAGTCTTAATCTCTAAGTTATTGGGGAGTTTTAAATTCATCATTTGGATCTATGGAAAAAGTACATACTTCAGAGGGGCAAAGACTAGGATTCAAATTCTACTTATTAGCTGTATGAGTTCAGGTGAGCTTATCTCACTGAACTTCAGTTTCCTTTTCTGTAGGACAAAACTAATACCTACTTCACGTGTTATTGAGATGGTCCTTACATATAGTCTGTGCTTAATAAATTATTAATATATCTGTTATTGTTTTACCTTACTAATAATTTCAATCATATAGCCAGACCTGAGGACCACAGGCCACACAGGTGTGACTGTATTTTAACAGGGTGTATTTAGGACTTCCGCATGGACTTGTTGAGCGGGAGGGAGCTTGGAGATGAGACCCTTACTACTCAAAGCGTGGTTCACAATCCAGCAGCAGCAGCATCTGAGAACTTACTGAAATGCAGACTCTAAGGTCCTTCCCTAAGGAAAAAAAGTCTCATGACTTGACTCTATGGAGTTGGTAGAAAAACAGATTGTCCCTCCAAGGTGTCCTGACTACCTGATTTCGGTTTGAAAAACAAAGAGAAGTCAAGAGGAGATATTCCCAAATAAAACCCCAAAGTCCATTCTAGCTTATTCCATCATGCAAGCAGCTATAATGCCCCAGAGCACATTTTACCCTCCTCCTAACAGTGATGATCATTAAGTATGATGAAAATAAAGGCCATTTGTTGATTTGGGTGGTAAGAGTCCAAGACACATGGCTTTGATGTTAGACAGATGCCCTCAAACTCTGGGTAAGTCTCTTCTCTTTTCCATCTAGGTTACCTTGTCTATAAAATGAGGATAACAATACCTACCTCCAGGGGTGTTTGAGAATTAATGCAGATAGATGCTTAGCTTGGTGCCTGGCACACCGCAGGCACTCAATTATAGCTGCAGCAGGAGTAGCCTTAGCAATAGGAAGAATGTGTGTGTGTGGGGTGAGAGGTGGGGGTTGGAGCTGCAGCTGCTGTTATTGGTACCTCTGCAAAAAGAGCTACCCTTGCCCTGTTCCCAAAGCCACTTTTTTGGAGTCAGTCACCTGCTGTCATTAGGGGAAGCAAAGGAAAACTGGAGTTGGAATGAAAATGTTCAGCTTTACTTCCCGTCTCCTGGTAACTTTCTTGGGAGAGCTATTTAACCCTTCACAATCACACTTTCTTCATCTGTAAAATGGGCATAACACCATTTCTCCCACTGCCTCAGGGCTGGAGTGAATAGCTCAGAAAATGAAGCATCTGAAAGTGACTTGCAACCATACAATCCCGAACAAATGAAAAAGATCCCTGTGATCCCTGCTTCCTCTAGGCCCGAGCCATGCCTCACGCTGGTTCTCTTCTCTCTTTCCCACCTTTGCAAAGGCCTCCGCTGCCAGACAGGCCCCTGCAAGCTCTCTCCTGGGTTTCACTCTCTCCCCCTGCAGACAGATTTATTCATCACTGGGGAAGAATTTACTTAGAAACTGCCCTTTCTCTTCCAAAATCAGAGGTGGCATTATCAAGGGATTGGGGAGGGGGTGCTTTAGCCTCCACATAAACTCTACTGGCCCCAGCCCAAGTCAATACTGTGTCTGCCATGCAAACCAAGCTTCCAGGCAGCCTCCAGCCTCTCGCCACCCACCCTGCACCCCAACCCCTGCCAGCTCACCACAATGGTGCCTTTCCACTGGTCCTAGAGAGATTCTAGAGTCACCTTGTACCAAATCCTCATGGCTTCCTTCCCATTCTCTGAACAAATATTGAAGGAACCCCTAATATGTCAAGGCCTAAGGACAGGACATAAGGCTGGCTGATGCATCGTTTCCCCACGATGAACTCAGAGACGATGAAGGAGAGCTACTTGACTAACTTTAGGGCCAGGGTCCTTTTCCCCATGAAAGGAGGTATGGGTGAGGGCCTTGTTCTCGTGCCACTTTGGTACCACACTGCTTGCAGGTGGGGCCTGCAGACAGTCACGCTCCCCAGACATCTGTGTGGCCTTTGGCAAGCCGCTCCTCTGCTCCTTAGCTCCTGGGGCCCCGGCCTCCCTCAGCCTCCAACTCTCTGTCTCTAAAAAGAGGAACGTACAGCTGGGAGAACGTGGCACAGAACAGCTATTTAGTTGTCAGGATTCCCCTCACTTCGACAAGATCTCATGGGGCCCCATTCCCAGGATACCTGAACAAAACCATTTTTTGAGCTTTCTGTACCCAGTCATAGTCATCAGTCTTTAATGGAGTCATTTGTTCCCTTACACGATAAATATTCATTGAATATCTTCCACATTCCCACACAGGCTACATCCGAGGGTACAGTGGTGAGCAATGTTGTCATGGTCCCTGACCTCAGGGAGGCCGTACTCTAACAGCAAATACTAGCTGTCTTCCCAAGGACTGACTGTTCCAACCCAGCAGAATCCCCTTCACTGGTACCTGGTATCAAAACAGACAGATCATGCAAGATGCCTCTGAGTCAGATTTGGGGGCCAGATAACGATCACAGTTAAATTCCGGTTCCATCCCTTGTTAGCTATGGGACAGCTGTGGACTGGATGTTTGTATCCTCCCAGAATTCATGTTGCATTAACCACCAGTGTGATGGTATTTGGAGATTAGGCTTTGGTGAAGTATAATAACTAGGGTTAGACTAGGTCATGAGGGTGGGGCCCTCATGATAGGATTAGTGGTTTTATAAGAAAAGGAAGAGGGAGAGAAAGGCCATGTGAGGACACAGCAAGAAGACAGCCATCTGCAAACCAGGAAGAGGGCTCTCACTGGAAACCTAATTGGTTGGCACCTTGATCTTGGACTTCCAGCCTTCAAAACTGGGAGAAATAAATTATTGCTTAAGCCACAAAATACTGCAGTGGGAGCTCAAGCTGGCTAATAGTGACCTTCCTTATCTTCTCTGACTCAGTCTCCTCATGTAGAAAATGGGAATGACTATAACCCTCTCTCACAGATTTGAAATGAGCATTAGATGAAATAACACTTTGCTTTAGATGTAAAATGCTTTGCACAGAGACTTGCTCAATAAATGTAGTTATTATTAAAATGCCCAACTGGAAATGCCAATCTCAGCATGACAGAGCCGGAAGGGATCTTGTCACGCTCCCACACTGTATGGAGGGAATGAGGCTCAGAGGGGAAAGCCTGGCCCAGGACCACATAGGGAGGGAGAAGCTGCACTGGGACCCCCGACTCCTGCTCCAGGTCTGCCCCCTCACCACTGGGGAAGGTCTCATCCTGACACCTAGCACACCCACTTAAATTGTCACCTCCCTCGTGTGGTGAGCAGCTCCTATGTGAGGTTGCTAAGAGATGAGGATCCATCACTGAATTCCACACCTGGAAATTGTCTTAAATTAGGTCATCAGTATTTTTCTCTTTGAAGAAAACCCAAATAGGAAAAAAAAAATCCCACCCATGTTTGCCTTGAAAAATGCTGGGGGAGGAGTCAGAGCTGTGCTAAAGTGTGCAGCACGTTTATAATAATAGCCGAGCACTTTTCATCTGCTTTGCCCTTTGTGGTCTGCAAAGCATACTTCTATAGATTGTTGAGTCCCCACGATCCATCATTTATTCATTCATTCCTAAATACATATTTAGCACTCTCTATGGACCAGGCACTGTTCCATGCCCAGAGGCTTAGCAGTCAGTAAGAGATACAAAACCTCTGCTTTCATGGGGTTTATACTCTAGCAGGGGAAACGGTAACTTGCATATATATGTACAATGTTTTCAGATACTGGCAAGTATTATGGGAAAAATAAAGCAGGGAATGGGGAGAAAGAGTTAGGGGAATTGTTTTGAGTGGCCAGGGAAGCTTTCTCTGGGATGCATTCCAGGCAGGGATTATTAATATTGCTGAATGAATGACTAAAACCTTATTTTATAGAAACTGAGGTAGGGAGACATGGCCTAAACTCATGCAGCAGGTAGGTGGTAGGACCAGGAGGAGAATCCATATTCTTTCTATCCCAGCCTGTGGCAATGCCATGTCTCAGGTCTGGATCCAGGAAGCCAGACTCGGGGATGAGGTGAGCTCAGTGTGTGTGGAGATGAAGCCCCACGTCCCTGCAGTCACACTGCCCGCCCGCTCCTCCTTACTGTGTGCTGGGCCCTGGGCTGGGCGCTGGGACCAATGAGATAAAGCAGACGTGGTTCCTGCCCTCAGGGAACTTCCAGACTAGTGAGGAATGTAAGACAAGCTCACACTTAACTGTGCCTCTGGTTGGAAAGCACTCGTCCACCCCAGGTCCTCCGGCATGGGGCTGCCCTCTAGCACACAGGAAGTAAAAGCTCTCCGGCCTCCTAATTGTCTTCTCTTTGGTCAACAAATAGGAATTCGACACTGACTTCAAGGTGACCGCTGCCCGGGATCACCTCTGTCTTCCCATCCAGGCACCTCAAGCCCAACTTCTGGCCACCTTTACTGTTAACACCTTGTCTGTGCCATTGTCACCCCTTGCCTGCAATGCTGTCGTAGGCTTCTAACTTCTGCTGCTGCCAGGATGAATCAATGCTCCTGACAACCACCCCCCTCAGGGTTTTCTCAACCTAGCAGCCAGAGAGAGCTATCCCATTAAAACGTTTATCAATCATGTCATTCCTCTGCTCAGAACCCTCTAATGGCCCCCAACACACTCAGAGTAAAGGCTAAGTCCTTACCCTGGCCTCTCAGATTCTATGTGACCTGACCTCCCCACTCAGACCTTGCAATCTTCCTGCTCCCCTCACTGCTCATTCTCTTCAGCCACACACACCTCCTGGCTTTCTTTCCACACACCAGTCGTGAGCCTACCCCAGGGCCTTTGCACATGCTATTCTCTCTGACTGGAATGCTCTTCCTACAGGTATTTATAAGCTCTGCTCCCTTACTTCTATAAGTTTTTGCTCGTCTCATCCTATTTTAATTTACAGCCTCCTCCCTCCACCTCATCCCAATATTCCTTATTCCTGCTTTTTCTCCCTGTCTTTTATCATCTGCTCATGTCTGGTATAATTTACTCACTTATTTTGTCTACTGTCTGCCTTCCCATACTAGAATGCAAGCTCCACGAGGACACAGATGTTTGTCTGACTTATTTAGTAGACATCCCAATGCCTGGGAGAGTGCCAGACACAGAGAAGGTGCTCAATAAATACACATCTGGACAATCATCTACCCCATTCCACACTTGTGTCTCCTCTGACAGCCCTTTTTTCTGTTAATGGCATGATCATCTACCTGACCACCCAAGGCTCAGTGCGACAGTTCAACAGGCCCTGACTGGAGCCCAGGAGGTGACAAGTCCTGTGCTGGTGCCATGGGAACAAAGTGAAACCTGGGAGTCACTTCTAGTTCCTCTTTCTTCCCACCCCCTCATATCCAAACTAAACCTCAGTTTTCTGATCTATAACATTAAGATATTATAGTAATACCTATTTCATAAAATGAAATCAGGTAACATGTATAAAGGCTCCAGGAAACATATGTGCCTCATAGTAGATGACTAAGAAAAAATAACTAGAGAGTCGTGTTCCCGAATATCTCCCAACCATGTCAGTTTCCCCCCTTTCCCCACCCTGCTGCTGCAGGAGGAATTCGGAGGCTAGAAGGAGCAGACAGCACTGAGGGGTTGGCAGAGAGGCATGTGGTCAGGGATGACCTTGACTGCCCCCAGGCCCTTGGCTTCACTGAACACTTGACCCAAACATGATCACCAGTCACATGCACAGGGTAAGACCAGCACCCTCTGGGGCCACAGAGCCCCAGGGTTCCCACGGAACCAGGAGCGACCTCCTCCCTGCTGTCTCCTCTGCCCCAGGCACCCCCGGCCCCCTCAGTAGGCCTGCGCCCTCCAACTGGCTCCTCACACCGCTGCCCGGTGACATCTGTGGGAACAGAGAGAGCCACCGAGCGTGACTGCCTGCAGCTAATGGATTTGTGTGAGTTGCTGACAGAAGGATGTGCGCGACCCTCATGGAAGATCAGGAGTGGGACGTTCCCGGGCAGAGAGGCTCGGGGAAAATCTGCCCCTTGCTCTCTGCTGGCCAGCTGGGGAGTCCCACTGCAGCCTCTGTGAGTTTATTCTAAGGGGAAGAAAAGGGAGAGAGGGAGAGAAACAGGCAGATGGACAGGAGACAGAGGCACAGAAAGAAACATGCAACAAATGAAGGTTTCTGAGCATTTTCTGTGCGCCAGGCCTAAGTTCTCTCTAAAGAAGTAGAAAAGAAAAAGGCAGTGTGTGTGGGGGGGGATGGGGGAGTAGGGGGGTGGGCAGAGAAAGAGAAAGGAAAATGACTGACAGCCAATGGCAGGTGGGCATTCCCCTGGCCAGGCCGGTGATGTATGAGCAAGATCAGCTCTTAGCTGTTGGGATAAACCTGTCTCCCAGTTAGGGGACAGCCAGGGGGAAAGGATATGGCTCTCTCTGGCCCCTAAATACTTTGACCTTATGGGAGAGGAACGCAAGGCTGAGCCCGCACGAAGGCACCAGTGAGCACTGCCCGCAGAGGGCAGGAGGAGGGAGAAACAGTGTGACTGCCACACACCTGCCTCCCGGACCAGCTCAGCTCTGACAGTACTTGATCTTACGTTTCAGTTTAGTTTAGTTTAAATACGTTTTCTTTGGGAAGTTTTCCTTCCCTTCAAATCTATCTGATAAAACAGATCTTACAAGAAAGCCCAGCTTCTGGTTGATGATTTGTAGAGAGGAAGAGTCTACATTCTGATGGCCAAGTCCAAGAAGGTTTTCTGACCTAAGCAATCTCATTTCTGGACTTCTACTGTGGTTATTGGGGAAAAAAATAGTCTTCGCTTTGAACCTGACAAGTCAGACTCTGTGAATTGCCTCGACTTCCTCAGCCTCATCTGTCACTCCACAAATGTGCCATCCCAAAGCTGTGACGATCTCTAATGCATCATGGCTTATAAATGAGTCTGATGTGAGGCCTGGTACATGAAAAACGCTTATAATCAATCAGGAAAATCAGAGAAGCTGTAGAAATAGCTTATAGCTTATGTACTTACTGCCAAGAAAAACTACAAAGAATGTACTCATGATCAACCCGCCAGAGATATGCAATTAAAACAAAAGAACAAGAAAAAAGAGGGTTTGCAATAGGGGTCAGCAAACCCCCAAACAACAAAAAAGACAACAAAGAATTTGAAGTCCAAAAGGTTTAAGTCTGTCCTAAAGATAAGCTGGCGTGAATAAAATAATATTCTACGTGTACAGAGTATTGGTAGGTTATAAAGAACTTCCAGATGCATAATTTTATTTGGTATTCACAAGAATCATGATAAGACAGTGAGCCACATGTCATAGCCTCCCATTTTACAGAAAAGGAAAACTGAGACTTAGAAAAGTGGGTGCCTTAGCCAAATTCATACAGCTGCAGCTCACACTGGCATGGGAGACCAGAGTGACATATTATGGGACCTCAGTGGAACAAATTTACACAATAGAGTGTTTTTCAAGATGAGAAATGACAATGACTTTGATCCTTTTAGCAGCCAGAATCAATAACTTGAAGGGGGAGCATATTTCCTATCCCGGGGGTTTGAGGGGCCCAGGGCAGAACCACTCTCATATTCCTCAGATCTACAGCCTCAGAAGCCCACAGAGTCACACCAGCAGTGACCCTGTGAGCCAGCAGGTGGTGGATCTCATCAGTGGTCAGGGGCACCTGGACAAGACAAATACATAGTATTTGTGCCCATCAGAGGGTCCCTGACTTGCATCTGGACGTGGATCCAAGGAGAGGACCAAGAACTTTTGCCCATTCTGTATTTAAACCTCTTCTGCATGAGTGTGGGGTAGTGGTTATAAGGAGGATCTGGAGTCCTGGATTCAAGCCCTCCTAACCAGTTGGGTAGCCCTAGGCAAGCAACAACCTTCTCCACCTTCAAGTTCTTCATTTGCTAAAGAAACATAATAATTGTACCTACCTCTTGGCTGGTTATAAGGATCAAACAAGAACATACCCGTGAAATACTTGTCCCGGTGCCTGGTACCGGGTCACCGCCACTGCTGCTACTACAACACTGGGCTACAGCATAGCGTGGCTTAAGAGAAAGACAAAGCCTAGGGTTGCTTGGGCTCCTAGTCTTGACTCTACTCACTGTATGACCCTAGGTAAACCACAGAAGCACCTTGGGCTTTAGTTTTCTCCCCTGTCAAATGGAAATAATAAGCCCTCCAATATCTGTCTAGTGGGGTCAGATACGAGAGATAATAGATATGAAAGGGCTTTGTAAACAGTAAAGTGGTGTTCACAAATGAGTCAAGGTCGTTATTATCATCGCTATTGTTAGTCCTAAAGGATGGAAGTGTTATACTGGGTAAAAAACAATCTGCATTTGTATTCCTTTTTATATTTAACAGGCCGATTCCTTTTTTGATCCTTTGTTTTGGAGCTGGCGCTTGCTCTCAGCAATCATTTACACACTATACATATCCATAATGGATATTAGAATATAATGAGAGCTATCATTTTTTGATGCCTACCATATTCTAGGAAGAGACTCTCCTTCTATGACATCAGCACACTGCTGAGAAGAGGGGCAAGTCATACCCATTTTACAGACAAGAAACATCTGCCCCAGGTGCCAACAGAGACCCTCCTCCCTTCCCTCTGCCCCACTCCCACACAGGCCCAGAGACAGAGCAGAAGACATGCTGGTGCCACATTCCGCACATGCACACGGTGGCAGATGCTTCATCAAATGACTATGGGAATCTCCCTTTAAAATGGCCCATTAAACAGAAAAATAACCAACACACGCCTTGGCTGAGGATTGAAGTTTCTTACCTGGAAGTTTCCAAAGCAATGGCATGCTCTCAAATGCTAGGCACTTTTTTAGGTTGTCCCTAAAGATGCTCAGGTTGCAGATTTGGTTTAGAATATTTCTCCTGTCCTAAGGCCACTTTCATAGTTGGCTCTGACATCAGCCTGACTTGGGAGAAGCCAGTATATAAAGATGCATACAAGATGCACAAGCCTGTCCCGAGCCTGGTCTCAGGGAATAGCTCGAGGCTGTCATAGATCTACCTGGTGTGTCACCTACTCCTACCTCACATCCTGCCTCAAACCAAATTATGAGGGCCGAGGGTTTTGCAAATGTGTCTCTGTCAAGATTCCAGCTCTTGACCTTGGTGGCACTCTACCCTGATCATAACCCATTGACTTAGCAGTTGCTGAAGCACGTTTAAGGGGGAAATTCTAGACAGCCAAGTCACTACTGGTGAGCACAAAGTGCTGCCCATGATAGAGCAGGTACTAAATCATTTTAAAAATAATCACCTTGCACCAGGTGCTTCCATCCTTCCGAAGAAAAAGGGGGAAAATAAGTGTAACTGATGACAATGTTTTTTCTTTTTTTGGTTAAATTTATGCCTTTGGTTGATAACCCCTAAATTATCTTGCCCACTTCTACCAACAGCTGTCCAAGTGTGGCATGTATTTATAGGTAAATAAGCACTGTGAGACATACCACAAGAACACTCAATTCCTGGAACATCAAAATAGCTCACGTGTATCACTATGCATTAGGTTAACTGCAAGATGGAAATAGGCTAAATGGAATGGAAATGTTTCCACTTTGAAATGTTAACACAGTAATTACCATGCCCAGAGCCTTATTTACCATGATCTGGGCCTACCCCCAGAAATAATATCCCTCCTTTACAGCACTCTCCTCCTAAAGGCTCTGGGCTTTGATAAAATCAGGACTATCATCACAGCAGTCCTGCCAGATGAAGAATCTCCCCAAATACCTCAGAATTATTAGCTCTTCATCCACTTAGCAAACTGCACCCCCCCCAACATGGGATTGACAATTTCAGGAAATTAAACGATAAATATTTCTAAAATGACCTTTAGCGCAGTGCCAACTGAGTAAATGCCAGTATTACATCTTGTGGCTCAGAGGCCCAGAAAGCCACGATTATCGGGCAGCCTGGGAAGTGAGGGTCTGCCCCTGGAGAGCTCTGGGCCAGACAGGGAAGAGGCTGTGGCCAGGGCTGGGCACTCTCAGGACTCAGGACAGGGAGTGGAGGCAGAAGGCTCTGTCAGTCACCCACAGGCTTGATAAAAAATGCTTTCGTTATTCCTAAATGTGCTCTTAGGTGATGATCAGTGAAACCAATTTGATGGTGAGTACATGCGGTGCTTATTTTTCTATTATTGGGATAATTCACTTAGTAGAATGGGTTCCAACTCTTTCCAGGAAAATACAAGAGGTGGGGGAGGGGATGGGTGTATACATACATAATGAGTGCGATGCGCACTGTCTAGGGGATGGACACGTTTGAAGCTCTGACTCGGGAGTGGTGGGGGGGCAAGGGTAATATACGTAACCTAAACTTTTGTACCCCCACAATATGCTGAAATAAAAATTAAAAAAAAAGAGAGAAAACAAAATGCTTCCGTCACCACGTGGGGAGAGCAGGACACAAATGGTATACACAGTGTGATCACAAGAGTACCAAATTATGCATTTGTAAAGGGCCACATTCAAAAAACCTGATGTGGGTAGTGAGGCTAAGCGCAGGCTAAGTGCCTGCCTGCCTGCCTTCCTCCCTCCCTCCCTTTCTTCCTAACTTCCTAACTTCTTAACTTCCTCTCTCTCCTTCCCTCCTTTCATTCAATAAATACTAATTGAACATTTGCTATGCGCCAGGCACTGTGCTACATGTTGATGATGATGCAGTAAAAATAAAAAACAGGTTTATTTTTCATTGTACTTGTATGTATTTTTGCCAGCTGTCTTTTTATGTTTTTTTTTTCTTTCCGAGCATTACGGGTGTGCAAACACTTTGGTTACATAAATTGCCTTTGCAATGTCTGACAAGTGTGCCCATTCCCCAGACGTTAGGTGTGGATTTATCCATCCCCTCTTCCCCGCTCCCACCTGCCCAACACCCTGCGAATGTTATTTCCATACGTGCACGTTAATGTTTATCGATTAGTACCAATTTGACGGTGAGTACATGTGGCGCTTGTTTTTCCTTTCTTGTGATACTTCATTTAGAAGAATGGGCTCCAGCTCCATCCAGGATAATACAGTAGGTAGTTCATCATTTTTTATGGCTGAGTAGTACTCCATGATAAAAAGGTATATTTTCTTTTTTTGGCATAAGAGCAAATATTCAACATAACTGGTTGTAAAAGTCTACCAAGACAATCAGGGTACTATGAACACTGACTAGATAATTGATGCTATTAAGGACTTATTGCTAATTAGTTACACGTGATCATGGTTTTGGTTTTTTTCAAGGTGGGGAAATCTTAATTTTTTTAGAGATATGAACCAGTATTCACAGATGAAATCATATGATGTATAATGTCTGGGAATTTGACTCAAAATAATCCAATGACCAGATATTGATAATTGTTGAAGCTGAGTAGTAAGTACACGGGGCAGGGGCGGGGGTTACTATATTAGCTTCTATTTTTGCATAAGTTTAAAATTTTCTATAATAAAAGCAAAGCAAAACAAAACCAAAAATCATATAAAAATAAACAGGGTAAGTCTGTTGCAGACAGAGGCATGAATAGAGAAAATCCAGGTAGGGACCTAGACAGAAGGAAGACTGCAGCTCAGACATTCAAAAATTTTTTACCTCCCTCTATATCCTCACTTAGATAAAAATCATCATCATCAAAGTCTCTTCAAAGACAAAGAACATCCGTCCTCTAATCAAGTTTGTCGTTACAGAGCCACAGCCTCTTCCTCGGTGGTCCCCACAGTACTTTGCGCAGTTGGATGGTAGTATTTATTCTGCTTTATGACAGTTCATGTCTGTGTCTGACTTCTCCGATAACTCCTTGAGGGCAGGAGCTACATCTTCCCATTTCTGAATCCCAGTTCCTCACGCTGTGCGGGGCATATAATGAATGCTTCGTTAAACTAATTTCAAAAAATCCTTGTGCAATTCCTAAGTTCTAGAATGTTTTCCCTAAAATCCTAATAACTCACGTGGTAGGGCAGAAAGAAAGAATATGTGAATGAAATGGAAATGCACAGGACATTTCTTCCCACTTGGGATCAGTCTGTTGATTCTGCCCACACAGAGAGCCTCTTCCTTCTCAGCTGGAGGAGGCATTTGTCTTTGGCCAAGCTTGCCGTCGATGGAATTACCAAGGAGCAGGCAAGACGATGCCGCACCAGCCACACACCTTCCCTCAAAACCAAGGAAGTAAAATAAGGCTGAAAAGTTGACATTTGTGCCAGGAGATCCCACTTCAACCACAGAAGCAAATCCCAGTTACGACGATCAAGTTGAATGCCTCTGTTTGGTATTTGCATGGACTGTCAGATTTTTAGTCATGTGAAGACCTAATTCTCTTGAGTCTTTATTTAAGGGTAACTTTTACGAATGAAAAGGCTATAATAAGACTTTCTTGTTCTATACTGAGTTATCATCTTAAAGTGAGGAAGGTCATTTCTTAAATTTAACCCTTTCACATCTACAACGCAGAATGTGTTGTAGGAATCTCAACACTCATCATGTCCCCAAACGAACTAAAAACTGTCCCTGAATAATCTCTTCCTGCTCTTCCTGCCCTGCCCAGTGCCCACTAGGCCTGTGATAGAGCTGAGCAACCCACTGCGCATGTCACAGCCTGGTCACTGACAGAGCCCCACGCTGCTGTGCACGTCTGAGGCCCACAATTACCATGCAACCTGTGACTGTGTGGTGAGATGATATTTAAGGCAATGATGCTGGACTTTTTAGAGTGATAGGGGTGGAGGTGTAAGATCTGATAGGCATAACATCAGTGCCACTCCTCTGAAGAAACTGGGGAAGCTTGAGAAGCTGAACTCAGTGACCGTCCCCCAGCCTCTGGTGCCTTTAGCTGAAAAGGGCTCCTTTGTGTTTACTGCAGTACATGTAGCTTGTATAAGATACACGAGTTTAAGAGTGCTCATTTTTACCAAGTTTCAAATCTCGTCCTCTGCTGGAGGAGTTCACATCCCCACCAAGATGGCAGAGTATTCTTTCTTAAGTACAAACCAAACCATGCCATTGTCTGTCTCAAACCCTTCACCATCCATGGAGCTACTTTCTCTGGCTCCAATACTGGTGTCTTGCCCTCTCTCCTTAGGCCTAGGGTGCTAACAGCTCCCCACTGGTGTTGGTGTTGGGTGGCTCTCCTTGCCCACACCTTTGCAAACATTCCATGCATTGAACTCTCTCCAGTCATCCCTTTTGAATGTGCCTTCTCTTTCCTGCTGAGACCCCAACTGGCACAAATTGTCTGCTTTGAAGAAGAAGAGGAAAGAAGAGACAGTTGCTCATCCAGAGATCAAGCTATGTTACTTAAACAGTGTGGTACAGATAGATAAATATGGCAACAGAAGAGGATACAGAGACTTTTTATAGTTGGGATTTGATAGATGATGGAAGTGGCAGTTCAAATCAACGGGGGGAAGGAATAGACTATTTGATAGATGGTGCCAGGACAACCGGTTAGCCACCTAGAAAAATAAAACCTGTGCCATAGACACTGGACATACTTACAGGCCCAGTCTAAAAACTAGGCCCTGGGTGTCTCAACACTTAGCACATATTCAGAGATTCAAAGAGTCACAGAAGTTGGAGATAAACCTAATGTAACTCAAGAGATCTTCTAGACCAGATCCCTGCATCCAGTTAGGAAAAAGGATCATTCTCATTTGACAGATGAAGAAACTGAGGTCAAGACTGATTAAATGGCTTGCCCAAGTTCACCTGATAAGTAGCAAAGGGGATGAAATCAGTAGGATCTGGTCTCATACATCTTTGAGCATGAAGGTGCGATGTACAACTGTTGAGTGTTGCACCATTTCCCCCCATCCCAGTTTCAGGTGCAGAGGCAGGAACACAGTGAATGCAGACAGCTGCTGCATGTCAGCAGAGGGGAAAATAATACCTGTTCATCAGGGAGCTAATTCGGCAAAACACACTGTCTAATATGTACCATATACACGTAAATAGCATGCTCTAATCAGCGGGAAGGCAGGAACTGCAATCTATCCCTCATGGACCTAAAATATAATGGAGCTAAATTGAAGTTTTTATGATGCCCAAAGCACTTTACTTGGAAGACTGATGCTTTTCCAGGCAAGGTGTTCATTTCCAGAACAAGTTCCCACACTCTTTGACATCCAGTCCTTGGGAACAATGGGCACTGACCAAAGCAATGCCTGGGGCAGCTCGTCAATATTTATGGAGAGTGTGGGAGAAAGTACAATGAGGAGGTTAAGAGCATATTTAGAAGCCAGGCAGACCTGGGTTCAAGTTCTGCTCTGCTAGTTCGTAACTGTGTGACCCTAGATAAGTCTCTCAACCTCTCTGAACCTGTTTTCTCACCAGTGAGAGAAGGATGAGACTATCCCATGGGAGTGTTGGAGGATTAAATGGACTCATGTAGGTAAAATGCCAGCACATACTTAGCAGTCAATGAGTTTTAATTGTTATTATTAGACTGATTTCTAGGTGTGGCCCATCTTCCTGTTCAAAGAACATTTGTGGGGAAGAGTTCTAAAATTGTCAGCTATGCCAATAGTGTTGGAGCAAGCACACTGCCTCTTGGTGATTAGTCTCATGAGAATGATGAACAGATCACGTAAGGCCGGACGCTGACTCACACAGACGGACTGCAGCTCCATGTTTGGTTGCCTGGTACGGTTTTTTCCTTTCAATCCAATTCATTAATAATATGCTCAAATCATAAAATTTCACATAAAAATCTGTATTTCCAGTTTCTCTTGGAACAATAAAAGAGGTAATGACGAAACACCCGAATTCCTTGCCGACCACAATGCGCTGGAGTTGAGTGGCAGCTCCCCACTGTGGGCGGTCACTGGGGCTTCTCCACTGCCTCAACCCCCACCGCCTGCTCTACCTGCCTGACAGCACCTGAGTTTCCAACTCATCCTGACGGGAGGCTTTCGTCTCCCAATCTGGAGTCAGAACACTGTGGATTTGGGAAATGTGACACATTATCAGAAAATGACTTGTGAAGAAGCGACTGTGGGTTTTGGAATTTGACTGACTTGAGCTCCACCTGTGGCTCTGTGGCTCCCCGGCTGTGAGGTCCTGCTGCTACAGTCTGTCTCTGCACCTCAGCTCTCTCCACATTTGTCTCTTAACTCGTGCTTCCTCATCTGAAAGACGGGGATAAAACACTCATCTCCCAGAGTCAATGTGTCAATATAATTATCACAATAATCATTTTGGGGAAAAAATGGAGCTCGGGATCAAGGTTATGAGTAAACTTATGAAATCTCTTCATGTTGTTTCACTAGATAAAACTAAAAATAATAGATTGTACTCATTTATTTTAAAAAGCTATTTTATCCACGTATTTTTATATAGTGTGTGCTATCCATTTCATTTCCTATGCCAATCTTTGCCAGCTAGAAACACTTTGGGATCTCCTGCCTTCATTGTTCCAAGGAGATGTCTGTGACTTCGTTTGCTGAGTTGCAAGTAATACATAAGTCACAGGAGTTTTTTTTGTTTTTTTTTTTTTTTTCCTGAGTCTGGTTCCTTCATTTTAATGTTTAATGATTTTGATGTTTTCACCTAGAGCTGTTTGGCTCCCACCTTTTGAATTTTATTTGTGTTCCCAGAGATGAAAGTTTACTTTTCCCGATTGAAATGGGACAATGATTTGGGTGACCCTTACTTTACCTAAGTGACATCACTACAGAGTTATTTTTCAAGCACCATCTATGAAACAGAAGGACAGGTAATCTCAGCTCTAGCATGGAAACTATTTGTTAAACACACACACGTTTCATAACTATGTGTACCTGAGCCTGCACCTGCGGACGGTGGGGTTAAAGCAGTAAATGGGACAGACAGGGACCCTGTGCCCACGAACCACAAGCACTTGCATCTCAGAACCCTGCCTCCTTCCTCATGTCTCGGCACACTCTGCCCCACGAGCCTGCCATGGATGGGCCTGGGGAACAGGGCTCCTCTGTGCCTCCCTCTTCTTGCTCTCTCATAATCTTACCACTTTTTTGGCTGCCCAAGTTTGATTCTTTTATTCCCCCCTCCCAGTTATCTCCATGAGGAGTGACTTCAAAATTCATACAGCTATACCTAAAATCCTCATAGGTATGGAAAAGCTATAGTAAAAATCTGAATTAGGCCAATTTATTAGTGGGCAATGGAATATTATATATTATTAATAACAATGACAACAAAAATAGTGAGTACTTATCAAGCATCTGTTACATGGCATCTGTACTATCTAATTTAATTCAGCAATTCTTTGAGGTATTATAATTCCAGTTTTACAGATAAGAAAACTGAGGCTCAAATCCCACTGAGTCCCAAAGTCACACATTTGTAAATGCCAGCGTGAGTGTTTAACCCCAGCCCAGTCTGACTCTCATGCCAGTGGTCCTGTCTACTATACTAGTTGTCCTATATTTGCTTCAAACAACAGTCTTTGTAATTTACTGCCTTATAAATCTCTTTTCTTAAGTGGATTTAATAGAGATACTCAAAATTACTCGGCTAGAGGCATTTACGATACAATAGATACATTGCCTTTTCTTTAAAAGTTAGTTGTTTTTAAGAGGAAAACAAAAACCATTGGGAGACGCATTTCAAAATCTTCCTAATGAGGTATTTACCTGATAATCCACAATGGCTTTGATTGCAGGATAAATATGGGATTGCCACTCAGACTTTCAGGAAAATATATGTAATTACCAGGATTTAGCAAAGTATGAATAACAAATTGTTTTCAATTCCTGGCACTAAGAATTGCAGCCCCAAGAGGCTTTGAGCTGGGATATTAAGCACCATATCTGCCCCAAAATACCCATTACAAATTAGGTAAGTGTCCCTCTGTTTTGGCAACTTTCTTCCTGAAGAATTAATATAAGGTTGGTCTTTGACGAAGGAAACCCCAGGCATTGGCTCTTCCTCCCTCTGAGGCCCACCACAGCCCCTCACGAGTTAGCCAGCCTCCAAGCTCCCAGCAGCAACTATATTATGAATCATTCTAGGTTCTTTTTATTGGAGGAGTTCTGAAACCGTGACAGACCTGGGTATTTAAATCCTACCAGAGACAGAAGTCAAATACCCACGTGAGGCTGACCCCTGCTGCCTTCTAACCAGGCTTCTCTAAATTCTGTCACCTGTTCCAGAAACATTTTTGCCAAGTTCTGGGCCAGGTGCTGAGGACACAATGGTGAACGTGGCAGCCACGGCTACTGCCCTTCATGGCCTCTACTGCAGCGGGGAGACGGGCGTTCACAACAAACCACCGGGTAGGCTAGTGACACACCACGCTAGCGACAGGTGCGGGGAGGAGTCGGAGGAGCTAAGAGCAGAGAACAAGGACAGCAGCACCAGCTCTCAGGAGGGCTGGGGGTCTGTGGAGGAAGCGACAGTGGAGAAGTTCAGCCTGTTTGAGGAACATGAGGATCCCCAGTGCAGGGGTGGAGGGAAGCCTGTGGTGGGGAGAAAGCATCAGAAGCTGGGTCATATAAGGTTTGACACTGTGTTAGGGACTTTGAAAACTTTACTTTCAACAGGAAGCCACTGGTGGGCTTTGAGCAGGAGAGCTCATGGGGAAAGGTCAGCACAGCGGTGGAGTGGACGTGAGTTGGAAGTGGGGTGTGCCGAAGGTGGTTGGCCTGGCTCGCGAGGGCTGATCACTCACATCTCTTCCAGCTCCCCACTCAGGGACATCACGCTGGTGCCCGAAATCAGCCATGGCGGCAGTATTTACACCACAGAAATTGGCAAACACTTTTTTCCCTCTTGGAGAACAGGATGTTAAACATTTGCTGTATGCCACCGACTGGAGGGGACGAGGGTGGCGGTGGGAAGGGCAGTCAGGAAGAGCAACCCAGGCAGGAGAGGATGGTGGCTGAGGCCGGGGTGGAGGCAGGGGAATGAAGAGGAGGAGGTGTGTGTTTGTCTGTCGTTTGTGTCTGATGAAAGGGAGATATGGACTCGTATATGCCACAAATACTCCCTAAGCCCCTCCCATGTCCAGGCTGGGGATTCAGATGGGACAGGATGTTCTGCATGTTCTCAAGAAGAAAAAAAGCCCTGTTAAAATTATTGTAGTTCATGGTAGGATATGCCAAGGTTCAGGACGTGTTAAATTCCGTAAGATACATTCGAGCAGTAAGAGTAATAGCAGCAACAATAATACGTAACGAGTGTTCACCGTGTGACAGGCACTGTACATTATTTAATCTCTGTTATGACCCCATGGAGTAGGTGCTATCATTCCTGCTTTACAGATGAGACAACTGAGGTTTAGAAAGGCTGAATAACTTGCCCCAAGCGCCTGTTAGTATTGAGGACATGAAGGAGAAAGATACCCTTTCCTGAGGAAAGTGGCATCGAGCTCGGCCTTGAAGAAGGGGGAGAGTTGGGACACAGGAGGGGTTGGGGGAGGCAGTGCCAGCAGAAGGGCCAGTGTGAGCCAAGGTCAGGAGGTGGGAAGCAAGGACTCCCCAGGCACATAGCCCCTGGCACAGGACGCAATCCTACCACTGCGGCACAGAAACATGACCATGGCTGGGGTCCAAGAGAACTTTATTTATGGACACATATGATTTTCACATGTCCCAAAACATTATTATACTTTTGATCCCCCCCCCAACCATTTAAAACATAAGAACTACCCTTAGTGCATGGGCCATAAAAGCAGGTGTTGGGTCAAATTTGAACCCTGGGCTGTAGTTTGCTGACCCCAGTCCAGACCAGTGTCGTCCAAGAGAAATACAATGCGAGCCACCTCAGTGATTTAAAATGTTCTAGTAGGCACATTTTTCAAAGTAAAAAGAAACAGGTGAAATTAATTTTAATAAGGGATTTTATTTAATGCAGTATATTCAAGATATTATTTCAACATGTAATCAATGTTAAAAATTATATATATAATTTTATGTGTAAAATTATATATTTTCATATATAAAAATAACAAGAAATATTATGTCTTTTTTATTGGTACTAAGGCTTCAAAATCTGGTATGCATTTTATACTTATAGAACAGCTCTGTGTGAACTGGCCACACTTCATGTAACCAAGAACCACCGAAGCTAGTGGCTATCACACCAGATCCTCCAAATTACTAACTTGTTTGATCCTTAAAGCAATCACACAACAGGCACCTGTTTGCCCATTTTATAGACTGTGCTTTTTCCACTAGACCCCACACACAGACCCAGCCCTGACTCTGTGTTAGGGTCTCCATCCATGGTCCAGGGTACCATTAGTGGAGGTGCAGGGCTTCCTACTCATCCTGCCCTCTCCAAGTCACCTTCCTGATGAAGGCCCAGGCTGGTCGGGCTCCCACAGCCCCTTGGAATAACTGTGCCATGGCATTTGCCACACTATGAGGGGAGGTGGTGCATGTTCTGTATGCAACTTCTGCTATGCAGTTTATAGGAGGTGGCAGAGAGAGTGACTCACACGTTGTAAGGGACTCACCAGCCCCTGCAGCCAGTGCACATGCCCTGCCTTAAGGGGATGCTGAGTGAGTACAATGGGGAACGTAAACCTGCGGCTCCCTCATTCTCTCACGTGTGATCTCTCTGCTTCAGGGGCAATTCACAGGTTTCAAGGGTGATGTAACTTATATGCAATTTTCAAGTCTGGCCCTGACATTAGATGTTAATCCTTTCACCCTGGTGCTACTCCACTGTATTGTGTCTGGCAGTCAACTTCCCTGTCTCCCCGAAATTCACTGTGAGCTCCTGGAGGCCAAGGGATGTGTTCTATTCCCACTTGTATTCCTGGTCCCAGTGGGATAGCCAGCAGCTGAAAGAGATCTAGACACAGGCGAAATCACATTACAGTGAGTGGTGGATGAATGAATGAATGATGCAAGCCACTACAGAAAAGTCCAATCCCATCATTCATTCCACGGCTCTTCCAGAAGGCACAGAGGTATACATTAGTCAATAAATAGTGATCCACTCACAGCTCTCGTTTGAGACTTATCAATATTTTCTTCCTCTTTGGATCAGAAAATAATAATAAGGGCCGGGGGGCGGTAGCTCATGCCTGTAATCCTAGCACTCTGGGAGGCCGAGGCGGGTGGATTGTTTGACCTCAGGAGTTTGAGACGAGCCTGAGCAAGAGCGAGACCCCATCTCTACTAAAAATAGAAAGAAATTATTATCTGGCCAACTAAAAATATATATAGAAAAAATTAGCCGGGCATGGTGGCGCATGCCTGTAGTCCCAGCTACTCGGGAGGCTGAGGCAGAAGGATTGCTTGAGCCCAGGAGTTTGAGGTTGCTGTGAGCTAGGCTGACACCAAGGCACTCTAGTCTGGGCAACAGAGTGAGACTCTGTCTCAAAAAAAAAAAAAAAAAAAAAAAGAAAGAAAGAAAGAAAGAAAATAATAATAA
>CM052438.1:133202085-133226096 GCA_028533085.1 Varecia variegata | reverse complement strand
CCTTCCCCCCTTTCCCTCTCCAGGAGAGTCTAGGGAAATGATTCCTTTAAATTCCTATTCCTCTTGCCAGGATTTAAAACATATCACACCTTTTCTGATGCACATATGTTATTGATTAGGTACAATGAGAGAATTGCCATCGTTTTGCCAATAGCTACCTGTCAAAGAAGATATAGATATATACGACTTGAGGCTTTGGAAATAACTTATTTATGTTAATCCAATGTGTCAATGACCTGCTGAAACTACCTAAAAATGGAGCAATTTTATCATCATTTTGATCCAAATTATTGGAAGAAAAGAAAAAGGAGACAGAACAAATGTGACATTCAAATGGCCTGCTTTGACCAAAAAACACTTCTTCCTTGAAGCCTTCAAAAAGCAACAATTTGGATGACTATTGATCGTTCTTTTTGGGGGGTCTTTTATTTCTCAGGATCAAGAGTTTCAAACCTCCTTTGTGTCAGATTAATAGCAATAATAATAGAGATAGTCCCTTGTAAGTAGGTCTGACCAAAGCAGGTGGAGGCTGCTGTTTCTTTAGTCAAAAGGGAGCCAGTATGGGGTTGGGAGAGGCAAAGTGCTCTTTGCTAGAAGCAAGCACTTCTAGCTTGTTGTGGCCCAGGAGGCAGGAAGGCACCAAGGCCAGAGCCCACCCTAAGACTGGGGCTCCTCCATGGCAGGGCCGGGTGGGCCTCATCTATGGTCTTTCAACAGGGAGCAGCCGAGACCGGCCACTCACTGTTCGCCGAACCGCTGTTCACGCAAGAGATCAAGCCTCCGGGAATGATTTTATAAATGTAATGAAATGAGCTGGCAAGTGAAACCATCTAGCTTAGAAAGTGGCCCGGAGCCACATTTAGCAGTGTGATCCTGGGCAGATCACTTGACCTGTCTGAGCTTACGTTTCCACCCACCTTGACGGAGACAGTGAGAATTAAATACACAGCTATGTGAAACAAGAACGGTGTCCAACCCTTGGCCAGCACTCAATAAATGGTCCCTTGTAATATTGTTAATAACAGTAATATCCTTTTCAAGGAGCAGGGCAGCAGGGTGTGGTTGAAAGAGCAAGGATGTTTAGACTGCTCAGACCTGCTTTCCAATTCCATCCTACTGGTTAAAAGCACAGGCTTTGGAGCCAAACTGCCTGTGTTTGAATGCCAGTGCTGCCGTTTGCTCGCTAAGGGCAGGTCACTTCATCTTCCTATACCTGATTTTCCTCATCTGAAAAATGTGGATCATAACAGCACCTATCCGACAGGGTTATTGTGAGGAGTAAATAAGCAAGTACATATAAAGAGTTTATAATAGTGCCTGCCACATAAATATTAGCTTTTATCACCACCATCATCATCATTGTTGTCATCATTGTGCTGGGCAAATTAATTAGCCTAATTTCCCCCACCTGCAAAATGGGAACAGCGACAGCTGTGTCACGATGTGTGGAGTCAATAAATTCAGGAATGACATGTACTCCGTACACAGTAAATGTCAAATTAATGTTGGTTTTCTCCCTCCTTTCTTTTCTTACTCCAGTAACAAGACAGCTTTGTCAAGGGGCTTTGGCATTTGTAGTGCACACAAGTCTATTCTTGCCTGCTTTGATTTCTTTGCAGACTCTCCTCTGCACCCTCTTTTCTCTTAACAATCTCAGGCCCCCAGACAACAAAAGAACAGGCCACATCCTCACTGAGAATGAAATCCTTTTTTAACTGGGAACTGTCCCTGCAGCAGGCAGGGCCAGGAGTCACTTGAAATGACACCACCAAATTACCAACCAGTCTCCAAGGTTTCCGAGAGAGAGGCTTAAGAACCTGGGCAAGGGTTTGCAGCATTTAACCTGCCGAAGCCTCTTCAATTGCAGGCTGTCACCCCCTGAGTTAAGTAGTGGATGAAATCAGCATGTATAATTTCTCATCTTCCGAGGTTCAGAGAGGCGTATTACATTTCAGCATGATTAACACTGCTTTCACTCTTTTTTTTTTTCTTTTGCATTTTCCCTTCCCAAGGACCAGTGATATGGTTCAAAGAAGTGGAGAGGGACAGAGGTGAGCACTTCAATAGAACAGGTGCTCAGCTTTAAGTGAAACACTCAAATGACAGTCAGGGAAAGGGATCTTCCTTTCCTCATGCTCTGCCGAATTTAGCATTTTCCCAGCCGGCCTCCCTGGGCTGCGAGAGAGAGCAAGAACAGGTAGGGAAACAGTCGACCTCTTATACTCAGGCTCACAGTCATCCATCCATCCAGCCATCCATCTATCCAACAAGCCTTCCCCTCTCTAGCAGGCTAACTTGCATTCATCTGCAGACCTCAGCCATATCCTTCCTGAACCTTCTCTGATCTGTGGCAGGGTCAAATTCCCCCAAGATCTCACAGTTCTGAGTAGATCGCATTTAAATCACTGACCACAGTGGCGAATGCTACATTTATCTGTATAATTATTTAATTAATGGCTGTCAGAGCTAGGTTCAAACCCAGGACTGTCTGTCTCCAAAGCCTAGGATCTTGCCAGGTGAAGCATTTGCAGCTCCAGCCCTGGGTCTGCAGCTCACGAGCTGTGTGACGTTCCACAAGCAGCCTCCTCACTCGGGGTCTGATTCCGCATCAGTAAGCAAAGGCGGCCAGTTGGGGTGACATTCCAACTCCCCGTCTGCTTTCATTTTCTGGGACTCGTCATGTAGAACTGTTGTGCGTGAGGAAGGGCCTGGGAGCAAAGCCCAGCAAAGGACAGAGGCCACCCGCCACCCCCACTCCCTGAGCCAGGCTCTTGCTCAGACCCCACTGCGGCCCTTTCATCAAGATGGGCTCACGAAGATGAAGGCCTGGGCCACCACCACACCCCACCATACTGTTATCATGATGGCACAGGCCTGTCTCCTTCCTCCTTTCCACTGACTTTCAACTTCACGAGTGTCTCTGCACCTGACACCAGAGGTTGTCAGACTGGAGCTGAGATGGGAGCCACGGGCTCCCCCTCCCAAGTTGTGGTAGCAGCATTGCTCCCGGGGGACACCTGCACTCGTTAACTATTGCCTCTGCGATGTGGAGTATGAGCACCCCTGAAGTTCAGAAAAATTAAAAAATGGAAAATTTAATTAAAGCCCTCTCTGCTAATTGCCTTCCTGTTGGCTTATGGAGTCCTCTGAAGGAAAGAAAACAAAACTCTTCATCCTCCCTATCAGACTGGGATTTATAAAGCGTGAGCCTTCTGTTAGGAGGAACATGAGCCTAATAAAGCTCCCTTTGTCTCCATGAGTTATTAGAAAAAAATATGGAAGCATATCTTGGTGACCTGGCGGCAGGAAAGGACTTCTTAAAACTCCCAGAGGTATAAATCCTAAGATCAAAAAGGGATGCATTTGATAATCCCAGAATTAAAATGTTTGCTTAACACAATTAATAGATGTGTGTAGTTTGGAAGAAGATACTTATCTAAAAGTGACAAGGGATTAATATTTACAATACACTAGGAACTCCTTCCAGTAGACAAGAAAATGTCAGTAACCCTAACTGACCAATGGACAGAGAATGTGGAGAAGGAATTCAACGAAGAGAAACCCAAAAGGTCAACATGCTCATGTGGATACTCAAACTTAGGTACAGTCAAAAGAAAACAAAAAATAATAAGCGATGCCTGCACCCCTCACATTGGCAAAAATAGAAAGTTCTGCCCCAAGTGTGGGAGGCTATGCAGGATATAGGATATCGGAAGCTTCATGCCAGTGTGAGTGCAGACCTGGGCAGCCTTGGAGGGGAGCAGTCTGGCACTAGTGGTCATGTTAAGTCCACATGTGCTCTCGGTCCCAGGCAAACAGCCTACACAGTTCCCAAACAGGTCCGTTAGGAGGCATGGGGGAAGATGGCCACTGCAGCGTTGTTTATGACAGGGAGTCGGAAGCCACTCTAGTATCCAAAATAGCAAACTCTTTTTTCAAGAAGGGATCTAGAAGCCACATTAACCTGTGTGTGGCTAGATTTTTCAACCAGTAATTGATTTAATTTAATAGTAAGTCTTGCAGGGGACAGTAAAAATGCCTCCAACAGCATGCTTTGCACACTCAAGAGTGTGCAAAGCTCTGAAATTTGCAAAGCACTTTCTTTCATTCCCATCTTCTAATCTGATCCTAACAAAAACCCCAAGAGTCAGAAATGCTCTCCGTTTTACAGATGTAGAAACAGATCTCGGAGAAGGGAAATGACTAGCCACGATCACCCAAGCACCAGAGGCAGGACTTCAAGCCTGGTCCCAAGACTCCTGCTGCAGTGCCTGTTTTAGCAGACCACACTGCCTGACTTGCTGATCAGTAAATCATGGCATGTTTGCTGGCCCCTTGGCACAAAGCACAATCTCCTTATAGCTCCAATGTGGTTTCGTGGCCCAAGTTCACTGAATATTTTCAAGAAACTGGGGCTGGAAGGGAGGCAGCCCGTGGTCACTGGCTGGGAGGGTCCAGTTCTAGGTCTCTGACAGGTAGAAATTACCACCCTCACCAGCTTGGAACATGGGCCTTGCTGCCAAGACAAGACCATAACCAGATAACAAGCCCTTAAACACAGCGCTCACAGTCGGCTTTGAGTTCTCCAGGACTCACTCACAGGTCACACAGGCTTGCTCAGCACATATTCTAGGAGGAAAAAAATCTGCATGAAGAGTCTGCCCTTTGCCACAGCCCAGATTTCTCTCTGCTTCTCTTCCCTCACAGTGCCCCTCCCGAGGTGTGCTTTGAGACAAGCCAGGGAACTGTGGTTCCCAAATTCCATGAGTTCCTTGAGAAAAGGCACACAAAAAACCATGAGCAGTCGTTAATATCACGATGGTTGTTACTAGTGAAGGCAAGAAACCTCATGGGGGATGCACATAGCAAATGTGATCACCCACAGCACCAGCTTCCTGCCATTCTGAAGAAAAGAGACTTCATTTTACCTCCCAAGCCCAAAGCTACACTTCTGTCCCGATGACTGGGGCAAAGGATCCCCAAATACTATTTAGAAAGTGAACAGAGATGAGAGGTAGCTGTGAACGGCAACTGTCGTTAAGGAGGAAGAGCCCCAAGGTGTCAGGGCTAGAGCTTGGACCAGGAAATAGCAGCAAATCCTCTGTGCGCCCAATCGACAGTTCTCCTGCCCTGCCTCTGTGCCTCTCTTGTGCAGATGAACTTCGTGGACTTTCATAAGGGTCACTGAAAGTTTGGAATAGAAAGATTGACTTTTGTATCATTACTCCAGCTTGTGATATATATTTTGAGTGGTGAGTTTATTTTTATTTTTTCCAATCTCAGTCTCAAAAGGTCAATCCAATACTTACTAGACGGACATCCCAGGGTTTGCAATACAGTCGGGACCCATATGATGGGATTTGGATGGCAGAACCATTTCTTTTGCAGTAAAATGTAATAAGAGAATCTGCAAGAAGGGGAGGTTAAAATTGTATGTTGAGGGTATTGAATGGCTTTGCTGTGTCAAAGTGCATAAGGCCCTGCTCCTTAGGAAGAACCGAAGCCTCTCCCTTCCAGGGTTTATATGGTAAATCAGCAAGGGTGTAGGGTAGGCGGATGGGGCCTATCCCTCAGCTGCTGATTACTAATGTGTGAAACCAGAAACTGATCTTCTCAGAGACAATAATGTAAGCAGACAGGACTGTAACAGAATCAGTTAGAACTGGGGGTGGATCCCAGGCTGCAACTACCAGCTGTGAGAGCTGGGACAAGTCTTTTGACTGCTCTAAGCCTCAGTTTACTCTGCTGCAAAATGGGAACAAAATGTTTGCAAGGATACAGGAGCTCGTGAAGACATGAGGCTTGGCATGTAGTAGGTACCCAATAAGTGTCATATTCCATGTCACCCCCTTTCCTTTTGACAAATTCACTTAGAGAATTATACATAAGGGAGATGGATGTCGGGTCTCGGCACTGCAGGTATAGCTGACTCGGGCAAGGTGACTCGGGCAAGGCATTTGCGGATAGATACAAGCTGACACCACAGCCTGGTGGGGGGTCAATCATGAGTCCAGTAAAGTATATTAATGGAGGCATATTCAAAGTGCAGAGAACAGATGACGACTAAATGCTTAGGATAGGAAGTTTTTGCCTGTCTTGTTCATTGGGACAGAATTTTTTTTAATTATGAAAAATATATATATAACCAAAGACATTAAACATATCTAAACAGAGAGATTCTTGTCTATATTGTTTACCGCTATATATGCAGTGGTTAGAACAGTACCTAATAAATAGTAGCTGCTCAATAAATATCTATGTATGGATAGTATGTATGGATGGATGTATGGATGTATGTATGGATGGATGAATGGAAGATGGATACATGCATGTATGTATACATGGATGAATGGAAGTGTGGATGCATGCATGAATGGGTGGATGGATGGACTGTTGGCTGGGTGGACAGGTGGGTGGATGCATGGGCAGGTGGATGGCCAGAGGGGATCTCAGAGGGGGCAAAAGGGAATCAGCAGGTAAACACAGTGAAGGGAAGAGGAAGGAGGTAGGGAGATCATTAAGAAATCACCAAATTCCTGTTGTACCTTCTCCAACAACACAAATTATCATTTAAAAAATAAAAACCTTTTTGTTAACCTGAAAGGCAAAATATGGTGAGGTAGCAGCTAATTCAAAAATATAAAAAACCTTATATACAACTTCATATAAAATATAGTTGTTTTATATAAAAAGCCTGACTCACCATAGAGGTAAAATTAATCTGCAAGAAACCATTAAGTTAAAGGCAAAGATATTTATTTCAAAGCTCAAGGGCCTGATTACTAGCTATTACTTTCAATTTCATGCCTTCCCAGGTAGAGGAAAGCCAGTGTTCCAGGACATTCAGGGTGGGAGGCAGGTGGGAGAGAGGGGACTTGCAGGCAGGGCTGGGACAGTTAACCAGGGAATCAGTGCTTGTCCACAGAACTCAACAGGTGACAGATGGGCTGACAATGTTCATGAATTCAAACCACAGCCAAGGGTCCTCTGATGATTTACCAAGATGAAATTCAGCACACTCCTTGAGGACTGAAATGTTCAAAGATTAATCTTTCCACTCTGTGACCATAATGACCCTTCCAAATCATCTCCAACATACATGGTTATTAATAGCTAATTAATAGCAATACCAGTACTCTTCCAGGGATTCGGGTAGGTGTGGGGAGGACATCTGTGTCCCTATGTAGCAAAGTCATTTGTCACTTCAATCTTTATACATAAATTTGCACACACCCGCGCATTGATATAGAAACTGAACCTAAGGCAACAAACATTTTACATGCTGTCTCCTGTTACTTAAAACCATCATTTCAGGTGGTTGCATTTAGCCCCCTGAGTGAGCACAATTACTAGAAAATCCATTCCCTTAGTGTTAGGTATTTATTTCACCTGTTTCCAACTTTTCTCTACTGTAGTAGACAGTATAATACTACCTTTAGGTATAAAATCTTTTTTTTTTTTTTTCCGTACCTTGAATCATAGCTTTAAGGTAAGAGTTCAAAAATGTTATCACTGAGTCAAGGGTATAAGCTTTATCAAAAAGTTTTCCTAAATTTATTTTATATGAGGATGCTAGTTTTGCCACAAATTTACTAATAGGAATTATTACTAAAATTTTCTCTTGGTAGTTTAGTAGGAAAAATGATGCCGGGTTAATTCCTAAAATAGCTATAGTATAGAGAAAGGCATAAAACTACAGTGAAGTTTTAACAAAGTCCAAAGACGCATTACAAAGAAGCCAAATGCAGTTGCAAACCTGAGATAATTAGTAAATACATGCACACTTCATAGGAATTCTGCTCTGGCAGTGACAATGGGCACGCCTTGCACTCATTCTCCTTTCAAAGACTCTAATGCCACTTTGCCCTTTTTTCTGGGCATTAGCCCCTGTGGGAATTCCATGAGAAAGGCTGGAAAGGAATAAGAGAGGGGGATTTCAAATATCCTCTTTGTCCGGCTCATAATAAGGATTATTCTAAATCTTTTGTCCAGCACATATAAGATACCACGACAGTTAATGAACAAGTTAATTGGTTGAATCATTCGAGTGGGTGCCTCCAATTCATTCCTAGGGAGCCAGTAATCTGTGAGTAAAAGATTAAAGCTGCATTTGAGAAAGGACCAAGATACCAGATGGCTCAAAGGAGTCCCATCGATATTTTAATTTTTTAAATAACAACAGTCATATGTTCTCATTAAAGAAAACTTGGGAAAAAGAAAAAAAGCAAAACAAAAACAACAATTATCCTATAGCTTCACAATCCATAGCCAATGTTTTGATAGATTTTCTTTCTTTTTCTTTTTCTTTTTTTTTAAGAGACAGGGTCTTGCCCTGGTACCCACGCTGGTCTTGAACTCCTGATCTCAAGCAATCCTCCCACCTCAGCCTTCCGAGTAGCTGGGACTGTTTTGGTAGATTTTCAAGCAAATACACGAGTTTTATAAAATTGGAATTAGACTATTTGTAGCTTCTTATCCCATTTTTTCCATTCAACGTTATAAGCCTTTCTAATTAAAAGAATGCTTTTAAAACATATTTAATGGCTAGAGAACATTATCTGGAGTGGATATATCATGCATGTTAAATCATTCTTCTCCTGCTAAATATTTTACTTCTGAAAATTTCTTTGATTTTTGTTGTTATTCTTTTATTCACTCAACATGTATTTCATGCATGCCTGCCATGTGGGATGCACTGGGCCGACACAACCGTCTTGGACCCCTGCCCTCCATAAGAAAAATGTGAAGCAATTAACACACACACATGTTTAATCAAAGCTGTGTAAATGCAGTAAGAGAAGTGACCTTTAAGTGGAGACCAGAAGGCCACAAGAATTGGCGGGGTCCACATGGGAGCAAAGAGTGTCGCAGCTGAGGGGTGCACGTGGGCAGAGTCCAAGGCGAAACAGGGTTGGTGTGGATGGCGGCAGGAAGTTTAGCATCACCGGGTGGGAGGGGAGGAAAGCAGCTGTGCTTTCTATACTAAGTGCGCGGAAAAGCTATTCACACTGTGAGAAACGCAGGATGCGCTTCTACATTCTGAAAGAGAAGGTGTGTTAACACTGAGAACACCAAGGGACTGGATTCCTTAGACATGACAAGCCTCTAATTAGCAGCCAGTTTGCGCTCGGATTTCACGGCCGGCCAGTCTGCCTGTCTGCGCGCTACTGGTCTCGCGTACACAACGGTAGGGCACGCATCCGATGGAAGAGGAGCCCGTCACCCTGCAGAGACGTGCAGAATCCGTCCTTTCTCCTTCAGTGGGTTTCACCCATATGGAGGGATTCGAGGGGCAAAGATACTAGATGCACTTAAAACAAGATCAAATCTCTGGCTCTTGATGTCCTCGTTCAAGATTTGTCTCTGTCCCAAGATGACCATTGGGCAAGCTCAGCAGGTAGAAAGCAGGTTCAGTCTTGATCACGTGGCTTTGTTAATGTTGCTCTGCTAAACTGCCCTTTCCCTGTCTTGGGTCTACCTGGCTAACTCCCACCTTGCCTCCTCCTGGAAGCCTTCCCAGACAGGGCTGAAAATGCCCTTCCTGATGGCACATTCCTCCATCCCAGCACTTGCCATGGTCCGTATAATAGTCTCTTGATTTAGCTGTTTCTTTGTCTGGGTGTGAACTCCAGAGGGCCGGGCATAGAATGTCTGCTTAATGACTTTGTGATGAATGAAAGAATGAATGAATGAACTGTGGTCCCAACATCCCAAATTTAATTCTTATTAGAAGCTGGCCAATGTGTGTGTCCCTCCCCAACGACAAGAATGACACCCCTGCTAACTGCTTATCCTGCCTTTGTCAGGGTGGTGTGTCCCCGCTGAGGGGCTCACGCCCAGCCCTTGCCCTGCCCCTCCATTTCTACTCTCAGGATCTGTGCTTATTCTCTGGGCAGCCCTCAGTGCTGGTGCCATAAGCTGAATAATGCCCCCTTCAAAGATATCAGGTCCTAATCCCTAGAACCTGGAAATGCCATCCTATTTGGAAAAACAGTCTTTCCTGATGCAAATAAGTTAAGACTATTAACATAGGGAGATTACCCTGAATTATCCAGGGGGGTGCAAAATGCCATCGTGAGTGTCCCTACAAGAGAGAGGCAGAGGGACACATACGAGGAGAAGATGACATGAAGACGGAGGCAAAGGTTGGAGTGATGTGGCTACAAGCCAAGGAATGCTGGCAGCCACTAGAAGCTGGAAGAGGCAGAAACAGATTCTCCCCAGAGCCTCCAGCACAGCCCTGTTGAGAGCTTGATTTTAGCCCACAGATACTGATTTGAAATCCAGCCTTCCAGGACTGTGAGAAAATAAATTTCTGTTGTTTTAAACCACCAAGTTTGTGGCAATTTGTTATAGCAGCCACAGGAAACTAATATAGCCAGATAGTGGATGGTTCTGGGCATCAGAGTCCTGGCATGTCATCTCAGCTCTGAAACTCACTTAGCAACGCTCTTTTGGAACCGGAATTCCCACCCAGGCTTCATCTTGATTCACGGCTAACCCCGGACGAGTCCCCTCCCTCTGGCCTTTAGTTCCCCAGCCAGTAAATGGGATGGTAACAGTTTGCAGCGGCAGAGTGGCTGGGAGGAGTGACGGAACACATACTTGCAACCCCTAGCACAGCGCCAGGCACACAGCAGCCACTCCACGTAAATGACTTCTGCTCTCCCTTTCTTGTTATGAAAATAATCGTCAGCACCAACTGAGTGCCTACTGTATACCAGGCACCATCTAAGCCTTTGCTTACAAAGGAAGTACAGGCCAGCATTTCCAACAGGGGATTTGGATGGATTAAACGTACCCCTAAAAGAGAAGTGTTTTGTGCTCCCTAAAAAGTGGGGTGAGTTAATGTGATTTCTCGAAAAGCTATAATGTCCCAGAAAAAAGCACAAGACAAAAAACAAAAAATAACACCAATAAAAAAATACAATCAACAAAATATTATAGAATTGTTTTACTCTACTAGGGGCATCTTTCCTGTCCTTTGTAACCAGCCCAGGGTATTTTCCCAGTAAGGAAGTCTTTCTCGTAATACAGAGGTCAGGCTCAAACACTAAACACAGCTGAACATCTCTTCATTTTGTCATCTCTACCCTCCGTGCCTACCTGGAGGCTTGACTTTTCTAGATCCAATTGTCTAACATGAAAAATAAAGGTAAATAAAGTAGAAAGCTTCTGGTATGACCTGCAAATTTCTAGTTAAAAGGGCAACTGTTTCTCCCAGGCATTAATGCTTTGCTGTCTCGTGGGAACTCTCACGCATGCCCGGGCTCCTAGGGACTGGAGAAGACCTGTCCAGGCCCAAAATGCCCCGCACCTGTGGGAGCCAACTGCAGGTGGGGCAGAGCATGGGCCAGGAGCCCTCCTCTGTCTTTCTCCTGGTCCCTGCCACGTCCTCCCAGGCTGGGTGTAGGGACCAAGCCCCAGCAGGACAAGAACAGGAAAGGAGACGAGAACAGGTAGGACTGGCAGAGTCCACGACTGCCCAGCTAAGTGGTGAGCATGGGAGGAATAATCCAGGTCTTTCTTCCAGACTCTTGGTCCAGACTGTCACCTGGGGCATGCCTTGCCCTGACCCATGTCCTCACTGGACCTCATGTGCAGACTGGGCTTCCATCACAAAGACAGCAGAAAAGCTCAGCGGTTCTAAGGGTGGGTGCAGGCTCCAGACTGCGGGAGTTTGAATCCTAGTCCCAACAGGAACCAACTGAGAGGCCCTGGGAAAGTGTCCTCACCTTCCTGGCCTCAGCAGCCTCACCTGTAAAAGGGGGCAATAGAAGATAGGGAAAGTGTGGCCCAGGGAGCCTGCACCGTAGTCGTCCTAGATTCCTCCTCCTACATTCCTGCGTTCCTTCTGGGAACAGACTGATAAACGAGGCAAAGCCCCTGCCCGCATGGAGGTTTCAGTGCTTGCAGAGGTGAGAACATAACCAATACAATTATGGCTGTGAGCAAACGCACGTTTTGATGAGAAAGACAGTGAAAAGGTGCTGCACAGGTGGCCACTGGGTGAGAATGGGCAGGCAGCATTTGCAAAGACCGGGATGAGAGAAGGGGCAGAGTCAGGGTGCCCAGAGCAGCAGGGGAAGGCGAGCATGGCACCAGGACGGCCATAGAGCCACCTCTCAGGCAGGGCCAGGCCTGAGTTGTTCAAATTTCATTTTAGATTTAAGTGATGATAAACCTACATTGAGGGTTTTTACACAGGGGAATGGGGTTGTCATGGCTGTGTTGTCAGAAGATCACTCTGGCTGTTGTCTGAAGACCCTACTAGAATACAGTGGAAACAGGACCCCGTTTGGATGCAATTGCCACAGTTCAGGGAGAGATGACAGTGGACTGGATCAGGGTAGCCTGAGTGGAGATGGAGCGAGATGGGCAGGTTCAGAGAAGGACTGTGATATCCCACCCACTACTTCATGTGCTCCTCCTGGCTGCCCTGTGAGGTCAGTACTCTTACTACCCCCGGATGAGAAAACTGGACCAGAGAGGTTAGGTAACTTCCCTAAGGCCACATAGTTCGTAAGGGGCAGAGGTGAGATCTGAGCCAAGGCCGTCTGGTTCCAGAGCCCATATGCCAAACAGCTGCTCCTCCAACAGGCCTTGACAGTGGATGGGCTGAGGGTGGGGAGGGAAAGGAAACCTGAGATGGCTTCTAGGGTTTAGGCCTGAGGAACCGGGCCAGTGGGGGTGCTGTTCACAGATGGGGATCTGCTAAGGGAGAGACTGGGTTGTTGGGGTGGGGGATCAACAGCTTGCTTTGGACATGTTGAGGTCCAGCCGCCTTCGTCCACTCCTCAGCCTTTTCCTGAACCCACAAAGCAGTCAGTGGTGGAGGGAACCAGAACAATTGTTCTCTGTCTACGTGAACCTCCCTCCCCGGACACTTGCAGGTGTGCGCCTCCCAGTGTCCTTTCATAAAAGGATGTGGGATGGCAACATGTTCAGAAATGCAGTAAACACTGACTGAGAAAAGCAAAGCAAGACCGTCCAAACATTTTTGTTTTTAGGGGTTTTTTTTTGCCTTCGAAATTTCTCATAAGTTATCAGGAATTGGAATGGCACACATGGGCACTTTTCCACAACAAAACAATGTGGAAAAAAAAAAGAGGAGGAGAATGAATGGCAACCTGGGGCTGCACTGTGTTCCCGAGGCGGGGACCCAGCGCTGTTTCAGGGACGGAGGTGGCATCGGGGGAGGACCCCGTCCCCCATCCTCGGAGGCCCACTAGCTGAGTTAGGTCATGGGAACAAGGCTGATGTATCTATTTCAGTGTTTAGTGAGGAGTCATTTGGCTCTGTAGGATGTTAATAAGCATGAACAAAACAAATATTTTTGGTCACATAGGCTTGGGAAAACTAGGTTTATTACAGCTTCTTGAACGTGAGGATGTGCAGCGTGACCCTCCAAGAAGGAGGAGAATTTCCCAAACGTGTTTGATCACAGATGGTCTCTGGGGCTAAGCATCTCACGGCTCAGGCCATGTTTGGGTTTGGGAAATGTCCTCCTTTTCACTCTTGAAGGAAAGTCAGTGGCTCCATTACTCAGAGTTGGATGCTGAAAGTTCCTGGATGTGCAGACGGGAACGCCAGGCCAGGAGTCTCGTAGGGGAGACAGGATAGCAGAGCCGTGTGGCAAGGCGTGGGCCTAAGCACACGCTGTGTGACCATGGCCACGCTGAGGCCCGGTTCCTCGACTATCTGGACAGCTGCGTCGCGGAATTCTGTGAGGACTGATGGCGATAACTCCAAATGCGGACGACCGGCACACGGCAGGCCTCTCTTGAAGCTCCAGGACCTCTGGCAGGCTCCTCGAGACCCTGACTCTCGAGCGTGTGGTCTGCACAGGTCAGAGGGCCCTTCTCACCCCCTGCTAAGCCGGCTGCCCCTCTCCTTGGCAACAGCCCTCCCCAGGTGGCCCGATTCCCTGCCATTATCGGTCTTCTCAAGTGGTCAGCCAGAGGGCAGCCAAGTCTAACCTGGAACTTCAAAACAAGCCCCCCTCGGGCCCGCGGTAATTGTGGCTGACGATGCAATCATGCACCACAGCTTAAATGGCCTGAAAAAACTCCAGGAAGAAAGAGCCAGTGTGCACAGTTTTCTAAATGCATCAGGTTTCTGGAATGCTCCAAGGCTCCTTATCTACTGTAACCATGGCTTCTGCAGTGGCTCAAACACAAGACCTGGCCCTGTATTTCAAGAGCTCCCAACATTTGCTCACCACTCAAGCGTCCGTTCAACACACCGCGACCCATCCCCCTCTCTGGACCCACTTTGGGGCCAGGCATTAGAGCGCAGGAGAGCGGCCAGTCTAGGGAGGAAGGTAGAAAGTAGGTCAGTGAGCACGGGGATGGAGCTACACACAAAGTTCTGGGACAGCAGCAAGGACAAGGGTTTGGTTCACTCCAAAGAGTGGCTCCAAAATCAGCTCACATTTAGGGAGCATTTGGCATGCGCCAAATACTGGGGTAGAAGATTTTTGCATGAATTATCTCAACTCAGACACAATTATGATGCCATTTTACAAAGGAGAAAAGAGAGAATCAGACAGGTGTAGGGAGGTGCCTGAGGCCACACAGCTCTTCAGGGGAGGGCCAAGATTCAAATTTAAGTCATCTGCCTGGGTGGCCTTCAAGACTGCCTGAGCCATTCAATTGAGCAGGCAGTGCCCGTGCCAGAGAGTTCTCTGCAGACTAGAGGAGACGGTCTCTGTGAACACCCTTCCTTAAGCGGGGGCTTCAATCACATGCTCTTTTGTTTCTTCTGTCTCATGTCCTTCCTCTGCCTTGCATGGGCTTCGCTTTTGGTGGGATAAAAGCCTCCTACTTATACACATACCACTCTCAGTTCAGAATTTAGTCAAAATGAGCAAACATGGAGTTCCCAAGGAAGCTTTTACAGCACCCACAATTCCCCACGCCCTGCAGAGATTGGCCTCAGTAACTCTACTGACAGCAATCCTGGAAGACTTCCTGAAGGAGGCCTGCCATAAGGCAGAATCCAAGTGATTATAAAGTGCAGAGCATCCTGTCGAGATGGCGCCTGCAGGCCTGAGCCATTGGTGCAGCAGGGGAAGAATGGGGCAGGAGGATGTGGACAGGGTGCTAGCATGAGATTTTCTCTCCAGAAGAGGCTGGGAGCCTCTTCTTCAAAGGCTCAGAGCTGGCTCCAGGCCTGAGAAACAAAACCACACCTCTCTGTGGGGAGAATCCTTGGAAGAATATTTATGAGACACTGAAACCACTGCCATCAACCCTTTAAAAAATTCCTGTACATGTAATTATGGGTCCAGGGATGAGATTCCCGGATATGGTATTAATTATTTCCCTGAAGCTCACAGTCCCCAGGGACTGCAGACAGGAACACTCTGCCTTCAGGTCTCCTGGGTCTGCCTCTGCCCCCTGCAGACCCTTCCCTTCACGAGCAGGCTGCTGCCTTCCCACCTGCACCCCTGGCCCCTCTGGCCATTCTCCTCCTCTCTCAGCCCTGCTCTGTGCCAGGGAGGCTAGCCCAGCAGATGCAGCACCGGGGCCCCCTTGCTGGCCGCCCCTCACTGGCTCTGGCCAATGAAAGGTGCTAGCAGGAGATGGGAGGGCAGGAGGGGAAGAGGCCAAGGCCTTTCTTGCCCACCCCGCCTTGCTTCGGTGCTGCACCCTCTGCAACCCCAGCTCCTGGCCACAGCCTCTCCAGCAGGGCCCGGCTCTCCCCAGGCTGCAGAAATACCACTTCCTCTCCTGGCCCCTTCAGACCTGGCTGGTTTGGGCTCCACCCCCAGGTGGCCTCAACATCTCTTGTTTGTTCCCTTAACCCTGACTGCTTCACTTCTACTCAACAATTCCTTCATTAAAGGCTCTTTATTTAGACCATCTGGAATGAATTCTACTTTCTGATGAGGATCTGACAAGAAGCAAATCGGGAAGAGAGTCACAGTATTTTGGGCCCACGGCCACAAACTTGGTAAGGAGTAAACTTGTCACCACCTCGCTGGTGTGTCCCCGCATTCTGTGCCATGTGCGGGCACTGGAGGTGCAGGAGAGCTGGGCAGGGGAGGGTGCCCCGTGGCCAGCCAGGAGTGCCTACTCCTGTGCCACTGTCCTCTTGTCCCACCATCCCTGCACTGTGTGTGTCTGTGTGCGTTTCTGTTTTTCACTTTAGTCCAAAACAAAAACACCACACTACTCACATCCTTGATCAACAAAATATTAGAAAGAATAATAGAGATTTTCCAATCTATCATTCATTCACCAAATCTGCCCTGAGAATCTTCTGTGTATCAAGCCCTGAAAAAGAAACCTCAGTGCAGAAATGAATGTTTACATAAGACACATCCCTGCCTTTGAGCACTGCCAGAATATTGAGCCTCATATTTCTATTGAGCGACCAAGGAAACCTTCTGCCCTAGAATAAAGATAACCTGCCCCTCATCCTCCCCTCCCCACTGGTTTATCTGCTAGGACACAGGCAGCCAGCCAGCTCGCCAGACAGACACACACACACACTCCAGCCCAATGACCAGGAATTCCCACCCAATGCCACAACAATACCATTAATAATTTACACTGTTTTAGACCCAGATTCGGGGGGATGAATGGAATCTGCACAGAGCAGAGGGCCTGCGTCCACACAAGTCCTTTATTTTCCTCAAAAGGACCTAATCAGTATTTCCTTTGTGAAATGAATAACAGCATTATAGCAAGAGCGCCATGCTTTGCAGGCATGTTCCTTGTTTTCATTCCACCATGGTCATGGAGCACTTGGTCTGTGCCCAGCCTGCCCTTGATCCCTGGACTTCAGAGTTTCTCCATGTGCGGTCCTTCCCTCCAGGCAGGGGTGCCCACTTCCCTGTGCCGCTTGTCATCCTCACCTGTCTGCTGACTCTTCCAGATCCCGAGCTCCTGGTCTGTGACTCAGGAGGTCTGAGTTTCGGTCTCAGTCTATCCCTGACTCACGTCCTGCATGAGCATGCACACACCACTTCCTCGTTTTGGCCCTTGGACTTCCCACCTGCATGGTGAGGCGTTAGAACGGATGGCCAGGAGGAACCCGGAGTGAAAAGTCACTGCATGTTCCGGAGCCCCTTGTCACTGAGTGATGAAGTGGGCTGCACAAGAAAGGGTTGCAGCCCAGAGTGGTAGCGCAGAGAATGGAAGGCGAGGCGTGAGAGTGAGTTCACTCTACCTGGTCCAGTGGTTTCACCCTGCATGCACGTTGTAATCATTTCAGGAGCTTTTAGGAGTCCTGAGGCCCAGGTTACTGCTAAGACCAATCAAATCAGCATCTCCAGGGCTGCAACCCAGGCATCGGAATTTTCAAAGCTTCCTTTGTGATTCAAATGTGCAGCCAAAATTAAGAACCACTAATCCAAGTTCACTGTCAACACTTTGGGTAACTGCCACCAGATAGCCAATAATGTCCATTTAGAACATGCGCTTTAGATCGGGAGGGGAAGAGATGTTTCAGTCACGGAAAACTGAAAGAAGCTAGGTTATTAAACACTCTCTATTTGGGCCTTATCTACAAAAATGTAATCCCCTATTAAGATGAGAGCATATATGGATTAACTTCTATAATCAAAAATGTAATTAATAACCCAGTTAGAACAAGATTTTGAAGAGCTAATAATCCCTAAGTACAAATTACGTGCTCTCATTAAAAATCTGTTACAAACTCCACTTATTCAACAAATAACCCCTTGTCTAACAATTTGCTTTACTTTAGAGTTATAGAAAAACATATTTTCCCCCTAACCTTTGTGATTCTCCCCCTAGAGCTTTTCAAAAGTCCTGATTCATAGCTTCAGCCTGTCGCCAGCACTTTTCCTAACACCACTTCCCTTAGTGTGGGAACACAGGCTCCAACTGTCCCTCCTCCCTCCAGGTCGCCCCACACCTGCGCGCCAACTCCCATTTGCCAGGCGGGACTGTGAGTACCTGCTGTGTCTCTATCAGACAGCACAGAACAATCCCACTCAAAAGATAGCATAGTATGTTCTTTTCTCCTTAGATTATTCTAAAATCACTTACTCAGATTCTTTCCATTATAGAATAATGAAAAGAAGACACACTTTAGAATCAGATAGCTCTGGCCTGAAAATTTAACCACAAGAGTCCAGAACCAGACACACAAATGTGTAGTCACCTGATCTATGACTAGGATAACCCTGCAGTGCAGTGGGGGAAAGGTGGCCTTTTCACTAGACGTTGCTAGGTCAATTGGTTGTCCATATGCAAAAAGATAGACCTTGACCTCTATTCCACACTACACACAGAAATCAATTCCAAATGGACTGCAGCCCTAAATCTAAACAGTAAAACAATAAAGATTTTACAAGAAAACCTAGGAGAATATCTTCATGACCTTGGAGTAGGCAAAGTTTTCTTAAACAAATCATAAAATATTCTAACCATAAAGGAAAAAAAATTGATAAACTGAACTTCATCAAAATTAGGAACTTCTCTTGATCAAATGACATAACTAAGAGTAAAAAGACAGGCCACAGAATGGGAGGAGATATTGACAATACCTGACAAAAGGTTTATGCCAGAATATATAAAGAATTCCTACAAATAAACAAGAAAAAAAGACAATCTGATTTTAAGAAGTTGAATAGGCACTTCACAAAAGAGGATATGCCAATGGCCAATAAGCACATGAAAAGGTGTTCTACTTCACTAGTTCCTAGGGATAGGCAAATTAAACCACAATGAGACATAACTGCACAACCACTAGAATGTCTAAAATGAAAAAGGTAGTTGTTAGAGAATACACGACCTTGGAGTAGGCAAAACAATCAGAATTCTCGATATGCCTCTGGATATCAGTAAAATCACTTTGGAAAACTGTCTGGCAGTACCTACTACATCAGAAGATATATATATATATATTCTTTCAACCAGAAATTCCAATCCTAAAACCAAATTAGTATCAAAAGACATTCACAGGAATATTCACTGAAGCACCATTTGTAATAGCCCCAAACTGGAAAGTAACCAAATGTCCACCAACAGTAGAGTGAATAAATAAATTATGTATACTCACAAAAGGCAATACTATGCAGCAGTGAAAATGAATAAACTACAACTACATGGAACAACGTGGATAAATCTCACAAACATAAAGCTGAGTTAAAGAAGTAGGCACAAAAGAATATATGCTCCATGACTCCATTTATATTAAATTATAAAATAGGTAAAGTTAATTTATGGTATTATAAGTCTGGATAGCAGTTCACTTTGCAGGAAAGAGGAGAGAGAGATTGAAAGGGGGATCATAATCTTATTTCATGGTTAGAGTTCTGATTGCATGGGTATGTTAATTTTATGAGAAATTTACTGAGCTATACACTTATGAGTTGCATACTTTTCTTTATGTACATTACACATCCATAGAGAGTTTACACACACACACAGACGCACACACACAAACTTGGCTGCTCCACCTTTTAACTATGTGTGACCTTGGGCAAGGCATTTAATCTATCTGGTATTGTTTCATCTTCTGTAAAACTTGGAATTATAATACCACTTATCTTGCAGGGTTGTTACAGTATGAAAGGGGGAAAAAAGCACGTATTCACACATATATAGCGTCTGGGACACATAGCATACACTCCATAAGTGAGTTTCAAACTTCCTTCCTATTGGAACTCTCTAATAATCTTTTATGACCCAAGACTTAGTCTCTTTCCCCTGCATACATTAAAAAATAAACATGTGGTGCTTGTTTTTCCATTCTTGAGATACTTCACTTAGTTGAATGGGCTCCAGCTCTCCCCAGGAGGGATGGGTATATTCACACCTAATGGGTGCGGTGCACACCATCTGCGGGATGAACATGCTTATAGTTCTGACTCGGGTGGGGCAAAGGTAATATATGTAACCTAAACATTTGAACCCCCATAATATTCTGAAATAAAAAATAAATAAATAAAATAAATAAACCCAAAACAAACCAAAACATCACCAAAACAGAAGATGTTTTGAGTGTGAAAGGCAGTACAAGGCCTTTCACAAATAGTCTTGAAATTTTGGGGGAGTTTATATTTGGGTAATCACCACCCCCACCAAGGTTAGAACCAGGCATGGGCCACAGCAACAGGGATGTGAGATCCAGGTTAGTCCAGAAATAGGGACAGTGGGGACCGCACTAGGATTATGGAAAGAATGCAGTGGGATGCCATGAACCAATATGGCAGCCACAAGCTCTTTCCTTCTAACCACACATGGGCTGAGATTTTCAGCAACAAAATTCTTCACAGACCAAACCAAACCAAACAAACAAACAAAAAAAACCAACCAAAAAAAAAAAAAAAAAAACACTCAAGGAAAACCACTTTGTTGCTTTACAGCAAGTGCCAAGTCACAATGTGAGAAAATGCAAGTTACAGAAAACATGAGATTCCCAGAAAATAAACTTGAGATTACTGTACCAGGAATTGGAAACCAACCACTTCCTGCCACACCTTCATCTCCACCCCCAATAGATCGGAGAGGGCGTCCTCTGGCATGCACATGGGTGATGTCTCCCAGGCCACTTACTTGGTGCCTTAATTCTTTCATTCGCCCAGCAAATATTAACTGAGCACCAGCGGATGGCTGGCCGGCCTTGTGTTGACTGGACACAGGGCATCCAGAGAAGAATGAGCTGTGGTCACTGCCCTCGTGGAGTTTACCATCTGTGGAGGGTTCCAAGAGGTAAATGGGGAAGCATAGTGCAGGGTGTTGCATGCTAGAATGGGACAAAATACAAAGGACTCAGGAACTAGAGAGGAGAAAACACCTTCCTAGAGAAGGGGACAGCTGAGCTAAAGCTGGATGGAGTTAGACGTGGGCATTCTCAAACAGAGGGGTAGTGCGAGAAAAACCCAGAAATAAGAAAGCAACATTTGACGTTGCTGGACAGAGAGAAGAGACAAGAAGACCCAGGCAAAGAGGCCAGAGAGGTTGGCAGCACCAGATCCAGGCGGGCCTTCCGTGGACTCTGTCGTGTAGAGATGCCCAGAGATGAGTGTTTAATGGGCTTGTGCTCGGGGCCGCCACCGCTGTTTCCGAGCAGCACCCCAGGTGGCTCTAGCATGCAGCCAGCATTGAGAAACACTGCTTATAGTCTGGGTGTCTGCAAACTACGGGCCTGGGGCCAAATCTGTTTCTGTATGGCCTGAGAACTGGGAATGGTTTTCACAGATAAATATTTGCAATCAATTTCGTGGTTGGGAACATGAACTCTAATTAAGCAAACACCAATTTGAACCCCAATCAGGCCAAATGTTATCCCCCAAAAGAGAAGTTTGATTTTTCTCATCAGTAGACCTGTATCACAGAAAGTACTCAATTATTACAATATTTTGAATTTTATCAATAAAAGATTTGTGAAAATGTGTTTTCTCTCTTACATAAGTACTCGCATCATATCCTCCATTTTGCCTCTTGGACTGCAAATCCTAAAATATTTACTATCTGGCTCTTACAGAAGAGTTTTGCCGACCCCCGCTCTAGCTGATGGGGAACAATTGCCCAGTTTTGAGCAGGAGAGGTGGGCAGGAAACCCAGTCCTCAGAGATTAGAGGAGGAGGAGACATGTGCAGGGCTTGGTGGCTGATGGACTTGGGAGGTGAGGGCAAGAAAGGAGTCCAGGAGACCTTCTTGGGACCACCAAAGACCAGACAGAGCCACTTCCCCATCCTGTGGGAGGGGTACCCCAAGGACCATTCCAGCACAGTTAGTGGGAGATGAGACTGGGGCTTGCTCTGTCACCCAGGCTGGAGTGCAGTGGTGCCATCACCCCACTTATTCTTCACAGCTCTTGGCGACAGTTCCCTTCCTGGCACCTCCGTGCATATACAAGAAAGCGCAAAGAACCAAATTGTGTTTTAATATCCTTTGGTTCCCTGAATCCCAAGTACCACCTCTATGACAGTCAAGGAAGATACTATTGTCCCCATTTTATAGATGGGAAGCCAGGGACCACAGAGGAACTGAAACTAGCCAGTGACACACTACTAGGAAAGACAGGATGATTCAGAGTCTTTCTGCTCCCCCTCAAAGTGCTGACAGGTTCCCTAGACCACTGGCTGCCCCACTGTTCTCAGAACGCTCTCTTTGTCTCTGTGCCACTTAAGTCCCCAAGCCTTCATGCAAGCTCCTGGAGGCCAGCACCTGTGAGACCCTGGGCTCCAGACCAGTCAGTCCTGGGTTCAAATCCTGACTCCACCATGTCCTTTACCACTCAGAGCCTCAGTTCCTTCACCTGGGATATGGGGGCTGAAACTGTACCTTATATGGTTGTTAAGAGGCTTAAACAGGATAATATGAAGTGCTTAGTACAGAGCCTAGCACGTGGTAAGTGCTCAATAATGCATGTTGTCTTCTTAGGATGGTTCCCTCTAAGTAGCCTTAATTTTTCTTTGCTTGAGCCGGACATATACAGAGAGGCAATGCCATTAAAAGTGTGAACTCCTGGCCGGGGGTGGTGGCTCACGCCTATAATCCTATCACTCTGGGAGGCCGAGGTGGGTGGATCGCTCAAGGTCAGGAGTTCGAGACCAGCCTGAGCAAGAGCAAGACCCCATCTCTACTAAAAATAGAAAGAAATGATCTGGCCAACTAAAAATATATATAGAAAAAAATTAGCCGGGAATGGTGGCGCATGCCTGTAGTCCCAGCTACCCGGGAGGCTGAGGCAGTAGGATCGCTTGAGCCCAGGAGTTTGAGGTTGCTGTGAGCTAGGCTGACACCACGGCACTCACTCTAGCCCAGGCAACAAAGTGAGACTCTGCGTCAAAAAAAAAAAAAAAAAAAAGTGTGAACTCCTGAGCCAAAATGCTGGGGTCTCAAGCCTGGCTCTGCCACGTACTAGCTGTGTGAACTTGGGTGAGTCACTTATAAAAATAGTTGCTACCTGCTACTATAGTCATGAGAATTCAATGAGTTAAAATACATAGGGCATTTGGAACAGTGCCTGGCAATAGTAAGTGTTCTACAAGTGTGAGCTATTGCTATTGTTTTACAGTTATTTTGATTTTCCATGGCAATTTTAACATGAGGCCAGTTACTGGGATCCAGCAGACCCTGTGCCAACAGTAGGCCTGCTGATGCATTTACTCACCCGCTGTTTTTTAGGCCCTCCTCAGGGCCTGATCTGTGCTGGACTTGGGGTGCCAAGTGGCACGAGTCTCCCCCAGCATACCTGAGGTCCTCACCTGCTTGCGAACTACTGAACACTGGCTTATACAGCCTTACACGGGCAATCGTCATCTCTCTGTGGGTTTACATAGCGAAGTAGCAAATATTAATCACGTGGAGCCACAAGCCCTTAGCAATCCTGACACTCAAAAAATTCTAAAACCAAAAGGTTGTTTTGTTTTTTTAGCAACCCCATTTGATGGCAAAACCTGACATGAAGTGATGTGAAGCTATTTATTCTTTATTTTTCCCACTTTGTGTGAATAGCCATACATTTAGCTGCAGAAAAATTAATGGCTTTGATTATGGAACACTGCCCCAGACTCTGCCAGAGCTATTACATAATATACAGTACATGCACCCTATTTTCTTTCAAAATTCTAAAAACATACCAAGTTCCAAAATACATCTGACCCCAAGGGCTTTGGATGACAGACTGTGGACATGCATTTATTACTTCCATGGTACAGCTATAATCATTTCTATTGTTCCCTTCAACCAAAAGATACAGAAAATTGGTGTTTGCCCATAACCAAATTACGTTTTATTTCTCTTGGAAAAAAAAATCAATATATTGTTGAGATCCAAGAAACAAAATTGGCTTTCCGTTTTTTATGCAGTTGATATTGCAAAAAAACATTTACTTATAACCAACACAGATTCCATCAGCCTGTTCTCAGACAGAAAAATCCAGCTCTTAGGTCAAGGACAGCCAACATCCACAGTGGCTTAGCCCCAGGAACACCGCAGGATGGGAGGATGGGTGTGGAGAGGGAGCAGGGTCTCTCAGAGCAGAAGCCGTAATCCCCTGTCTTACATCCCTAGATAACC
>CM052438.1:133089906-133201585 GCA_028533085.1 Varecia variegata | reverse complement strand
CCGAGGCCTGCTCGGGCCAGTCTGGACTTCGCCCAGGGCAGTGAAGTGCAGACGGCTGTCTGGCTCTGGCAGTCCCAAGTTGGAGGATGCAGCAGAGTGAGAGCAGGCCTAAAGGAAGGGTGAGGCTGAAGGAGGGGGCCAGACAAGAGAGGGGGGCCAGACAAGAGAGGGGGACCAGCCTTGGCAGAGGCCTCAGACCTGTTCTCTGAAAGCCAGGAAGTGAGAATCAAACCCTGGCTCCCCGCAACTTGGGGTGCGGCAGAGTGAACGCAGCACCTCACCTGCAGAAATGTCCACAGACTCACTAAACCCTGGCTCTCCCGAGATTTGGCCTACACTGTCTGCCACGTTCAGTAACAGTCAGTGCTTGCTACCCGTGAGGGTTCTCCCCAGAGCAAGAGTGAGCTCCTGAATGCAATTCGAGCCAACAGCATTTGCAGAGTGTCTGGTTCTCTTGAGCATCCTCTGAGCCCTCTGGGGACATGAGGAGGGTGATGAGCTGCCCTGCAGCTCCCAGAGGTTGGAGGCACAGTGGGAAAGAGCCAGGTTTGAGGTCAAAGTCCCAGGTTCAGGTCCTCTTCCTCTGTCACCTCCTCACTGTATGATTTTGAGCAAACTGCTTTTTAAAAAACCTCAGTTTCGGCAGCTATAATAGGGCTGATTGTGCCACCTACCCTTAGGATTATTATGAGAATTTAATGTGATAGTCACTGTCTCGTGACCTGTAAAACACCACACAGAAGTATTATTTTGTTTAAACACTAATATGTGACAACTATTGGGGATTGAATTGTGTTCCCCAAAAGCCATGGTGAAATTCCAATCCCTGGTACCTGCAAATGTGATCTTGTTTGGAAAGAAGCCCTTTGCAGATATTATTAAGGTGTAAGTTAAGGTGAGGTCCTACTGGAGTAGGGCGGGCCCTTCATCCAACATGACTGGTGTCCTTATGGGATGAGAGGAAGACACAGAGACAGACACACAGAGCGGGGAGAACGCCATGTGAAGACACAGACAGCCACATGAGGACAGAGGCAGAAACTGGGGTTATCAGTTGCAAACCAAGGAACACCAAGGATTGTCAGGAGAAAGACATGGAACAGATTCTGCCGCTGGAGCCCTCAAGAAGGAGCCAACCTTGCTGACACCTTAATTCTGAACTTCTAGCTGCCAGAACTGTGTGAAGATAAATTTCTGTTGTTTCAAGCCATTCTATCTGTGGTACTTTGTAATGGCAGCCCTAGGAAGCTAATACACCAACCAAGTCACCACACAGAAAGTGCACTCAACAGACAACGGTGTTGCGGCACAGAGAACGAAGCACTTAGTTCCTCCCCCGAATGCCTGCATCCTTTGCCATCTCTTTACATCAGCCATGTGCCTTCCTACCCTGGACTCCATCGATTCTGACTTGTCAGCAAGATAACTTCTGGAAATGAGCCTTACAGGTACTGACCACCATTTTCTCAAACTGATATATCCAATAATAACTGAGCACCTCCTGTGTGCCAGGACCAGGCACTGAGGATAGAGAGGTGAACCACGCAGACTCCAGTCTTGACTGCATGGAGTTCACAGTCCAGATGCAGGAAACTTTGAACAAGAAATTGCGACCAGGAACATGTTCTTGGAGTGGGCCTGGCACAGAGGCTGCTCTGAGGAAATGCAGCAGAAGCCTAAAACATACCCCGCTCAATCCGTCAGCAGCTCCATGCGGACAGACTCACACCAGTTCCAGAAGGCCACAGGCACGCAGCTCAGGTCCTTCTGTGACTCCCAGTGGCTACAGCATCAGGTTCCAACTCCTTGGGCTTCATTCAGAATTCCCCCCTATCCCTTTCTGGACATTTCTCACCTACTCCTCCTTTACAAACACTTTATATTCACTCCGGTAAACAGACAGGCAACACGGGCCTTCGGGAAGCTTGAGTTAGAATCCTGGCTCTACTATATTGGGGCTCTGTCCTCAGGATACAGAGGTTACTAAGACATATTTGTCCCTGCTCTTGAGCAGCTAAAGAGCTAGTTAGAGCTCCTTGGCCTCACTTTGCTCATCTGTAAAATGGAGGCAATAATATTAGTCTTACTTTACAGTCAGTGTGAGGATTACAGGTGTAGCAAGTATCCGGCACTCAGCAGGGATGCGATAAACACCAGGTCCTCGTGCGTTTATTTTCTTGGCCATGTCTTTGGTCAGACCTTGCCCTGCCTATTTGCTTTCCTTTCATCACCACTTCTCCATGGCCAACACATTTTTAAGACTCGGATGAAATCCTGATCCTTCTGTAAGCTTTTCTTGAACAGCCTAATCTCTCCTTAGAATTCCAACCTCCCCAACTGTATGAATCTGAATACTCTCCCCAGTTGTAAGGTCCAATTAGGCATCTTTTCCTTTGTGTCTTACCCCATCCTTATTCCTTGCCTCTCACGGTTCTTTGTATCACACTTCACATCTAGTTCTTGTTCAAGGAGTATCGATAGATTGGTTTGCTGATTGCTTCGTTAGTACGAGCCCAAGAAAAATGGAGAAAAAAAGGTCATGCAAAACTCATCAAGTATTGGGCCACTTAGGAGCCAGCCCTTCCTAAAAATGGAGACAGGAGGACCATCCTTAACAGGAGCCCAGTGATCCCCAGACCTCAATGGCCTCGTTGCTTCTGCTTTCCTGGCTCCCCAAGCAGCCCAGCTGTGCACAACGTTGTGGGGCCCCTTCCACCCCAGGTGAGGAAATGGCTGCCAAACTGCAGCCCTAATTGGGAGCAGGCAGGGGAAGGGCTGGGGACAATCGCCCGAGCGTCTGCCTCCCCTCCTTTTGTGCTCTTCCCAGCCCTTTGCACACACAGGGTTCCCTCCTCTAACACCTTAGCTGCCATGTGAGTTGTATTTAGCTCATGGTAGTTTTGAGCCCGGGGCCTCGAGAAGCACATGTAACTCACATCTCTTTACCTTGAGCCTCCTGAACTATTTTTCAAGTTGCATATAACTCACACATAGAAAACAATAAAAAATGACAAAAGTTTCATTAAATTAGAAAGGATTGTTTTGTTTTCGAAGTTTTTATTCTATTTTTGTAATAAAACACCATGGCCCCAGGGAAAAATCTTTTTTTTCCAGTGTGGCCGTCAATGTACTAACCTTCAGGCAGGTGGCTGCTGGGCTCCTAAGCCCTCTCCTCTCTGGTTCACACTCCACAGCGCCCTTTAATCTCCCAGGGCAGCTAGAGGAAAGGAGCTTGAATAACTTCGTGAGTCACCAAAGCCGAAAAAGAGAGACTCAGAGGAAAGCTGCTTTCTGGGTCTGCCAGGGCAATCGTAAGGGAGCCTGGGCCATTGTCCTTGATGAAGGACTCTGCCTTTCATTTCTTCTTTCACTGAGCTTTCCCTGAGCACTGTGCCAAGGGGCTTCAGAACCTAGTCCAGGACACAGGAGCTTCGGCAGGGACTTGAGAGTTCAGATGGCAGACCTCTGTGCCTCGGCAAAGGAAGTCACAGGCTCTGGCTAGACGTGTTGGAGAAGGGTCCTCCAAGGGCTGGGATTCAGAATAAAGCAGGTGCTGAGAAGGCACAGGCCGTCCTGGCTAGTCATGGCGGGGATGTAAAATTCACAGCAGCCCACTTCACTGCCCTGGGCAAAGTCCAGACTGGCCCAAGCAGGCCTCGGGCGCTCCCATCCTCTGGCCCCAACACCCTTGTGTCCAGGCAGTGTGCACATTGATTTTTATATATGATTTTATTTCATCCTCAAAATAGCCCTAGGATGTAGGTTTAATTGTTGTTAACATCCCTATTTTGCGAATGAAGAAACCAAAGCCCAGGGGCCTGAGTAACCTGAATAAGGCCAGAAAGCCTGCAAGTGGCAGAATCGGGATTCTAACCCAGTTCTGAGTGACCCAAAGCCTGCCCCTCTACCCACGTGCTACAGTGGCCTGGGGAGGGGGTGGGGAACAGATGTGCCACTCTTCTTTCTTCCTTGGACACTGTTTCCTGAGTTAACCTGCTATGCTCAAATTTTGGGCATCAGAATAATGCCTTTCTGGGCCAGAGGTAGGCACCACTCATGGTCAGTAAGGAAAGACATCCAGTAACTAGACAGAGCTTAAGATTCAGCAGAGAGTGCAAATGGCTGGGGTGTTTTGAAGGCCATTCAGGTCTGGGGGTCACAGGACTTCTCTTGAGGATGGTTTTCTTATCTCAGAGTTTTTAGGGAGGGCTGGCTGCTGAGTGGCCCAAAACTTGGGGAAGCTTGACTTTTTTTTTCCCTCTTCCTTTTTCAGGGGCTTGCAAGTAATCAGCAAACCAATCTACAGATACTGCCAACTGGAGGCTGCATGGTGGGGAGTTAGAAGGAAAACAGTCTAGCATTTAAAAATACTGACTCCATGCCCCATGCAAGTCCCATTTATATGGGGTTTCTCATTAAACGCTCGTGACAGCCTTGCACAGAAGGTATTATTATCATTTCCAACGAAAAAAATTAAGACTCAGATTCGTTTTAAGATTAATGAACTTATATAATATGTGTTTATTTCTATTTATCCCAACTTACACAAAAAAAATTATAAGGAGTCCAGTGCAGACAGAAGGTAGAAAATCTGGAATGTGGCCCAAGGCTTCTCTCTCTTTCCTGTGCTTTGGAGCACCCCATCACATGTGTCCTCTAACCTAGGACACCCCCCATGGGTTCAAGATGGGACTCAATATGCAAAGGTTTGATTTACCTGTGAACTTTCAGAAGCAGCAGACAATTAGGGGTGGGGGCGTCTCACCTGGGTGAGAGTTCGGTTAGGGGCTTTTGAAGGTCAGCAGTGTTTTTCCAGACTCACCTCTTGGGGTCCTGAGAGAGAGCTGCCACTGCCACTCACAAACTGCATGACCCTGGTCAGATCATTTAACCTCCCCATGCTTTTGTTTTCGCATCCATCCACATCGCGGGGATATTCCCAGTAGTTATTCCTCCTCACTGACAGGGCTGTAAGGGCAGCGAGTGGGGAGAGCGACGTAAACACACTTGTAAATCATAAACCGCTGCATTATTGTGAGGTTTTATTTTCATTCTGACTGGGGTTGCGGTGCGGACATAAACAGTGTGGACCCAGTACAGCCTAACCTTAAGGAGAGTATACTCGGGGCTGATTGCAGGATTTCTTCAACTGTATTCAATAAACGTATTTTGTGTACCTGGTTCTTTGATAGAAGACTAGCCAGACAGATACAGAAAAAAAAATCAGGCCATAGTGTGTTAGGTTCTAGAACTGAGATGGAAGACAGATGCAGCGTGCTGGGGGCCCAAGGACAGGCTGGCAGAGTGGACCCTGTACAGAAGGGAAGGGGCTGATACCTGGACTGAATCTTAAAGAATAAGTAGGATTTGGCCAAGTGGGCACAGAGAGGCAATCCAAGCAGAGGCAACAGCATGGCAAAGGCACCGAGGCCTGAGCGGGATCACATGCAGGGGGAAGTGTGGAGGTTCAGCACGGGGGAATGGGCCTCGCAGGGTCTCCTGGGCCCAGCAAGCCTGGCTCCATCCTTCATCAGGAAGGGACAGGATTTACTCAGCAGTGAGACGTCACCGCAACTGCCTTGCATGACTTTTCACAGGCAGAAGCATGAAAACACCCCAAATCTCGCCATCCCAAAGGATTCCCAGCATTGCTTTTGCCATTTCTCACTCTGATTTGCTAGCAATTTCCTGAAGGCAAAGCAATCCACCCGGGCACGCAATCTGAGTTCCAACTGTTTTAGTGAGCAGAAATCTACTGGTTCCATATTCTTCTCTGGGGAAAGAGCCGACTGAAATGAGTAGTTGTTTCCCACATTTACATGCTTATTTTCTTCTCTCTTGAAACACTGGCATACAAGGCCTAATTTGTTAGGCTGCAGAGAAAAATTGTGGCCCCTGCTACCCCTGAAGAAAGGGGGTAGGAGGAGAAAGGACGGGGGGTGGGAGGGCAATATTTTCTGCTTTGTCAGAGCAATAAAAAACTTTGATTCTTGGGAATTTGAGGGGACTTAAAGTTAGAAGGGAATGCAGAGGTGATCTTCTTTTATATGCTTCCCAAGGCAAGACTCCCTTATAAAACCGCCTGGCCAATGAGCTGGCAAGTCTTCGCTTGAATACGTTTGTTTATCAATTTGATGATTTGATGGGTCCTACTTCTGGTGGAAACACACACATTGCGCATCAAGAAGGAGAGGGGGAGAGAGGGGAAAATGTGGAGTTTTGGAAACAGACCTAGAGTCAAATTTGGCACCTCTGGTCACATAGATTGAGTTGCTATGACCTTAGGCAAGACATTCAAACCCTCTGAGTTCTCTCCTCTGTAAAGAGTGGGTTATAAAACCTTCCTTGTTGGGGCTGTCATGAGGATTAAGTGGAATCACGTATATAAAGTGCCCGGCAGAGTTTCCTGGCACACAACCAGCACTCGATAAATGGTAATTATGATTATCTCATTAGCCCAAACTCCCACCCAAGGCAGAAATCCTTCTTTAAACAACCCTGACAAACTAGAGAGCTATCAGGTCTCTGCTAGAATAAATATTTGTTGATTGATTTGGTAATCAGTTGATTCTAAATACCTGGGGTACACCACACACACACACACACACACACACACACTCTCTCTCTCTCTCTCCAGGATCACTTCCCCTGGTCCTCCCTGTGAGGGGGACACTTTATTAACACGAGCATATCCCTCTCTGCTGGGTGACACTCAGTGGTTAAATTCCCATCACGGAGCCCGAATCTAGTCACTGCCTCTCTTCTTCAGCCCATGGTCTGCCTCCTTAACCAAGTTTTTTTTAACCACACAGACTCCTTTGAAGAATTTCCCAGGAAACTGCACATGCATGGAACAAATTGCCTACAACGTCAGGAGTGTCGCAGGCCTCGTGAAGGTCTTTGTGCCTCCAGGCTAAGCTCCACTACGCTGGCACCTGACCAAAACAAGTCTCTGAAACTGCAGACATTGTTCCCGCCCGCTCCTCCCAGTGTTCCTCCCATAACTTCACAAGAGGAATGCAGTGCTGGGCTCCAGCTCTGCAGTCAGCAGACCACGGTACAAATTCCAGTTTCCCCACTAGTGCATCTTTAAGCCTCAGTTTCCTCATCTACAAAATGGGAATATAATAGTACCTGCCTCCTAGAGCTGTTGTCACCGCTGAAGTGACAGTGCGTGTTGATGCTTAGCACAGGGCCTGGCACAGAGTAAACACAGCATTGGTTTGCTATTGTCATTTTTCTCCCTATGACACCTGTTCCCTTACCCTCTTCCTTGCATGGCATGACACTTTGCCATTGTTCCACTTACAAAGCTGCTCTAGAATGTACACTCAGCTCCAGACAAGGGCTGCAGACAGTCCTGAGTGCTGTGTCCTAGGTGTCAGGCAGGGGGTGCTCTGCCCAAGTCAGCCTTGAGAGGGAGAGTTGCGACCATATGCCACAGGGGCTCTGGCTGGTATTTATAAGGTTTTTGATTACTAAAAATAAGAAAAATTTAAACCATTGATTTAAAAATCAGTGATTCAATAGATTTTAAAAAATTAACCAAGGGTCTTGGGGACAGGAAATAATAAAAAGGGATCCTTGGAGGTGTAAAATTTGAGAATTCTAACGTTCTTCCCGTTTGGCTTTCCTGCCTCCTTCTTTCTCTCTCTCCCTTTTAAAGAACAAACATGCATTGAGCGGTTACCCGTGTAGGCCTTGTGCTAGGCACGGGGGAGACGAGATAGGTAAGTCGTGGTTCCTGCCCCCGAGGAGCTCACAGTCTAATGAGGGAGCAGACTTAGGAAACAACACGCTGCAACAAGTCCCCCAGCAGGGTAGGCACAGGCTAATGCCAGAGCCCCAGACTCAGTGTGGGACACAAAGGAATAAGGGACACATCCCACAGTCGATACTTAACTTCAGACCTTATAGCCATTTTTATTAGACATTGTTGCTGGTTATCAAAGTGAAATATATTTTTTGCAGGTGATTGGAAAGCACAGTGGTGTCAGAAAAAGAGAACATCAACCATTATCTCACCACTAGAGGCAACCACTAATACATTCCAGAGCATCTCTCTATCATACCACCCAAGCATTTAACATAAATGAGCTCATTACGTCTATGCATTTGATAAGCTGCCCTGTCCATTTAACATTGAAACATAAGCATTTTTCCATCAAGCTCAGTCCCAAAAAGTGACCCCTGGATCTCTGATTTGGGGGACCAAGCCCAGGAGCCAGGGCTGGCCTAGAGCAGAGATGACCAGCTGGGTTTCAGTGAGCAGGCGAAGAAGTCAGCAGTGCCTGAGGAGCATCCCACCCAGGGAGGAATGCTGGCGATGGCTGGAGAGCTGGACATGATGCTCAGGAGGCAGTTCAGGCCTAGAGGGTCCTCAGCACACCGGTGGTAGTTGACGCCATGGGGATGGATGAGATCCCTCAGGGAGGGTGTGCAGGGTGAGAAGAGAGATGACTAGGGTAAGGTCCCTGCCCTCTAGAAGCTCACAGTCTAGTTGTGTTCATGTGCAAGTCATCTACCCCCAGCTAGATTGTAAGCTCCTTGAGGGCAGTTACCACTTCACACACAGCAGTGCCTCGCCAACCATGGGGGTGAGGTTTCTGAAAACCCCTGGGGCAGGAGAAGTCAGGCTCGAGGAATTTAGGACCTTACTGGGGAAAAAACAGGGTTAGGGGAATGAAGTCACCAGTGAACGTGTGAAATCATCGTATTTTTACATTGACATAAAGAAAAATGATAACAACAGCATAGTCAAAACATGGAATGTCAATGACATATTATCAACATACTCTCAATCTAACAAAATATACTTTACAATATATTTTCATTTACCATCCATCCCTTTAGTAGAGCTCACCCCTTCACAGCTTTAACAGTATGCTTAGAAACGTATTTTTGCATTGATGGAAAAAAATACACTAGCTAAGAGTCATTTTCTTCTCTCTGTTTTTACATCCAGTTCAATGCATTTTGTTTTTTAAGTCTCTAGGCTACTGGCTGCTGTCTCTGGGTCCCCCCTGCAAGTGCAGGCACACACCCATATCCTAACAGGCGGGAGTGTGTTTCTGCAGTCCGATCCACACCGCCCACCCCACCTCACTGCAGATACCTCTCCTCTGCTTAGCTGCCACTTCCGCTACTCTCCTCTTCCCAACCACTGGGAAGATTTCACCAGTTCCCCACAGGAATGAGCAGAGAATCCTTGCATTCTCCATGCCTTCTGAAAGAGTATGCCAACATGAAGCTGTCAGCATTAGAATCTGGTATCTTTCTTTGGTAGACCCTAGTTTACTCACTAGCTCATAGTAGGTACTTGAAGAATTCTCATTGAACTGAGCAATTTCCTAGCCCAAAGTAAAGGATGTAGATTTTTCATTCTCTCTCACTCTCTCTACTCACTGCGCCAAATGAATATTAAACCTTCACACAGCATAGATATTGAAATATTTGTAGGCACATTTAATTTTCACTTCTGGCAGGTCATGATGACAAGAAGCAACTAATAGATGCCATCTATCTGTACTCATGAAGGCAACTTTGAGTTCCACATGACATGCTGTCAATAGACTCAAAAGATATGACCCTTTAGGTAAAGGAATTCTCCATCTTTTCCAGTCAAACAACTCTGATAAAACAAAAGACCTACTAACCATTCCCCCATGCACATTGTGACACGAAAGGTTATCACCTTGACTAATTAGGAGGACTGGCACTGTTTTTGATGAAATACCAACAAAACAATGTCTTTTACATGAAATAATAATCAGTTACATTTACACAGCACTTTACAGTTTGCAGCATGCTTGCAAGTACATTTTTATCTCATTTTTTCTTCATAGCAACTCTGTGAAGTAGTCAGAGAAGGCACTGATATCTCCATTTTGCAGATGAAGAAACTGAGGCTTACCCTAAGGATGGGGCCAAAAGGGAGCAACTCACTAGTTAAATTTGAGCTCCCCTGTCCAACTCCAACCAATGTTCTGTTTCCAGTGGGTCTACAACTAGAAAAATAAAACTGAATTGCAATGCTGTTCCATTGTCACATAGTTGCTGGTGCCCAAGAGACAGCCCCCCGCCACACACGCTCCCCGGTCCCCCCTCCCCCAGCTGTCTTCTACATCTGCTACTCACTCTGCAAGTTAATACCAGCCTGGCCCATGAAGACATTCGAGTCAATATCACATGCACCAGATATGGCATTCAGCCCTTTATGCTCACGATCTCATCTCATCCTCACAACAACCCTCCTAGCTAGCAGACCGGGAAGTTGGGAGAGGTTAAGTGCCTTGCTCGGGTCACAGGGCTTTAAGTGGAAGAACCTAGTTTGAATTGAGTCTGCCCAACGTGACAGTCTTCTTTTGCATTGTTTCCCACCAGTCCATGATGGGTAAGTAGCAGGACTAAGCTTTAAACCCAGGTCATCTGGTTCTATATTCTTGGGTTATCTTCTAAGGAAGCAAAGCGAAAAGTATGAGGGTAATAAATCCCTGGGGACCTCTCACCAGCCTAATCTCATTACGAAACACAATGATCACAATGATCACCCTTTCAGAGTTGCAGAAACAGGCTCAGACAGTGTATTAGCTTGACCAAGGTCTCATGCCTAGAGAATGGCAGTGCCAGGATTTGAACTCAGGTTCAGTTTCCAGACAGCAGGGCAGTCCCAAGGAAAGGCGAAGAAAAAGAATGCTGCATGTGCTAGCACAGAATCTGGAAAAAGGTGCCTCAGGAAGGGTTTGTTAGATGAACTAGTCCCCTAGTTTCCAAGCCTGTGGATATAGAAACTCTCAGCACAGGGAGTGCTCAGCACCAGAGGCGGGTGTGTGCATGTGCACGTTTGTTCACCTAAGTCAGTGTGTGCATGTGCATTTGTTCTCTTGTGTCACTGTGCGTGTCTGTGTACAATGGGCAGAGGGGAAAGTTCAGAATTACATTTTTACATCCTGACTGATTGGTTTAGTACATTGTTACACCTTCCAAATTCAACAACAGTAATAGTAAGAAAAACAGTGACAATGATAACATTATTATTATGCCTATTCTTACTTATATTTACTGAGAAACTGCTACGAGCCAGCCACCCCAGTAAGTGCCTTGAATGCATCACCCCATTCAATGCACACAGCAACCCACGAGGAAGGAACTCTCCCCATTTTTCAGGTGAGGAAGCTGAGGATCACAAGGTGAAGTACTGATCCAAGATCACATGTCAGTAATGACAGAGACAGGATTGTAATTAGGTCTGACTGACGCCTGTGACGTGCGGGAAAGCATAGTCAATGGTCCAAACTGTGGGGGGAAAGTCTTAGAATATAAAAAAGGCATTTTTGAAAGACACATAATCACTTTTGCCAGAAAGAACCACGATTAACACTCTAACGTATTTACTTCTAATGGTTTTTGTGTCTTTTACACAGCTGAAATAAAGCTATAGATGCAACTGTATATACTGTTTCCCCCTTACGTTGTACATAAACCTTTCCCCACATCTCGACAGTTCCCCATACATATCACTTTGAGTAGCTATATGATACTCTGTCCCAGGGACACTGTAACTAACTCTCACCCTAACGTTGAGCAAGTGGGTGCTTTTCAATCATTTGTGCATATAAATAATGCTGTGGCAAACATTTTTGTCCATCTACTTCCTCTAAATGTAAAGTTATTTCTTAAGGATTTTTATAATAGATTCTAGCTATGCACTGAACTTCATGTCCATAACTAGAACCCTGGCCGGGCAAGAGCATCATTTATGGAGGTTTCTACAAATAGAGGCATCTGGCCCTTCCCCAGAGCTGGGACCAGAATCTCCAGGACTGGAAGGGGTGGCTCTGGTGGCTCTGGCCTTCCCCACTGTGCCAGGGCCAATGTTCCCACTCCCTCGCCCCCTCCTGGCCCCACTGCACGGACACACGATCTTGACCAAAGAGCAGGTTCTCTCCTCACTACACCAACTCCCGGCCGGCAGAGCGGAGGCCTGCTGGCAGTTTCGAGCTGCGTCTCTGTGATTTCTGCCAACCCCACAGGCTACCTATACTATTACTAACCTAATATTTTTTTCTTCCAATTCAGCTGGCTTTTGGTTTCTGGAATCAATTTATTAATAATATCAATAAAAAAGGAAAATGTATCTCATTATGGTAAGTGAAAAAAACACAACCTTGTCATGGACAGAAGAAAAAGTCTGAAAAAATGAATACGATGAAAACAAAACAAGATGAACACTGTTGCCTCCTCATTCAGAAGCAGGTCTCTGTTAAACAGGAAAATGAGCGTCACGGAGGTATTGAATACCTACCAGCGCCGAAATCAGGCTCTCTCCTCAACTAAATCACAAAGATGGAAAAGAAATTGAAATAAGACTTTCTCACATGATTCAATGTTACTTAACACCATGCTTAGGTAACACACACAACCATTTGGTGCCAGTCCCGGTGGAAAATGCTGACCTGGTCCAGCCTTCTCCATTTACACATGAATAAAGGAGCCCAAGAGTTAAGTGACAGCCCTTTGTCACACCGAGCCTGGCAGCAAGGCAGAACCAAGAATCTAGGTCTCCTGGCTTCTAAGTCTTATTGGCTAGCTCTTTGAAAACTTCATTTTTTAAAAGTGTTGGGCAGTGGAGTATAGAGAGAGAGAAATATACTTTGATCTTTCCTTACCATTTCCCAGAGCACGTTAGGATAGAAGAGATTAAAGAAACAAGCATTTCTGTAAAAACAACAACCAAAAAAAAAAACCCACAAAACAATTCAATCAACAAGTAAGTATTGACCATCATCTCCTTCTGTGCCAGACCCTACACTGTGTGCTGGGCCTGTAAATACAGAACAAGAGACAGCTTCCCATCCCCAAACCCCCAACCGACAGGCTATGAGGGGCAATGTCTGGACTAGAAGTGGCCTTTGTGGATTCATCACTCATTCAATTCATTGCCTCACAAACATGTATGAGCACCTACTATGTGTGAGATTTCCATAAATGATCTTTTATGGGAATGTTGATGGTCTGTTCCAGACAATTACTCTGAGACAATTACTGCTAAGATTCAAACATAGGAATGGCAGGATTTAAAAGTATCACTCAGATCAGTTACAGGAAAACTGTTTTATAAAACTGATGCTGAATGTCTTAATGAAAGATACAATTTTAAAAGCATTAAACTGTTTAGGAACTGTTACTAATAATAGCTAACAAGCAAACCAATCATAAAATAATTAAAAGCTAATATTTATTAGAACTGATACTTGGCACTCTGCTAAACATTTTTGCAGACACTGATTCACTTTGTCCTTACAAGAATCCCTATCATCTGCCACACCCAGTCTTGGGATCGAGGCTTAGAGAGGGTAAGCAACTTTTTCAAGATCACACAGCTAATAAGTGGTGAGACCTGGATACAAATCCAGATAGCTGACTGAACATTAAAACCTTCCAAAATGTGAAAGGCATACTTACTAGAGGAAAAATAAATTCGTTGAAATTTTTATCACTTTAATTATATTCACAAAGAGGAGGAGAAATTTTAAAACACCTTCAAAGTGTAACAACTAGTTTACCCACCTATCAGCAGTTAACAAATGGGTGGTGGTGGCGTCTCCCAAACTTTGCTGTGTATCAGAGTCACGGAGGGCTGGTTCCGACAGGCTGCCCGGCCTCACCGCACCACTTCTGGTTCGGTAAGTCTAGGGTGCAGCCTGGGGATCTGCATTTCTAACAAGCTCCCAGGTGAGGCTGATGCTGCTGATCTGGAGACCACGTTTGGAGAAACACCAGGTTATGGGCTAACGGGCTTTAGAACGAGACAGACTTGGGTCAGAACCTTGATTTTCCCATTGCTTTATGTGTGATCGTGGACAAGTCACAGAGGATGAGCTCCTCGTCTATAAAGAAGAATATCACTATCAGAAAAAGTCATTGTGAGAATTACATTAAATGAGATTATGTAATCTCTGTGATAATTTCCCAAAAACCTGGCACATAGCAGAGATCCAGCACATTGGCTCTGTTAATATTATGGATAAATGATCCCTAAGGGACAGTGCAGAGGAACTTTTCCACTGCCTGCTTGATTGGAGATAGAAAAGCATAAAGCTATACTTTGGGGGATAATGATATCTCATCCCAAATAATTACGTTTGTCCTCTCTGTGCATAAAGACATTAGAAAATGGTGGCTGATAAAAAACGAAATCATACACAGCAGAAACCCATCGAAGTCAAATACTGGTGGGTTGAGAGGGCTGCTCTTCCCAGCACCCAACCCGTGGTGCAGAAGGACTTTCAGGCAAAACCAGAGGTGCTTGATGGGATCCGGGCTCACTGGAAGCCCATAGCAGAATTATAGTTATCAAATAACAAAATGATTGCCTGGGCTTTTTAAAATGCTTTACTATTGAATGGAATAAATGCAAAGTATTAAGTACTCCTTTTGGTCTTCCTTTGTCTGATTTATTAAGTGTTGTCTGTGGGGGATATAGTGTGTATATCTGTGTATTGTTTTTTTGTTTTAAAATAAGCCACAGAGACAAATTTTGTTGTGAGTTCCGGAGTTTCTACAGACCCTGGCACTGGGGCTCTATAGAACCGTGTGGTGGGGCACGTGGGCACATTTTAGGGCTGTCTGGGAGAATGTGAAGCATTTAAAGGCAGATCCTGGTATGCTTGAGCAGGACTTAAATCATCTGATGAGGGGTATATTTCTAAGGCTATTCATAAGTTCTTGGTATAAGGAGAGTAAGGCATGTTTGTGTGGCCCAGAGAAGAGGGACAGAGGTGGAGCAGAGGAAGGCAGAGCTTTCCCTCCCCATGAAGGTGGGGGAGTGGCTCCCAGGAACCATCTGGCTGCCCCACGGCCAACCCCTCTCATCCACATCTCAGCTCGGGTGCTGCCTGCCTGACACACCGTCTGCAGCAGACACCACATGTCCCCTCAGCCCACCTGCAGCCCCGCGACAGTTTCCACGCCATAGAGGCTCCCCGCCTCAACTCAGGCACTTGCATTTCTCTGCCTGGGGACTCTCTGGCAGTGGACAGCCACACATGGGGCAGGGAGGACGTGCCAGTTAACATCCCCAGAAGCAATCAACAGGAAATGAGGAGCATGAGCTAGTGGGTAAATACCCCCAGCTTTCTTGGGCCCCTGATGGAACAATTGTTTGCAGTTGCTACAGTGTCTCTCAGAGGGTCCCAGCAGGACTGGGCTCTAGTTGCCCACAGTGGCGACCTCACCATCAATTACCCCCATTAGCTTTGCTCTCTTTCTTGCTGCTCTTTTACTCCCTCCTCAGGCTTCCTGCAATCACTCTGCACATAAGTCACTTGCTGCCCCTGAAGCCTCCTCTCTCCTCCCTTGTCATTTTTTTGTGTCTTCCTGGTACTCTCCTATAGCACCCCTTCTCCCAGTTTTTCTTTTCACCAAAGCCTGGAAATAAGAGCATCCGCTAGATTGCAAGCTCCCTGAGGTTTTTTGCTTTTCGGTTTCTTCTCCATCTCATCTCCAGGCATAGTAAAAGCTCAGGAAAGATGTGTTCAATGGAAGTGATCAAATGCTCCACAGGAGCTGATGACATGTTCAGTTGGAAACTCTGTAAGGCTACTCCTCTAACTGTCCTATTTCAGCCCTGTCAGTGTGTGAGGACAAGAATTGGGCAGCAATTCAAACCACTGAACAGCACTATTAAACATCAACAAAGTGTTCATCTTCAAAAGGGAATTCCATGACAGTAGGAGCCAATGCCCCCAACTCCAACTTTGCAGAGGAGCCCAGTGAAGCACTGATGCTTCGCTTGGTCACAATGTAACAGAACCCCACCGGCTCAGCCTTGCTGCTAGGGATGAGGGACTGGTGTCCAGGCCCAGTTTTTCAGAGGGACAGGTGGACTGGGCACAGCCACCATGATAGCCCGAGAGGCTTCCTCAACACCCCAAGAGGACACAGGCTTCCCAGCTCTTTCAGCAATGGAACTTGTCGGTAAAGTCCAAGATCAGTGTCAGAAAGTGTCCACATCCCTGAAAGCCTGCCACACAAAGATCACCAACACGGTGTGAGATGCCAGCCCCTAGGGATGGCAAAGGTATCTGGCTCGCTCAAGATGGCCCAGCTGGGTGACAGGCTGTCAACTCTGTGAGTACATCCTTAGCCATGGCCCTGGAGTCCACTCATGGTCCACCAGTTACTGGAGGGAATTCCCTGACCTTGGAATCACTCAACATGTAGTGAGATGGCTGAGAGTGGACTCTGGAGGCAAATTATCTGGGATCAATTCCCGGTTTCAACTACTTATTACCCACATGTCCTTGAATAAAGATTCATCAAATAAATACTCATCACATCTCCCAATTACTTCCTAGTACTAACCTCCTGGAAAACATACCTAATTACCATGTTTTCATGCATGCGTCCACTCATTCATTTATTTATTCTTCTCCTACCAGCTCCCATAACCTTCTGCCTGATCATAGCACTTACGACTCTGGATCACTGGGTCTGTCCAAGAGCATCTTCTCTGCACCACAGCCAGGCACTGTGCCGGCACTAAGAACGCAACTAGACAACATTAGGTCCAAAAAGGAGAGGTGGAAACAGGTAAGGGTCACTATGTAACAAAGGCAAGGGCGGGTGCTGAAGGCATCAGTGGTGGGTACCTTAGTGGAACATTAGTTGCAGCATGTCTTAATGATGTTGTAATAATTAAGGACCATCAAATCAGGCTATAGCAAATAAAAAAAAATCTCTATATCTCCACAAAGGCATGTTCATTCTCAAAGGGCTATAATCGAAAAATGGAAATGAGAAGCAGAAAAAGAAGTCAGAGTAGGCCAGGCGTGGTGGCTCATGTCTATAATCCCAACACTTTGGGAAGCAGAGACAGGAGGATCGCTTGAGGCCAGGAGTTTGAGACCAGCCTGGGCAACAGAGTGAGACCCTATATCTACAAAAAGTAAAAAAATTAGCCAGGCATGGCGGCACGTATTTGTAGTCTCCGTTACTTGGGAGGCAGAAATGATTGCTTGAGCCCAGGAGTTTGAGGCTGCAGTGAGCTATGATGACATAGCTGCACCCTAGCCCAGAGTGAGACCCTGTCTCAATAAATAAATAAATAAGTCAGAATAAAACAGCACATTTCAGGCCCCTTGTGTTCCAAATCTACTCCTACTTCATCTCATAGGATTCCCAAACCTCCTGGCAGTTGTCTCCAGTTCCAAGGTGTCCTTAGGCTCACACTCCAGGCTGCTCACAATCCTTTGGCAACTCGTGGCTTCCCACGTAACTAGCCGTGGGCTGCAGGACAGTCTGGTTTCAGCTCCTTGGATCCACAGCCTTTCTGGCAAGAATCTAGGTGGCTCTGCCTCTGCCCACCTGGCACGGGGATTCCAGCTCCTGCTACTGATTGGTCAGCGGACGTGAGCGGGAAAGCACCAATGTTCCCAGGAGACCTCCATGGCCAGCCCCGAACAGCTGCCTCAGCTGGAGAGGGCTGTTTCACTCTAATCTGGAGATGATTCTAGCTCATGAAAACTGCTTATTAGGAATGCTGGTTCAACAGACCAACAAAATGTAACACATAAATTTTGTTTGGATCCTCATTTAAGAGGGAAAAAAAAAGCCATGAAGACATTTTTTGGACAATTGGGGCAATCTGAAAATGGACTAGAAGTTGGATGATAATTGTAAATTATTATTGCTTTTCATAGGTATGAACATCATATTGAGGTTATATAGAAGAATGTCCTTGCTTTTGAAGAGGCACAGCTAAAGGATGTACAAAAGAAAGAATCAGGTCTGCAAAAAATGGAGAAAAATAAGTATCTATACATACGCATACACACACGTGGCTAAAGCATATATGGCAAATATTCCAAGAAAAAGAAAGATCAATTCCTTGTGGCTCTGCAGAGAGCTTATTCATGTTCCCTGTACTGAGGACTGAAAAAAAGGAGAGATACACAAACACAAGATACATATAATTTATCTCTGTATTTCAAAATTCAACTTGACTTTGCCCTTAAAGGGAAACAAGTCCCTGAGCTCTGCCCCTGCCACTCCAGTCACACACACGTGTACACACACGTGCGCAAGGGCCCGGGAAGGCACTTCCATCAAGCCCAAAGCCCTCAGAGAAATCCCAGAATAGCTGGCCTGGAACAGAGAAAAGAGCTGTGACTCCGCATTGGAGGACCTGGATTCAACCTCTGCTGCACAGTAGCTGGTGATCTTGAGAAGCCACTGAACTAATCTGAGTCTCACTTTCCTGTCACTAGAGACTACAATAACCATCCTGCCTCCCAATCCCACAGGGTTGGTCCAAGGACCAGGAGAAAGAATGGCTGTAAAGATGCTGTCTCAAAGTTCCTTATTATTGACTATGCTCACAAGCAAAACATGCTAAGACTCGAATGCGTGGAGGGGTATCTACCCTCTGATTAAAGGTTCGTCTGTGTCAATCTTTTTGAATTAGGCCTCCAAGAAATTACTCTTCTGACCTGCTGGCTACTGGAAACAGATGTAACTCTTTCAGCCCTTCATGTTATGGTCAAAGCAATAAAAACACAACTTGCTTTTCAATTTTTTTTAAAACAGTCATTCCCAAAGCTTTCTTATATAAATGGATCTGAAACATACAGCAGAAACAGAGGGGCTGAGTAGAGAGATGGAACCCAACCAAGAAGCCCTGTTTGGATCAAGGGCAAAGAATGCCAAAACCTTGGCCTCGTGCCTCCTGAGCTCCTTGAACCTAAAACTTGGGCAGAAAACCTAATTCATTCAGAATCCATTAATTCTGATAATTTGCACACAGCCTCAGCTGACCTTGCCACTGTTCTATCTGAGAAAAGCAGTCTGGCGTAGAGGGAGCAGCCCTGTCGTGCGTGGGCAGGCATGTTAACTGGAGCCCAGGAGACCTGGTTCGCCCCTGACTTTGTAACCTTGGACAAGGAACCTTCCTTCCCCAGCTCCAGTTTTCATCTCTATGACAGTGTTGGATTAGGGCTGTCCCTGTCTTATCAAAGAATTTACGATCAGTCACTTCCTTTGGGAAGTCCTTCCAATCCTCAAAGAATGTTTGCTGAACAGAACTGGTATCTGTGAAATTAAAGCATGCTTAATCAACCAAAAAGAACAAACTGTTTTAGAGTACTTTGGAAGCACTCCTGTCTGCGCCCTAAGGAAGTACAATGCATTTCGGTTTTCACTCAGGTTGATTCACAGGAATTTCATCCATTTGCAGGTGGTTTGGATTATCTAAGTACCCTACATACCTGAAAGTGACAATGAATGCTACCATTACAGATGTCTATTTGGGGTGTCCACTAAATGCCGGACTCTGTGCCAAGAGCTTTATGCACATAACTCCTTCAAAGACCACAGCAATACTGCGATGGAGAGTTACCATCTCCTCTATGGAAAAACTGCAGCTCGAGCGTTTACTAAACTTGTCCAAGGTGACAGTGAGTAGTGAAGCTGGGTCTCAAACCCCATTCACTGTGGGAGCACCTGGAGATAGCCCATCACCTTGTAAACAAACTCCAGCTTATGAGTAGCTATTTGCCTTTCCTTGTAGTAATGTTAACTTAAAAAAAAGAAAAAAAAAGCTTTACTGAGCTATACTTGCTATACAATAAACTGGACATGTTTAAAGTATACAACTTGATGAGTTTTGATATCAGTATACAATTGAAAGCATCACTACAATCAAGATAGTGAGCATATCCACCACCCTCTGAAGTTTCTCTGTCTCCCTATATAATCCCACCCTCCCCACTCTCTTGTCCAGGCAACCACTGACCTGCTTTTTATCAGAGTAAATTACTTTGCATTTTGTAGAATTTTACATAGATGGAATCATAGAGTACACATTCTTTTTTGTCTGGCTTTTTCCATTCAGTATATTTATTTTGATATTGATCCATGTTGTTGGGTTTATCAAGAATTCATTTCTTTTTTACTGCTAATTAATATTCCACTGTGTGGATATACCACAATCTGTTTATCCATATACCTGTTGATGGACATTTGGGTCACTTACAATTTTTGGCTATTACAAGTAAACCTTCTGTGAACATTCCTATACAGGTCTTTGTATGTAATATACTTCATTTTTCTTGGGTAAATACCTAGGAATGGAATGGTTGTGTCATAAGGTAGCCATATATTTATGTTTTTAAGAAGCTGCCAAACTGTTCTGATATCATTTTAGTGATATCATTTTACATTTCTATTATTCCACATCTTCGCCAACACTTGTATGATCAGGCTTTTTAATTTCAGACATTTGAGTGAGCTTGAAGTGGTACCTTGTGGTTTGAATTTTCATTTCCTTATTGACTAATGATGATGAGCATCCTTTCATGTGCTTATTAAAAAAAAAAAAAAAAAACTCTTAAGCCATGACATGAAAACTTGATAAAAATAATATTAATTTTTTCTATCTTTTTTTTTTTCCTTTTTTTTTGAGACAGAGTCTTGCTCTGTCTCCCAGGGTAGAATGCTGTGGCATCAGCCTAGCTCACAGCAACCTCTAACTCCTGGGCTCAGGTGATCCTCCTGCCTCAGCCTACCGAGTAGCTGAGACTACAGGCACGCACCACCATGCCCTGCTAGTTTTTTCTGTTTTTAGTAGAGATGGGGTCTCACTGTTGCTCAGGCTGGTCTCGAACTCCTGACCTCAAGCGATCCTCCGGCCTTGGCCTCCTAAAGTCCTAGTATTACAGGCATGAGCTACCACATCTGGCCAACATTATTAGTTACTGTTTATTAAATTGTTACCCTACTATGTGATGATACGATGCTAAGAGTTTTATGTACATTATATTATCTCACCCTCATAACAATCTAATGAGGATAGTACTAATATCCAGGTTTGGTGGGTTGTCATGGCTCATGCTTGTAATCCTAGCACTCTGGGAGGTCGAGGTGGGAAGATACCTTGAGGCCAGGAGTTTGAAACCAGCCTGAGTGAGACTTTGTCTTTGCAAAAAGTAGAAAAATTAGCCAGGTACGGTAGCACGTACCTGTAGTCCTAGCTACTCAAGAGGCTGAGGAAGGAGGATGGCTTGAGCCCCGGAGTGTGAGGTTGCAGTGAGCTCTGATGACACCACTGCACTCTGGCCCCGGGCAATGGAGTGAAACCTTGTCTCAAAAAAAAAAAAAAAAAAAAAAAAGAAAGAAAGAAAGAAAGAAAGAAAAAGAAAAAAGATCCAGGTTTACAGATGAGGACTGACACTCAATGAGGTCAGGTGATTTGCCTCAAGTCACACAGTGAGTTAGTGGAAGGTTCAGGGTATCTTTCCAGGCCTTTGCTCTAAACCCTAGAGGGTGTACCTGCGACTAACACTGCTTTTGTGCAAAGCTTGCATCTTCTAGCTCAGGCACAGTCAGGATTTTGGCACCTAATCAGACAATGGCAAAAAATGACAGACAGCGCAGACAAATGTAACATCGACACTTTCTTGCCACTCACACAGTCATTCCTTGTTTGCTAGAAACACAGGACCGCTTAGCCAAGATACACTGTGGCTGAGGTCCTGATCAATATATCAATACTGTATAACATTAAAGGCAAAACAGATATCTAGAAAGTAGTTAACTGAGAGCCTCAAATCTAAGGACTGGCATGAGAATGTCAATGTTTAGCACATTTATGTTGTGCTGAAGAAATCACTTACAAGAACTTTATTTTTGCTCTTTAATGGCAAGTATATTTCAAGCGTTGACTCTTATGTAAGCACTGGAAACAAATCTACAGTTTCAGACACTAAGTTCTGGTACCAAGCACAAGGCCACACAGGGCAAGGGAAAGCTGAGCAGTTTGAGCAGGCCAGCCAGCCTCTCTGCACTGTTTGTTGGTGGCTGGTGTGGGACTGCTCCCTCTCACCCCTTCTAGTGCTGAGATGCTGTTGTTTGAACTTAAAGATTTGCAGGTAACAAGAACCACAAAAATGTTAGTAAACACAACCACATAACGAGAACTGTACCTAAGTAGAAATTTTTCAACTTTGCATTTTGACTCTAAAACCTTGGCTTTGAACTGTGGTGTTCATGCTCCGTGTCCACAGCGTTGCATCACCCTTTGAAGAACAGCATGCATGTCTCCTGCAATCCTGGGCAATGCTCATGACTTTCCTGCGGACACTTACAATGTGACACCCTCTATATAGTGTCCCTGCTCCCTCAGAATAAAGTCCAAGCTCCTTGTGGCTTTCCTTCGTCCTAAGGTCACTTTATCCCACCCCACGTCCTCTGTGGATGTGCTTTTCCAGAGCTGCCATGCCTGTTCTCATGCTCTCTCCTCTGCCTGGGGAGGCCTCCCACATTTTCCCACCTGGAGATCACCTAGACCCTCAGGATCCAGAACAAGTAAGGTCTCTCCTTTCTAAGACCTTCCCTGCTGACCCCAGGCAGATCTGGCCACCTCTTAACTGTACTCTCCGTGGCTGGGGTACCTGCTTCCAGGGAGGCCCTTTCCCACTGTGTACTTCAAACAGGGTGTGTATCAACACCGGGCTTATATGTCTCCTCTCACTAGGCCAGCACTGCCCAGTAGAAAGAGAATACAAATATGGTAAATAAGTATACATAATAAATAATAAATATAAAATAATAAAATATACATAAAATTTAAAATTCTACTTTAGCCACACTTCAGGAGCCCAATCGCCATATGTCACTAATGGCCACTATGTGGGAGGGCACAGTTAAAGGACATTTGCACTGTTACAAAAACTTCTACTGAAAAGCACTGGTCTAGAATATCTCTTTGGGGATGTCTTCTCAATGGTGGTAAATTTGCTTCTTTAGAGGATAACGTATTTCTGTAAATAAGCAAAAGACACTGGGACTGCAGTATAAGGAACATGGAAAACATTAGGAATACCGATACTATTGGCTGCAAGATGCCACTCCATCTGCTGGGGCATAGCCAACCACGTGGCTAAGAAGCTGGCTCTGAAGGCCAATGCTGGCTTTCATGAACCCATCCAATCTATTCTCCCTCGCACACAGCTCTACAACTCAACACAACATCCTGTGCTTGAGTCTAACTGAAACGACTTCATTTGTCATTTTCCTATATTTTTACATGCTGTTCCCTATACCTGGAATGCCCTCTCCTGTCACTCTGGCTGACTCTGATCACCCCTCAGTACAGTTTGTCCTTCACCTCTTCCGAGAGAGCATCCCTGACTGCCCCTGCGCAGGGTGGCTCTTGTATGTCCCTGTACATTCACCTCCCCCCTTCCAATTACTCCTTTGCATGGCTGTGTCTTCCAACAGGCTGTCATCTCCTTGAAGGCAGGGGTTGGCTTTTCCTCTGACTTTGTCTACCACAATGCCTGGAAAGTTGGACACTCTTGACAAATATTAGTTGAAAGACTGAGTAAATGAATGACTGAACTTTCAAATTCCCAGAAAGGAATCCAATCTTATGTTTAGCAATGGCGGCATCACTTGAATAAATGTCTGGCCTCTCCTAGTGCCACCTCAGGAGGAAATCAAACTCATTGGGTTGTTTACATTCCAGGCCGTATCTATAATAGGCTTAGCTCATAAATGTTTGAAGCATAGGATGGTAAGAAGCCCATAAGGGCAGCTGAGCCATTTCCCTGCCTTGAGGACAAACTCACATCTAAAGTGGTCAAGGAGATAAAAACAAAAACAAAAACCTACTTGGCTTTTTAAAAACACATAGGAAAGAATCCAGAACCACTCCCAGTAATCCATGGCAATGTTGAATTAAGAACTGAGGGCGCCTCCCTCTACGTGCTGAGTCAGTGGCCTTTGTCTGCTCTGTGACTCACCTCCCTGCCTATAAACCACCTGAATAGTTGGGAACAGGGTGGCCGAGCAGCTCACGCCCACAGGTATGAGGCCCGTTCCCTTCCCCACACTCTGAATGGCACCCATAGCAACCGCAGCACAGAGAGGGATGTGTTCCCTCCCGACTCCTTAGAAGGCAGCTGGGCAATCCCTAGCTCTTTCCCATAAGGCCAGGATGGGTGGAGGGTGAGATGGCGAAATGAGATTGGCAGTCAAGAAAGTTGCATTCTGGACTTGACACTGTGATATGGGCTGTGCGGTGGGTTCAAATCCCACTATGTGGCCAGTGACCAGCCATGGTCATGTTGCTTAACGTGTGCTAGCCTTATTTCCTCGGCCTTGATGAAGATAACGCCCACGTCCTGGGTTGGCTGTGCTGGGGAAAGGGATTAGGGGTCTGCCGGGCAGTAGGGGTTCAAAACATGTTAGATGCCATCTCCATCTGTACTCCTTGGCCTAAAGTCCCATAAACTGGCTTTGTGTGTTGAGACAAGGCAATTCCCTTCTCTAAGTCCTCAGTTTCCCCAGCTACGCAGGGGAGACAAATCATCCCTCAGTTCCTCCCAGATCCAAGGCATGGGGTTTTTATTATGAGGCTTCCTGTGTGATGTTTTATATGTATATATGTGCATGTGTATGACAGAGAGAGAGAGGGAGAGAATATGAGGGAGAAATCATTTTTGTAAAGTTGCCTTAATGGAATAAGACAGATTTAAATGTTTTGATCCAACCTACTATGTTCTCTTTGTTCCATATATATATATATATATATATATATATATATATATATTTTAAAAGCTTATCTTTGCCTTTTAGCTCTTTCAACAACGCAAATCCTTCCCAATACATGGTAAAGGTTTTCTCCCTCCTGATGACTTAACATAGATTTTTTAAAAATGTTAAATCCTTATTCTTTGTATTTAAATTCTTTGATGTTTCCCATAAAATAGGTTGGGAGGGGTTGGAACAAAAACCGATTCCATTTATCTGAGTGACTAAGACGTCAGAAAAAGAGGCAGGCTACAGCCTCCCAGGATGGGTAGCAATCAGGTCCCTGCAGGGCTCTCAAAGCTTTCTGCTTTGACCATATTCCCAAGGTGGGAACCGTAACCTAACCCCGTGCATTCATGAATCCACGAAGTTAGCACCTCCCAAAGAGTTTTTGAAGAAACCCTCTTCTTGTCAGAGTTCTGAAATTGTTGTTGTTGTTTAATTCTCATATGTTAGAAGTTTGGTAACTTTTAAGTGCTATTTAAACTTTTCTTGGAGAATAACATCAGCATAGTAAAGGCTCTGAGAATTCCTACAGTTAAATTAGACATTTAACCTGTCTAATTTGGCATTTCTCAAATTTATTTGTACTCAAACCAGTTTTTCTTTGGGGGGAAGGGGTCTTCTCTTCTATGGGGGAGAAAGCTATTATCCTTCCACACACCCACACACCTGCACATACACATGAACTATGGAAAAAAAATGCTTGAAGCCCAGTCCTTAAAGCCAGAATAGGGCAGAGGTAAGAGTATTGCCCTCCGGAGTCAGAAAACCAAGGTATCATGCTAATTCCACCAGCAGTGCAGCCTTAGGGATATTACTTAACCTTATAGAGCCTCTGCTTTGCTGTAAGTGAAAACTGGGCTTGGAGGGTGCCTGTGTGTGCATTCGATGAGCGGAGGCGTGCATGAAAGCATCTGGCACATGAAAGGTATTTTTAAAATGTGACTCTCCCTCTTCTCTCCTCTGCAAAATCACAAGTGGAGACATTTGAAAGCACACTGGTCAATTTTTTTTAATGCTCATAAAACTTTAAATCAAATTATTTCACATAAGAAGCTATCTTGGAACGGCATTCCATTACCTAGTCTGTAAGTTTTCATAAATAAAGTCATCCAGGAAAAAAAAAAAAAAGGCAGGGCTGCTTTAATACATAGATATGTGAAGGAGAGCCTAGTATTTCATAACAGCTATCTGAAATTTAATATCAAGGAATTTACCCGTGTCAAATATTACTTTATTTAACGGAATGTGATATCACTTGATGCAGTCATAAAGTGCATTCCTATCAAAATACAGCTGTTATTAACATTGCTAACAACTGCTTTATCCCAGTGAGTTTTATTGAAACCCTAACGATGGGCACTTTTGAAATAAGTGTCCCTAGCTAATTTCAGAGGCCCATCTCCCACAGAGAGTTCATATTATAATTCTAACGGGGTTTTCACACAAGGTAGAATGAGGAGTTTAATATGCTTGAAACAGAGTCATCTCGAGGTCACTGATAATTAAATAGGAGCTAAAGGAACAGAACAAGGAAAACGTGTAATCTTCCCGGGCTCTGAAATAAAAACAGATTTCAGCGCTACAGTGCCTCTGCGGGGAGACCCGATCTCCATCTACAGTGGGATTCCTTTAAAGCCAGGATGTCTAATTCAACATGCCCATTAAACGTCTATGATGGACTTTAATTATGAGAGGCAGAAGATAAGAGTCCAGTTCATTCCCTCCCGTTGTCAGGGTGGTTCAGAGCTGTCTGTCATCACCTACTTCAAAGAGGACCAAGGTGTGGATACCCCTTTAAAGAGGGTGGCTGGGCTGTGAGGGAGGAGCTCTGACCCCACACCCCACATGGGGGGGGCGGGCACCTGGCAAAGTGCACTGAACAGAACCCCTGCTAAGGCTATGGCAGTCTGCCCATTCCCCCAAAATGCAGTAACCAAGGGACCCCATCACTCCTGCTTCTCATTGTTCTGCCCCCTAAGAACTGCCCCCACCTTTGCTCACCTCCACTCACACTGTTTGGAAGTGATTTGATCTGGTGCCCCTTAAGCTAACAGGTGACATGAGCGCGCACACACACACACACACACACACACACACACACACACGAGGTAAAGGACAGCACCGCGGGCAGCCCATCTCTGTAAAAACAGCACCAGCTCTACAGTCAGAAAGGCCTGAGTGTGAATCTGGACCGCTGGGTGGTCTTAGGCAAGTTACTCAACCTCTCTGTCTGTAAAATGGAGACAAGACACCTGCCACTGAAGATACCTGCCACCTAGTTTAATATGAGGCCCCTGGTTCATAATAGGACACCTAATAATGTCATTCCCCCTGTAGAAAAGCAAAAGCAGCAGCCCTGCAGTCAATGTTTGTCTGCCTTCATGGCTTCCTATAAAACAACTCCCTCCGCCCCGAGAGAGAAACTCGCTGGAGAGGCCAGCTGAGAAAGAAAAATGTTAAATAATTCAAAAGCACTAACATCAAGTCTGATGTAGGTATAAAAATAGTTACAAAACACCACACTCCTCTTGTTTTCATTACAGCAACCTTGACTCCCTGGTAGGAACACGAGGGAGGGTCTGCCTGAGGCTGGGGCCAGGCCTGGGGCAGGGACTGTGGCCCGGGAGCCTCACCAGGTTTCTATTTTGGCTCTTCTAATTACTCATCTTTGTGCAAAGGCAAGGCAGGCATTTGCTTGTCACCTCTATATTTTAAAACAGCCTTCTGATAGGCTGGCTTATTTTTACATTGAAAGTATGCTCAGCTGGGCCATTTGGAGCAGAGGGAATTCTCTACATCCTGCCTTCTGAAGGGGACCAACTGGTGAGCTCTCCAAGGATGCCGGGCTCAACTCCAAAGCTTAAGTTCAAAGGAGAAGGCTGGTAGGCTGCCCTCCACCCAGTCCCAGTCCCTCAAGGAGTCCCATGCCATTGGCCTGTGTTACCCAGAAGGACTATGCTGTCCCTAAAAGCACAAATTCTGGGAAGAGAACAAGAAGATTCCAACTAGAGAGCTAACATTAACTCAGCACCTACTATGTGCCAGGCACTCTGCCAGGACTTTTACCTATGTCACCTCCTGTAGCCTTCACAACAAACCCCAGAGCGGTTGCAAGTCTCTGCGTTGCACAGATGAGAAAACTGAGGCCAAAGCTGCATTAAAGGGTCAGGGCTCAGACTGAGACGGTCTGACTCCCCACCCATGCTCTCTTACCCACACCATCCACAAGTGCAGAGCAGGTTTGAAAGGGTCTTCATGAAATATTCAACTGCATTTGTAGCTCCTGTCTCATCTAAGCTAGATCTGAACGCTTACTCAGTGTATTTTTCCTTGCAAGGGAGCTGCATAGAAACAAATTTCCAATGCATACTTAACAAGACAGGGAAAGAAGGCCTGTTCGTGGCCTGCTCCTGAGCAAGGGGCATGTCTCTGTACACACCTGGAGCTGTGGGCACAGGGAGGGTTAAATGTGAGGCCAGAACCAAACCTACTTCTTCCAGGAGCTGAGGGTCTCGGAAGAGTCCCTTTGGCTGACTTTGTAGGAGGGAAGAGGGAGTAATCAGCAAGTGAGAGAGGGCCTGTCAGGGTGGAGGAGGGAGGAAGAATAATAATGATCATGATATTTCCTGTCCTTTTGGAAAATATGTTCTAATCCTTCAAGTCTGACCCCAAATGCTGCTTTCTTTTTGAAGCTTCCCAGTCTCCTCTCCCTCCCCCAGCCACCTGGGTTTGAGAGTTCCTTCTCAGGTGTGTCTACTTCGTGCCAGGCCCTGTGCTAGCAGCTTCATTAATGTTATCTCATTTCAGTCTTACAGCAGGTATTGTTACCCCATATGAAAGAGGATGGAACGAAAACCGAGAGTTTAGATAATGTGCCAAAAGTCACATAAGCTAGCCAGGTGGTTCCCAACCAGGGACAATTTTGCATTTTTTTTTCCTAGAGAACTTTTGGTTCACTAGCAAAACATTTTTGGTTGCCACAACTGGTGGGAGAGGCACTGGAATCTAGTGCATAGAGGCCAGGGATGCTGCTAAATGTCCTGTAATGCACAGGACAGCCCCACAACAATTATCTAGTCAACGGTGCCAAATATGAGAAAGCCTGGGCCAGGGGTGCTCAGCCCAGATGTAAACTGAGGTCGGCCTGGTGCTTCAGCTCATGAAGTCTTGTGCTCTTGACTGTAGCCTATGTGCCTTGAGGTCAAGCGGACTCTCCTGCTCTCCTGTCTCGAATCATCCCCCTGCAGAGCCCAGCTCTCTCAGCAAGCTCTTACGGATGGGATCTATCAGCGTGCTTACATGCTTAATAGTGGTGCTGAGGGGTGGGGTGAGGAGCCCCACAAAGGGAGCCAGGCATTCTGTGACTGAAGCTTTACTTCCCAGCCTCTGTAGAAGCCCCTGCTTGCCCTCCTCCAGTGACGGGGGTCACTCCCTCCACAGGCAGCCAGTCCAGTACCTGGCGGGACGTTCTCCCTGATGTGAACTGAAGCCAGCTGTCCACACTGCCCAGCCCACCTCGGCCTCTGGAGCCCGGGGGGAAAGACTGCAAGTTAGCCCTCAGCAACTAGCCCTGAGGTCTTGATCATGTTCTGCTGAGTCCTGCGATGGGAAGTAGAAGAACACGGACTTGGCCAGACTGATCCAGATTCCAATCTTGGCAACACTACTCATACAGTTGGTGACTTAGCATAATGCGTCCTGTGGGCAGAGTTGCTGTGGTCAGCACACAGGACGGGGTTTTCAGCACATAGGAGGGACACAAACGCCTGAACTACCTCAGCTGGCTGGGTCTGCTCACGTGGACCTGCTCTCACCCCTCTGGTTTGAGCTCTGTGACATCTGCTGACATTCCCATCACACTCCTCTCTTTGGCCTCTGCCTGCCTGCTTCCGGGGTCCACTTCCGAATAAGTGAATTTAATTCCATGATTACTAAGTGGATAGGGAACTCAGAAGGGTGACAACAAGAGATCAAGAAATAACAGCCATGAGAGTTACCAAGGCAACGCTTTAACTTGAAAAGTTCCAAGAATATTCTGTAAATTATAGGCATGTACACACACACACACACACACATGCCTGAATGTGGAGGGCTTTTAGAAACTACTTTGATGCCTTGAGACTGTCACCCAAACTCTGATCTAGAATGAATTTCCCCCACACTATTTCCCACCTTCAGGGGTAGGTTACGGAGGGAATGCCTCCTTCTAGGAACCCAAATTAATTCTTGATACAAGGCTTCCTTCACCAATGCAGGCAGATGTCAGAAGAGTCTAAATATCTTCTTTTAAAAGTTTTGGCTGAAAATTCAGAGACATGCTAAGACAGTGCATATCTTATCCCTGCTATGAGGTAGACTAGACATGTTGCCCACTCCCTCCACAGCCCATGAACTAACCATCAACACCTGCTGGGGAGGAACATTTGCTTTAAGGCCAGGTGGATTTGTGCAAAACCCTGGTCCCCTGACTCACTTGGGGGGCTGGCTTTGGGCAAGATGTCTAACCTCACTGCCCCTCTGAGCAATGGGAATAACAAGGTCACACCCAGCTCACTGTGAGTCCTAAATAAGATCAAGTAGGCCAAAGGCCTCAGACAACTCAACAAAGATCAACTGAGAGCCTCCTATTGCCACACTCCTCTAGGCACCGGGGTTACCTCAGGGCACCGAGGACAAAGGTGTCTACCCTCGTGGAGATTAACCATCCTGAGAGACTGAACGTACAGATGGACTGCACCAGGCCTCTGACCCACAATCTCTGCAGCCAGGACACCAGACCACCACCTATGTAGTGACTGGCCCAAAATGGCCAGGACTTGGTCAACAACCCACCAGCTTGCCTTACTTTTGCCTTCACTCCCACCTCAGAACCAACCAGAGTAAGCCACATATGCCCTCAGACCACTCCCATAGGATACCGGCTTCTGGTCGGCCCGCCCCCACCAGCTGCCCATGCCAACAGCCCCCATCAGGGCAGACCCGAGGCCCTCCCTTCTGTTCACTGTGAAGCTGTCCCACTGCCCTGCACCTCTGAGTCTCCGACAAAGGCAGGTGATGGTGGCTGACTCCCTTGTTATAGCAAGCTCTGAACAAATAGTCTCTGCTTGCTCTCATCTGGGGAGGCTGTCTTTATGTCCACAGTCAATAAGCATAATAAATAAGCAAATTAAATAGCATGTTCTGCCCTTGACCCATGGACCCCTTCAGATTATTCTTCACCCAGCAGCCAGAGTGATCTTATTAAAAATAATAAAACATAATATTTAACACCGTGGAAAGAAGAAAACATACAGCAGGGTAAGGGAGGTCTGGAATGCTGGCGGGTGGGAGGAGGGTTATGACTGCAATGGGATGGTCAGGGTAGGCCTGGCTGAGAAGGTGACATCGCAGCAGAGACCAGGAGGTGGGCAGCCACCCACGTGGAACATCCCTTCAGCAGGAGTGGGCCTGAGGTGCTCCTATAAGGTGCAGAGGGCAAGGGATGAAGGGCAAGAGGGAGGCCTGAGAGGTCACAGGGAGACCTGGCAATGGAAGGGGGCTCTGCTGGTTGTACAAGGACTTTGGTCTTTATGCTGAGGCAAACGGGCAGCCATGGCAGAGTGTTGAGCAGAGGGGTGGCATGATCTGATTGAGGTTTTCACAGGATTACTCTAGCTGCTGTGTTGACGAGAAACTGCAAGTGGGCAAGGACAGAAACAAGGAGCCCAGTGAGAGAGGGTCCGGCAGTCACCCAGGCGAGAGGGGACGGGGGCCTAGACTGGTGGTGGCAGTGGAGATGATGATGAGTGGTGGGCTCTGGATATATCTGGAAGGCAGAGCCAGTAGGACTTCCTGATGGCTCAGCTATAAGGTGTAAGAACAAAAACAGGTAGCAAAGATGACTCCAGGGCTCGAAGCCTGTGAGCCAGAAGGAAAGAGTTACCACTAGCTGAGACAGGTGGACTGCCCATAAAGCAGGTCTTGCAGGGAAGATGAGTTTTGGATGGTTTGGCGTTGAGATGCCTATGGGATTATTCAAGTAGAAATATCAAGGAGGCAGTCGGATACGTGAGTCTGGAGTCTGGGAGACACTTAGTACCCTTCTTCCCTCTTTTCTTCTCTCCCTGAGAAGTGCAGATACCTTCACAGATCCAGGAAACGAGATATCGTGTAAGTCAATCCTAACAACCTGTTGACCATCTCGCCCAGTGGGACGCAGTTCAACACACCTGAGCCAGGAGGTGGCTGTCTGCCCTGGGCTTCTCCAGGATACCCTGGTATCCCTGGAAATCGACAATCCCTACAACTCCCCACACAAGACAGGAATGATGAAAACTTGCCTGATCAAAATCCTACGAGGCTGGAGGGAGCTTAATCTTGGTTCCATCCCTCTGCAGGCCCATGGAGCAACACATACCAAAAGCTCTAAAGAGCTGCATAATCTTTGACCCAGAAATTTTAAGTGACGAAATTGGGCTGAAGAAAATAAATAGGCAAACACATGTAAATGTTGATCTCAGCATTTTTACAGTGGTGAAAAAATAGAAACAATGGTAGGGAATGAGCTAAATAAATGATAGTATATTCTTATGATGGGATACTACATAGCTATTAAACATCATGTTGGAGAGAAAATTTAATGGCATGGGGAAATGTTCACGACATGTTAAGGTTATGAAACAATGTGCACAGTTTGCTCCGCAGGAAAGAAACCAAAATGCTAGGAGGAACTACCTCTACGTGGCAGGATTACGGGTTGTTTTTACTTGTTCTCTGGGTTATCTTTGGTTTTCTCAATTTTCTATTGTTTACATGCATTATTGTTGTAATCAGAAAAAAACACATTAAATAAGAATATAATAAATGTTATAACATTTTCAAAGTAATACTTATCCCAGTTAAAAAAAAAAATCACTACCTATTCCATGATGTGCTGTGAGGTTTAATGTGTTTGAAGATATAAAAGATGCCCGAAGAGTGCAACATAATACCTGGAACTGGCTTCCTTCTACAGCATGATGACAATGGCCACTATTTACTATGTCTACTTCACAACACAATTGCCTCCACTGAGGCCACAATAGCGACGAACAGATGTACAAAGTGGAGAGATTCCGTTCACTCTACGGCAGTCCACATCTGGTACTCCTGGAGCTGGGGAGATGAAGAGGAGAGCAAAGCAGGAAGGAAGATCAAGGTCTTAGGGCCCCGCTCAGCCAAGTGTGGCCTTGGGTGGCATCAGCATCTCCCTGAAGCCTGTCAGAGATGCAGGATCTCAGCCCCAGCGACCCACCCACCAAATCAGAATGTGCATTTTATCAAGTCCTCAGGTGGTGCCTGTGCACACTAAATTTAAAAAGTCCTCTCCAGAATATAACATGTGTTCCCAGTTTGAGGTGGGTTTGACATGATCTCAAGAAGAAAGCAGACAACTGAGCAGAAGGATTTCTCAACCAAATACTAATCATCTAAAAGATGTAAAGTCAGCAAACCATCCAGAGTGCAGAGCCTCCGGGCCCTTGGGCAATGCCACGTCTCAGGCACTGACCTTGGAAAGCTTCTACCATCTGATAAGCATTTTATAGGATGCTGACGGAGATCAGGCATTTCCTCTTCTACCTGGGGAATCCTGAGGCCTGGCTGGCTGGGTGGATGGTTGTGCCTGAATGGTTAATCGGGCACAGCCCAGAAGTGAGCATAAAAGGAGCAAAAGTAGGTCAGAGGACTATCACGACATCTCCAGGCCTTTCCCAGCATCGGAACGCAGCTGGGTGGGATGGGAGGAGAACAGGCTGAGTGAGAAGGCCGCTTTTCTGATGGAGATGCCCCAGTTTGCCAGAAAGGGGGCAGGGGGTGGGAAAGAAGCCTTGATTACCATACCCGTAGTCCCATGGCTCAGATAAATGGGTCGCTCACCTCATATGTAAATTACTCAAAATAGGCTCCCTTTATGCTTCTTTGAAAATGGGAGAAAACCAACATTTAATAAGGCTCTATTCTATGCACCATTTCTCAACCCTGGCTGTACCTCAGAATCACCTGGAGAGCTTTCCAGAGTTCTGATGGTGAGGTTCCCCCCAGGGCAGCTGCAGAGCACCCAGTGGTGGGGCCTGGGGCTGGTCTTCGATGAGAGCTCCCCAGGCGTTCCTAATGCACAGCCAGTGCTGGGATCCCTGTGTTAGGCACTGAGCCAGAGGAGTTCTCAATCTAGTGCCCAGCAGCAGCTCAGAGAAGCAGGTAGAGAATTACTGTTCTCATGTTTTAGGTGACTGAGCTGGTGCAGGGTGGCAAAGAAACACAGGTGGAGTTGGAACCAGGGTCTGCTGACCTCGATCTAGAGCACTTTGGTTTTTCCATTTCTATAGGCACGTCCATTTTCAGAAGACAGGGATTCCAGGGGTCCTCTCAGAGTCTGACCTACAGAAACCTGGAACAGACCCCGTTAGACCTCCCATACCCATCCCACCCCCTTCACTTGCCCCCTCCCCCCTCCCGCCCCCCGCGCTCTCCTACCCTCAGCCACACACTGCATCTGCCACTCAGCTGTGCTGGTGGCTCTAGAAGAATCAGAGGACCAGCAGCTGAGTGGTGGGGAGATAACAGGAAAAATAGCAATGCCAAGAGCCACTATTCTTACAGAGGACACTGACCATTGGGCACTACCCAAGTTACTTCACAAATCCCACGACAACCCTTTGAGGGAGAAACTTCTGTTTTCCATTTTATAATTGAAAAAAATGGTGGAAGCTCAGAGAACTTAAGTAACTTACTTGAATGCATACAGCTACCAGGTGGCAGAGCGGAGAATTCAACCCAAAATCTGTTGGCATTTTTCCCCTATCTTACATGGCCTTAGGAATCATTTTACTTAACTGCAGTATATGTACAGAAAAAGGAACCCAGGACTTAGTGGTGCTTCAATAAATGACTTTTAAGGCCCTGGAAATAATGGTGCTGATTCAACAATGACAAGGACCCACAACACTGTCACAAACATTCTTGCATGATCCTCTCCTACCAACAACCCTGTCAAATACTGATCATTATCCCCATTTTATGGGTAAGGAAACTATGGCACAGAGATGTTAAGTAACCCACCCAAGGTCCCACACACAGAAAGTGTCCGAACTGGGAGCTGTGGCTTCATTGCTTCTTTCAGCTGCTAAGAGGTGAAGTTTGAGAGGAAATCTTTCAAGGAGGCAAAAAGTGAGCTGGACCCCAGTGCCCTAGATTCTTCCCAGAATACGGCTTCAGGCGGAGCCACATGGCTGCTGTCACTTAGTGGCTCAGGGCTACTTTTTAGATAGGCATGTTTTTGGTTTAATCGTTCAACCTGCAACAACCAAAAAAGAGGAATGTCTGCTTTATTTATTTCTTGAGAGGGACAAGAAGCCAGGCTGGGAAATGCTGAGGGGTTTACACAGTATTACAATGAAGGACATCCCAGGGAAACCGAGAACCAACATGCAATAGCCCAGGCAGGAATGGAGCGTCCAAGCCTGTACCAGAGACAGCAGGAGACTCAGAGTCAGCCAGGCATCAGTCCCAGGCCCAGCACTGCCACTCACGGAACCACGTGATGCCTTCACTCCTTCCTCTGGGAAGTGGGGTCCCACTAATCTCAAGAGAGAGGTGCGAGCCTTAAATGCATCTCCATTCTAGAGGGTGCTGCATACCAGGCGCTGAAGCCATCTGCATTTTTATTTACCTGTATGTGCCAGATGTCCCACTGAAGCGCACACTTAGTCCTCACAGCCACGAGATAGGAGATAGACTCCATTGCTTTCCCTATTTACAGATGAGGACATTGAGGCATGGAAGGGTCGCCTAAGGTCCCACGGCAAGGAGGTAACGTAACGGGTCAGGGTCTGGACCCAGTTCTTTTCATCTCCGAAGTTGATGTTCTTCCCAATACCCCATGCTGCTCAATTAGAGTCACCTCAGATGATTCTAAGTTGAAAACAGACTTAAATGGCCATAAAGAAGAATTAAAGTTTGACATTAGGAAGAACATCCAGGCCTTAAAGGCAAACACTAGAATGGATAAGCCAGAAATTCCAAACTCCATAGAAAAGAAAGATTCAGAGCAACTAGGAGTCTCTGATGCACTCTACAGCAGGAAGAGCGCAGGGCTCCGAGGGGCGTGCAGTTGCCAATCTTTTTAGATTAGTTCACTTATTACAAGAAAAGTAAAAATTAATTAATTAAACACAAAACTTAATAAAGAAAAAAGTCAAAACACTCCTCCAGAAACCATCAAACATGCTATTAATCATGTTATCATTCTTCATACTTTCTCTAGTCCAGCTTCAAAAACTATCTACTTTTTAAAGTACATTTAGGGTTTGACAGTATAGTATTTAGTATTTTTCAAACATAATTTTTATTGTGGTATTTTCCTTTGACACAAAACACATTTTCAAAGGCAATATTTAATCTTTTAATAATATTCCACTGTTTGGTTCTGCCATATTTTACTTATTCAATCCTACTGTTTACTTTTTCCCCCACTATTATAAATAACACTGCAATGAACATTTTTATTCTTAAATCTTCTCTGCCCATCTCTGATTATTTTCTTTGGCTAGATTCCTAGAATCAGAATACTAGACTAAAGGGAATAAGTGTTCCTAAGTCTACTGACAGTTACTGCCAAATTGCTTTCCTAAAAGGGTGTATTAATTTGCATTTCCACCAGCAGCAAAGGAAGAGTACCTGTCTCCCAGCATCCTCTCCAAGATCCAACACTGTCTAAAAAATAATCTTGGCTAATAAAAGAAGTGAAAAATAGTAGCATGAATCTGCAAAGAGACACAGATTGTTTAGATAGTCCACCTGTAGTCACACAACAAGTATGTGGCATAACCAGGATTTGAATTCAAGTCCTTTATCCCCAAGAGCTGGGCTCCTAACCGCTACCCCAAAGTACTTTGCCACAGCTTGGGTTACTTAGTGGTTGCCATGTTTTAGCCATTGTTTTGGAAAATTTTACATTGGAGTTTCATAAGGACAAGGACCTTTGCATTACTCTTTGATTATCCCAATCTTTTAGACCAACGCTGTCCAACAGAACTTTCTGCATTGATAGAAATTGTTTACAACTGCACGACTGTACTATGTAATATGGCAGCCAATATCCACACATGGCTATTGAGCACCTGAAATCTGGTTAGGGCAACTGAGGAAATTAATTATTAGTTTTGTTTAATTTTAATTAAATTTAATTGAAATTGTTACTAGTGACTACCGTATTGCATAGCACAGCTCTAGATTATCTGCTGCATCAGCCAATGAATATTTATTAGGTGAAGAACTGAAATAGTCTCCTAATTCCACCTATATGATACCTCCTTTGAGGCAAGAGTTGGCCTCTTTCTCCCTCATCTCTGCATGTCCATTTGTTCTCTCAAATGTAGAGCTAATGCTATTTATCTGTTTTGTGGGATGATGTGAGGATCAGCTAATTAATGTTTGCAAAGAGCTACATCGCTGACTGGTTCTCAGAGTAATTGCATGTTAATAAAATGTTTAAATGACCAGTTCTCATCCAGATGCCAATGCAAGGCTGAGTTTATTTGGTAAAAAGCTGGTTTCTCTGACTCACTCCGAACTGTGGACCTCATCAATACAAACCCCTTTCATTTAACAGTTTCTACCAATCAGAAGATACTGAAATTTACCTTCACAATGGTTTTGATGTCACAGTTTGATGAGTAAATTAATAATACAAACAAGATTGGGGAGGGTGGATATTTAACCAACTTGAACAAATTGCTTTTAAGCTCTTAAGCACTTTAATTGCTTGCATGATAATGATGCAGATTTTTACATGTCTTGATCCACTCTCAAAGTAGGCCCAGAAAAAGAACCTCTAAAGAGAAACACTTTGCTAAGCACTTGATTTTAATTACATGATATTCTGGAAAGGTACAAAGTTGCCATTCTAGGAAAAAAAAAAAAACAACAAAAACAAAACAAGGGTTTGGGAGCCAGAGAGACCTACAACCAAATACTAGTCCTAGGTGTGAGACCCTGGGCAAATGGTTTTGCCTTACTGAGCCTCAGTTCCCTCATCTAGAACACGGGAACAATAGTAGCTGCCTTACACACAGAAGACACAAAGCACACGTTTGTTTTGCTCTTGCCCCAGTCCTCTGCCTCCTATATAACTACAAGATGAGAGGATTGACTGTACCCCCACTTTGTCTACAGAAATGAAGATGCCAATTCTCAAAATCCATAAGGAAAAAAATGAACACATCTCTTTATAGTGCCATTCTACAAACATAGGACAGCTGTTATAGATATCCAAAGGGTCATTATTATTACTGTTTGAAATAATGTCAGAGAAGGAGGTAGCTTGCAACCTTGCTATTCTAAGTGTGGACCATGGACAAGCAACATGGCATCACCTGGGAGCTGGTGAGAAATGCAGATTCTTGGGCCCCTCTCCTGACCTACTGAATCAGAATCTGCTTCATAACAATATGCTCAGGCAAGGTGTGCGCATGTTAAAGTTTGAGAAGCACGAGTTTGCAATACATTGAATCCGCTCTCCTCTCCCAATCCAACTTTAGAGAGGAAAATTGGCTCCAAGAATTGGTAAGGTCTACTCAAAGCCATAGATGTACTAACTGCAATGATTCTGTTTGACTTTTAAGGGGTTCAAGACCAGACTTTTAGAAATCAACAATCATTCCACAGCAAGAAAATCAACTTTCAGAGAAAAACATTCTTAAAACCTAATGTTCTCGAGGATTTTAATGATTAATCAATGGTGTCTGATAACCCTTTCAGACCGTCGGCCGAGGCTACAGAGTTCCCATTCCATACAGCCAACACAGGACACACGGCACATGGGAAAAGGGAATGGGGGGAATGGGGGTGCTGGCCCCTGCTCTGAAGATCCTTTATGGCCTGTTTCCTTTCTGTTTTCCAAACAAAAGAAAAGCCCTGATTTGATGTTCAGAACATGACAAAGGACAGAAACATCCCCTCACCTTCCCTAGTGAAACTGGAGCGGTGTAAGTATCAAAGCAGCATCTAAACACCTGTCTGAAGTCAGAGTCAGCAAGCAGCAGAGCGGGCTCCCTCTATGGTAACCACACCGTGAAACAACCCTGAGGTGACCTCTCCACCTCATCTAAAGGAACTCCTGATGCCTCCAGCTGAGCATGGGGACACCTTGGAAATGGGAGGACAGGACCTCCCCCACCAGCTCCACTGAATTCTTTGTCAGATGACAGTCATCTAATCATAGGGAACAAATCTTTTCCGGGTCACAGAAATCCTACACATGAAGACTGGCAAGTGCACCCTCTGGCTGAACTGGACCATGCGAGGAGGGGACAAGATGCCCAGCTACTTCCACTTTCAAAACTGCAAGTAGGCATGTTGATTGATTGATTGATTGATTGTGCCCTGGGACTGTGAAGAGAGACTCAATCGGGTTGATTTTCCCAGTAAAATGCCATGTAGCATGTGGGGATAAGCTTGCCGTGGGGTAGAGTCTCAACAGTTTGCTTTATAAAATCTCTCAGGCCAGTCTAAGGTCTCTGAACCAAATGGAAGAAAAAGGGGTGGAGGGGAATCCACAGCCCCAGTGAATGCTGAAACATACACACTTCTCTTCTCCGAGGAGGAACTGTTTGTCACTCGCCACAGAGCCAGCCCCACCTACAAAGCTGAGGAACATATTTACATATTTCAACTCCATTGCTGGCTGAAGCACCAAAGAAAGTGATGATTCCAAGAGCCAGGGAAGAAAAATGTTCTTGGAAAAAAGATTTGCCTATCAGTTCAGCAGAACAGCTCAAAGTTATGCAAATTTGCTGCCTGAGGTTTGATTGTCACCCCTGCCTTCCACCACCTGGGCTCCCAAGTCTATAAGCTACTGCAGAGTAAACAGCCATATTCTGGTTAAAAAAGATCAAGCAGACATCACAGTTTACCTGCTTTCCATGTGTGACAGAAGCCTTACTATGACATCTGCCTTTGACCCTGAAATTCTACTTTCTAGGAATATATCTTAAGGAAATACTAAACTTGCTCAGCATGTATAAGGATGTTTACTGCAATTTGTTACAACAAAAAACTAAAAGTCAATAAACTGGGTAGTGATTGAATAAAATATGCCATATTTTAAGCATTTAAAATATTATAACTATGATCTCATTTTTTTCCTACATTCATAAAGAAAACTCACAAGGTACAATCCAAAATGTGGCAAAACATTTTGTTTTTGCTTTTCTGAAATATAAGGTCTGAAGTTGCTACAGTGAATGCATAGTACTTTGGTAATTAGAATAAAGACAGTAAAAGTTAGGGGGGGAAATGTGACAAAGTAACAAATATATCACTCACAGAACACTAAGCATATTTACATTGTTTCATTAGACACTTTCCTTATGGAGAACAATACATTCAAGGACCCGTGTTTGCTTGGCTCCCTGGGAACTGGGGCATGTTGCTTTCAGAGTGGCCCCCATAGCAGTCTGTCAGTGCACAGCAAAGATGGAGTGATTCAGCTTTCAGTTACAATAAGCCAGGCTGATAGACCATGTAAGAAGGCAGGTAAAAATCAGCCCCTTAGATCTAGAATTGACATTGATTTACCCTGCTAGGCTCTTGGAATCAAATCTGCAAGGAGGTGATTTAAATCCCATTGTTCTTCTTGTTTCACTTTTTAGACTAATGGATGTGGGAGAATGTACTGGGACGGGAACAACAGAAGGTTTGGGGCCTGGGCAGAGTAGCTGTTAGAACAGGACAGGCAGCTGAGAACCCAGATGAGGATTTGCACCACTGTGTGCTTACCAAATCTCATTTTCCTTCAACCTCTATCACGGTTAAAGAGTGTGAGTTGGCATCTGAAATTGAGTCCCTTGCTTGTGTTGCCCAACAATCTTTAATTCCTAATCACCTTCTTTCTCTTATTTGTAACTTTTGATTTGGAAATATCAGGTTATGTAACATGCCAATCTGCACGAGAATGTAATTCTGCCAGAAAAGGACTCAATGAAGCACAAATTCTAACAAAACTGCAAATAACTTTTCTAAGAAAAGAGAAGATATTTTTGTTTCGAGCACTTGAAGCTGGTTTTAAATAGACTTTGCATGCAATGTTGCTGACTCTTTTTGGACTGTCAAGTTCCCTGCCCAACTCCCATCCAACAAATGAGGACGTTGGAAAGGGGTTAAGGTGGAAATGAACAATCATCTGCAAAGGGACCACAGTGTGCCAGAGGTTTTATGGACGTTAACACAGTGTTGTAAACTAGATAATATTGTCCCATTTTTTGTTTGTTTGGGGTTACTTTTCTCCTTCTTTTTAATTTCAGAATATTATGGGGGTACAAATGTTTAGGTTACATATATTGCCTTTGCACGGCTGGTAATACTGTCCCATTTCAAAGGGGAGAGAACTGAGGCGAGGCTCCAAAGACAACTTGCCTAAGACCACATGATTCCAACCCAGTAATTTAAGGAGTTAAAGTCACATCCCATCACTTTTTTCCCACAAAACATGGAGGAGATTATACCAAATAGAATCTGATTCTATTGGAGGAGCGTCCTTGGAAGCCTAAACCATCCACTACTACAATACCTAGCCTTCTGCTGGAACATCTACTTGGTGGAGAGCTCACTACCTCATATTCCAGACCATTCCACTCACAGTAGAACTGTCCTCCAAAGATTCTTCTTTAGGTTGAGCACTGGTTCTGCCCCTGGGGGCCCTCCCTGAGCAAGGTGGACCCTTTTTCCCCCCACAGTTAGGGTGGCTTACTGGCAAGCTGCCCCATTGTACCTCCACCCCCAAAATGAGGCCTTGATGAGAAAAGGATGCCGGCAGAGGAAGAATCCGTGAAATCTCTTTAGAAAACTGAACCTTTCCATCCCCGATACCTTCCCCACTCCAGAAGATGGCGATTTCACACACGCCACCCCGCACCCTGCCCCCACTCACTTAAAGACACATGCTGGGGATAAAAGCTTCCCTGATTTAGCCCCCTAAACACATAGGAACGTCTTTGTCCTAAGTCTTGCCAGAAGAGCCTGGGTAGGGACGTTCGGTTCCCCAAACATGCACAAGGACCTACTGCAGGCAAAGCTCTACTGAGAGGAGACACTCGTTCGCCCCAGGCAATCAGCCTCGACTGGTTCAATTCCACTTCCGTGGGAGGGCTCCTGCCATTACCCACACCAGAGAAAACGGATTCTTTCTCATCATTCCCTCAGAACGCCTAGAAAGGGAATCCGGTTTTCGTGCTGTCGGCCTTTGCTGCAAACCTTCCCTCCCTTCCCCATCTCTCTCTCACACACACACTCACACGCAGAAAACTTGCTCCCACTGTCACCACCAGAGAAAACGCCCCTCGTAACTTTGGCGAGGAGGGCTACCGTGGAAAGCCGATCCGCAGGGCTCCTGGAGCGCGCCGGTGGCCCAGAAGAACCGGGTCGGGAGGGGAGGGAGGAAGGGGAGACAGGCGCGGCCGGGACCCCGCGCGATGCCGCGCGGCGCTGGGGGCTGGAACGTGGCCTGGAACGTGGCGGTCTCGGCTCCGGTTTCGCGCCCAGGCCCCGCCCACCAGGCGGCCCCGCCGGCTCTCCCGCGGCTCCGGCCACCGAGGAACCCAAAGCCGGTGGCGCCCTGCGGATTCCGGCGGAGAGCGCAAGGGGCCGCAGCCGACCCCGGACCCCCGGAGGCGGCAAGAAGCTGGCGAGGAGGAGGGCCACGCGGGGTCAGCGCCGGAACGCGGAAGCGGGGACGCGCGGGCCCCGCGTGCGGGAAACAGGTTGCAGCCAAGCCCCATCCCCTCCCCCCGGCCGCCCCGCCGCGACCCGATTCCCGCCCTGCTCCGGGAGCAAACCCAGCCGCCTCCGGGGCGCCCTCCAGCTTTCTGGACCCCCGGGACCTGGCCCAAGCCCCTCTGGCTGCCGAGTTAAAGGCGCCTTCAGCAAGGTCAAGGCGCGGCCGGCTGGCACCTGGGGATTTTTCTCAACGGAGCACTGGCTTTGCAATCGCATTGTTAAGGATCATGGCAGCGGCAGGAAATCCGAACGGCCTCACAGGTCTGCGAGAGGGAGGATTTATTTTACAGCGCGGAACGCATTCAGACAGATCCCGGATTTCAGTGGGAGGGGATGCGGGGTTTCAGGACGTTGGAATGTGGCAAAAACAAAACACTCCCCACCCATGCACACCACCCCCTCCTGCCTGCTGGAAGTAGGGGGATGGAGTTCAGGGCCAATGTGCCCCAGACTTCAGCGTTCCGCGCTGCTCTGTCAGGGTGGCTTATCCCTCTACAGACGAAAATCAAGATTTAAACACACTCTACTACTGTGCTTTCTCTATCAAGCCCATCGACGTGATACGGGCTGCGGCTGCGAAGGGAAGCAGCGAGACGGAGAGAATAAACGTAACACAAGCAAACTGCTGTCCGCGGAGGAGAGAGGCGAGGGGACGAAAGCCGTACCCGGCACCCATCCCCATCAGTGCCCGGCTAGCGCAGGAAACGAGGAATAGGCGTACATAATGGTGGCCGCTCCCGCCAGCGTGGGCCTGGATGGCTGGGATGTTGGGGCATCTCCAAGGGGGACAGGCATCGCGGGCGGGTTTCTAAGCCCGTGAAGGGCACTGGGTGTGAAAGACGGAGAGGGGCCCTAGGAGAAGCAAAGAGGGGCTCTGGGGGTCCCCAGGACACAAAGTCAGTTTCCTAAAACAGCGGTCCCTGGAAGGCCTTCCAACACTCCCCAGGGGAGGCTCGGGGCTCTGAGGACTCAATGAAACCCGAGTTCTGACCGGCTTCTCCTCTGCGATCAATCCCGAATGCTCCCACCCAGTCCTTGCCTCGGTAACCGGTTCTTTAGGGACAGCAGCAGCAGCACCCGGCGCCCATCGCAGAAGTGGGCGCTGCGGTATGAGGCGTCTCCTAGTTCTCCGGTCCCGGGGTGGGAGAGCCTGGTACTTACACTCCCCAAGCAGACAAACTTTCAGGCTGTCTTTCGAGAACCGCATCACCTTTCTGGGTAATCACCGAGGCAGCTTATATAATTGCCCGCGATGCTGTTCGGTAGATCTCCTTACGCGGCCTCACAGCTCTCAGCACGTGGGCACCTTTTCCCCCCAACCCTCTCTCGTCTACCTTCTACCCCCACCCCCTGGCGCTCGGAATCTCTAACGTGCCCTCCCGCCGCCTTCTACAAAGCAGCAGGGCGATCTCGTCTGCTAGTCATACACCAAGTGTGCATGCAGGTTCTGGCAAAATCCTGGCTGCCTCCCTGCGCCCCTTTCGCTGCGTTGGTGGCTTACGGATAACTACATCTCAACAAACCTCGCCAGGGTTGGGGCGGAGGTGGGAGGAAGTTAGAGACCGGGTAGGGGATTGTCGTGGTTCTGATGAGGGCTCCGGACCCAACTGGGCGCTAATACTCTCATCCACATGGACCCGGGAGAACAAATCGCCTTAACGTTTCGCCCTGAAAGGGGAGCCAATTTCCAAAGTTAGAGACCACGCAGTAGAATTTCCAGTACTTTCCAACCTTGCCTGGGCGGGGACAAGGGAGAGAAGGGGCAGGCAGCGGCCAGCGGAGCTCACTCTACCGCCCCGCCAAGAAGGACTCACTAGTTGAACGCCCCCCGCCCCCCGCTCCCTTCCCCCAAGTAGTTGGCTGTATATTCCTCGGTTGCGTACACACACACACACACACACACACACACACACATTCCGCGCCACTACCTTCCCGTCTGCTCCTCCAATGTAAAGACTGCATTTTTAAACCGCGATGAAAATGACTAAGGAGCTCAGTGATCACATTCCAACCCAGAGCATATTTCCCGAAACTGGGCGTGCGAGTAGACACACACTCACACTCGGGAGTCCTCTGAGCTTCCAGCCGGGGGCTACAGCCTCAACTCGCTCCGAAGCGAACGTCGACACCGCGGCTGGGCGGCCGGCTAGGAGAGGCGGGCGCCCCGCGGGTTGCAGAGGGCGCGGGGTTGGGGTCGCGTCTCCAGGTTTCTCGGGTCCCACCCCGGCGCGCACCGGGCCGCTGCGGCCGGCGCTTGCTCCGCAGGGCAGGCTGCAGCCACTGGAGCCCGGCGCCGCCTCGCGGGCTCCTCCGGCGCCCGCCGGGGGCCCGGGGAGGGCTGGTCCGCAGAGGGGCTGCGGGCGACCGGGCCGGGGCGGAGAAGGGGAACCCAGCGCGACAGACAAACCCGGGGTGCGCCGCCTCCCCTCCCACCCGCCGCCCCGAGTGCCAGGCCCGCGCCCACCTCCCTGCTCTGCCCCAGCCCTTGCTCTCAGGCTCCAGTCCACGGCGGGCTCCGGGGGCTGCTGCTGCTGCGGCGGCGGCGGCGGCGGCTCGGGGATCCAGACTGGCTCGCCTCGTCCGGCAACCCGCGCCCTAGCCTCCCTCCCCCGGTGTGGGTCAGGGGAGCAGGCTAACGTCTCCCGGAGCCCTAGGCAGCAGCGTGAGCCGCCCGAACCCTGCCCGGACCAGCCAGCGCAGAGGGGCGATGGAGCGGGCGAGGCGCCGCCGCGGTCCCCAAGGCGCTTTTCCGTAGAGCGGATCACGCCGCCTTACCGTGGCTGCAGGCTGCCCCCGCCGGGGAAGCGGGGAGGAGGGCGGCAGGGAGGCAAGGCGCCGCGCGGGTGTCTCCTCTCGCTCTCAGCGGCGCGGCTCCTCGGCTCCGCGAGCTCGAGCGGGGCGCCGAGGAAAGAGCAGGTCCCGGCTCTGCGCTCAGCTCCAGCGAGACCAACAATAGCTCCCGCGGGGAGCGGAGCCCCAGCGAGCCTCCAGCCGCGCGCACGCCCGGCTCCCGCTCCCGGCCGCTCCCGGCCAGCGTCCCTGCCAGCACTGCTGCCCCACATGAAACAGCTGCAATCCCGAGGCTTCTGGGGGGTTGGGGCGGGTGTGTGCGCGCGCGTGTGTGTGTGAGTGTGTGCGTGTGTTTAATAGCTTCCCTCTCTTCCCCTCCCTGCCTGCTCGCCTGCCTGCCTCCGTCCCCCACCCTCGCTCTCTTACACACAGCGAGGGCGAGCGAGACACACACTCACACACACGCACACGCACACGCAGGTTACATGAATGGGAGGCGGGAGCCAATCCTGCGAGGCCGGCGAGCCGCGGCGCACGGGCGCTGGGCGCAGGGCCGCACTACGGCGCGGGGGGGCGCCACGCAGGTGATGCGCGCCTCTCCGGGGCCACGCGCCGCCTCTGCGCTCTCCCCGGGCTCTCCTCCCCTCCTTTCTCTCCGCTTTCTCCATCTTCTCTCCTTTTTACCTCCTTTTCTTTCTCGAATTCTCCGAGCTCTCTCAGTTCGGTGTCTTTCCTGGTCTCTAATTTTACTCTCCTCGATTTCTTTCTCGCCCCCTTTCTGAAACTTTCTCCTCTCTTTTCCCGACTTTTCTCTACTTCCTCACCTCTTGCCTTTTGTTCTCTTTCTTCCTCCTTCGGCTTTCTCCCCAGTCTCTCTGTGGTGTTGTCTGATCTCCACACTCTCCCCTCTCTCCGCCTGTCCCTAGGTCTCTCTGGCGCCGATGTCCTCCTTCTCTGCCTACCGCTGATGCTATTCCACCCTCACCACCCCCGCCCCCACCGCTGTCCAGGGACAGTCTCTCTCTCTCTCTCTTGCTGCTGCAGCCCAGCTAGAGGTAATTCAGGGCTGAGAACTTGAGTTCCTTCCTCAGGCATGCAAGATGCCCAAAGAAAGGCCCTCCTTCCTCGGACAGCTTCCCCAAAACCATGGTAACAGCTACTGAGTCGTGATAACAATCATTTAAAAAATAGCAGTGAACGTGGTCCAGGAGATTTCTGTCCCTCGCATGTCTGGATCGTGATCACTAGCACATTTCCAAGAAAAGGGCATTTTCATACGATGGGAGAGGCAGCTTGATGGAGTAGCAACTGGAGGAGTTCCCACTGCAGGCCTGCTGCATGCCAGCCGTGGGACTTAGTGCCAGCCGTTTCACCTCACCCGGCCTCGGTTTTCTCATTTGTAAAACGGATGATGCCTGCCTCACCAGGTATGGTGAGGATTAAAAGAGAGAACACTGGAAAGAAAGCACTGGATGTATAAGAGATGCTCAATTAATGTTAGTTTTCTTCCCTCCCACCTCTTTCAAAACTCCTTTCATGATCTTCTACTACATTTTACCCCTGCATACTGAATGAAGGGGGAAATGTGACAATGCTAATTTCACATAAATATGAAAGGAGGGGTAGGCTGTTTTGAAAACTCTACTATGTGGTCGGGGGACTGCCTAGCCAGTTGCCGTATGCTGATTATAGAGGCATCACAGATTATAAACTTGGGGTGCCAGAATGCCCCTTCAACATCTCATAACTGGGGCATGTCAGAAAGGCAGGGATGCAAGTTTCCACTCAACTCGTCCAACTGTGTTTAAAATATTCATGATAAGTGAACACTGACCAGTGACAAAGCCTCTGAGACTAAAATGTCAAGACTTTGCCTTTGGACAGCATTTATCAACTTTGTGTCCTCACTGCAGACATCAAATCCTGGGCATCAGCTGTGATTGGCAGTTAGACTCAGTCCTTCAACAGATATTTGTTGAGCACTTACTCTGTAGCAGGCACTGTGATGGGCTCTGGGCATTCAGTGGTGAGGAAACCACGCCCTGCTTTCTGAGCTTACAGTGTAGTAGACATGTAGTAGACATGTCTCATGAATGTATCATGAGAAAATGAGACACATACACCTTAAGAAGAGACATTTTTTTGGTGGACAAACTCTTTTATAACATGAGGCCCATCATAGGGGGATAATAAAGGAATCCTTGAGAGTGATACTTTTGGAAACCACTTTTAGTCTATGTACCTCATTTGACCCATGAGAAAATCGAGACTCAGATGTTAAAAGTAGTGAGTGAAAATATGTTAAGAAACAAGATATTACATAGTCTCAAAGTAGCTCCCCACAAGATACTGATTATTTTCAAAGGAGAAAATAGTACCTTCACGGTAGATAAGCCTGGCAGACTACACCTTAAATAAATGATTAAAGTCATTTATTTAAGCATCACCAGGAATAGACATCATATGCTCCCTGATATAATGCATAGAGAAAGACATAGTATCACTTTTGTGGTATTCCTGCCAGAAATGAATAACCTAAATCTAATCATGAGGAAACAGCAGACAGACCCAGATTGAGGGCCATCAAAATAACTATTGTGTACTATTCGAGAATATTAAAGTCATGAAAGACAAAGACTCCAGAACAGTTTCAGATCATTGTTATGCAACATGTGATTGTGGATTGGGATATTAATAGGGCAACTGGAAAAATTTAAATAAAGTCTGCAGATTAGACAATAATATATATCAATGTTATTTTACTGCTTTTGGTGTTTATGCAGGAGACTATCCTTTTTTTTTTTTTTTTTTAGGAAATATGCAACTAAAGTATTTAGAAGTTAAAAAAAATGAACAAAATCCAATTTCCTACCTTCATGGAGAGGCAGTATGGTGGGTATCTGCCTAAGGAGTAGGTAGAGTGTGAGCACAGAAGGATGGATGCCCAATCAAATCCTTGGCAATAAGGGAAGATTTCCTATAGAAAGTGACATTTAAGATTAGTTTTGAAGGAAAGGTAGTTGGCTAGACCATGAAGGGAGGGAAGATGCCATTTAGGTGCAGGTAACAGTGCAATGACATTGACAACAGCACGAGGCACTCATAGCAGAGGAGCTGGACATGGTGGAGTGTCTTGGGGGAGTCTAGAGCAGTCTGTAGGGTTGGACTTTGAAGGGCCTGAAGGAAGCTAAGGAGCGAAACATCCTGAAAGCTCAGGTACAGGGATGGCAGGGGACAGGAAGGTAGACAGTATTAAAGGCTTTTAAGTAGAGGAAGGACGTGATCTGGAGTGTATTTGAAAACGATGATTAGGCAGCAGAGTGGAGAAATGGATTAGGTGGCTTGGGAAGACCAGAGACAGAAATAAGTAGGTCATTTAGGTAAACTAAGGCAGTTGCAGTGAATATGGATAAGGGATGAGAGATATGAAAGAGATTGCTCATGTAAAATGAACAGATTTTTAAGTCTGATTGGATGGAAGTAGACAAGGAGAGAAATCCAAAGTGACACTCAATTCTCAAGCTTGGGTGTCTTGATTGAAGGTAGCAGTACTCATCGAAATGTCAAGAGACTTCAAGAGGAATTTCAGAGAGGGAAATAAAGCTAGAGGTTACCATGTTATAATCTATTAGTAATTCCATAGCTAACCGGAAATTTTCCTGTGTGGCTATTCTGTGCCACAGGTAAAACTAACTATAAACTTCAGCCTGAGACTCTCCAAACAGCCAGTTCCAAGTATCGGCCAGAAAAACAGGAGATTGGATGTGGTAACAGAACATTCTTTGTAATAATGGGGGGGAAAGTGAAACAGCCTAAATGGTCAAACAGGATGAGTTAATTGGAGGACAGCCTTTATTGGAACATTATGCAACTACTCTAAAGTATGTTTTTGCAGAGTTTTCCATGTTATGGAGAAATGTCAGTGTTACTACCTAAAATTTTTAAAAACTATTCAAAATTGTTAAGTACACAAAAACCCTCTTAGAGAAAAATCTAGAAAAAAATGCCAAATATTAACAATGGTTGCCTCTGGGTGATGGGATTATGAGTAATATATATTTTCTTCTTTATAGTTTTTTGGTATTTTCTAACTTTCCTACTATGAACATTCATTACTTTCATAATAAAAATTAAAAAGCTGCCATTAAAAAAACAAAGGCATGGCTATGACACCCCTTCCACTTTATCCCTTTTCAGTCCACCCTTGCCACTCCCCCTGAAGAGTAACTGCCTTTTGAGCTTTACCTTTGAGTGTGAAATAAGAAGGCATTTAACAAATCAGGGGAAATTATCAGCTGGGCTGGAGAGGGGGAGAGGGTGTTCTTATGGAGGCAGATATGTTATTAGAGCTGTTGAAACTGTATATATTAAAGATGTTTGCATTGCCCTTATTGATTCTGTGATATGCTACAAGGAAAAGAAAACATATAGTGGGGCCAAGAAAATATGAGTCTTTAAAGGGCAATTTTTAATTAGGAAATGTATTTATTTGCAAAAATACTTCTCTTCAGAGTCCAGCAGTTACTACAAAATGGTTTCAGGAAGCAAGTACTTCAAGCAAGCAGACAGTGAGGGGCAAGAGGCATGCTTCGTGCCTGTTGTCTGACACTACATCAAGTACACAAGCTGGTTACATAGGATTTGGACACCCACTGATAAGCACCATCCAACTTGCACAATTAGAGGGTAAGAAAAGTGCCCACCAGAGGATGTTCTCATTCTTTGGAAAGGTTACTGTAAATAGTTCCCTGGTCAGGTTCCCTCTGCATCTGTGATTTTTCACCTCACAGAAATGTTTACCATGTGGATAGGTTCCCCAACTTAATAAGAATAACACCTTACACAAGCATAGCCTTTTCACCTCTTCAAAGGGCCTTCACATCTGTTGATTCACTCAATCCTTGCACCCACCGGGGCTGGGATCCTATTACTTCCAGTTTGCACAGGAGGAAGAAGGACCCAGAGAGATTAAAGCAAAGAGGCAGAGCAGGGGTTAGAACTAAAAGAAGGAACAAGGAGACATTCTTGGAGCACCTTCTGTGTGGCCCTGGGCTTCCTTGGTGAGTTAATGCATGGAATCCTCGTGATAACTAGAGAAAGGAGTGAGCGAGCCAAGCTACTGTGGTTCCTACTCGGCAGAATCAGAATCCGAACCCAGCTCTCCAGAATTCCCAAGCCAGTTGCCTTCCCCAGAGGACTCCATATTTAAAAGCCAAGAAGGGAGGCTGGTGATTACCTTCTGTCACGCTGACTCAGTGTAATCTGTGAGCTGTCTTTCTGTGAGCTTTGTCAAACCTGTGAGTTGTTTTTCTGTCTCATGGAAATTAGAGCCTAGCATGTGGGGATTTGAGGATAAACAATGACTTTTGAATTATCTGCTAGAAAATAAGGGGTAAGCCTCTGCTTGGATTCACCATAAATATTATCTTTTAGGGAAATGATTGGATCTTATCTTCCACTCCACCGCCCACCCCTCAAATGCTCAGCAGAGTATTTGGCACTTACAGGTTCTAAATAAATATTCCTTCACTGAGAGAAGAAATGAATGCTAATAATGCTAATAACAACAATAGCTGGCAGGTATTGGGCATTGTGCCAGAGACTGAGCAAAGGGCATTATCTCATTTAAATTTTAGCACCATACCTTGTGGTAGATATAATTATTATCCCTATTCCATAGGTGAGAAAAATGAGACCTGGAGAAGTTAAGCAAATTATCCAAGGTCACATAACTAATAAATGGCAAGGTCAGATTCCGACTTGGATTGCTCTTAGCCACCATGCTGTATTAGATGGATGGATAGATGGATGGATGGGTGGATAAATGGAATTAGTGATACTAGCAGTGAAGTGAGCTCTCCATCAACTGCAGTACATTGTATGGCATGGTTAGTCTTGTCTAGAGTAGGCCATCTTCATACCCTGTTTATTTCCTTCATTGCATGTTTCACAAGCTATGATTACTTGTTTCTGCATTTGTTTTACTTTTTTCAAAAATATCTGCCCAACTGCAATATAAGGCATAAGTTCCATGAGTGAAGTACCCGAGAGTGTCTTGGTCACTGTTGTGGTCCCCAGAACCTAGCACAATGCCTGGCACAAAGTAAGTCTTCAGTAAATATTTGTGAAATGACTGAATGAATGCAGGCTCCCATCCTTCTTAAGCAGTGGAGTGCCTGTGAGCACACATACATGTGCACTCACAAAAGGTGGGTATGTTATGTGAACCTTTTCCATCTCCATGCCCACGTTATACTTTCTGCCTTTAAGGGCATGTGGTTTGCTTGGTGGGGCTTCAGATGAGCCCGGAATGGTTCTGATGTCAGATTGCGCCCCTCCACTGACATCTGCTCCCAGATAGCAGGGAAAACACTGATCAGAAAATAGCAGCATCTGCTGTGGTCAAAGGTGATGAGCTGGCAAAATTCCGTGGTGGAGGCATCTTCTCCGATTAGGTCAGCCCTCACGTTCACAACACAGAGGCACTGCATCAGATGATGTTGCTTGCTTCATAATGTTTTCTTTCTGAGGGCTGATCACAACGGTCTCCTCAAAAAGAGCTCTCTCCTAAAGCTTTCTTCTGCATGCTCAATGCCATATGATATTTTCCAAAAAGGATGCATCTCAGCCAAAGCCTCCTTTCCTGCCATTTTTTTGTGCTTTCTCTTCTTATGATATGCCTAGCAGACTTCCTTGCTCCTCATGTGGATTTGTCTTCTTCATGCAGGGTAAATCAGGTGGCAGGTGCTGGTCTTCTCCAAAGCTAAATCAGTTCCATTTCCTGGTCTTATAAGTCTACAGCCTTCATTAGAACTACATATTGGTCCAGAGGGCCATGGCTGAGTTAATCAAGAATGAAGCAGAGCAAACAAAACAGCAACAACAAAGACCTCCACCAAATTACCAAAGCCTCTGAAGGGTGATTCTAATGATGGTGATGTAAACTACATGCCAGACACCGACCTAATGCCATACACATATTCATACATTTAGTCCTTATAACAGACCTATACGATTAATTCTATTGCTACTCCCAAATCACACTGTGATCCCATATTTCTAGGCCTTATCAACCTGTGGAACTATTAGAATTTACACACTGTTCTGTTCTGCATATTACTTTTTTCATGTACAATATATCTTGGAAATAAGTATACATATGTGTATATATGTATGATATCTTGGAAATAGGTATATATATGCCTATATAAATACATAGATATTTATCTCCTTGTTCTTTTTTATAAATGCAAATTTTTTAGAGGTTTGACTTTTTATTCATATATAATTGTACATATTTATAGGGAATATGTGATATTTTGATACATGCATACCATTTGTAATGAACAAATCAGGGTGTTTAGGCTATCTATTACCTCAAATATTTATCATTTCTTTGTGTTGGGAACATTTCAAATCTTCTCTTAGAGCTATTTGGAAATATACACTAAATTATTGTTAACTTTGGATACTCTACTGTGCTATCAAACACTAGAAGTTATTCCTTCTATCTGTGTGTTTGTATGTATTAACCAACCTCTTTTCATCACCCTGCCATCCTTCCCCGCTTCTGTTAGCTATCATTCTACTCTGTACCTCCACAAGATCAACTTATTTAGCTCCCACATATAAGTGAGAAAATGCTACATGTGTCTTTCTGTGCCTGGCTTATTTCACTTAACATAATGACCTCTATAGTTCCATCCATGTTGCTGCAAATGACAGTATTTCATTTTTTATGGCTGAGTAGTATTCCATTGTGAATATATACCAAATTTTCTCTACCCATTCATCCATTGACAGACAGGTCGATTTCATACGTTGACTATTGTGAATAGCACTGAACTAAACATGGGGGTACGTATATTCCTTTGATATACTGATTTCCTTTCCTTTGGATTAATACCCAGTAGTGGGGCTGCTGAATCATATGGGTAGTCCTATTTTTAGTTTTTTGAGAAACCTCCCTGCCATTTTCCCTAATGGCTGTATTGAGTTGCATACTATTTTACTTTCTGGATGTACCATATGAATTTAACCACACAGATCACACTGATTATGGTATATTAATTTGAATAAATATCAATCAAATAACCTAAGGTAAGGCACATGGTAGCTGCTCAAAAATGTTAAATAAGTGAATTGAATTATATTATCACTATCAAGTCTTTTGGGTCTTAAAGTAACCCAGAGGAAGTTGAAGTTCCAAATTAGAATGTGAAAAACAAAAATATGAAAATTCTAGAAAAAAATCATGTAAATCACAATTGACATGATTTTGAATGTGAAGAAAGAAGATATTTTTAAGTGTGAGATGAAAAGAAGTCCTAGAGAAAAATGTCAATAGATTTGAGTACATAAAACAATATAAAATGTTTGTGTATTTAAAAAACCAAGACAAAAATCAAAAGAAAAACAAAATGTTGGGAAAGTATTTGAAACATACATGAAAAAGTGCTAATATTCTTAATATACAATAAGGTTCTACAAATGTATAAGAAAAGATATCTCAGTATAAAAGTTGGCAAAGGACATACAATGATAATTTACCAAAAATGTATAAAGCTAGACATATATGTTTAACTCATTAATAATTCCAAGAAATGCAAGATATAATAATATTGAGTTTTTTATTTTGTTTTTGCTTATCAAATGAGAAAACTATAAGAGAAAAATAACAGAAATTATCCAGAAAGTAGTTATTCTACCTGTATTGCCAATGGGTATATATTGGTACAACTTTTCTGAAAGAGAATTTAGCAGTGTTTACCAAAAACCTTCCATTATGTGGAGCTTTCAACCAAGGAATCTATATCTACATTTAATGGTGCTAATTCAAGGAAAATAATCATGGATGAACCCAAAAAATTATATAGAGGTGTTTCATCAGTGTTAGTAGCAATAGAGGCAATTAGAAACAATCTAAATGTCAACTAGTAAATGATCAAATGTGTCATGGTACACCATAGTATGATGAACTATTATACAGCCATTATAGATCATGGTGTAGAAGAATATTTAATAAATTTGGAAAGGGTTCACAATATTTTTGTGACCTTTAATGTATTATAGAAATTCTCCAAAAATAAAAAATTTGATAAATTGACTAAACTTATTATGTAGCTTCAATGATTGTTAATTCATGACCAATCTTATTTTATCTACACTCCTGCCCACTTACTCCCTTCCTTATTATTTTGAAGGAAGTCTCAGGCACCATTTCATTTTGTCCATAAATATTTCAGTAGATATCGCTTAAATTTATGGGCTATTTTAAAAAAACCATAAACACAATATATTTTTACATTTAAAAATAATAATAATTTTTAATGTGATCAACTTATTAGTCACTGCTCAAATTGCCCTGATTGTTTCATAAATCCTTTTTTTTCCCAATAAACTCCATATACTGCAATTGGTTGATTTCTCTCTTAAGTCTCTTTTGATTTGTACATTTTCAGCCATCCATTTTTCTTTTCCCTGCTTGTATATTACTTGTTAATGAGATTGGGTTGTTTGTCCTGTAGAATTTATTAATACTTATTGCACTATTCTGATGTGGTTTAACATGTTCTTCTGTGTCTTATATTTCCTGTAAACTTGTAGTTTATTCTAGAGGCTTGATCCAATTCAGAGTTAAATTTGTTTGTGTGTGTGAGACTGCTTTCTAGATGATAATGTGTACTTTCACCTGTCTTTGTGATGTTAGCAGCCTTTGATGCTCATTGACTAAATTCATCATTTCACTAGAGGTTGTAAACTGGTGATATTCTATCATTCCTTCTTCAAGTTTAACTGGAATGCTTCCATAAAGAGAAAACTCCTCTCATGAACTATTTCTGAGACAGAATAAATGTTTGATTTTTTCATTTTATTTGCCAGGTTTCCAAAGAATGAATTGGTTCCTTAGTATCCTCCAGAGGTAAGTAGTGTGTGTGTGTGTGTGTGTGTGTGTGTGTGTGTGTGTTTCTTTTAAAGAATCATGATTGAACTCATGTATTTATGTATCTGATATATTTCCATTTTTTTCAGTTATTATTGATATTTGTATTCAGATTGTCTCATCCCTGGCCAGTTGGAACATCTTCATGTTGACTTCAAGTCTTTGATGGCCTCCTTTCTTTCTAGAATAAAAGATCTTCTAGGCTCATCTTTGTATCTAACCTAAGCCAGATCTGAAATTGTCCAGGACTTCCTTTTTTTCCAGTGGGAAACGGTTTTTAGAAAACACAATCTTGTTATTAAGAGTTGCTCATTGCTACTGGGTTGGTATTGTTTGTAGCCTTTTTCAATTGGAATGGCTAGGAAATATGTAATTTTTTAAATGAAAATTTGCTATAAGTTTATGTCAAAATTTTTAATTCAGTTTTTACTTAACCTCATCAGTCTTCTATCTGTATTTCCCTTCTTCCATTACAAGTAATAAATGATGCTATAGAAAACTAGTTAACAATTTGGGAAAATAGCCATAATATCTATTTTAGTGGGAAATAATCATACACACACACACACACACACACAAAATATATACACCCCCCCCCAAAGATATATGATGTTAGCAGTAGTTATTTCTTAGTGACAATATTAAAAGTAATTTTTAGTTTCCCTTTTTGGTTTTTTGCTTTTTTAATATATACAAAATTTCCATAAAGAACCCATTTTATTTTTGCTATAAGAAAAAATTTTCTAAAAAACAAAAATAAACCAGATGGTATAAATTGTAATATACTAAACTGTCTGCCAATCTTACACGTGGGTAGAATAATGATAATCCATTACATCTGTGGAGTGCTTTGCAATTTACAAAGCATTTTCCATCTATTATCTTTCATGATCATCACAACAGCATTGTGAGGTAGATAGAAATATTGTTTTACAGATAAGAAAGTTGAGGTTTGAAAGGATCACCTATGATGGAATCAAGGCTAGAACTCTGAGCTCCTGACTTCTTGGTCAGTATTCTCTCGCCTGCATGATACCTATCTCTAGGTGACTGTTACTATGTAACATCTCATTTTACAGTAAGAGAAGACCCTGCAGTGTTCTGCCTGTTGCTTAGAATGCTATCCTTAGAACCCTTTCTTTAGCATGAGACTTGGAGGCCCATAAGAAAACCAATACTTCCTTTTCAGCTTAATTTTTATTTTTATCAAAATGATTCATTAACATAATTTTAAAAGTCAAATATTCCACAAGGATTTTAATGCAAAACAGCAGTCCCCTGCCCTACAATTCATCATCCAGCTTCACCTCATATTCCCTCTCCTCTCAGGCAACCACTTTTAACTATTTGAGCTGTCTCTTCTGATTTTTATTTTCATATTTTGAAATATTCTGCCTCCACTGCAGTTTCTTGATTTTTAATTATTAGAAATTATCAGTATACTTCCTATTATTGAAGACAATCATTTAACTGTTTTTTTCCTCTTTACATAGACACTTCCCTTTTCCCTATCCTCTTGACATACTTACATCATAATTTTGGTTAGTGTTAGTGTTTCCATTATTATGATTGTGTAAAAATTATTCTCAACTAAGCCATGTAGTGTACTATGCTGTACTTTCCTGTATTAATTTTTGTTTTTTCTTGAGTTAATGATTGGCTGTTTTATTCCCTCTTATATTTGCTTAGTGTTTTAGGTACCCATTGCTATTTCATCTCCAAACTCTCTACCAAATTATAGATCTTTTCTCAGTACATTCCAATCCATCAAGGAATCCGTCAATTTCTTTTCTTTTTCCTTTCCTTTCTTCTTTCTTTTCCTTTCTCATAGAAACTTTATTTCCTTTTGTCTAAACTGTTCCAATGTGGACTAGTTGCTTTGTAGGCCTGTGCATAGCTTTTATTCTAGGATCTCCTTCCACCACTTTCCTGGGAATGTTATCGGATCTCTCTCTTGTATTTGTATTTTTTGTTTCCAGGATGCCATCTCTTCTGCTTCTTCCTTTCTTTTACTCTTCATACTGTAGAGAACAAGTATATGGAAGGTAGTTTTTGAGACGTGATTTGGCTGGATATAGAATTCTAGATTGGAAATAAATTCTCTGTTATTTTAATAATATCTGTGGTTCCATTGTCCTCTTGCTTTCAGTGTTGCTGTTAAGAAGACTGACACTGGCCAGAGTGGTAGCTTACACCTATAATCCCAGAGCTTTGGGAGGCTGAGGTGGGAGGATCCATTGATCCCAGGAGTGGGAGGTTGCAGTGAGCTAAGGTTGCAGTGAGCTAAGGTTGCCTGCCACTGCACTCTAGCCTAGGGCAACACTTTTTTTATTCCCCACCCCCCCAGAAGGTTTTAGGATCTTTTCCCAGTGCTTAGCAATTAATATGATGATTGGTGTGGGTCTTCTTTCATCCAGTGTTGGCCAATTTCTGGGTTCTTTTTCTTTAGAAACTCTGAGAGATTTGTTTGAATTATTCCATTGATGGTTTCATTGTTCTCAAAACTCCTCTTATTCAGATATTGTATCTCTCAGACTGTTCCTAATTTTTTAATCTTCTCTTTCCTATGTTCCATATTTTCGACTCTTGATTCTACTTTTGGGAGATTTTCTCAGCTTTGCTTACCAGCCCTTCTGTTGACATTTTTATTTCTGCTGTCATATTTTTAATTTTCAGGACTCTCTTTTAGTTGTTTGAATGTTTCTCTTTAAACAGCCTCCTGTTCTTTTTCATATATGCAATATCTTTCTTTATCTCTCTTAGGATACTAATGATATCATTAATTAAATGTTTTACTGTTCCTTGCATCAAGTTTATGTTCTTTGAGGTTTTTGTAATTATTATTTTGACTTTGTGTTTATTTTTCCTCTTAGGGTCTTTGCTCAGATATTAATAATCTGTGGCTATCGATGTGCATTCAACTAAAAACTAGCTGGAAACGTCAAGGTGCGTGAGCAGGACTTGTTGAATGATGGGCATCCCTGTAGGATGGCCTGGCTGGGTCATTGCATGGGTTAGTTCCTTACAGTATCTGTAAGATATTTTTCAGTGGCCACTCAGATTTACCAGAAAGGAGTATTCCAGTCTCTTCCTGGGGAGTTTAAGATTGGCTGCTAATATTTTCTAGAAGCCTAGTAGGGGAAGGGACTGGGAGGTAGTCTCACGATTCTATTCAGATTTCATTTACTCTTCCCATTCCTTCTATTCAGCACAGAATATCCACCTTTAGCTGAGCTGTTTTCTACAAGTCCAGACTTTCTCAGGCTCACTTACTATGGTCAGTAAATCTCCAGGCATCCCCTTGTGGGTTGACGGTGGAGGCACTCGGGAAAGCAAAATGGAGGAAGGGATTATTCAGCCAATTTTCCTGCTCTCAACCCCACCCAGACCCCTACTTCCAAAGTGCCTCAAGTTTCCAATGTCTGAGCTTTCCTAGGATTCTGCAGTGGAAATCAGATACTTTCTAGATTTTCTCCACTGATGGCTTAGATTGCACTTTCTCAGGTCTGCCTAAGTCTATTATTTCTATCTGCTTTATACTTCCAAAATGCTATTGTCTTCTCTTCAATTCTTTTTCCCTTGCAGTTCTGTGCTTTTTTTTTAAATCATTTCTCTGTTATTTTAGTAGGTGTTGGGGAAGGAACAGAGGTAAAAGTGTGTGTTTCTCCCTCTCGGTGTAACAGAAGTCCAAACTCGTCCAGGCCAGCACTGGTATTCAACCTACAACAGGGTCTTGAGCTCTTTCTCTGAAAACTACTGTGGTTCCACTGTTTACCATTCACAGGGTTATAGGTGAATTCGGGAGCCTGAGTATCCTTGTCTTTAGAGTATGGATGATAATATCTGCATTACTGGTTGTTGTGAGGATAACTGGGAGGCTGTTTGATCTATAGTTTTAGCTCCTAGTTATTTGAAGAATATCAATTGATGGTAGCTATGTTGTTTTTAATATTATGATTTCTGGCAAGCTATGTTGGGGGGGGTGGGAAGTTCATTGGGTTATTGAAGGACATGATAAATCAACATTAGAAAACTAGAAGAGCCTCTTTTATAAATGCTTTGGTAACAAGTCCTGGGTTATACAAGTAATAATGATAGCTAATATTTACTAGGAGTTTACTATTTGTCAACTACTCTGCTTCACATGTTATCTCAATTAAGCATCACAATAACCCTATAAATAGATATCATTATTATCTTCATTTTAGAAATGAGCAAATTGAGGTGGGGTGCTGTTCAATCATTCGGTCGATATCACACAACAAAGATGTGGCAGGTCTTAGATCAGAACCCACAATTTCCTGTGGAGTTATTATTCTTAATACTGTGACCAGAGCTTCTCAAATTAATGTCGTCACAAATCACCTGGGGATCTTGTTACAGTGCAGCTCCGGTGGGGTAGGTCTGGTGTGGGGCTGAGATTCTGCATTTCTAACAAGCTCCCAGGTGATGCGGATGCCGTTGGCCAGGGACCGCACTTTGAGCAGGGAGGCCCTACCCTGTGGTCTCTCTATGGAGGCCACATTGTGTGGAACCTCACTCTCCCAGGTACGGAAGAGACCATATAAACAGCGACGGTACCCATCTCACTGTCTTCCTCCCCCGTGTGCATCAGCAGGGCCACAGAATGATTTCTCCTACCGCTGTCCCCGGGAGTCCCTAGCGGGCCACACATGCTCACAGTCCACTGCTTTGGCCGCAAGGAACTCACTCACTTTCTACCATCTTTGAAGTCAGCTGAAGGTAGCCCCTCAATGTTACCTGTTTCTACTGCCTTCTCTGAGCCCACCGTGCCCGGATTTCTAACTTTAGGTCTTCTAGAACATGCAAGAGACTCAAGGTGTGGAAACATTGAGTTCTTTCCCTGTAGCCCTTGGCAGAGTTGTGCTGTGTTCCCTAAGAAACGGGGAGAAGCCCTCTCCCTCTCTGGGTTGCCAGGCCCCAAGCAGCACTACTTGTACCCTGGATCTCACAGCTTCCCTTGTGCTGCTGCCAGTAGCCTTACTGGCCTGGGGAAATGTAACTGCTGCCCTCCTATGTCCCTTTCTCTGTCATTATCCTCTGCTCCAATTCTCCTGGAACTGACCATCCTGAGGCAAGTCAACTCTGGCCAACTGCCAACTCAGGCCCATTAATTCAGCAGATACACCCAGCTATGCGTGAATCTCAGCTTAGGCTCAACTAGAACCATGCTTTGCTATGACATAAGGCATAGTAAAGGAGATTTTGAAGAGGCACCTCAAAGACTCAGAGTTCATTGTGAGGCAAGGGAAGGCACGGGAATGACACTGGCTCTGACATGGGAGACCCACCTCTGCCCCTACTTAGCTGTGCAACCTTGGGCATTTCAGCAACCCTCTCTGATTGTTTCTGAAACTATAAAAAAAAGGAGCGAGGGCCTCCAGATGATCTTTAAGGTGTACCTTCCAATTCTGTCTGATGTTCTGTAAACTTCTAATAGCACTTAGTAGTCTAGGTAAGTTTATAAAAAATTATTCCTACTTACCAAACATCCATTCTGTTAAGTAGAAATCAGAGCAGTGCTCAGGAGAGAGAGTTCAAAATGTAAAATCAAATGACTTGGGTCTGCCCCATTACTAGCTCTGTAATCTTAGTCAACTCAGTCTCCCTCTCAAATCCAGTTTTCTCACTCTAAAGTGAAAAGGTTGTACTAAATGAATTCATAATAGTGAACACAGTTTTCAAACTATGGCTCTTGGGCTTCATTTAGTCTACAAACATGTTTTTCTTGATCCATAGCGCATTTTAAAAAGCTTTGAGTCAGTTACCCATTTAAAAATTAGGAAGTTTTACATAAAAATCTGATCTGGTTTTCTGGCTGTTCTTGGAAGATCAGAAAATCTGGGCCACACGGGTCACCCACTGTTGCAGAGCCACCACCGGCCTGAACTACACTGCAGCTGTCCTTTTCGAGGGGCCTGTGCCCACTGCAGCACCACAACGCCTCCGGGGCCCACGTTCCTCATTTTTATCACTCAAGTCCTGGAAGTATCTGAGTCTGTGATCCCTGGGTAGTAGTTGTACTAATGAGTTGTGTGGTATCTGGTGAGTACTTATCCTTTTTTAAGACTCAGCATCCAAATCATAGAATGGGAATAATAAAATGTTCACATTATTGCTTTGATTGCATTAATAAGATAGAGCAGGGATTGACAGACTTTTCTGTAAAAAAAAGAGAAAGTAAATATTCTAGGCTTTGCAAGTCACGTAAGATCTCTCTTACATATTCTTCTTGTATTTATTGTTCTTTTTTTAACAGTCTTTTAAAAATGTGAACATTCTAAGCTTTCAGGCTGTACAAAAACAGGCCCCAGGTGGATTTGGCCTATGGACCATAGTTTGCTGACCCCGAGATAGAGTATATGGGACACTTACAATAATGCCTGGTAAGCAGTGAGTATCAATAAATGTTAATTCTCATTACTGCAATTCCAGGCCTCTCATGCTCTGACTCTGGGACATGGGTGGACCCCACAGTGCCTGTCAGAACTCCCCACTGCCATTCCAATTCTCTCCTGAGGACACAGAGGGGAACAGCATTTTGTCTGTTGAGACAAGTCCTTCTAAATAGAAAGCCCTGCATGGTACATAAAGAACCCCAAAGCAGCACGACAAATACAGTGCAAGTGTGTCATCACCGTGAAATCAAAGCCATTGTTTAAGCCATTTGCTAAGCCACATCCCCATTCCAGTTATTCCATCTGAAACGTTACCAAACAATCACAGCTGGACAGAGAGCTAGAAGTCCTGTAAAATCTGATTATGAGTTCTCTGTTCTCATAGCTTTCTTCCTTTGTTTTGGTCCTTTAATTCCTCTCCTCCCCACCCCCCAAACACCTTGTGCTGTGTTATTTATTATTTAACTTGAATGCCAGGGATGCAGCTTGAGATGAAAGGTACTTGACAAAATAAAACCGCATTGTGTTGTGTGACTCTCAGACGTGCAGCTTGGCATAATTAAAATAAGAGAGACATGATATTGTTTGCTCATTCAAAGAATGTGATGACTGAAGCTAAAGAAATGTCAGTTATTTTCTATGGTGTCCAAGGAACCCAAGGAGAATATGCATTTAAATAAAAGATCCAAGGAGCACATCAAGAGCTTGTCCAAAAGATACATATGCTTTTCCTCCTACCGCTTATTCACCAAGAAATGGACCCAAATCATATATGGGGCATAAGCCACATTCCTAGAATAACATTGACCTAAATTTCCTTAAACTGGGCTCTGTGCATCATGATTCTGGGAATTCACCACACTTGCATTCACTTAGCAAATACTGCTTGAGCACCTACTATGTGCCAAACCCTGTGCTAAGTGCTAGAAATGGAGGGATGAATAAATCAAGGACCCTGAAATCTAAGAATTTATAGTCTCATGTTAATCACATAATTCCAATATAAATGTAAAGTATTAATTAGTGCTCTTACAGCAAGAGTCAACACTTAGTATGCATATACTACATGCTGGACATTGTTGTAAGTTCTGTTTATGTAATGAATCCATTTAATCTTCTCAACAATCCTAAGGGTTATATGCTGTTATAAATTTTCATTTTACAGAGGGGGAAATAGAGGCCAGAGGCTAATTTAATTCTTTGAGGCCACATAGTAAGTGGAAGAGCTCTGATTCAAACCCAAGGAGGCTGACTTCAGGTCCAAAGCCCTTAAAAGGCACTAAACAGCCTCTTAATAAAAGGGCTTGAAACACATTCTGAAAGCACAGTGCAAAAAAGCCCCTAATTCTACTTTTGGGGGTCAGGGAAGACATGAGATAACATGTTTGTCTCAAAGATTTCCTTCCCAGGGAAGCTGGGCAGGACATTCTAGGCAGAGAAGGAGCATATGTCTAGAGGATGATATTTGTAACAGACCCAAAAAAGAGAATATTCAATCCTGTTATACTTGCCTTTATAAAAAGCAACACTCAGTGTTGCCAGTAGTTGCTTGTTCAATATTAGTCTTCCCTGCAGTTCTGGAAACTTCAGGAGGGCAGGTGCCTGTCTTTTTGTCTACTGTATGTCTAATACCCAGCACATACTTAATAAATAAATTTTGAGACCAATGAACAAACCTAGTCAAAGTAGACCAGTAGGACGATTAATCTAATGTGATCCACCATAGACAAGGGTTAATGCTCAGCTTTATTTTATACCCATATTAGCATTTTAAAATTCTCATTTCACACTGCTCTTTTTTAGACATGCCCATGGTATTATTAAAAGGCTTTAAAAGCACAGTATTGTCAAAACTCCCATTACTATACCTATCGGTAACATTCAGTAACATATCTGGAGCAATTATTCCGTGCACAGAATTCTAAGAATAATGTTGTACTTTACCCATGATAGCCATTAATTAGATAAAATGAAATGATGTTACAATTGCATGCAGCACATTTTAAAGTGCGAATCCATTTGTGACAAGACATGAACTTTCTTTTTTTCTCTTATAGAAGAAAACCATGTTGATGCCCAATGTAGAAGCCTTCCAAACAGGCTTTCTTAGGGAAGCTGGCAGGACTATCTAAAGAGATGTTTTGACTTTGCTAATCATATCAACAAAGATGTCTAAGGTTGGGGCTAAAAGGGAAAAGAGGGGATCTGTTTGCTAAGGACTTTGGGGTAGGGCTACAGGAGGTTTGGAAATTTGATTATTTCCTGTTAAGATGTCTTTGTAAGTATACAATTGAGAACAGCATCAGTCTGGAAGGTTTCTCCAACTTTTATAGATATTGAAAGTGCATTTTTGATTAGGAAATTATTGTAGAAGAATGATTCAGATGTTTAAGACAGGTATTTGATTTTCCCCTGAAATAATTCCCAAGGTTGGGCCACAGACAGCTTTTTACCTACAACCACATAAAATAATGCATGATCGTAACTCGTCCAAGACCAATGCCTATTTCTGCCTCTAGTGGGCACTGTCCTCATAAATGAAGGTAGCAGTTCTAGCAGCTACTCTGTATTGGGCTTCGTCTGGATAACAGTTGAACTTCAGGTTGTTAAATATATTCAACCTGAAGGAATAAAAGAGGAGAGTTTTGTGTCAGCCTGACCTGACTTCCACTTCTGGCCCCAGTGTTTAGTAGGCATGTGTCTTTGGGCAAATCATGAGGCTGGCATGGAACAGTGTTCCCTCCCCTCTCTGATTACATTTCCAAATCCAAGAGTGGAACAGAGATGGCAGAAACAGACATTTAAAGATAAAAACAAAACAGGTAATAACTTGCCTAACCCTGAGTTGGAAAGAGATTTATAACTGGAAACAACAAATTACCTGGCCCTGCTCTGAGTTCTGAGACAACATGAAACATGAGAATCATTTATATATATATATATATATATTTTTTTTTTCATTCTGCAAATATTTATGGTGTATTTACAACATACCAATGACTGTGCTAAGTATTGAGGATACCCCTTGGAGCGGTTCACAGTTTACCAGATTCTTCCATATACACCATCTCGGCAGTGTGACAGAGAAGTTATTGATGACCCCGCACTATAGATGGCAAAACTGAAGCCACAAGCCAGAGAGTCTGAGTTTAACACAAGAAGTGGAGTCAAGTCACTCTCACATAGTGTGGCTCGAAAACCAGTGCTGCTTGCACTGTATCCGTGGCCTCTCCATTTCTGTACCAACATCACAGATGTCTGTTCAGTGTTGGACAGGTGAACAAGTACTTTTTGCTTATTCAATTTCATTTAATTCTGTGATGTAGCTATTCCTACTATTATCTCCATATTTCATGGACAGGATTGAGACCCAGAGAGATGTGGTGGCTCATCCAAGGTCACACCACTAGTCAGTGACAGGGCAGAGTCTAGATTCTGGGACTTCTGATGCCAAACTTTTCTACCAGACATCGACTCCCAGTTTAAGTTTTCCTAAACTCAATATCTTTGAGCCCTATTTTCATAGCCTAAGATTATTTCCACAACCTATGTAAATTACAATTAAATTCCTGCTAACATGCCATTTTGTGGCAAAACCTCCACAAGCAGTGAGCTGAGGTCTGCAGGCTTGCAGAGTTATTTATGGCCAACTCCGAGGGCTGCTGTTGCTCAGTCTGTATGTGCTGCAGCGAAGTGTTGACTCCTATATGCAAGCTGGCTACCTAACTACATTTTTCTTCATTCCCCCTCAGCAAAATCGGGGAAACCGGATTTTAGCATATGGAAGTCTTTCTATATTGCTAGATTTTCTGATGAGAGTGGAGTGAGATGGTAGAAACATGATTTGCAAGTTTGTGTCAGGAGATATGTATATTTCTGAGTTAGGCTGATTGGACCAGTTTCCATATGACAAAAGTTGTCTCCAGAACAGAATTTTTTCTTCCACTTTACTCTCACTTCACCGTTTGTGAAACCAAGTGCTTTCTGAATCGGCTTCACACTTGTGAGGACACCAAGTCCAGAACATTCAGGCTTTTTTCCCCTTACAATGCTGAGTTCTCTGGGGGGCTCAGGTTTCAGCCGAAACAGGCTCAAACAAGAGCTGAGCACTTTCTTCAAGTGTTTGTGACCACACTCAAGTGTTTTAAAGTAAACTAAATTACTAACTGTGTAAGCACTGTCTGGATAGATGCTACCTTTAAACTTAGTATGCTCACCACGTTAATTTTATGAGTTAACCTATACATAATACATTATTCTATTCTCAAACCAACGAAGGGCTTCTCGAGCTGCCAAGGGCATGAAAACAGTATGACGTACGCTTTTAGTGGTCTAAGAAATACACATTTTTCTCCTTCAGACAACACTTTCCCCTTTATTTAGATTCCAAATTTTTATGGAACTGGTCTACTGTATTGGGCAAAGACCTATCAGCGGCATAAGTATTTTTCTCTACCCAGTTTGCTATCTAGAAATGTACGGAAATATAGAGACACCAGAGGTGTCAACATGACTTTGAAGGACTCGTGGATAATTCTAAACCAGAGGGTGTGATGCGTGCTAAGGACCCTACGCCTGCTCTCTCATTTTAACTGTGCTGTAAGAGTCAGCACGTCAAGGAGCCCTCGCAGACGTCCTCTCATTTGTTCCTCACAGCATCCCCAAATGTCTGCCATCGGGGGTTGTTACTATACGTGTTTTACAGATGAGAAGACTGAGGATCAGAGAGGCTAGGTAACTTCTCTCAGGTTACACGCAGAGCAAATGGATGGAGTTCATTTCTTGACTCTTTGTCAGGGTGCTCTTCCCGTCAAGGGACAGAAACCTCCTGGGCACCCCGCCTCCTGCATTTTTGGAGCAAGGGGGCTGACCTGGGTACTGCCCCTAAGGCTTCCTCTTTCTCTGACACCTTATCGGTCCTGTACTTGCAAAGTTCTATATCTCTAGGCAGTGACTCAAAAGATCTTGCATGTTGATTTTTAAAATTTTATTTACTGCCTTTCATGTACGTTGTATAAATCAAACTCATAAATACTTATCACACTATTTCTTAAAGCACTCAGAAGGGGGCAGGGGGGATTGAAATTTTACTTAAGTCTGACAGAGCTAAGAAATGTTCACATTCGTATCTTATTCCTCAAAACAACTGAACTGCTAATGGGGAAACTGATGGATTTGGTGCCACTGTCCCCCATCCCTGCTACCATCTCCACACCCCGCTTTTTCAGCCTTGGGGACTGCTGGTGCCTAGTAACTATTCAATAAATAGCTGCAGTTTTGCTTTGCTATTATTTTATTCTTAATTCGACCTACTACAAAGATTTTTAAACACTACTTTAAAGAAGTATTAATAATTAATGCCTCCCACAACAAAATGACTATTTGTAGTGCCATATTCAATCAGTATTCTCACCTGTGCAATCTATACTCAGATAACATGCAGATCAGTTAAAAACAGGGATACTTTCTAGGAAGGTCTGAAGAGTATCCAATGTGAAGGGCACTGAATACTATGTATGAAGATATGCCTGATTTTCCAGGACACTTCTGATTTCCTGTACTCTTACTTTTTTCAATAAAGGTGAATCATTAAATGTACAATAGCATGTGATTCTGCCTTTATACTATTGTTAGATTTTTTCATATAAGTTCATCAACTTGAAGAAAACAAATCCTTTTTCTGGCCAAAATGAGATCTCCTGATTTTGACTTGGAGAAATTAAGTCTCTACCTTAGTGTGGCACATGAGAAACCTATTGGGTGGACTGACAAACACTCAATCCTTTGCTTTTACAATCTGACCCCACAAGACATGCTGCAAATCAATTTGTTTGCAAAGCTCCCATGCGTTGAGTGTCCGCTGTGTGTGAGGCATCCTACTATTCACAATAACCACGCAAGCTGACTCTTATTATCCCCGTTTGATAGACAAGGACACTTCAGCTCAAAGCCACATGGCTAGGAGCCCGCGGAGCAGAGAGCCGCACTCTGGCCTATGGAGCGCCAAAGCCTAGATTCTTTCCACCACCGCTGAGCTGCTGCTCAGGGACCCTGATCTCTTCCTCTATGCAGAATTCACTGTTGACAGAGCTCCAAGCTAAAAACCATTGTCTCAAAATAACAGAGGAAAATCGAGTTGTCAGATGTGACCTAAAGCAAAGATCTAATTCAGCATCATTTAGTTTCATATCTGCCACCTGAGACCACTGCCATATTTCTCCTTTCTTGATGAAGAAGGGCGCACAGACACACTCGCTTTGACTTACTTTTCAGGACCAGTATCTGCGGAGGCCCGGCTGCCATAAGACTTCTCCGTGGCTAATACTTAAAATGATACTTGCTACATGACAGTCGAAACTCCCGTGCCTACTTGCTCAACATTCCTCTTCCTGGGCTTTTTGCAGATCCTGGCACGCTATTCTGCTCGGTGCCTGCATCACAACCACTGGGCACCTCTGTAAAGCCAACACTCAATTTGTTCTAATGATGCAAGAGGCAGAAAGAGCCTCTTGAAGCCCTAGCTACCTGATAAAGTTCATGGGACTCATCCTTTTCCACAGCGCACACTTTATTTTTATATGAAAAATAAACAACTTGAAAATGCTGAAAGTGAGTATCTGATCTCTGAATAAGGAAGTACTTCTAAGGATAATAAAAGGAAGAAAGCATATTGAAAGATATCAGTAGATCGACTGCATAAGACTTAGATTTCTGCACACCAAAAAATTCATTAAAAAATAAAAGGCAAATAACACTGAGAAAATATTTTTAATAGAGTGACAAAGGCCTAATATCTTTAATAGAAATGGATCTTTTATGAAATGATGAAAAAAAAAGTATAAAACTGGACAAGGGGCATGAACAGAAAATTCACAGAAGAGTAAACGGCTTAATAAACATGAAAAAGAGTTTCATCTCACTAATAATCAAAGAAATGTAAATTAAAACAATATTAAAGGACTAGTTTTTGTATTTCAGTATGTCAAAGTTGAAAAAGAAAAATAATTCCCATTTGTAAGCATGTGGGAAATGTTTTTACTTTTTTAAATTTGATACACACAAACTTGTCTCTCATTAGACAAGTTCAACTTGTCTCTCATTAGACAAGTTCATTGTTCAACTTTGCATTTCTTTGACTATAAAAAGTTTTAAAAATGTTGGTGTTCCTTGACTCATAAACTCCAATTCTAGCAATCTATGCTAAGGACATCATAAAAAAATGGGAACATGAATTATGTATGTTTATCACAGCATTATTTACATTAACAAAAATTGGGGTGGTGGGGAAACCTAAATGCCCAGGAAAGAGAATTAGTTAAATTATGGTACTACGGAGGCACAAAAATTATTATGAACAAACAGTTGTAATCATACTAGAAAGTGCTTATGACATACATATATGCATGTGTGCACACACACACATAATATAATCTCAGCTGCTTAAAATGTATCCTGTACCCGTACACACAAACAAATGAAAAAAATTCATAAGTGTGCAAGTGTGATTACTCTGGCTAGAGGAAATATGGTATTATGGGTGTTTTATTTTCTTCTCTCAATTTAACATTTTCTATAATGAACATGCATTGCCTTTGTAATCAGAAAAGAATTCCAATAAATGTTATTAATAACAAACCAGAAAAGAAAACATGTGGGCAGCCTGTGTTGGAGGCCCCACCATGAAAGTCTAAACACAGACCCCAGTTCTCAACAACTTTGTACACACACGGTCCATCGTGTGGAATAGTTGCTGAGTCAGACGCTGGGGTTTGGAGGGCAAGGCTATGAATCTCCTAGAATTAAGCCTTAATTCGGGGCTAAAGTTAAGACAAGCCAATCATAGCTGGCCTGGGTATTGTCAACACACAGTGGAAGTTGTAAACCATAAAATGCATTTTGATACTTGCTTAAAAAAAAAACTCACATGCATTTTGATACAACGCATGTGAGACATTTGCTACTGCGAAGGTGAAGTGTTGTTAGTTACTATTTGACTTGATGAGTAGAAACATGCTGTTCTGAAAAAGCACCACTTCTTAATGTAACAATTCTTCTAATAAATATGAAACATTTTTTACTTAAAAGTAATATACATACATCATGGAAAATTTAGAAAATATGGAAAAGTAAGTAGAGAGAAAAAAGAAAATTATAGTTCTTACCATGAAAAGACAACCACAGTTCAAATTTTGCTATAGTTCTATTCTTAGAATGGCTTTTTTATTTTAATTGATTTATTTTTGTTCTTTTCTCCTCATAATTGAGATCATAGTATATTTTATTTTCTAAAGAAATAACTTTTAAATTAACTTGTCGCCCCCCCCCCCTTTTTTATACTGGAGGAAAAGTCACCATAATTTTAAGGGAATTGTGTGTGTGTGTGTGTGTGTGTGTGTATGTATGAGAGAGAGAGAGAGAGCGAGCAAGCGTGCGTGAGTGAGCATGTGAAGGCAAGTGAGTAGACAATACTGTATCTATGCCCATGAAGGAAGCAGAGGCTCCTTCCTACTAGAGGTTAATAGAGAAACCTATACTAGATGTTCATACAGAAACTCACAGGACAAAATTAATGAACATACAATTGCAAGTAAATTTGAAAATACTGTACATAGTGGAGATATTTTCATCACGTAACTTTGATCAGTGTATTTTAAAAGATTGTGGAACTTTTTTTTACTTTCTTTTTGGAAGCATAGGCTGAATTTGTACATTCATGAACTCATATACTTGGACCCTGAAATGAGGCAGGAACTTAACTAGTAGTTTGAGGCTCTGAAGACATTTATTGTATCCATTTCTACACTAATAGAAATGAGAAGGCAGCCAATCATGGTTTGTATTTTTCAGGGATTTGTGGTTCTCATTCCCACCATCCAGTACTCTGTAAGGCTTCTTTGGGTCTATAATTGCCATATGTCGCAGTCATGGCCAGCTGTGATCTGTTCACCCCCAAACTTCACTGCTCTGGCAAGGAGATTCTGTTGCTGAAATCAGCGCTAACCACTGGGGATGGTGTTTGCAACACAGTTTAAAGCCTTGAGAAATTTCTAATACTTGAGTAAAATCCAGATAATATTTTCAATTATCTCCACCCATCACTTTAAAAACAAAGAGTAAATGAGTAAATGAAAGAAGAGAGGCACAGAGGAGCTTTCTTGTGGAGAAAACAGAGCCCAACTTTCAAGGAAGTTATGCAAAAAACAGATTTAGGTTTTGTTTATTCTTTGATCTTTATTTTTTTAATTATGGATTTCAAATAATAAATGTTAACATAATAACTGGTACCATTTATCCAGTGCCTTAAGCACTGTGGGAAAGCTTCTTTGTAGATATTACAAAATGTAATTCTCCAACAGTTCTTGGTCCTTATTCTCATTTCAAAGATGATGAAATTGGTACATGGTGGAAAAGATAGAATTTGAATCCAATGCTTTTTGCTGTGGATATCTTTTTAATGCAGTCCTTCAATTATACCTATCATATGGTTACAAAGGGATCATTTTGATAATAATTCATTGGAATTTATTATTTATTTTTGCAACCATTCCCATAAGTATGAGCAGTAGGACAGTTTGTTGAAATGTATTGTTTTCTTTTGTAATGTCAGTAGCTACCATGTGTCTTCAGTGGAGGCCCTGGTGTTCAATGTTGGGCATGCATTGCTGCATTTTATTCTCATTACAACTCCACCGAGGTAGCTACTAGGCACCAGGCACCGTGCTAACCCAATAAGCAAAAATTCATTTTTCAAATGAGGAAACTGAAGCACAGGAATGTTAAATGACATGCCTAAGACACACAGCTAGTAAGTAACATAACAAAGTTTGCATCTCCTTCAGTCCAAGCTCCATCTTCATCCACTACATTACCGTCTCCACTAATCAGTACGACCTCCTTATCATAAAATCACAGAATTTAGAGCAGGAAGACATCTTAAGAAACTCCTATGACAAAGTACACTGACAAAGGGACATGAAGCCCAGAAAGGCCAGTAATTTGCCTTGGGTCACACAAGGAAGAAATGGCAGAGCAGACTGTCTGCTCCCAATTCAGTATTATAAAAGTAATTGCATTGTGATTTAGTAAGGGATTTATAGTTACAGGTGAGAGTTCCGTTGGTAGCTTCTTACCCATTAATTTTTGATCTTCTAAGAGCTCTGTCTAGATTGCTTGGCATCTGACTCTTACTCATTCCTTTGTGTCAAAGACCCTTGGCAATGACGCAGTATCAGATGCTTTGCAAATAGGCGGAAGCCCAGGCTGTTCTGTGCTCTCCCTTCATATCCTTGTCCAAGGCCCAGGGCTGGACAGACCCACAGATCCATTTAAGAGCCCCAAACACCCCACTTCTACTGATGGTAACAGTCTCTTGAGCCACCGAGGCAAGGCAGGGCTCCCATTCTCTCTCCCATTTCCCCCCCTGCAGCATGCTTTCACAAACTTCCAGCTCCCCCAGGGATCAGCCCATCTGTGACAGGGGCTCAGTGTTCACAATCCCTAGGTTGGGGTACAAGAAAAGAAAAACTAGAAACAGGTCTAGACTTTAGAGTGTTCTGTCTAGTGAGGTCCTGAGCATTGCTATTAGAGAGGGAGGGCTAACAACCACATTTGGAACTTTGCATGGCCCACAAGGTCCTTTCGTGCCCAGCCCATGCCTGTCCCCAGGTGAGGGGGTGCAGCATCAAGGCGGCCTGACCTTTCAGCCCGGCCCATTGGCTGTGCTTCGAGACTTCTCTATCTCCCTTAGTGCTTGCTAGAATTGGCTACAGAACAGTCCTCAACTCAAATAACTGAAAAATATACTTAACACCACATTGATTTTCCATATAATTTTATAAGCACAAACATTCTCTTTCATTTCCTGACAAACAACTGTATTCCCCAAAGTGCCCAATAAAAATCAGTAATTTGCACATCAGTCTCTTCGTCAGTGGCTGCTGTTTGCAGTTAGTCACCAAGGCCAAGTTCTTTCTCCTGACACCTTCACCTCCCTTGTCCCCAGTCCCCAAACAAACCACAAAGTTGAACTGAGGAAAGGGGGGATAGCTACGTAGACCTTCCTGATGCTATGTTCAAAGTCCTTTATGGAAAAATACATAATTTTCAAGCAATGCTTCATGGAGAAAGGAAACCAGGGATGGAGATGAAAGGTGCTACGCTAAACACAGTGCTGCCCCCACAACTTGGAGAGGGCACAGATGGCACAGGTCCCCTCCCCACCTGCTCGCCCCGGCTGTGAGCGACAGCAATTCCTCCTGGTGCATGTGTGAAGCTGAGATGATTAATTCAGTGACCTGACAGACAAAATTCTCAGGCCAAGCAGGCACCCCAACCTCAGTGGCAGGTCTGACTCTAAAGTTGCATACTAAGAAAAGCAATGACAAGAGTGAAAATTGAAAGTGGAAGTCACAGTCCCTAGGAATCTTTACGTTGCGCCCTCTCCCCCTAGCACCAGGAACACAGCAGGATCTGTTCCTCTTTACATGCCATTCCTAACTTCCAGGACAGCCTTTCCTCCAACCAACCTCTCCTCTTTTTGAATAGCGACCCAGGCTGAAAGTGGCAGCAGAGAAACAAAGAGGAAAGTGTTGATTCTCACCCAGAAGTCATGTCTCCGCAGGGTCCTCTAGAAGCTCAATCCTCGGGAGATAGGGTGCTGGGGGTTGCCAAGGGGACCTGAAATACCGGTTTGCCACAATCCTGACCAAGTTGGCTCCCAAGCCTGAGAGAGGAGAAGGTGTCAGTCATTCAAAACCCACTGTGGCTCAGATTCTGAAGTGGAGAAAAAAGAAGCAAAGCAAAGCATTGCTCAGCAATGGGCAGGCAGAGCAGTGAGGAGGCTGGGCTCTTCGGCAGAAACGCTACAGCGCTTTCAACAAGGACAGAGCCAGGACCTCGGGCTGGTTGTGTCAAGAAGTGTGTATTCTTCCTTAGTGTTTCGGTGTTGTTTTTTTCCCTCCCTCTTTCCCTGAGCTCTGGCACTGGGGAGCGTGGAATGGCTCAACCTGTTGTAATCAAACATGTGGGTTGCTGCTTGTTGCAAAGATATTGCAGCAGCCTCTTCATTAAAGCAGGCTGTTCTTGGATGCTGAGAATTAATTCCTTGTCTGTGGTTGCCCGCTTGTGCTCTAGGCTGGGGGTGGAGTGGGGTGCCTGGCAGTAGGGCAAAGGGAACAAACACTGGCCAGAGCGGGACTGGCCCTGGCTTGAAGCCCCCTGGAGCAGTGGCCCGTAATTCCCACTTGCTGGAGCCAGGGGGCTCCTGAGGACCACCTCCTCCTCTGGTTCCTAGGGGATGTGGCAGATGCCACAGGAGACTCCAGCAAAAGCATTGTCTATGCACAGTTGGGCTCGCACCCTTAATCCCATCCCAGACCCTAGTGCCAACTCGAATTCCATCTCCTGGAATCTCACTGGCCCTCTGACTCTTACGCTTTCTGGTCACAGGGCAAGCTCAGGGGGTGGGGCAGTCTGGGGGAAATAGGGAAGGCATGAAGGCATTCATTCACCCATTTATTGGCCCATTCACTCCCTTATTCATTCATTCCTGCATGTCTGCTTTCATCGCTCCATTCATGTATTCATTCATTCATTCTTCCTTGCATTAATGCATTTATGTACTAATGTATTTATTCACTTTCATATTTTCATTTGCCTATTCAATATTGACTCATTCATGTATATTTATTGACTCATTAATTCACACATTCATTTACATTATTATTCATTGACATACTCATTCATTCCCCTATTAATCCATTCATGCAATCCATGTACTCGATAAATGTGCATGCATTCATTTTTGCATATGTACAGCATTTACTTTTCCTTACATGTGTTTGTTTCTACATCCATCCATCCTTCCATTCAGTCAATCATTTTTAAATGCATTTATTCATAGATATGTTGTCCATTAATTTATATGTTCATTTATTTATGTACCACTTATTCATTTAACTCTTTATTCACATTCAACAGATACCCTAAGTGCCTATTATGTGCCTGGCACTGTGGGGGAAGGAAACAACAGAATCAGACACCCCTCCTGGCCTAAAAGAGTCAAGGACAGAAGACCTGGCCTCAAGGAACCCTAAGACACAGAAGAACGTGAAGGAGGCCCTAGAGAGGGGCAGAGAGCACACAGATTGTAGGGAGAGCTGAGGGGCCCCAGGCTGCAGCTCCAAACATCAGAACGAGCACTGGACTTGGATTCAGTCCCACAGACATGATGTATCACACTCTGCCACCTAGTGTGGCCTTGTGCTAGTCAATTAGCCTCTCTGAACCTCGGTCTCTTCTTCTGTTAAACGGAAAGGAATGGTGTTGACTGCACTGGGTGGCTGAGAAGACTAAATGAGGTCATTGATGTCTAGAGCCTCACAGATTAACAAAAAATTATGGTGGTGGGGTGTCTGTAAATGTTCATTTTCTTCCTCTTTCCCTCTACATTGTTTTTCCAAATTTTGCCAGCACTTTGCCTTTACCTTCTCTGGCGGTGGGGAGGGGAGGAAGAGGGGACGCCCACCTAGGAGCAGCTGGCTAGAGTGGCAGAGACAGCCAGAAGTTAATCTCTGAGAGGTTTCCAGACCCTCCCTGCAGCCCTTGAGAAAGGCTGAGGGAAACTGTCAAATAGCCTTTCACATGTAAAACCTGCTGAGTGAATTGGTCAAAGGAATCTATTAACATAGGATTTGTACAAACCCTCTAGGCTGGGTGCAAGGGGACGAAGGATTTTATTAAGAACAGTGAGGTCAGGGCCCAGGTGCCACTTGGGGAGGGCGGGGTCTGACTGGTGGGGTCTGAGGGGACGAAGGGGAGGGAGCCGACTTCTGAGCAACCCAATCTATTGTCCAGACCTTGTGTGGACGCGGCCTGCACATGATCTCACTTGTTTCTCACGGCGGCCTCACGAGCCAGGTATTACTACAAAGGAGAAAACGAAGAGGTTCGGCAGTTTACTCAAGGTCACACAATTAATAAGTGGTAGAAGCAGAATTTAAATGCAAGTCTGTCTGATTCCAAAAACCTCTGCTTTGATCCACGGTAATATGCTTTCTCATGAAGGTTTTCCACCCTCTGTGGACATTTTTGTAAAGGCTCATTTAAATGGGCTATGAATGGTCATTGTCCAAAGATTTCTCACTGTCTTTTCTAACCGAAGCCTGAAATGTAAGCAGAAGTAGGACAAATCTTCAAGGGAATAAATGAGAATTTTTATTTCAGAGTCATTTACAATACATGTGTACAGTATATATTGTTTTCATTTGTATTTTAAAATATTTTTAGCAGTAGGTACATAAAAATATGACACCAAACACAAACAGCTTCATGGTTTCCCATTATGCTCCGAGGCAGGGGGCCTGGGGCTCTGGCTGTCTTGGCAGGACTGGTTTGGTAGCCCAGGCTTGCAGTAAGCACTAAGAATGTGTCAGGTTCAGAGCTGCTATTCCAGATATGCAGCCACAGGTATGGCAGGGCCACAGGGCAGTCAGGACCCTGAGCCCCAGCTGGAGAGGGCCAGTGCTGTGGGCTGAATTGTGTCTCCAGTCATCTGTTGAAGCTCTAACCCCCAGCAGCACAGAATGTGACTGTATTTGGAGACAGGGCCTTTAAAGAGGTTATTAAGTTAAAATGGGGCCTTAGAATGGGCCCTGATGAATCTGACGGGTGTCCTTATATGAAGAGAAGATTAGGACACACAGAGAGACACAAGGGCATCCTTGCACAGAGGGCCAGGTGAGAGGCAGCAAGAGGACAGCCAGCTGCAAGCCAAGGAGAGAGGCCTCAGCAGACACCAACCTTGATCTTGGACTTCCAGACTCTGGAAGTGAGAGATTACATCTCTGTTGTTAGGCCACCCGGTCTGTGGTTATTTGTTACTAAGTCAGCCCATGAGTTGCTTAACACAGCCAGGGAGCAGCTGTGGTGGCCCTGGCAGTGGTGGGGGGACTTGGGGGACTGGGAACAGCGGCCATTCACACGCAGCAAGGGAGCACTTCGGTATTTTAACAACTACTACAACTGTTCTGGGCACACTGTTCTACCAGCCAGAGCAAGTGTGACATGAAGGGGAAGATCCTCAGGTGGGGCGATCCTGTTCGGAAGGGACATTCTCCAGTAGCCAGAGCGGCAATGTGAGAGAGACAGGTGGGGGATGTGTGGGCAGGAGCTCCCCGCGCTCAGGATTCAGGGGCGAAGGAAGGATGAGAAGACTTTCTGGCAAAAGTGGCAGGTTAAGCAGGTGTCTAGTTTTATTCCCTTGAACACTCCACTAAAACTATAGGAGAAAGAGGATTTTTTGGTTTGTTTGTTCTTTAGTTTTTTAAGGACATACTCTGATGAAGACAGGGAGAATGGCAGAGAAGAGAACCACAGCATCTGAGTAGCCGAAAGCAGATGACAATAGATTGTAGAGAGCCGGATCCTGAGTCAGGGATGGGGACAGTCATCCTAATTCCCAAACCTGCAAATGGCTCAGGCACTGGCAGCTTCAGGTACAGCTAGAACTGAGGAGAGGACAGAGCCTTTAGGTCCCTAGGACCCCTCCCTTGGTTCACATTTCTGGGAGATTGCCCTTCCCCCACCTGGGAGAAAGTGGAGTGTATTTTCTGGAGAGGGTGAGTGTTCAACAGAATTTCTCTGGACTGGAGGACACCAGGTACAGTTGAGGCAGGGTGCCCCACTGAACAAAGGATGCAGAGTGCGTATCTGCACACAGAAAGCCAAGATCATCCCACCACCAGCTCCCAGCGACAGGCTGTATTAGGTTCCTATTGCTGTTGTAATGACCACAAGCTTAGTGGCTTAAAGTAATGCAATTTTATTATCTTACAAGTCTGAGAGGTGGAAGTTCAAAATCAGTTTCAATAGCTAAAATCAAGGTGTAGGTGTGACTGGGTTCCTTCTGGAGGCCCTGGTGGGAAATCTGTTTCCTTGCCTGTTCAGCCTTCTAGAGGCCCCCTACAATCCTTGGCTCATGGCTCCTCATCGCTCCCACCTCTGCTTTCATAGCTACGTCTCCTTCTCTGACTGGGGCCTCTGCGATTACCTTTGGCCCACTGCATACTCCAGGATGAGCTCCCCATCTCAAGATCCTTAACTTAATGACATCTGCAAAGCCCCTTTGATGTGTAGGGTAACATACTCATAGGTTCTAAGGATTAGGACATGGGCCTCTTTGGGGACCATTATTCTGCCAACCATACACAGGGCACTGGAAGGACCTCTGGAAGTCTAGTTGAACTGACTAATTCCAAGAAGAAAGAACCGAAGGGACTGACATTGGGGTTCCCAACAGCAGCTCAGCCAGCTCTCCGGCAGTGACACACTCACACTGACAAGCCTCACCTGCAAACTCAACCAGCTTTTCATCTCCTGTTCTTAAACATTAGCAGATACCTGAGGAGTGAGGAGGGCTGCTAGCATGGAAGATGGAGACCGAAGCAGAGAAAGCAGATTTGGGGGTGGGGGATGGAGTCCACGTAAGGAGTAGGAAATGTGGAAAAAAAAAACTGTTAGGGAAATTATATTCATTAGAAAGGTTGGAAATTAAAGTTGAGATCTCCTAGGAAATACAGCAAAAAAAATTTAAGAAAACATCAAGACAATGGAAAGTATGAGAGAAAAGATAAATAAATCAGAAGGCTGACTTAGGAGTAGCAAAATATTAATAATAAGAGTTCTAGAAAGGAAAACACAGACAATGAGTAAGGAAATAATTCAAAAATGTTTCCCAGAAATGAAGGGCCCATTAAGTGCCTAGAAAAACGGATAAAAATATACCCACCCAAGGCACATGACTGTGCAATTTCACAACTTTTGGGACAAGGAGAAGATCTTGAAAGTTTCCAGAGAGCAGTAGGACGCAGACAAGAATGAGGAATCGGAATGTCTTTGGCTCGCTCAGTGGCAACGCTGGCCACTGGAAGACAGCGGGTAATACCTGCAAAATTCCGAAGGAATAATCTCCAACTTGGAATTCTATGTGTAAGGGTGGGATAAAGGCATTTTTAGATATGTAAGGTGTCAAAATTTTTTACCTGCCCTATACCTTGTTTCTGGAAGTTATTGGAGGATGTCTTCCCCCCAGGCAAAGAAGTAAACCAGGGAAAAGGAAATGATGTGAAACTGGCAATGGGGCATTTAATATGGGAACGACGAGAAGAGGGAGGCCAGGAAGGCAGCCATGCCCCAGGTGGAGAGGGCATCAGTCCAGGTGGAGAAGGTCAGAGGCTGCAGCAGGGAGTCTGCGTCCTGCTCTCAGCTCACTGGGCCGGGGAACGTAAGGAGCCTTCTCCCCATCAGTACATGAGTCTACAGTGGCTTTTGCTGTCACAGATCCAGGCCACAGTTTTGCAGGGTAAGCCTACACCCATGCAGCCTCATTCTCTCAGCTTTTCCCTGTTTTCTAGTCCTCTTTTTACTAATCTGACTCAGTTTCCCTTCCAGTATTCTAGGTCTCTGATGTCCCACACCCCACACGTTGCCTGGAACCCAGCCTCCCTGACATACCAGCAGCTACTGCCAATTTTTCCCCCAGGGAGGGGCTAGAGGCTGCTTCCTGGGATCCCAGCCATGCATGGGATGCTCGCTGGGGACTGTGATGTTGTTCTTTGGGGCTGGGGTGTCCACAGGCTCATTTGCCTACTTGCCAGGGAAGAACCCATCAGTCTGATATCCAGAGGTTGCCCCTCTTTGGCCAGCGCACACTGGACCGGGCACTCTCCATTCCTCAGGATTACCCTCCAGACAGCCTTCCCCTGTCCCTACTCTGCATGCATGCATGGTCCCTACTCTGCACGGTCCAGGCCTCTTCTTTTACTTCACTGGCCCACAGTGCCAACAGCCACCAAGCAGGGGATAGCACAGCCCAGGATGTTTCATGCCAGAGTCTCTTGACATAGACCATCGCTACCTTTTGGTAAGGACTGCCTCTTTCTGCCAGCTCCAAAACCAGAGTACACGACATAGAGATGAGCCCAAGTGGGGAAATGAAGAGACCCAGCTCTCTGTTGGCTGCTCATACCTTCACCCTTTGCCTGCCTCCAAGAAAGCACATTTGAACACTAAAGTGAGAGTGGCATTTACCATAGGAATAGCTGTGAATCTACTCCAAAAAGTAAACCATTAGCAAACATCAATCAGATGGTGTTATGAGCTATTATTAGTAAAAATTACTTACACACACTTCACTACTGATCGTGACATACCAGTATAAATGGTGGACAACCACTGGTTTACTGGGAGGAGGCCAAACACCCCTTTATTCCATGGTGTACCCAGAAAGACACCCACCACTTGGAGAGAGGGTATGGTTGTAGTGTGAGGTTCAAAACTGTGAGTGGAAATCAGTTTCAAGGAACATTCATTGCACACCTGCTATGCACCGGACATTGAGCTGCAAACTGTAAAATACTCCATGTGATTAAATCATGGAGATGGGAACAAGCCCAATTATTATAACCAATTATAGCCACAGATAAACTGTGGATGAGTCCCTCCATCACCCCCTTTTTCACACCTGTAAAGTGTGGGTGACATTTCCCAGCCCAGCCAACTCTATGAGGTAAGGGAGCTTATAACTCTGAACTCTAAAGTGTCTCATAAGCATTGCAGCTGAAATTATACTTCCTGGGACATCACTTTACAGGTTTTATGTTTATTTTTACTTTTCTGAGACAGAGTCTTGCTCTGTCACCCAGGTTAGAGTGCGGTGGCATCAGCCTAGCTCACAGCAACCTCAAGTTCCTGGGCTCAAGTGATCTCCTCTTATCTCAGCCTCCTGAGTATCTGGGACTACAGGCACATGCCACCATGCCCAGCTAATTTTGCTATTTTTTTCTATTTTTAGTTGCCTGGATAATTTTTTTTCTATTTTTTTTTTAGTAGAGATGGGGTCTTGTTCTTGCTGAGGCTGGTCTCAAACTTCTGACCTCAAATGATCCTCCCACCTCAGCCTCCCAGAGAGCTAGGATTACAGGCATGAGCCATCGTGCCCACCCCAGCATTTTACAGGTTTTAAAGCACTTCAAATCCCTTATGTATTTTCATTATCTCAGCATTCCAGGGAAGTAGTCTGAAATTAGAACTTTTCTAGCATTTTTTTGGCAATTCCATCAGAAAGGGGAAAGTATGATGTCAACTGAATATCACTGGCATTCTGAATCTACCAGGCATGTGTCGAGCCTTTCCAGTGTGAATTACCTCATTGAAAAAGTGTTCTGTATTTTGATACTAAACATGAGTAGAGTTGGTCTGCTCTCTTTCGTAGATCATGAGCTCCTTAACAAGGACTGTGCCTTTCTCAGTTCAATGTCCTCAAAGACTAATCGAGCACCTGGAAGAGAGGAAGGGCTCAGGAAGTGCTCATTGACTGACTGGCTGATTGACTGACAATAAATGGGGCACAAAGGATTAGCTGAGTGGGCAGAAAGTTGAGATCACAAAGATCTGGGACTGGGATAATTGAAATGAGATGAATACAAGATAAGAAGTTCCCAGCATCAAACTGGAATTGCAAATTCGGAAGGGCATAGATGGAAATATATACATGTAATTAAAAATATGAATATACATTGTATTTAAGATCAACAACAAGCAAATGAGAAGCTTATGTCTATCGACACTGCAGTTCTTACTATAATTTGTCATTAACTTATATTTCTTCATTATTACTTTTGACACACGTTAAATGGCTTTTTTTTAAAAAAGAGGAAAAAATCCTGAGAATTAGTTTTGCAAGTAAAATAATAAACACAAACACACTTTTCCACTTTACTAAAGTTAAATGATACCCTTCTTACTCAACCAACTAAAGAGAAATTAGTTGTCATTAATTAAACGCTCAAACACAAAATGACCGCTAGCCGGATTAACATAGACCCATCTCCTACACCACTGGTAATTAATGAGCCTTTTCATCTGATTGACAATAGCAACCATATAGCAAACAGTAGCAATATTTTACTAAGGCCTAGAGGCTAGAAGTGATTGTGCTCGAGACTACTGGTAGATGTAAATAAAGAATCCTTTATGCCATGTAAAGCCTTTTATGGACTATATATATTTTTTATATATTAAATGGCACTAAATATAGGTCAGCTTTATGGGTAAAAAAGAGTCATTCATTTAACAAAGTTATGGGCCAGGCAATAACTATGTGCCAGGCAATATGTACCAGCCACTATGTATATGTAATGACTATGTGCCAGGCAATAACTACATATATCTAAAAACTATTTTCCAGGCAATAACTATGTGCCAGGCAATGTGTATGGAATAACCATATGCCAGGCAATAACTACATACATCTAATAACTATGTGCCAGGCACTATGTATGTAATAACCATATGCCAGGCATATGTATATGTAATAACTATGGGGCAAGCAATATGCTTGATGCTGGGGACACAAAAGTGGACAAAATCTAAACTCAAGGTGCTCACAGTCAAACAGTGAAAACAGACCTGGAAATCAAAGGAAAAAAACTTGATATGATATAAAAGAGGGAAAACCAAAATGTTGGGAAACCCAGAGGAGGAAGAGAGGAGTTGACTTTCTTAGATACAAGTTCTTTTTTTAAAAAAAAAAACAAAACCCAAAAAACAACTCATTTGAACTTGGTGTTTGATGGAAGTCATGTCTAATTCCCATTGTAGCCAGAGAGGCCTTTCCCAAATGAGAACTGGAGATCTCTCACTGCTTCTCTCCTTAAATGCTTCAATGCTCACTGCCCATCTCCCGGGCTAGACTCCCGCTGTAGAAGGTGGAGACTGGGTTCATTCTGCTCCCCTCTCACTGCTGCATGCTTGTCACTGGGCTCCAAGCAAAGCAGGTGCTCAAGTTTATGTGTTGAATAAATGAATGCAGCTCAACGGGAGAAACCAAAACATGATCATAAAGTTTCAAGAAGTTTTCTTCCTTCTCTTTTTATATCAGCGTATTCTGCTGCTTACGGCTTGTAGAAGTTTCACATGCAGAACAATGTGGGGTTAAGAGTATGAACTTTGGACCCCGTGACATCCAGGTTCAAGCCCTGACTTCCCCTTTTCCTAATTGTATGACCTTAAACACTCTATTTAGCCTCTTTCAATTTTAGTTTTCTCACCTACAAAATGCAAATGCTGGTAACAATAACGACATCTGCTTGGAAGGATAGCTATGAGCACTAGAAATTCATAGCAAATGATTCGCAGGCTCCCCGTTATGTGCTGAGTGTTCAGCAAATGTGGATGTTAGTTTTGTAATTCTCCTGTAAGCCAAAAACAAACTCCCAAGTTTTTACCATTGCACAAAACATTGGGGGCTTTCTCTTTGGGAACAGCTTGCAGGGTGCTCATGTCTGAGCCTCTCACAGGAACCTCCAGATCTGCTCCTCCTCCTCCACCACAGTCTCAGGGAGGATTCATCCTCTCCCACTTGGCCACTCAGTATGTGCATCACCAGATTTGGCCCCAAGCGACTCAGGGTTATTTCTAAATTTCAACTGAAAAAGCCAAAGACTTGTTCCCATTGAGAAGCCTGGAACCAAAGTTGCTTCATTGACAACTTGTGGGTGGGGGACAGAAGACAGTAGTTTTTAGAAGGGAGCTATCCTGATCACTTGCTAAACAGGGCTGCCCCTTTAATTTAACCCTGTGCTTACCTTAGAAAAGCTTATTTTTTAAATTGTTTTATCTGTTTGTTCCTAGAATATATTTCTGTGGGAAAAAAATAATGGTAATGAAGGTTGGGTACATGGAAATGACTCACTCTTTTTGATAGTTGACATTTGATATTTGCATATTTGCATTTCAGGAGTTAGATTTGGGAGAGTGGAGATATATAAATCACTAGGGGACAGAGCAACGATTACCCACATTTACGCCAGTTTGAAACAAGGTCACCGGTGATCTTAATAGTCTGATTTTATAATTCTGAAGCAGCCTTGTATCTAGACACGGTCTGCATGTATGTGGCATGCTGGAAAGGAAGTTCGGAGGGGCTGGGAGGTCTAGGTTCTAGCCCTTTGTCTGCCTTCCTGCAGCGTTGTCTTTGGGCACACGAGCTCCCCTGAATCACATTCGTAAATAATGAGATCCTTAGTACCTATCTTTCTCACTACCAAGGACGCGCTTGGCATGGCTTTCCCGGCAGGACGCTATTTCTTGCAAGACTTTGCGCACCAAACAAACAAGGTTGGGAAGCTTGTTAACAATGAGCTTGTGCAAGGGGCACTGGAGGCAGGTGAATTATCCGGGAGGCACATTCGCCTGTGGAGGGCAATCCTGTCCCAACAGCAAAGATAATCCCAATAATAATTTGAATTGTATTAACTACAATCATTTATTAGGAGCTTAATATCTGCTTAGACACTCTGCATGCATTATCTGATTTAACCCCTACCACAAAGAAGGAGGAAGGTGCCATTATTTCTGATTTCACAGATCAGGAAACTGAGGCTAGGGGCAGTTCAGTCGCTTGTCGAAGGTCACACAGCTAGTAAGGGTCAGAGAGGGGCTCAGCTCAGGTCTGGATGATTCTACAGCACAAGCCCTTAACCAGAAGACTCAACTGCCTCTCAGTTTCAGTAGAATAATGTTGTTCTCTGTAGGGCTTACATTCAAAAATCAGGAAAGTTGTATAGAGTTGTCATTGTCCCTGAGAATCCCCTGAAGCCAAAAGTGTGGCAATAATGCTTACAACTGAGAGCAAGTACAAAAAAAGCATCACGTACCCCACCTGGGCCTACCCTAGGGCATAGCTTGTTGGCAGAAAGGTGGGCAGGATTGCTGTCCTATCTCAACTCTTTATATCATATATTATTTTTCCACTTTCTCCACTTTTTTCTCTTCTTTTCTTTTACTAAATGATTTTAGTGGAAATTACTTATATTAGTTTCCTATTGTTGCTGTAAAAAAATTACCACCAATATAATGGCTTCAAACAACAGAAATTTATTATCTTACAGTTTTGGAGATTGAAAGCCCAAAATAAGTCTCCTGGGCTAAAATCAAGGTGTTGGCAGAGCGGTGTTACTTCTGGAAGCTCTGGGGGACAGTCCGTTTCTCGTTGCTTCTATCCTGTGTCTATGGCTGCCTCCACCTTCAAGGGCAGTAAGTGGCTCTGCTCAGACCTCTGCTTCCACCTCACCTCTCTAATTCTGCCTCTCCTGCCCTCTTCTGTCACTTATAATGCCCCTAGTGACTGCATCAGGCCCACCTGGATATCCCAGGAACAATCTGCCCATCTCAAGAGCCTTAATTTAATCATATCTGCAAAGTCTCTTTTGCCATTAAAGGCAACATATTCACAGGTCCAGGTTTTAGGGTGTGAACATTTTTGGGGGCCTTTTCTGCCTACCACACTGCTTAAGTTAAATGTACACTGACAGGCCCTCGTATTAAAAATATGTGTCATATAAAAGCTCCCAAGCGCCCATGTACTCCTGGAGGGCAGGGTCCCAGGATATGGTATCACCAGATCCCCAATACCCAATACCGTCTTTATAGTGGGTGCTCGGTAAATGCTTGTTGCATAAATAAATGAATGAATGAACGCTTTTTTCCTCTTTTGTTTTATATAGACTTTCTTTTCTTCCTTTCAAGAAATTTCAAAACTACAGAGAATAACACAGCAAGTGCCTGTTGACGCATCACCCAGCATTGACTATATTTAACACTATGTTTTATATACACATTCTTTCTTTAGAAAACGAAATACTTCTTCTAAGACTGTGTTTAAATTTTGCTGACCCATGAGCCATTTTTGACTCCGCTCTGCTCAGTTTTAGTTTGTTTTGTAACAGAGGTTAACAAAGGACTCTTCCTGTCTTTGTTTCTGCTAAAACTCCTTGAGAAAGCGTGCCCAGTACTGCCAGTTCCAAGGTGAGGTGTGAGACCCACAGAGCCGAGGTTGGTCCGACGTGGTGTTCACAGGCGCAAGCCTTGAAAAGAATCCCAGTGGCCCAGGGGAGGCTGTTGGGGGTTCCGGGAGGAGCCATCGGTGAGCTCTGTGCTCCAGCGTTACCCCCAGGGACAGGGGGTCCTCCCTCCACTGTGCCTATGGACAGAGCTTCCACGGGACCCTTCAGAGAACTCTGTATGTCTCCGTGGAGCTGGGGCACACTTTGCCCCGATGTCCAGCTCACACCTGAGACATCTAAAGGGCAAGAGATTGTGGCTGGTTCCTGAGCACACGGGGGAGTAGACAGAGGGTGCTGGACCAAGGACACCTGCCTTCCCGGGTCTCTCAGCACAAAGTATGGGCTACCTGAGACAGAGATCAGGCCCAGGCTGGTCTCACATGCTGACAATGAGGGGCACCTAGAGGAGGCAGGGACAGGCAGAAGGAAGCTGGAGATGATACCTAGGCATGGAGAAAGGCGTCATAAGTGATCAGCCAGGGGTGGCATCTGTCTGGGTTAAGAGAATTGCAGGTGACCCTCCCGAGCACCGAGGTCTCAGAAGCAGCCTGGGGTGTGCACTGTGAGAGGAGGTTGGCCAAGCCAGTGCCTTCTCAGCCTGCAGGGGTGCCGGTCAGGCAGGAGCTGTGCTGCCTCTCCCTCTCCTCCCCTTCCCTGCAGGGGGCCACCCGGAAGCTGGCCTAGGCCAGGGCATGAAGAAGCTTTCACTTTAAATGGACTTGGACATTATAACAATTACATGGGGCTCCTATGCTAACTACTGCCCTGAGTCTTTTCTGGTGGCGCAAGTGACTGGAGGACTTGCTGTTACCCTGTCAACTTGCCTTAGATTTTATCCAAGGGGGTAGGGCAGATCTAGCCACACAGAGTAGATTGAATAATATTGTTCTGGGGTCATACCCTGGCATTCTGCTCAGACAATGTAATCGCTGTGACTGTGCATTTTGAGTCTCAGAGTGGAGCCTTCCTTCATCCCCAAGTTCTTGAGCATAATCCGTACTGCCTTCCCCACGTGTGGCTTTCTTGGTTTTTTTCCTTGCAGTGTCTGCAGCTTAAGAATTGTCTGACTCCAGTGTTTGGTCTTTGATCTTACCGCCCTTGCTGTCACTTTGGCTAAAGGGCCATCAAAGGCATGAGTATCGGTGAGCTACCCACCTGGGAGAGGCTTAGTCGTGTAGGGAAATGACATTTCCTGGCTGGATCCCTGTGACTTTGGGAATGCACTGGCCATTCCTGAGCTTTCAAAACGGCAGTGTCTGGGAATCTGACTGAAAGCTGTCCTGATCGCCTTTGCAAATAAGCTGAAGATGAAAATGTCGGAACGCTTGAAGGAAAATAAAAGTGGGCTCACTGCCTCCTCCACAGACAGGGTCTCTCTCTGCCTTTGGTTGGAGAAATCAGGGAGTCACAGGAGCGAGGGGCAAGAGGATGCTCTCAAGTCCAATCCATGAAATTAACAAGGCCCGGGGGCGGTTACGACCAGATGAAGGTCACATCGTGGTGAGTGGCAGAGCCAGGACTGAGATCCAGGTCTCTCTGGTGGCAAAGTCTGTGGCTTTCCCACCACACCCTGTTCCCGCCCATCACAGGATCAGAAGGGAACTTCCAGAATAATGACACCCACATTAACCAGTGAGGAAACAGAGGTCAGAGGGCACGTGCTTTCCCCAATGTTGGCCAGGAAGCGAATGGCAGGGTCTAGAAACCAGGCCTGCTGACTCTCGGGAGGGTGCTGTCCTCACTGCCACGTGCCAGGGTGCAGCCACGTCTCTCCTCCGAGGACACAGGAGGGGTGAGTGGATTTCAATACTCTGTTCCCTCCCCACCTGCCTGTTTGTATTGTCTTTATGGCAGCAGATGTCTAAATGGGCACCCTCGCCCTAATCTCTTTCTCCACCTTGCTGTCAGATTGCTTTCTTTTTCACCCTCCCTCCTTCTTTCCTTTCCTTCCTTTACATTAGCATCAGGTTTTATATTAAATAATCAATACCCCAATATAGGATAGGACACGATAGGCTTCAAAGAATGTAGACTTCACATTAAATAATAATACATAGTAGTACAGCCAGCACATAGCAAGTGGCAGGCACCATTCTAAGACTTTTACATATTGCTATGGGCCGAATTTTTCCCCACCCCCTCACTTATATGTGGAAGCCTGAATCCCTAATGTGATGGTATTTGGAGATGGGGTCTCTGGGAGGTAATTTGAGTTAGATGAGGTCATGAAAGTGGGGCACTCATGATGAAATTAGTGGCTTTATAAGAAGAGGAAGAAAGCGAGATAGCTCTCTTTCCACCATGTGAAGACATAGGGAGAAAGTGGCCACCTGTAAGCCAGGAAAAGAGCCCTCCCCAAATACTGAAGCGGCCGCACCGTGATCTTGGATTTCCAGCGTCCAGAACTTCGAGAAATACATGTTTATTGTTTAGTCTATGGTATTTTGTTACAGCAGCCCAAGCAGACTAATACACATATAGAAACTCATTTAATCTAACAACAGGAAGAAGTAGTAGGTACAGTTTTGTCTCCCTTCTACAGGTGAAGAAACTGAGGCTCAGAGAAGTGCTGTGCTAGGTACTGAGCTGGCCACAAGGGATAGAAAGAGCAACGCTTTGGGTTCCAGGAACAACCTAGTCCAGTCCAGCCGGTTCAGCCTGGCCCGGTGCTGTGCCTTGGGTCCCCCGAACAGGACTGTTTCCCTTTGGGAGCACACATTTTGCTTGTTTAACAATTGGCCTCAATCATGTTAACGCCACTTTGAGAGTCTCTACATCAGGAAGTTTCCTCAAGCATCAAGAAACATCTCTCCTGAAAAGGGACAGAGACAGGTCCTGGCTGCCAGTTCTGCCTCCATCCTTCTGTGACCTTTGGCAAGTTACATGACTTCTCTGAGTCTCAGTCTTCTCATTTGTGCCATGGATGCAATAATAACATTTATCTCATAGGGCTAATGAGAGATTTGATAAGATTGAGATATGGAAAAAGCTACGCATTGAATACCTCAATCTTCATATTAGAACGGACATTATGAGTCCATCTGTCTCCACCCAATGCAGAAACTCTCTCTAATTTTCCTGCCAAGTGTTGGTCTGGCCTATGCCTTATTATTTGTAGTGACGGGGGCACCATGCCTGGTGCACAGGCTGATTGCGGGCAACCCCGGGTCCAGCAGTGCTGGACCTTTTCCAATGACATGCGTGGAGAATACCCAGTGACATGGGGATAATGGCAGTAGTGACAGTGGCTCTAATAATAGTGATGACAGTTAATGTTTACTGAGTAATTAGTATGAGCTATGCATCATACCAAATGCAGTATTTCATTTGATCTTCATGGAGATCCATAGGTAGGAAGTAATTTATGTCTATTTTCAAGATGAAGAAACTGACGATCAGAGAGGTTAAGAAATTTGCTCAAAGCCCCAAGGTCAATACAGGGTCGAGATGGAATTAAAACCCAGATCTACGGATGTTAGGGCTTGCAAACCCAGTCCCTGATATTTCAAACTATCCACACACAGTTTAGATGATGCCCCGGGGGGGGGGTGCGTGTGACTGTGGTGAACTGGAGACCTCATGCCCCAATTAGATGGGGTGGCAGCTACTTGTCAGCTTCAGCTCGTACAGCTGGGGCAGGGGGATGGAGAGAATGCAGATATAGAGTTGTCAAATGCTCTAATTTCACCAAGAAAAACTAAGATTTTGGATATTACAATGTGATATATCATGATTTTAAGATGTTGCCTCAAAATTTCTGAAATCGGTTGTGATTTGACTTCGCAGTGCTGCCTCTTACATGCACGTTTAAGCCAGCTTCCTGTTATGCTGTCCCTTTCTCTCCCATTCAAGTTCTAATTTTGCAAAGAAAGTGAGAGAGAGGGGCTTATTGCCCCGAAAGCCCTGCATCCACTCTAATTGTCTGTTAGGTGGATGTCATGTCGGTCTCGAACACCGTATCTTTAATCCTTCCTGGTGGCTGGCTGAGAGCCGAGGGGCTGAGGCTGAGGATGCAGGGGGCAGGGGGCAGGGCGAGGAAGGAGCTCATCTGTGCACACAGAGGAGGGGCATGGAAGGCCCCAGCAGCCACCAGGGCCAGCCCGCTCCCCACAGGACCCTACCCTAGCCAAGTAGGGGAGAGCAATCTAACCCTTGCTCCAAAACCTCTGGGCAAACTAGATTTCACAACCTCCTGGAGGAGGACCGCCTATTGGCCCAGGCCCAGCTCCCAGGTGCTTTCCCAATCCCGCTTGCCGAGTTTAACCTTGTTTCTCCTCCTAGACTAATTAAAACAATTGCAAATGTGTTATTTATGGATGGGCTAAAATCATTCTTTATTCCTCAAAAAGAACTGAGGGGGCTAAATTTGCACAGTGAGGACGATATACTGAAGAACAGTAGCACAATTGCACCATTTAACCCTCACGGCATTGTCATTTCACTTACACAGAGACTGAGGATCAGAGGTTGTGTGACTTGCCCAGGGCACTTAGTGAAAAAATGCCAGAGTTGGAAATTCTAAACTGGCCTTCTCTTCCAAAACAGTTTCCTCTGGTGCTCCACTCTTAAAGGAGCAAGAGATCTTCAGTCTGAAAATGAGGAGGTAATACAATGGCCACTTGGCTACCGTTCCCCCCAGCGCAATCAACAGCCTCCCCTGAGCACAGGGAACAGACCAACAGCAACAGTAGGTGCTGCTCTCACACCCCCTGTTCATGGGATTCCTGTGTAGCTCTGTGAGGGCAGTGGTTACTGCCGACTGAGTGCAGCTGAGAATGCATCAGCCCCCCACACACTTCCAGTCCTCGGCCCATGTCTCCTAAACATTAGGTGCGTGGCCCGCCTGCGTGGGCTGCCAAGTTTAATTATTGTATTAACTGATTATATAGTTTCTTAATTTATGTTTTATATCATTTTCCTCATAATGATTCCAAGATAAGGTGGATTTTTGATGTGCTTTTAAATTATTAATGAAAAAAGGTTTTTTTTCCTACTTATCTTTTATATTTGCCTTAACTTTCTTGGGTATGTATAGAAAAGTTTTTTTTTTTTAATTTTCAAATTTAAAAAGGCATATAAATCTTTCTGGTATTTACATTTTCATGATATTAATACTTTCAAAATTTTAAAAATACAAATAAAATTAAAAATAAATCCATGTTACATCAGAGTTATCTTAAGAAAAGGTGAATGAGGCCACATGTTGCTATGTGGCTGTTTATATATTGGTCTTTAAGTTTTTTTTTAAAAGTGTGCATAAATCATACTCTTTTGATGGAGTTCTTAAGTCATGTCTGGCTGGTACAAAGCTTGGGACCCTAGAGGTATTATAAAAACTTAATATTTAATTCTAGATTGTTCCTATTTTACGGTGTGCACAGTGAGGTCCACGAATATTCAATGACTTTTCTCAGGTTACACAGCACGTGTCTTGAAGAAGGCTGGCTAGAGCAATGAAATTGGGCTAGATGAGATTTGAGGACCACAGCCCAATATGCAGATAAACAGCTTTCCTTTGAGACCACTGACTCTTCTCCAAAGGTAGGGTAGGGGTCTCTGGCAATTTCCACTTTCGGAGAGGAAGGGTCCTACCTTATGTAATCTCATTTTTTGGGGTAAAGGTGGAATGGGATGTAAATTTTAGCATTTGGGGAACTTGATTAGAGGTTACAGGTCTCTTTCAACATTTTTCCCAGGAGGGCTTATGTCCCTTAAGCAAATAAGTCTCCTGGCCTGCTTTGAGTTCGCTGGTAAAAATATCTCATGAAATCATCAGTCATTCACACAGTAGTACGATTTAGTCATCTCTAAAGAAATAGCTCTCTGCGGTTAAGACCCTGCAAAAAGGCAGAGGTGGGAGGTGGGGAAAGTGATACTCTTCTCTCATCTTTATCCTGAGCAATCCTCCTTATCTTTCAAGATCCCACTGAAATGCTAGTTCTTCTAGGAAGCCTTCCTTGATCTCTCTAGTTAGACCACTTCCTTCTCATTGCTTCTATAATATCCTTTTTCACGTCCTATTTCAGCGCTTCTTATAATCTCTTCCATATACTTAGTTATTAGTGTGTTTATCTTATATTCTGTATATTCTCCTCTGGACTGGTAGCCCCTTTTGACTTACTTTCTTACCCTCATGCATTGTCTAGCTCAGAGAAGATAAAGGTATCTTCTGGTATCATAAAATCCTGAAGTTACTTTGGAGTGAGATGTAAGGTATCTATGTTCAGTTTTGCACAGGCTTCTCTAGCTCCCAGGCCATACACCTAAAGCAAAAGTAGCACTACTTGGGAAGGAGCCTATGACATCCTCTGTACTGTCATAATCATGGTGCAGAAGCAACGGTCCCCACCCACTGTGCACTGCCTGCCAACCTGCTCTGGTTTCAGATAATACAAGGTAGATTCCTAGCTATGACATTACTAGCTTTGTGACCTTAAGTAAGTTACATCATCTCTCTCTCAGTTTCCTCTTTTACAAAATGGGCATCATATTTGTCTCTTATGGCTGTTGTTCCGAGGACTGGAGATACTATATTTACAGTATTTAACATAATGCTTTGCACATAGTAATCTCAATAAACACTAGCATTTTTTTTCAATGTGATGAACAAAAAATGCTTAAGACAGTGTGTGGCATATAGTAGAGACTATACGAGCTGTGTGTAAGCTGTTATTTTTACTCTTGTTTTAGGAAAGTAATAAAATATAGTAATAAGATCAAGAGTTTTGGAATCTGCTTTGGGTTCAAATTCCCACTCTGCTAATTGCTAGTTGAGGTGTCTTGGGTAAATTACTTAATCTTCCTAAGATCAGATTCCACTTCCCTAACTAGGGGATAATTCTGCCTTATAGAATTGTTGTGGTGACTTAGAGGGGAAAAAAAAAATATATATATATATATATATATATATATATATGTATTTCAAGAGTTGTGATGGATTATATTTATCAGGGATAGCTACAATATCTCTCATCTGACATGCTCTTCTAGAAACCTGCCACCACCTGCCTGCCTCCCACCCCCAAGAGCTGGACTTTGATTTCTCTTTCCTTGAATCTAGGTGGGCTTGTAGGTCACTGGTAATCTATAGAATGCACTAGTTGTGACACTGGGTGACATGGCTCCCATGTGGCTCCCATCTTGTCAGTTGCCACTTGCCTTTGGAGTCCTGAGTGCCACGTAAATTTCCACCGTGGGGTAAGGAAAAGCCACACGGAGAAGCCACACGTAGGTGGCTTGCTAATGGACCCAGCTGAGGCCCCGTCAACAGCCAGCATCAACTGCACAGATATCTGAGTGAAGATGCTTCAAAGCAATTCCAGACTCCAGCCTTTAAGTCTCCTCAGATGAGGCCCCAGACATCACGGAGCAGAGACAAGCTGTTCCCTCTATGCTTTTCCCAAATTCTTGACCTACAGAAACTGTGAGTTAAGTTGCAAAATTTGGGGTAATTTGTTACGCAGTAATAGCTATTGGAACAGGGTGCTAATAAAGCACTAGTGCACAGTAAACACCAGATGAGGGAAAGTAAAAGCCTTTGTTATTAAAGCAATTATTAGAATCCTTACTATCTGGTGGGGTATGCGTATAACCAGAGCGGCTGCCAGGAGAGCTCCGCCCCTCAGGCTTCTGCCCCGCCCCCAGGGCCTCAGCCATGGAGAGCCCAGCCTGGAAGCCCCTCCCTCTCCACACCCCGCCCCGTGGCTGTGCGGGCAGAAGAGGTGGTCAGGGGGCCCGAGGCGGTTTTGCTGGCCTCTTGAGCCACGTACTGCGGGGATGGTAGGGCGCCCTTCTTCCTTTTTTGGGTGCAGCTTTCTTCCCTGCTGCAGAGGGGGAGCGAGTGCTCAAGCTGCTTTTGTGTAGGACTGGATGGCTTTGCCTGGGTGAGGACAGCTCGTTAATCTCCTGTCCTCTGCCGCTTTTACATACTGACTGGACAGAGGTCAGCTTCGCGCGACACATTCTTTGTTGCAGTGAAGCCAAGCCCTTCAGGTCTTAGAATTGGTTTAAGCCTGATTAACTCACAAGGAAAAGGAAATTTTACATTTTGGGCCTGGAGAATAAGATATTTAAGCCATCGCTTAGAAATAAATGCTTTCCATCTTGCCACTTTCAAAGCCAGGTGTACTGTCTCTCTCTCTGACGCTCTCACCCTTCTACTCCTTTTGCTCTCAAACTGGCTTTTTCTCCCCTTCCTCTTTTCACCTCCTCTCTATTATTCACTCTCTTTCTTTCCGATTCTCCTCCAAATCCTACCCTGTCTTTTGTTTCCTGTCCTTTGTCTGTCTCTCCCTTTTTCTCTCTCCGCTTCGCTCCTACCAGCTTTGATAGCTGTCACTTCTCAGCATCTTTGCTCCTGGATGCTGAAACGAGCAGCTGGCTTTGAAGCTGACATCAGTGTGGTCACCAAACGGTTACCGAGGGAGGCTGGAATTCTGGAGCTTCTGCACTTAGCTTTGCTTATATTCTGAGCGGTCTTGGCGGCGAGCATGCCCAGCAATGTGTTTCAGGTCTAATGGCCCAAATCTTCCCTTGTCTGCAGACGGGCTGGTGGAAGCCACGCTGTGGGTTTGATGGCCCATCCTCTAGGGCTCCCTGGGATGTCTCCCATGCTGTCCTTTGGAGGACAATTGAGGGGCCGTGAATGAGGCAGAGATCTGAGGATGATTAGAACTCTCTCTGAAGGCTTTGGAAAGAGCCTTGGACCTGGGGTGAAGATCTCAGGCCCCCACTAGCTGTATGATCTCAGGTCAATCACTTTACCTCTCTGAGCCTGTTCCTCACCCATAAAATGGAGAAATGACAGGCATCTTGCCTTCCTCAGAGGGCCATTATGAGGCTCACATGAGCTAATGAATGAGAAAGCATTTTGTAAAGTATAAAGTGCTGTACAAATTTAAACGCATTTTATTATTGTTGTTATCATGATCATAATTTTTATGTCCCACTAATGTTCATCTTACAACTCATCGGTATTAAGAAGAATAAGCTCTAAGTGGAATGAAATCTTGTTTCTCCCTCGTGCATGAATTTATGACATTCTTGTGGGAAATAAACATTACTGTTTCAAGGGGCCTTTATCAAGCCCCCTGCTTCTGCCCCACCCTGGGGTAGTGGTGGTGTGTGCTGTAATTTCAGAAGAGGGGCTGTCATGTCTCTCTAAGCCTGGCTGGTGGTCCCTATAGGCGGGGTTGGGAAAAGCACAGTCCTGGCCACGCTGCTTTCGTGTGCCCACCCTCTCGCCCAGCATCCTGCATCTGTCCACTGTGGTGTAAGCCCAGCCCCAGTCTGTGTTCCTGAGACGCAGCAGCTTCTCTGAGGGTAACCCCAGGGTGCCCCGGGACCCAGCCAGCCTCCTGCTCAGGTAGACCTTGCCGACCCCCCCCCACCCCCCCCTCCTCTGGCTGCGGCCAGCCTCACCTCGGTCTCTTGGGCGCCCCCTGGTGGTAGGTCACAGCCGAGCCTGCGTCACTGACCCTCCCGGAGGTCCTACAACTGAGGAAGAAGTCAATTGTCCCTTTAGAGAATGGTGGCTCCTGGAACCACGGATTTCTCTATCCTCTCAGGCTGCTGAGACCACTGGCCTCCGGTGCCTCGGGGATATGCAAAGGCAGCTCTGGGGAGCTGCAGCTACCTCATCACCCGTGCTTGGCTTGGGGGCTGCTTTGCTATTAAAACCAGTCATCATAACCTTATTCCAACCTGAATCAGCATTCTTACCAATCCTCAAACCTGGGTCAGACACGTACTCCTGAGGGTTGAGACGGGGCTTGCAACGGGGGCAGGAAAGAGGTGAGAAGTGCATTCAGCGGAGGCTTTGTTTCAATCCACCTCTGGGGCCGCACCCCACAGGCTGCACCAACCCGGCCAGCCTCACCGTGGATCTGTCCTGGTGCCCCCGGCTCGAGACTCAGTGCACTGCCTATGCCTGCTCCTCCCTCGGCCTTTCTCTCCCATCTCTGAATCTTGGGGAGCCTTCTGCTTGGTCTCTTATTCCCAACCCAACTTTGGCTCCCCTGAATACTCTAGATGAGGAAACTGAAGTCCAGGACGTTAAATGACAGGTCTAAGGTCTGAGGTCTGAGGGCCCTTGGAGTGGTGGGGCCAACAGGGGAACCGAAGCGAAAGCTCATTCCCTTACGACGTGCTGCCTCCTCTTGGGTTTCACCAAATGATTAAGGCTTAGCCTCTGCGGTCAAGGAGCGCAGGGCCTAATGGAACAGACAGTCACATAAACAAATGCCTGCTATAAACCAAGGCAGTAGTGGGGTAAGGGAGACATTTACCCACAGCTCGGAAAATACAGAAGAGCTAGTTATTAATTTTGCCTGAAGAGCTTGTGATAATGGTGGGGTGTGTGTGTGTGTGTGTGTGTGTGTGTGAGATAGCTTTTAGAAGGGGGGCTGTGTCATGAAGCAACATTGTTAGTATTTTTCTGAGGTCAGAAAGCCAGAGAACAAAACAAGGTTTTGTGCCACCATTGGCAGACACTGCTCATCAGTCTTCCCCAGCGAACCCAGATACGGCTTCAGAATCCTTTGCCACAAGATGTCCAGGTGGCTGTACCTTTTGATTGAGGCTGGCAGGCAAGAGGGCATTTTGGCTTTTCTGGAGTCTTAGAAACTTACGTTTTCTAGCAGAAGAAACAGGCTCAGAGAGAGGGGTGACTCCCGTATACGACTTGGCTCAAGAGCACCTTCAATTCCACTGGGATCAGCTTCTGAATGATTTTCTTATCTCTTCTTATACATTATTTAGTTCTTGCTAAACATGTATTGAATTCTTGCTTTGTGGTATGAACAGGGAATATTAACCTGCATTACTTCTCATTCTCACAACTACCTGCAAGGTAGTCACAATGACTGCCATTTTACAGAACGGTAAACTGAGGCTCAGAAGTTTAAATAACTTGCTCAAGGCCACATAGCCAGGAAGCAGTGGAACCAATGTGTAGGCTCAGATCCGTCTCATTCCAAAGCCTATTTACTTTTTAATCCTTCTAAATTTATTCCAAAATGTTTACAAATCTAAAAAGATTTAAGGTGAATACAGTGTATATCCTTGTCCCCACTCCCCAGTTAGGAAATGAAACAAAGCCTGTTTTATTGTGGAATACCACACTCTCCTTCATAACACATAAATAAAAGAGATTTAATAAAGTAATTGTGCAACGTTGAACATTTCTCAATGAAGCCTGCTTTTAGTGAGTTTTAAAATGAATTTTCTTTATAAATTGAAATAATGTCTTTGGATATTTCAGAGATTGCAGCAAGGAAAGTCTGCAGTTCACAGGCCTGCTCATCTGAGGAGTAATTTAATGCCACAGACATAGATTTCTCTTTTTACCCTTAATCAATTTTAACAAGCCAGATGGTCATTGCAAATGGGTCCTCTAGCATCTCCCTTTTCTGCCTCTGCCACTCTCAGGGATTTATTTGAATTTGGTCCTCCGCAACAATTTTATACCTTTCTGTTCTCTGCTTTCCCTGCCACCATTTGGGTCACTCCTAATATTCATAACTGTATCTTCTCTAGCCTCCCAGTTGGAATTAACCTTTCTTTCTATACTCTACCCTCTCCTTTAGCACATGGTACCCCTGTAAGGCATATATATGCCTTGCATTAGTTATTTATGTATGTAATTTCCACATTAGACCCAGCCTTGCTCATCTATAATCTATGTAACAGTAATTATTATAACTGTGAAGCCTTTATGGTTTGCAAGTGCTTTCCTACTCATAATGTTATTTAATATCTGAGATTTTATTTTTTTATTATATTCAATTTTACAGATGTGACCACAGAGACGCAAAGAGGTGAGGTAACTTGTCTAAAGTCACACAGCTAGCTACTTGCAAGGTTTGGAGCAAATTTAGTGCTCCTGTCCTCTTAATAGAATATACAGTATTCTATATATAATTTTAATAACTGAGATTTGTTATAGTTTTATTTCAACTCCCAACCATCAAATGCTTTATTCTATAAATATTTATCAGGCACTTATCATGTGCCAGGAATTACGCTGGGTTCTGATGAAATGGCAGAGAATAAGACAAAGAAGTTCTTTGTCCCATGAGCTTACAGTATAGTTAGCAAACAAGTAAGCAAAGAAATAAACAAGGTGTGATAGGCTGAATGATGTCTCCCGGCCCCCCACAGGTGCCCACATCCTTATCCCTGTAACCTGGGAAGGTTACGTTTCATGGCAAAAGGGACCTTGCAGATGTGATTAAGTTAAGGACTTTGAGATGCAAGATTTACCTGGATTATCTGGTAGGCCCAGTGTAAATGAGTCCTTAGGAAAGGGAGGCAGTCAGATCAGAGGCAGAGAAGAAGGTATGAATATGGAAGCAGAGGCTGGCCTGGTTTGATACACAACTTTGAAGATGGAAGGGGCTGTGAGCCAAGGAAAGAGAGTAGTTTCTGGGATCTGGGAAAGACAAGGCAATGGATTCTCCCCTAGAGCCTCCAGAAGGAATGCAGCCCTACAGCCCCATTTTAGACGTCTGGCTTCCAGAACTACGAGAGAATAAATCTCTGTTGCTTTAAACCACTGAGTTTGTGGTAATTTGTTACTGCTGCAATAGGAAACTAATACACAAGGCACCTATGGATCATGATCAAGGCTATGAACAAAAACGACATTTTGATGAGACAACAATTGGGGAAGCCCTCTCTAAGGAGATGATGAGAGTGAACCAGCCCAGGGAACAGCATCTCAGGCAGCAGGAACAGCAGGTGCAAAGGCCCAGAGGAGGCAATGTGATGAGGGACAGAGCCAGTGTGGCTGGACTTGAGGGAAAGAGGGGAGGGTGGTGTGAAACAATGTTGGAGAGTTAGACCAGAGTTGCATCATCCAGACCTTTTAGGCCATAGTGAGAGGTCTGAATTTTTTACTAAAAGAAATGGAAAGTTCTTAAAGGATTTTACACTGGGACAGAATCAATTGCCATTGCATTGCCCAAAGTTCCCTGCATGATGAAGACTTTTCCTTGGGGCACAGGGAACACTTATATCTACCTAAGACCAACTCACCCTCCAAACGAGCTCTCCTGTGCTATACCAGGTGCTTAGCATATGTCCAGTCTTTTTATTACAGGAGGCATGGGGCACTCTAGTTCTGTAGGGGCAGGTGTCTCTGATGTAAACCATGGGCAGGAGACGGAGCTGTAACCTGATTTTCTACAGTGAGACATGGATAACAACCCAGCATTACTGAGCTTAGAAATACCCCTGCCAAGGGGTGGAACTTACCACTTGAAGTACTATGCACATATCTTGCTTATTATTTGCTCTTTCTTTAGACTGTAAGCTCTGTGAAGTCAGGGATCATTGTACTTTTATCCATGTGTTTCTAGGTTTAGCACATAGTAGGTACTCAATAGGTACTAGCTGAAAGCATGAATAATTGGAGGGAAGGGACATCAATAATTTAGCCCTCTTTTTTGTAGGGAGCAGAAACAGGAAGAGAGCCTAAAAGTAGGAAAATACAAACATCGAAACAACGTAAGTCAGTTTTGCTATAATGCTTGTTTTCAAAATATGAATTTGTTCTAATGCAGTTTATACTAAGGAACAATGTAAGCATAAGGCAATTTCCCCCATGAAAAAGACGAGATGAATGCCAACGACCCAGCTGAACAGAGCGACGTAGGAATCCACAAAATGCATACACGCATACACATTAAACAGCCACAGCCACCTCAGATCCCCGCGTGTGTCAGGCGCCACACCCATCCGCATCTGGTGTTCTCACTTTCTGTCCGATCTCAGGTGATCTTTCTCCCCCCACTGCACAATTACTCATGGTCTTTCTGGTGCCCACTTCCATAAGCAACTGCAGGTCTTTATCAAAGTAAAGTGCCATAGTTATTTTAGTGTTTATGTATTTAACCATTACATACTTTTAAAACAGTACTACTATTTTTATTAGGTTCCTATGTTTTTTAATGTGTCATTGGTAAAGTTTTTGAGTGTTGTGCCTCTAGCTCTATTTCCCCTGTAAACCCTGTGTTTTTAACAGATGATTTTGCAGAGTGCAGTGATTTTTTAGAGCACGTGTATGGCATTATAGCAGAACTGACTGTACTTTCTTCTGCTTGCAACATCAGGCAAACAAGAAAATACATGCAGTGATTAGCAAGAAAGTGAAACCAAACCAACAAGCACTAAGAATGATTCCTGCTGTCCTTCTGGTATACAGGACAATCCTCCTATTATTTATTCATTTTTAAATCCATCCTTCCTTCCATTTATTTATTTTAAAAATATTTATCAAATTCCTACTACACCTCAGGTCCTGAGATAGACCCTAGTGACACAGCAGAGAACAAAATTAGAGTCTTAGTTAGGGTCAAGAAAAAAATAATATATAAACAAAAATAATGAGAGTTTATCTTTATTATAGGCTTAGTACACACCAGGCACTATGATCAGCACTTGAAATACATCCTTTTATTCAATCCTTGCAATAACCTGGTGGTTACCGGTTGATAGTACTAATGAGTGAGGTAGGCATTATTATTCTTCCCATTTTCCAGATGAGAGTACTGAGGCTTAGCAATCAGTGGTGGAGCCAGCATTTCCACCCAGGAGTCTGACTCCAGAGCCTGTGCTCTTGTATGATATTGTCCAGACCTGCCCATCCTGCCCCTGCTGATGCCTGGTGGTGGGGAACATGCTGCCTTTCCATCTTTGGAGAAGGAAGGAGAGCAGCCTGTTCCACCTTTGGCAGTATATCCAAGGGGTGGAAGATACATTTTAATAGCTGGCACTAGAGTTCATTGTAGGGGGAGAATTGTATTTATTTCAGAAAATACATAGGGAGGCCACGGCTTTTGGGGGTGCAGATGAATATGAGGGAAAATCCGAAAGGACACCAAGTTATCCTGTTTTGCATAAGATTTTCATTGGAAATTACAGGTTGGGGCAGAAAAGAGGAGGTTAAAGAAGAGAGAGAAGGGACTGTGTCACCTGGCAGAGTGCCGGTGCCCGTAGGAATGGTGGCCAGGGAGGAGGTCCTGTGGGCGGAGTGGCCACAGGCTTTCACAGGCTGGGGAGGCCTTTGACGTTGTTTGCTTTGCTGTGATTGTAAACCCTCTCATCGCCTAGACCTCCATAAAGTCTGTGGGATACTGGGGGATGATCAAAGCTCAAGGGTCATGTCCCAAACTGGGCTGGAACGGAGCAGAGCTGGGAGCCAAGGTCCTCAGTACAGGCCCATTAGGTGATGGCCAGTCACCGCCAGTCTTCCTTGGCCAGTCCTGGGAAGTAAGAGCCATTGTGGGCACTGGAGGAAATTAGAACCAGCTGTGCAGCGAGGACCTGCATTCCAGGGGATTTGCAGACATCTGGGGAGAGCTCAGGTGTAGATTAGGGGGGTGCAGGTCCAGCATTACATGATTCTTCAAGGACTAGGGAACGTCAGATGGCCTCCAGGTTCCAGTTGTTAGGAGTCAGGGCTGTCAAGTCAGGTTTGAGTCCCGGCGTGGCCATTTACTGGGTGACCTTGAATAATGTACTTAATCGGCCTGCACCTCAGCTCTCTTCCTCCATGACATGGAAATGACCTTCCTTCCCTTTCGTGGTTATTCTGGGATTGACTGTATGGACAGTGTTGAGCACAATGCCTGGCATGAGAGTCAATCCTCTAACGGTTGCCGTTATGACCAACTCCAAGGTGGGGTGTAAACAGCACAAGTTTTACTTGGTTGGATCAGGTTTCAAACTCCAGTGTCACTGCTTACTAGCTCTGTCTGTCTGAGCATGTGACTAAAACTTCTCTTGCTCTTAGCAAAATGGGGAAAGAGGACCTACCTGGGAAGGCTGTGGTGAGGATTAAATGAGAGAATAGAACATACCTAACACTCTGCTGGGTGCACAGTCGATGTCCAATGGTCAAGGCCAAGGCTGATCTACAGGCTGAATTAGGGAAAGGGGCCCCTGCCTTTGGGCAACACGGCCTGCAGGTTTCAGCCCCGCTCACCACCCCAGCCGGGAGACCTGTGGGCAGTGCACAACTTGCACATCTGTAGGACATGACCTGTCAATGATGGGCAGCTGTTATTACTGTGCTAATTAGTATTCTTCTGCCTCTGACTTGCTCCCTTTGTTCTGGCATAAGACTGTTCTAGGTTTGGAAGAAAGCACCTAGGCCCCTTCTTAATTCTCTGTCTCATGGCACTAGCTGCCTTCCCTCTTGTGACCTGGTTTCTCCATCCCACTCCCCCATCCCCACCCCCAATCTCCCTGCAGGTGGGATCCTGGCCAAGCCCTGCCTGTGCAGCTGGCCTGGAGACCACTCAGCTGGGAGGCTGGATCAATGGCCTCCCTCCCGCTTCACAGGCCCAGCCTGGGTTCTGGAACAGCCTCTGCTGAGATAATCTAGCGCTTTAATTGCCAACAGCAGTCAGAAGGAAGCAGATGATCGCCGCCCATAAAGGGCGCGAATCCTCAGTGGGGAGCCGGGCAGGCTGTAGAGCCATCGCAGGCTATTTTTAGCTCTTGGACACAGAAGTGCAAGGAGAAAATGCCAAGCTGGAAGGCAGCGTGCCGGCCTGGGCTCTGAGGGCCCTGCCTGTCCTGTGACTTTCAACCCCCTGCCCTTTGTGGTTCCTCTACCTCCATGGTGGGGGATCCAGGCATTGTTGCTGGGAGCCAGGGCAGGCTGGGAGGGATGCAGCCGCTGTGCCTGGGCTGGCGATTTAGGCTGAGTCTTCAACCCACTGGTGATTCTTAGCACCAGGGGACTCAGCTCTCATACTGTTCCCATTTTATAAGTAAGGAGACTATGAGATACGAAATGGCTTCCTTAAGGTCATTCTTTGAGTAAGTTCTCATCATAGTTGTCTTTGCTTCCTTAAGAGCATTTATTCAGCAGGGTGGTGAACTGGTGCAACCAGATGCCCTGGGTTTGCCTCCCCATCTCCCCCTGGCCATGTGGTCCTGGACAGGTACTACCCTGAGTCCCAGTTCCCACCTGTAAAGCAGGGGTAGGAAGAGTGTCAGCAGCTAAACAAGAGAGCACGGGAGCCACCTGTATGCGTGCTCGGCATGCAGGAAGCACTCAGCAAGCGTCCGCTGTGGATGGAATTACTCCAGCACTTGCCATGCGTCCTGCCTAATCCTCGTAGCAACTCAGTGAGGAAACAGCAGCCCTATTTTTCAGATGGGGAAACCGAGTCCCAGAGCGATGAATCAAATTCTGAAGGGCACACAGCTAGGAAGGGCAGGAGGTGGGCCTTGAACTCAGGGCTCTGCCCTCCCAGGCCCAAGATCGTCCTCCTATGTAGGCTGGAGTTTCCTGTGTGCTGTGTCCCTTGGGAGTTTGAGCAGCGGGGACAGGCGTGAAGGAGGTGATGAGGCGTGGGAGTGCACAGCACGTTAGGAGATCGGTGGGGAGGAAGAGGGAAGGAGCTGTGGCCCAGCGCTCAGATTGGCAAAGATCTAGCTCCCCTCCTTCGTGGCTTCCGGGGTGTCTCTGAGACACACTGAGAGAAGGTCCCTCAGTGTCATCCCGCATGTGGATCCCTCTCCCATCCTGCCCATGCCCGGTGCCATGGCCGTGTGAAGCCCAGGGGCCGTCCCCTCAGTGGCAGGTCTCCTAGAGTCGGGGTGGCCTCTGGAGAGTGCTGTTGGGGGTGATTCTCAGCCCTGCCTGCTCTGCTCTGTCTCTGACTATTCTGTCTTCCACATAACTCTTATATGCACTCTTTTCCCTCAAGCCCACTGCCACCGGCCTGCTGGAAACCCGCTTCTCTCGGCTGGACCACTGACGGCCACGGCTTCTAACCGGTCTCACTGACTCCAGTCTGGGTCCCTCCCCAATCCACGGGCCGCCCTCACAGGCAGCCTCCCCAAATGTGAGGTCATCGGGGTCATTTCCCTTCCTACATCCCTCATGAGCTTCCCAGGGCCGGAAGGATGGAGCTTGAGCTTCTAGCTGTCCCCTCAGCCCCGTGTGCGGTCCCTCCCCCACCCCAGAGACCCCAGTGGTGAAGCCCAGAGGTTCCCAAAGGAGTGTCCCCAGGAAACAGGCCTGTAGATTGTTCATAGGTGGGGGTGGCAGTCCATGGGGAAGTTAGTGTGGGAAAAACACTGATGAGGTTACCAGGTTTATTTGTTGTGGGACTGCTCAGAGTCTCTATTATGCTAATTTCTGATACAAAACTCTTCCAGTTAAGCACAGGCAAGGCTGCTAGGAAAATAGTAGGGACTCCCCATTTTAACAATAGCTGACACTAACCCAGCACTCACTGCATGCCAGGCACTGTCCTCTGTGCTTTAGTCCTATTGGCTCATTTTGTCCCCAGTGCTCTAGGAGGCACACACTATCATCACTCCATTTTGCGAATGAGGAATCTGAGGCACAGAGAAGTAAGTGGCTTGCCTGGGTTCACCCAGCTAGTCAGCAGCGAAGCTAAGAGACATTCTGGCTCTGAAATCGGCCCTCGTAGCTATTACACTAGACACACACTTGGAGGAATTCATATGTACCTGGCATTGCGAGATAAGTAAGCACCCAATGCGCATTATTTCCTTGGTCCTCACAGCCCCACAATTATTAGTATTATCTTCACCTTTTTTGTCAGGGAAACAGAAATGAAGAGAGCACACATCGAGCTAAGAGGTATCCCAGGGGAGGCTTGGACCTGGGTCTTTCTGTGAACTGGGAATCTCCAATCTGTCTTGTTTTGAATGGAACAGGCATCTTTTTATCAAGGGGCATCTCTCAGCATGTAACGTGCACAGTGGAAATGCTTCTCTAGCTATCTGGACATAGTCACTGCCACCAAATCACATCATCCTATTTCCAGACACCAGACCCTTCCTGTTCTGCTCCCTTGGCCCGAGGGCCATCTTCCTGCTCAGTCCTCCTGGCACCAAGGAAGAACTAAAATAAGGTCCCATCTCTTCATTTTTTCCAGACTTTCCCCTTCCAAGCAGCTGTTCCCCATCCATGTTTCCATGGCACCCTAGGATAAAATTATGTGACGATGGTCTGTGACAGTATAGATACTTTCAATCATTCATTCTCTCCCTCATTCATTCACTTAAATGTTTACTGAGCAACTACTAAGTGCTGGCACTGTTCCAGGTCCCAGGAATACAGCAGTGAATAAAACAGACACAAATTTAGGCCCCCGTGGAACTTACAATGTAGTGGATGATAAGAGATAATTAAACAAGAAGTAAACTGTATGTGGCATTTTTGAAGGTGAAAGGGTACAGGGAGGGCTGCGGGTGGGAAAGTGTCACACCTTAAATAGGGTGTTAGGAAAGGCCGACCTGAGACTGTGACCTTTGAGGAGGGACCTGCAGGAGGAGGTCTGTTCCCAGGCTTGGGGGTGGCACTGCAGCTGCCGTGGGGTGAGTGGGGACAGTGGCTGCAGATGCTCAGCAGAGGTTTGTTCATTTGGATTGCTTAACATCAATTTCAGGCTTTTCCAATGGGTTACTGCCAAACTTCTCATGAGCATTTTCCAAAGAAATAATTTAATGATAAACTAATATATGTGTGACCACCAAGCACATAACCAGCATCTGAAGATCTGGGGACCAACGAAGGCCCAGGGCAGAGCCTTAAAGTTAGGGGCCTGCTTTAACCTTGACCTTGGGCAATCCCCTCCCATCTTGGCTGCTCTTTTTCACTTGTATAAGGGACCCAGCAATGTCTCAGGTCCCTTCCGGTTCTGGCCTCATGCTATTTCAGGAGACTCAGTCTCCTTTTCTGTGAAATGGGAGTTCTAATATCTGCTCCAGGCCCTGTTTTGGTGGTTGTGTCAAATCAGGCAATGGATATGTTTTTTTAAGAAAAAAATAAAATGTGGAGTCCAAAGTAGATAATAGATAGTTTTAATAGGAACGCTATTATCATGTGTTAGTGACCAAATCCACCGCGTTTGTGTGCTGCGGTCACTTCCTCCTCTTCCAATGCCATGACTTGAGCATTACCAGGCCCGTTTTAATGGTTGAGGAAACTGCTGCAGAAAGGCAGATTCACTTGCCTGAGGGCACAGAGCCAGTGAGAAGAGGACCCAGGATTCAAATTCCAGATGCTGCCAAGCTAGTGCTGATGTCCCAGCTGCACACACAGGCGGGGCTGAGGCTGAAGCTAAGCCTCCATACAGGGACAAAGCAGACCCAAAGGCAGTGTGAACCCAAACAAAAATTCTTTGCCCTCATGGTTGCTGCTAGCCTGGAACGAGGTGTAGCCTAAAGGAAAAAAAGAACGGGCTGGGGGGACAAACCCGTAGGCCGTTCCTGGGGACCCAGAGCTAGGGACTGAGGCTTCAGGCCAGCTCAGGACGAGGCGTGATGTGGAGAAGGTACTGGCCGATCCTGGCTCCAGCCGCAGCTCTTGGTGGCCCGGGAAGCACACGCCCGGCTCCCTGACAGGGTGTCTGTGGGCAGCAAAGGGCCAAAGGTGTCAGCCTTGCCCAATGAGATATTAAAAATATTAAAAATAAATGTCAAGGATCCCACAAGACAAGAGAAAAGAATATAATGGGGGAGAAAGAACAGAAAATCATCTTATATACACTGAAATAAATAGAGAGCCTAAACAAAACTATCTTTATTAATATTTCCATACTAGTGATAAGACAGATGGATTGGAATTAGATATGGAAAAATGTAATATTGTACGAAGGATACTCTAGGGAGACCCAGGCAGTTATGAAGGTCGTTTCTCATTAAGGGTGGACTTTTCTGTTCTTTCCTCCACCGCCTTTTTCCTAACGAAGCCTCTGCCAGAGCCCCGCTCCTTTTGTGTGCTGGAGACAGACTGTGCCACCAAATGCCCCCCCGCAGCTAGTCAGTGACAGGCTATTTTTAGCTTTTCCAAACAACTAATGAAATTGTTGTCCGTTCTTGGGCTGTGGGCTTTTTTTTATTGGCTGTTTCAGCTGCTTTTGCTGTAAGAGCAGCATATTAACTCTGCAACTCTCGGACACCTAGGATGGGTGAGGTGGTTTTCCCTTGACTTGGGCCACGGGAAGCAGCAAAGATTCCTGAATTTTGGAGGTGGCAGGTACTTTGGGGAGACCACAGGCTTTAAGGTAGACTTGAATTCCCAAGACACAGACCCCTTGGCTGTAAAATGTACATTGTAGTACCCCCCCTGTAGGTTATGTTTCTGTCTGCAAAGTGCCTAGGATGGAGCCTGGAACATTCAAGGAAGAAACACTTGTTCAAGGAGTGGATGGATGGATGAGAGAACAGCGGTGTGGTTCCTGCTAGAGCAAATTCTTTTTTTTTTTTTTTTTTTTAAGTAGGGATGGGGTCTCACTCTTGCTCAGGCTGGTCTCGAACTCCTGAACTCAAACAGTCCTCCCACCTCGGCCTCCCAGATTGCTAGGATTACAGGCGTGAGCCACCGCACCCGGCCAGAGCAAATTCTTATTGAATAAGTAAGACAGTGTGTGCACAGCACTTGGAAGAGCAGATTATTGGTGGGGAGTGTTATGGGCTGAACCACATCACCCCAAAAAGACATGTTGAAGTCCTAACTCCCAGTACCTCAGAACGTGACCTTATTTGGAGATAGTCTGTACAGAGGTAATCGAGTTAAAATGAGGTCATTGGGGGAGGCCCTAATTCAGTATGACTAGTGTCCTCATAAAAAGGGGAAATTTGGACACAGAGACACACACAGAGAGAATGCCAGGTGGAAATAAAGACAAAGATCAGGGTGACACATCTGTGTCCCAAAGAATGCCAGGGAGGGCCAGCAAACAGTCAGAAGCTAGGAGAGAGGCTTGGGACAGATGCCCCCTTACAACCCTTAGAAGGAACCAACTCTAATGATACCTGATCTTTTATTTCCCGCCTGTAGAACTGTGAGACAATACACTTCTGTTGTTTCAGCCAGCCAGCTAGTGGTATTTTGTTATAGCAGCCCTAAGAAACTAATATAGGGTGCACTATAGTCTGAATGTTTGTGACCCTCCCGCAAATTCATATGTTGAAACGTAACCCCAATGTGATACTATTAAGAGGTGGAGGCTTTTGGAAGGTCGTTAGCAGAGGCTTCACAAATGGGATTAGTGTCCTTACAAAAGAGGCCTGAGGGAGTTTGTCCGCCCCTTCTGCACTGTGAGGACACAGCTAGAAGGCACCATCTTTGACACAGAGAGCAAGCTTCTAAACCAAATCAATGAGATAACACAGAGGAGATACCTCCTACAAGATCTAGCATGTGGTAGTTGCTCTCAGTACTTGTTAGATGGATGAATGAATGAATGAATGAATGCATGCAGCATGTGTCCCAGAGCTTGGCATACAGGCAGATGTTCAGTGCACATTTGCTAACTGGATGGTCATCAGAGCTAACATTTTTTATACAGCGTTTACTATGAGCCAGGCAGTACTCCAAGTGATCGACCCATAGGTAAGCCTCATTTAATCCTCACAACAACCCTATTATTTATCCCATTTTAAAGATAAGGAAACTGAGGTATGGAGAGGTTAAATAACTTTTGCAATTTCACCCAGCTAATGAGCAGTAGGGTTGGCTTTTTGGTCTAGTTTGTCCAGGACTGGGGTGTTTACTCTTAACAACCTTTTGGAATAATGTATGTGAAGAGCCTGGCACGTAGTAGGTGCTCTATTCCAAACCAGTGAGCGGATGAGAGTACCTGGGCAAAGCCTGGCATGCAGGGTCCTCCCCTGCTCCTGGTGGCCCTACAGCAGAGAAAGCCCTCTTGCTCTCTTCCTTCCTACGTTCTCCCTGACTGAGACTCCACAGACCTTTGGGGCTTCTCATGCCTCAAGGGCAGAATGGCAGCTGCCTGGGCCCAGCCAGAATTAGTGGGGCCTTCCTCCGGGTGGAGCCCCTTATATATCAGCTTCTTATATGTATCCCTCATCCCTGTCCTTCTGCTGGGCTCAGAGGAAGCTGCCTTGATGCTGAAGAGGGGAGTGGAGCAGAGGGGGCATCAAAGCCTCGTGCTGTCTGCCAGCAAAGCAGCTCGGCTGTCAGAGGGCTGGCCGCCCAGAGTGTCCCTGCCTCTCCTCCATAATTCACCCCAAACCGAGTGTGGAGTGCTGACTCGGCGCTTCTGCCGCAGGGCCACGCTGGCCACGGTTCACACACTTTCCCAGATGCTACTGGGCCGTGCCAAGCACTAGCAATGGCCGTGATTTACAGTGTCACAGGCCAGCGTCCTCTACCCTGACCACTGCTTTAGGCCACAGGTTTAATTATTTAAACAGATTTTAGATTTTATGAGCGTGCCCTCAGGCCTGGCAGAGGAAAGAAAGCCTTAGGAGAAAAAAACTTTGCTTGAAACATTAAATTGAAATATGCAACGACAGACTACAGAAAATATTTTGAATGCCTGAGTGTGAGCGTGGTAGGTGTTCAAGGCCCTTCTGGAATTTGCCCTGTTTTACCAGCTCTGTCCCTTGTTGCTGCCTCACTTTAGAACAAAGTGATACTTGCCCATCCTTGCAATTTTGCTCTGCTAGCCAGCCTGTCTGTAATGCATGTGCACTCTACACACGCACACGCATACACATACACACATACACACACACACACACTCACTCACTCACATATAGGGTGTCACTATGTACCTGGTGCTAAGGTAGGGCTCGGAATACAGTACTAAACAAAACACACAAAAATCCCTGCCCTCATGGAGTTTCCATCCTGTGGCAGGAGAATGCCTCAGCTCATCCCTTGAGATCCTGTTCTTTCATGAGGATCAGCTAAAATGCTACTTTCCCTGCCTTCCCTGACTTTCGAGAAATTCATCACTTTCGTGACACTCAGTAATCGTCTATCAGAGCCCAAACTCACTCTGTCATCACTGTCGGTGGGCAGACTTAAAGCTCCTTCTCTTAGGCTGTGAAGCCCTTGAAGGCAGGGACAGGTTGATGAGGTTTCTATCTCAGCGCCTAGTGCAGTGCCTGGCACATAGCCAGTGCTCATGATATAGAGGCCATCACAAGGCTCCTCTGCCTCTCCTTTCTGGCAAAGAGCAGCTCCTTGTGTGCTCTCCTTAGTCTGATCTTTTCTTGTTCATTGCATTGTTTGTTTTCTCATTCATTCCTTCATTCGCTGACTCACTCGTTCAACATGTATGCATTGAGCACCACTGTGTCTCAGGCCCTGCTCTGGGTGCTGGAGATATGCTGATACAGACAGAGGAGGCTCCTGTCCTGGGTGTGCCCACACTGTGCTGTGGGGGCGGGCAGTGAGCAGCTGTTCTGTGGTTGTGAGGATGTCAGCTTCTCTAGCGGCTGTAGGCGGCAGTCAGCCCTCAGGCCACGGCGAGCCCGGGCTGGGCCTGGGAGGATCCACCCTAAACCTCAGGTCACGAGGTGTCTGCGTTTTCCCTACCTGGCTCAGAGGACGAGGCTGGAGAAAATGAATCCCACTCATCTCCCTCTTCCAAGCTCTCTACCTCCGTGTAAACTGGGAGAACAAAGTCCAAGGCTATTAAAATAATAATGCAAATAATCCATATTTTTCATCTTAAAAGCACTTTGGAGCATCCGATTAATCTTCTCAGTACCCTTGTGTGTAGGAAGTATAAGGTTTTGCTTTTAGATGAAGAAACTGAAACATGAGATGATTAAACTATTGGCCTGAGGCTATAGTGAAAGCAAGGTTTTGAACAGGGATTGGATTCATCAGTCCTCAGTTATTTTGAACAATTGTAGACTCCAAGGGCCGTGTCCCTTGGGTAGCTGCTAGGGAGTGCACCCGGCCTGCCTTGGCGGGGCACTGCAGTGTGGTGGGGAAGGGCCAGAGCTCTGCAGCCCACAGACTCCACCGCATGTGGTCGTGCAACCTTTGGCAAGTGGCTTAAGCTCTCTGCACTCCAGATTCCTCATCTATAACGTGGAGATAACAACTGTGTTTCAGGGTTATGAGGGTGAAATAAGATATATATGTTTGTAAATTGCTCAGCATGGTGCAGGATACCTTTTTCTTAAAGATATACAGAGACAGAAGCATTTGAAATTGGCAAAGTGTGGGAAACCGCTAATCATCATCATCATCGTTGTCATTCAACATCTTTTGAGCACTTGGTGTATTCCAGACGTAAAAGTGCTTTAGCATAACTTCATTAAATGCTAGGTGTCTTATTATTATTACCAGTCAGTTGCACACCTAGATCATGTCCTTCACCCAATTTCTTTCCCCATGAACAAAGGCCAAGGGTCTGCCCTGAATGCTGTGGGGGATAGAGAATTGCCCTGAATGTGGACCTTGCCCTCTGAGAGTTCCAGCTGGGGAGGAATCCATTCTTTCCAGCCCAGTTAGAATCATGAATGGCCTGAGTCTACACCCTCAGCTTCACCCAGAGGTGGGTTATCAGGAAGCTTTGGTGATACCAGCAGAGAAGGTTGAAATTAGACTTGACATTCTGTAGGTGCCATGGATGGTGCCAGGCGCATAACATGCATTCTTTTGTCTAATCTCCACAACAATCCTAGCAGGCAAGAACAATTATCCCTCCAGTTTTGTACATGAGGAGAGGGAAGTCATTTTTGCAAGGTCCCATAACCAAGTATATAGTTGGCCAATCCTGAGTCTGGTAAGGCTGAGAGGAAATTTGTGTCTGAAGGCAGGGTAGCAAGGAATAAAATTAAAGCCAGATTCATAATCCAGCTCCTAATAATGTGCTATGTGGACTTTCAGGCTGTCGCCAAATTTTCTGTGCAACTTTAGTAGATCACTGAGTATTTATAGGATCTCTGTTATTGGCCCATACTGTGTTCGGCACTGTGGGTTTTACAAGAGCTGTAGAGGATACTTTTTTTTCCACAAAAATATATTCAGACAGAAGTGCTTGAATTGGGCAAGGTGTTTGGATATACTAATCATCATCATCATCATCACTGCCATCCAACATCTTTTTGACACTTAGCATATTCTAGATATAAATGTGTTTAACACAGACTATCCCACTGACTCCTCAAAAAAATCTTTATGAATAGGGATTATTTTCCCCATTTTAGAGCTGAGAAAACTGAGGCATGCTAGAAAGCTCACAGATGTTAAGTAACTTGCCCAAAGTCACAGAACTGGCAAATATGAGAGCTGGTTTTTAATTCATGCAGGGTTGCAAAAAGGATGGCTGCCACTCCTGATAGGGTCCTGTTTGAGAAGCCTCCTGTCTCATCTCTTTCCTCAATGTTCCAGCCAGCTTTCTCTTCTAGCAAGAATGAAAATTACTAGCTTTAATGCCAGAGGAGTCGCTCTTTGGTTCACATGCTTTTAC
>CM052438.1:133048728-133089406 GCA_028533085.1 Varecia variegata | reverse complement strand
TTCTTCCATTGACATTGAAATATCTTGTTCCCATAATAAGTGTAGAGATAGAAATATTAATTTGAGGAATTTGCATTTCAGGTGAAAAGTTACTTATATTTGGGATCTTAAACAACTTTCCCCCACCAACTTCCACCCCAGCCTAGTCCCCAAGACAAACTTCTCTGGAAGGAAGCTTGGGGAAATGAAGTGGAATTTGTTCACTGAGAGGCCGGGAAAGGCCAGGTAGTACCTAGCATCAGCTATCGTCAGAGCACTGCTAAGGTGAAAAAACCATGGGCCTTGGGGTTAAAACAGCCTTATGTTCAAATTCTGATCTTTTTTTAAAAATTTTATTTATTTATTTATTTTTTACCTATGATTTGGATTTCTTTGGGGAAGTTTCTCTGAGCCTCAGGATTCTCATTGCAAAATAGGCATCATAATATTAAATAGCTACCTCATAGGATAATGATGAGGATTAAATGGGATGCATAAATATTTGCTGAGCATTTATGTTCTGATTGATGAGTGGATAAATGAGTGTATGGTGTCTGTCATCAAATGCTTGGGCCCCACTATTGGCCTAAAAATCCACCGACTTGAGCAATGGCTTTCCAAGAAGGAAATATGGTGGGAACAGTGAGTTCCCGAAAGGAGTGTTTTATCATTGACATTGTTCAGAAATTTTTTGTCCCAGAACATAGGGATAAAAAAAAGCAGTCTGACTTTTGGTTTTATTGCGGCTTTTAAATTTCCTACAGACAGTGGCCTCCTTATTGCTTTTGCCCCAACTGGACCGCTCCCCTGCTCCCCCACCCCCACCACCCCGAATGCCTCTTCACTGGAGATGGGACTTAAGAGTGTGGAAATAGAAGACTTGGCCCTGGCCGTTCTGGGCCCTTGCTTGTAGACTCTGTGTTATTTCTGAAACTCCTTGCTTGTTCAATCTGAAAAGTAGTTTGCAATGGAAATTTCTCCCCCTTGAAATCCTTGCTAATCTAATTGCAATTGAAATGCATAAATGAAATGACAAAAGCTGCATTTTATTAGCAATTATAGTAATTTTCTTTTATTTACTGGAGTCTGACCTCTGCTGTATTGATGAATTGCATTTTTTCAAGGTCTATTTTCCCATCAGCAAAGTCAGGTTGTTTATAAAATGATTGGCATAAAATGTCGTTCTCCCCTCACCTGTTTTTTTTTTTCCCCTCACATTTTAAAAATGTGCCACAAGTATGAAGAAATTGACTAGAAATTTATGGAGCCTGTACATCTCCATCTAAGTGGATATTTTTACATGGAGCTTTGAAGCATCAACAACAGTCTTTTCAATGCTGAATCTGAAAAATAAGCAGCATCTAGCGTCTCACACCTCTGTCTTCTTCTGAGTCCCTAGAGATTTGGTTTGTGAAATCTCTACCTATTATATTTTTGATCTTTTATCTAATTGCTCTTTCCAAGGTGACATTGTCAGGAAGTCGTCATGGGAAGCTTGAGATAAGTAAGTGGCCTTGTCTCCCTCCCCTTGTCCAGACAGTTACCAAGTCCTGCTGATGCCACCTCCTTGGGTCCTCTCTTCCTCTCCATCGCCACTGCCACTGCCTTAGTTTAGGTTTCATCTCCTCTCCCCTGGAGCACTGCATCAGCCTCCACACTGGTCTCTCTGCCTTCAGCCTTAATTCTTTTCCTTTCTTCTTTTCCATTCTCCAAACAGCTGCCAGAATGATCTAACATGCCCCATCACCTACAAGAAACCATCTCACCACTTTAGGATGACCTGCAGGGCCATAAGTGAGCAGAACCTGAATCCCCCCATCTGTCCACGTCACAGCCCACTTATCTCTGTCCTGCCTCTCCCCCTGTACTCCAGGGACCCAGAGCCGGTTCTAATCTTCACACTGCGTGGTGACTGTGGGTTATGCTGTCTCCCAAGCCTGGAGAGCCTCTTCCCTCCTCTTCTCTAGTCACCTGGCTAATCTCTTACTCAAGCTTTACAACTATGTGTCAGTCACCTTCCCTGGGAAGCCTCCTCGAACACTCTGGTTTGTGCTATGCATCTCTTTATCAGAGCTCTCACTGCCTTGTATGGAAACGATTGCTCTTCTGTCTGTGCCTCCCCATCGGACTGAGGTCAGCTTCCCTGAGTGTGGGACATGCAGCTTAGGTAGCTCTGTATCTCTGGTGCCTAGCTCAGGTAGCCACTCACACGTGATGTGTTAAGTAAATTATGCTATCTCAGAGTTGCTCAGCAATTGCCAGTTTCCTTCTCTTCTCTCCTTATTCCTCAGAGGACCAGTTTCCTATCTATAAACTGCATATGAAGTTACTTGTCTTATCTAGCTCCATGCATTGCTTTGAAGTTCAAATGAGATATTGGCTACAAATGTGAGATATAAACTTGAAAGCACTTCCTAATGTTAATTTTTTTCTATTGTTGCTCCTCTATGGCACCTCCATCTAACTCCCCAATCACAACCCATCGCTCCCATGAACAACTCTGATTGAATGAACTGTTTCAGAGGGAGAACGGAAACTTCCAACAAACCAAATGCCGTAAATCAAACCAAAGTAGAATATTAAATGAGGTGGACCCTGACTAAGGTATACGATTATACTCATTTTGGGAGTTTATTCAATCATTGCCCCTTTCCCTGTCAAATCATATAGACGTCCAGGCTTGAGACAGCTGTCCCTTCCTGTGTCTCTTACCCTGTGGGTCTCAATTCCCTTTTCGTGGACTGCCTTGTGTTCTGAGCAAATGAGAGTTAACATTGTTAGCGATAGCTGAGTGCAGCATTCACCATGTGCCAAGAGCCAAACTTCTAAATGGAATGGATTGATTCATTTAATTCTCTCCAAAATCCTTGGAGGTGAATACTCTTATTGTCTTCATGTACAGGAGAGGAGACTTTGGACTGGCTAAATCACTTTTCAGAAGCTCCCTGGTTGGTAAGAGGGAGAAGAGAGTGCAGAGGCCTCTCAAGGCCATGTGTCTAGTTCTCTGGACTGTGGTATTTTACATGCAGGAGCTTGGTCTGATGGACCCATGTGCCTCCAGACTCCAGGAAGCATTCTGGAATGGAAATGCTCCCAGTGGAAGTCATGCAGTGTCAGGGAACAAGTTCTGTGGAGATACAAGGTCCAGCTTAAAAACTGTGGATTCACAGCTTTAAAAGTGAGCCTCTTTTCCACTTCTGGAAGATGAGAAGAGAAAAAAAATCAACCTCATAGATCTGTTGGGAAATTGAATGTTACAAGTGGAAACATTAGACCAAGAGTGAGACGGGCTGCTTGGTGAGTACCAGTTTGACCCTCAGTTTTGCCAGTGTTTTTTCCATACACTGTCATATTAAAGCTTGGCATAAGCTCTGTGTGGTGTGTGTGTGCGTGTGTGTGAATGTGTTGAGTATGTGTATGAGTGTGTATATGTGTGAGTGTGTATGTGTATGTGAATGTGTGTGTATGACTGTGCATGAATGTGTTGAGTATGTGTATCAGTGTACAGGGGCATATGTGAGTGTGCACGTGTGTGAACATGTGAGTACGTGTGCATGTGACTTCCATTCCCGCTGTCTGAAGGAGGAAGCGGGCACAGAGAAAGGCTGTGAGCTGGTATCTCCTGAGCGAAGTGCCCCTGACACGAGAAGCACAGTTACCCTGGCTCTTGTGGAATGTCTTGGGTCACTTAGGGACTCACTGGCACTGCCAATCCTGCTTGAAGTCTTGTTGCACCACATTTCTCAAAAGTCCCTCAACTAAGAATGTAAGATATTGTGGCCAACCAGGTAGAGTTAGGCCTTCAACCTAAAATCAACCTGAAAGGAATCTCTTTGATCTCATTTCACTGTTCTTTGGTTTTTGTCAATCCTGATAACTGTACCTTAGATGTCTTTGGTTGTGCGTGTACTGACTGTCTTCCCATACTGAATCCCTCCAGCACAGAGAGGAAGAGCCAGTTCTTGCACTCAGGGAGGTCCCAGATTGCTAGGAGACCAATGCATAGACCAGGATTCCAGAAGAGTTCCATAGAATTCCCCAGGATGTATTAATACATGATAAAGTCACTGTAATCAAATGGCATGTCCCTCTGGCTAGAGGTATCAGAAAGTGGCTTTGGAGCTTATCCTTGAAGGGCCGGGGGTAGTTCACCAGGAGGAGAAAGTGGGAAAAGGTGGTTTTGGTGGAAGGATGTGCAGGCAAAGCACACCACCACAAAGATTCCATGGCGAGGAATCTACTCTCTTTTTGGAAAGTGGCAGAATAAAGTCTATATTATATCTTGAATCTGCAAAGCAACAAGTAGGTAAATATTTCAAGTGTGGCCTCCCAGCCAGGAGAAAACAGTGCCTATCAGTCCTGGCCCTTCCCTTTCCTGGCAACATATTTCTACACTTGTCATCTTAGCTCTACCAAATACTTAAAGTGAAAATAATGAGGACCCATGGTAAAGGAATCAAAGTCTGATATTTCTCTTCATGGAGATTAATGATTGTAATTTTCCCTATGGTGGGGGTGAAGTGGGGAGAGCTGTATAAGAAGAATGGTTTACTCCACAAGGAGTGCAGGCCTCAAACAGGGCTTACCTTGACAATTATGGCTTTGCACTCCACTGCACAGAGGAGTCTGATGCAGCAGAAACTACCCCAGGCGATGGGTGGCCTCACTGGTAGCTCAAGACTGCCAGTTTCCCTCTGGGTTCCCAGCTGACCTGTGCCCAGCCCAGTGCGGCTCTTTAATGCCCAGTTTTGCAGCTGCTCTTCTGCCTTGCACAGTGCCCTATACACTCAACACACAACCGCCAAATAAACTTGGCATGAAAACAAGACAGAGAGGCAGTAGAGCACAGCAGTTCAGAGCAAAGACGGCAGAACAGCAAAGAGGCAGAAGAAATGAAGGCTGGCTGCTTCCTAGCTGCATGACCTTGGGGAAGGGGGAAGGTAATTCACTTCTCTCAGCCCCAGGGTTCCTCTTCTGTTGGAGAGTGTTGTGAGGCTATGTAAGGTACCTGGAGCATACTAGAAGCTCAGTAAATATAGGGCCATTTCCTCCTCTCTAGATATCTTTACCCTGCTAGTGCAAATGTCCTGTTTAGAAAAAGCACTGGGTAAACAGGGCCTAAGTCTTAGGAAATCTGAAGACAAGATGTTCATGGGATTTAGCATTTCTTTGAGTATGTTCCTTTCTCTGGGGATGGTGGCTACTCCCAGGGGATGGGATGACCAACAGAAGGTGGTAGTATCAAGGTTAAGAATATCACCGCCAGTGCAGAAGTGTGTGTTTTCAAATCCTGTCCTTGTGACCTCCTAGCTGTGTGTCCTTGGGCAAGGGATTTTTACCTCTCTGAACCTCAGTTTTCTCATCTGTAAGATGGAGATAATAATAATACCTGCCTTAGTGGGCTATTAGCTCATTAACATATGCAAAGTTCTTTAGGTTCTTGGAGCAGTGCCCAGTGCATAGTAAATACTATATAATCCTTTGCTGTCAGCCTTTCCTCTCATTGATTCTTGTCCTGAGAGTTTCTTAAAAATTGATTGTATCAATATTTCATCATTTTCCTTTCTTGGGAGAATTGTGCCTCTCTGTCTTTCTGTCCTTCTTGCTCTTATCTTGGACTACATGCCTTGAAAGGCCAGGGCAATGAAGAGAAAGTAATTTTGTATGTGTGGATATTGATCATTTGAGGTTATGACTGTTGCTTTAAGTGTGTCTGAATGCTTCCTTCTGCATCCACGCTTTTCTTTGGTGTTGCGGGAGCCTTGCTATTATACATCGCTGGGAAGTTAAAAAGGTAGAAGAGAGGGGAGTCTACCTTTGACAAAAAAGGAAACCAAGTCAACCCTTAACCCCTCTGAATCTCTGTTTCACATCTGGAAACTAAGAAGTTTCAAATAGATGGTCTCTCAGGGCTCTCTCAGCTCAAAATTTCTGATATTAAGATAGCATGAATTTAATTCATCTGATAGCAAAAAAGGGATTGAGGGCATGGGGCAAGATCTATTTCACATAAGAATAATGCATTTCCAAAACCATGGTATATTCATGCGGTTATTTAAAAAAAATTATCAGATAATTCTGTATTATCCTGTTGTAGCAAAATAAAAAAATAAATTGCAATGTAAGTCTGAGTATGACTATAATAATCTTTCTGACAATTAAAGTCCTAAGATGCATTGTTCAAGATTCTAGCCTGAATGCTATTGCTCAATAATCTGTGGATGTTCGGAAGAGGGGAGGATGTCTCCTATAGAAATAACAACAGTCCCATTAATTACAGGGCATTGCATTATTTTAATTAATTTCTTGTTATTGCCTTTTTGCCCAGGGTGCAGTTGGAAGTGCACGTCATTAATTCAGAGGAGCAGTCCTCTTTTATTTCTGGTAGGGGGAAAAAGGGGGACTTCTTTATCCCATGATTAATAGCAGTTTTGAATAATTTCAGGTTTCATTTTACTAATAGAAAGTAAATTGTCCTTGGCAATGACTCCTGTAATGGATGAAAAAAATTAGTCCTTGTAAAGTGACACATGGGTATCTCCCTTCTGGTCACATCTTTGTTAGAGTTAGCTGTTTCTTACACCTAGCAATAGCAGGTCAAATCTGGTTTAAAGTCTTTTCCTCAATAAGCCATCCTACCAAGGCATTTGGAAACAATAGATAAAACATCGTAGAGGACTTCATGTTGTTCTCTGATGTGACAACACAGTTCTGGCACATGGAACCGTGATGCTGGGGGAAGGACACTTGGACTACGATTCAGGTTTTACTAATGGACTTTTCACCAAATGCTTAACCTCTTTGAACCTTCGTGACCTCAACTGAAAAATGGGAAGAACCAAGGCTTCACCTTTTTCCCTCCCACAGTTATTTTGAATTCCACAAGATAATGACGTGAAAGTACCTTCTGAAATTATAAACTTTTACAGACAAGTAATTAAAGTATAGTGATTAGCAGTCAATATAACATTCTTAAAAAGGAGTACCCAGTAATAGTTCTCTGAAATGTCATGCATGTGATCTGGCTCTGTAAAGTTTTCTAAAAATGAAAGGTGCTGGCAGACTGGACAGCAGCGGTTACACGTTGATCGCTGAATCAGCAGGTCTTGGAACAGCACGTGCTGCGGGCCGGGCCCAGGGCCGCTGGGTGCTGCGGAGAAAAGTGCAGGGGGACCAAGCCGGCCCTTCCCAGGCTGTTGTGAGGGTTAAATGACCTCCCATAGGACATGTGATTTACCCCCTTTTTGTGCTCTCCCCGCTTTTGCCCCTCTCCTCCTCCAACAGATGTGTAGTGAACACTCACTGTGTGACCAGCATTATGTAGGTGACCGAGACGGAGCAGTGCATATGACAGAAGGAGTCCCTGCCCTCGGGGAGCTTAAACTCCAGAGGGGATGATTGTCAGATAAATATCTACTATTTGGTAGAGATAAAGGCTCAGGGCAAAAATCACTTAGGGTAAAGGGATGGAACGTGTCAGGACCGTATTTGATGGAGTGATCAGGGAAGGCCTCTGTGAGGAAGGGAGCCTTCTGAACGCCGAACGGCAGTGTAGAGCCTTTGGAGGACGGAGCAGGGACTGTCACCGTCTACCTGGGTGCTGGACGGCCCACTCTGGTTGCTGGATTGACAGTGGACAGTAGGTGACACGAGATGGGGCCAGGCTGGTCAGCTTGTGGGGGACTGGTTGGGGACAGGTGGTGCCAACTGGCAGTGAGGGAGGAGGAGAGGGGTCAGACTCTGCGTATGTGTTGAAGGGGGGACCACCAGGACGTGCGGTGGAGGGTGTGGGGAATGAGAGGGAAAGGGCTGAGGGCAGCTCCTGCGCTTTTGTCCCGAGCCACTGGGCTGAGAGAGTTTCCACTGGGCGAGATGCGGGGACTGTGGGAGGAACAGGTTTGTGGGTAGAGGGAAAAGTCACAAGTTCAGTTTCAGAGATGATAACTTATAGATGCCTTTTGGATATCTGAATGGGGCTGTCACATGCACCGTTGGATATGTGAGTTAGGACAGAGACTGGGGCTAGAGGTCCTGCTAGATACTTGCAATGCCCCCTTTGGGCAGAGGTTTTGCCTGATCACACTTGTTTTATTTAATACTTGCTTGGTCCAGTGCAGCACTTTGCAGAGTCCAGGTAAGCGCCCCACACAGGCTTCCCTTAGCCGGCCAGCCTCAGCGTAGAGAATGCACAGGCCGGGTCAGGGCAGTCCGTGCACTCCCCTTAGTGGGCGCTGGGCACTTTGCTGCTGCTCAGAGCCCTGAGAAGTCTCTGGAGAGGCAAGGCTCTCTGACTTTACATGCATCAGAAGGAAGTACTGATTATCCTGCTTATTCTGGTTTCTAATCATAAACCCCAGACTCAACTCAAGTGCAGAGTCACAGATTGCACACCAGGAGCCCCCATCAGTCTCCCCCTGGTTTCCGGGAGTCTAGCTGGGAGTGCGATGTGTTTTGCCTGGAGCTGTGGCCACGTGTGGGGAACTCACATTTGCGGGAAATTAAGAAGTCGCAGCAGACAACTGCTGCCGGTTCATTAGCCACTGGAAGCTGTTACCAGGTCATTCCTCCAGACGGAGAGAAATGAGGCTGGGTTAGGGCAGGGAAGGATGTCAGCCTGCTAAGCACCCACCTGGACAGCAGAGAACTCCATGCCGGCCACACCTGGGCCAGCAGCCAGGGCAGTGGGAGGAGCTCCGGGCTAAAGTTCAGGTGACTTTGGTTCTGGGCTTGCCACAAGCTCTGTTGTGTTATCCTGGGTATGTCATATTTCCTGTCTGTTTCCTTATCTGTTCACGAAGAGGTTGACTTACAGGATGTCTTGGAGTCCCCCCAGCTATCAAATGATGAGGCACAGGCAGACTCTGAGTGGCAGAGTCAGAGGTGACTATGCCATTACTCTTCCCTCTGCTGGGGCTTTTGCTCACCTCCCAAATGTTGGGCTTCTCCAGGCTGAGTCTTCTCGCCCCGCTCTGCATGCGCTGCCTGTGCGCTGGCAATGACCCTGTCTCGCGCTCTCGAGTCAACGTCCTGCTGGGCATCTTCCTCCCCAAGCTCTTCTGCGGACCCCTTAATGTCAAGATGCTTAAAACTGAACTCATCTCCTTCCCTTCTAGAACTGTCTTTTTCTCTTGAGTTTTGTGCCTTCATTAATGACACTCATTCTCCCAGATGAGAAATGTGGAGGCCATCCTACCAGTCACTGCGCCCTGCCAGTTGTACATCACTGCCATCTGGCCTCTCCATCCCAGCTTCCCCATCCTCCCCCCGTGTTCTGGTGCAGCCGATGCCCTCTGCCTCCCCTCTCAGCCTCTCAGCCTCCAGTTGCCTTTGGGAGTTGCCTTCTAATCACCAGGCCTGATGTTAATTTCTTGCCTGAAACCTCCAGTAATTTCCTACTGTCTGGTGGGGAAAAAAAAAATCAGCACCTTGGGCAATAGATCAATGTTTGTTCAAAAACTGAAAGTTCAATTTTTAAAATACCAATAGTTACTGTTTATTGTATTGGGCTTAAAGCTTTATTTTCATTACATTATATTATTTAATTTTCATAGCAACCCTGTGTGGAAGACATTATTATCCTCACTTTATGGATGAAAGTGAGTCTTTAAGAGGTGAGGTAACTTGCGTGCAGAACCCCACAGGTAAGTGACAGAACTGGGGGTGGCGTGCAGGTGGGGTCAGCCATGCAATACCTGTCCCTGCTGCTCCTGCAAGCAGGAGCCTTCACAGGTGGTCTCAGCTTAATCCCTCCCTCTCTCACTGATGTCTTCATCTCCTCCCAACACATACCCTTCGTTTGTTTTTATTAGAGCACCTCCTACAGATCAAATTTGCCACAACTTTTGTATCATGATGCCTTTGCCTTTGCTATTTTGCCTGCCTGGGATGCTATTTCCACCCAGCAGATTCCTACTGCTCTTGGAGGCACCATTCTAATAGCATCTCTGTAAAGACTTTTCTTTTTACTCGAGACAGAATCCTTCATCCTGTGTCTTCTGCCGAAGCATTATACTTCGCCATCGTCCGCAGCATCCAGCATGCTGTGATTTGAGTGGCAGCTCACTATTAATACTCCAGAACATTCCAAGGGACTGGAATCTTATTCCACTTTGTAGCGGTTTGTATCGGTCCTCCATGCCCAGTACTGATGCACGGGAACTGCTCAATAAGTGGCTGTTGAGTTAAATGGAGCCCAGCCTCAAATATCGTGATGGCACTCAATGGCATCGCTGGTGATGGCAGCGTGAGGCAGAACAGTTATACAATTTGAGTTAACATACGCTACAGTTTCATTGATCATTAATAGTGCATCCTATTCTGTGCTATGAGTTTTGGAGGAAACTGAAGATGAAAAAGGCATAGTTATCATACTGGCTAACATTAATTGAGCATTTACTACATTTCTGGCTGTGCTTTATGTATCATTTCTCATTTAATCCTCATGCCAAGCATATGAGTTACAAACTGTTTTATTCCTATTTATAAGTAAGAATGTCTAACCTGATTGGAAAGACTGAACACACACTGAAACCCAGGTGACAATGCATATCATGATAATACGAGATGCCGCAGAGGTACAGGACAATGCACTGGACTAGGACCTGGGCTCTAGATAAGAACCCTATTCACAGTGTGACTTTGACACCTCAGTTTCTTCATCTATGAAACTGACACAGGGTCACACAGATGCAATTTTTATGGGTCATAAAATCTCAGAGATCTGTAATGTTCCATCACTACCATCTTCAACATTTGTTGTGAATTCAGAACTTCCAAAAGAGTTATTGCCATATGTTCTGGGTTGATTGTGTCCCCCCAAAATTCATGTCCACCCAGAACCTGGGAATGTGACCTTATCTGGAATTAGGGTCCCTGTGGATGCAATCTCAAGGGAAGTTCAGACACTTACAGAGACACAGAGAGGGGAGCCCTACAGAACACAGAGAGGGAGGCAGAGATTGCAGTGATAGAGCTACAAGCCCAGGAACACAAAGGATTGCCGGCAATGCTACAATCTAGGAGAAAGGAATGGACCAAATTTTCCCTCAGAGCCTCCAAAAAAGAACCAACCCTGCTAATACCTTGCTTTCAGACTTTAAACCTCCAGAACTGAGATAATGCATTTATGTTGTTTTAAGCCACCCAATTTATAGTTCTTTGTTATGGTATCCCTGAGAAGCTAATAGACTTTACATGATGATGATGATTTTAATGATGATAATAGTAGTAACATCAGTAATAATCTATAAAAATAGAATTAAGTTTCTTTCTGTGGGAGTGTTATTGCATAACTTTAAAACACCTACTCAAGTGTTTTTTTAATTCTTTTTTTTTTTTTTTTTAGAGAGGGAGTCTCGCTCTGTCACCCAAGCTGTAGTGCAGTGGCATGATCATAGCTCATTGCAGACTCCAACTCATGTGGTCCTGAGTAGCTGGGACCACAGGTGTGCACCACCATGTCAGCTAATGTTTTTAATTTTTTAGAGTTGGGGTCTCTCTCACTATGTTGCCTACATGGTCTTGAACTCCTGGCTTCAAGCAATCCTCCTGCCTCAGCCTCCTGAGTAGCTGGGGCTACAAGTATGAGCCACCATGCTTGGCTCTGCATGAGTTTTGACCAGTTTGTTTGGGATGATCTGGCTTAAAATATAAGGCTTGCCATGGACTTAACTTAGCTACTTTTGAAGGTTCCTCAAAGTGACTAACCACTACCCTCCAGGAAAACCCAATGTGCCCTCTGTGTGGTAGGGATATGCCAGACATCTCAAGACACCTAGACAGAGAAAACAAATAGTGGTTTATAATATTAAGGCCAAACAGAAATGCCCCAGGGCAGATGCTGGACCTGCAGGCTCTGAGCTGTGATGGAGTAGCTTCTGACAAGGACAGCTCTAGGTACCTGTCTTCCAGGTGAGCAACAGCAGGGATTTCCGTATTTAACTGTGGTTAATGATTCTTCAGCCTCACCCTGGGGAGACCAGCTGGTACGGCAGAAGAACCAGCCATTAGGGATGACTTACTCTGTGCCATACACTTTGTGAAGCACATTATGTCATCTCGCTTAATGCACAGACCTCAATCACCCATGTCTCACAGAGGAGAAGATGGAGGTTTAGAAAACCTGGGCTTTGTTTCTGCTTAATGAGCTCAGTGAATGGATCACCTCACCATTCCTTTGTTCTGTCTCTGTCCTGTATTACTCCAGATGGAGAACAGAACCTCCTTCCCCTTGATTTTCCCTTAATCCATCGCTCACAAGGCATTTGTGAGTGCAGCAGACGTTGTGGGTTTGCAGTGATGAAGGGGTTTGCTCTGCCAGGTGGCTTTGCCCCCTTCTGCTCTCCTCTGTCTCCCTCCCGCCTTCTGAAAGGCCCACCTTGCCAAGTCCAAAGACTCAATAACATGCTCTGCTAAACAATGGGCCATTTACTCCAGGACTGGCATTTAGCAGAAACAAAAAGTTGGCAAGGACTTCGGAATTTGGGTTCATGCCTCCCCTGCCTATCTCAGCAAGGGCAAAGGAGCAGTTTAGGCATGAGATAATCCTGATACAAATTAAATTAGGCCCCACCTGCTTAGAAAGCAAAAAAAAAAAAAAAAAAAAAAAAATGGCTACTGCCAATGAGTGCTGTAACTTGCAGTGATTTTTTTCCTCCTCCTGGTCACTTGCCTGACTCCTCTGTTAGACCACATGCTTCCTCGGGGGAGACACGGGGTGACACTACCCGTGGGTGCCCCCGAGGACCTGCCATGGTGCCTGCCACAAAATAAGGGCCCAGAGAGGGCTGGTGGGGGTAAATTGCTTCTCTAGGTGGTCATTTTCTGGGGCGGTCACCTTCAGAGCCTAATTTCTTGGCTTGGAGTTTTAAATAAAGGGAGGAAGAATATATATCCCTGGGTGAGTGTTAGATGTGGGAGTATTTTAGGCAACACTCCCAGGATTCCTAGGGCTGGCTCTTATCTCTGCATTCGCAGGCCCCAGCGTCTGGCTCCTTTGTCAGAAGCACTGCTTGACCAGGGTGCCTTGCTTGGATCGGCGGGGATTCTTCACTGTGCACAGGAACTTCATCCCCTGCAATGCGAGGCAGGCCTGTGCCAAGCACAGTGGGGCCTGGACAGGCAGCTCCCTGGCTGTGAGGTCTCTGTGTTAAGTGTCCAACTAATTAACAGTGCTCAGTGGAGGGGACATCCCTTTGATTAATCACAACTGCAGAGAATTCAGAGACTGAAAAAGCAGCACCTTCACTTAATTTTGTACCCAGTATGGACTAGGTACTCCTATCAAACCTTTTACTTTATCTCCAAATTAAAGAAAAAAATTCTGACACAATTATATAAAAGTTCTTTGTCTTTAAAATTCTTGTTTAGAAAGTTTTACATAACATGTCCTGGGAGCAAAACTAACCAAACTTAGGAGATGTAATCTGGGTCTTCAAATGCAATAATTTCTGGGTTCAGTTTCCAGCTCCCTTTTGTCTGTGACACCCTCTTAAGACTATACTTAGAACCAGACCAAGCACATAGTAGGTATTAATTGAATGATTAAGTAAGTGGAAGAATAAATGAGACAGGATATTAAGATACTTATGGGAGGGGCCATGTCTCTTTTCTCTTTGGTATTGAGCCACTGAGTGTGCGTACAGAGGTAGAGGGAGATAGTGATGCTTCAGAAACATAGCGCTCTCCTGTCAACAGAGCATATCCATGCCATCTTGAGTTGAGTGTAATTTCAATTGCTGATATTCTTTTACCAATCAAATTATGCCTTATTTCCAAGATGCACAGATATTAAGGAAGCATTCTGCCACAGTTTAATTGGTGGAGGCTTTTTCTTTAATAATGTACACAAAATAGTGGTGAAGCTTACAATTGGTAGCATATTAGATTTGATGAACTATAGTATGGGGAGAATCTTGTTAAATTTTATTCTTATTGATTGTTTTGTTATTATCTAAGTAATGGTTTGTTCTATTTTGGTTGTTATTTTTGCCCTCTTAATTCTTTGTTATTTCTGAGTCCTTTTTCAATCTAGGAGGAGGATAGCTAGGTTATAGCACATTTTAACTCACATTAGTGTGCTCTGGTCAAAAGAAGTTTGAGGGCTGGGAGCAGTGGCTCATGCCTATAATCCCAGAACTGTGAGAGGCTGAGGTGGGAGGATCATTTGAGGTCAGGAGTTCCAGACCAGCCTGGGCAATATAGCAAGACCCTGTCTCTATCAAAAAATAAATATCAATAAATAAAATAGATGGGTGTGGTGGCACATGCCTGTAGTCCCAGCTACTTGAGGCTGCACTGAGCTATGATTGGGCCACTGCATTCTAGCCTTGATGATAGAGCACCTCCAAAAAAATAAATTTGAGGATTTCTGCCCCAGACCAGGATAAGTATACAGAGTCTATGCTGTGCCCATATCAGACATCACTAATTGATCACTGCACTCTCTCCTGTTGAATTCAGATAAGGGCTCACAATCCTTATCACTACAGTCACCTGGGCAGTCACTACCAGTGATATGGGTTCGGCATTCAAGACCTATCTGACATCACAGGCATTCTAGATACTGTTCCTGGATCCAGTCAAACTATTAAAAGGTTTTGCATTTGTATCATATTTTCTTTGCATTTGGGAGCCATAATCTAGGCTTTTATTGAGAAATGATACAAAAATTGCCTTATAAAACTGTTTTCTGCATTTTTTTCCAATGAGTTGTTGAAGTCATTATTTACTATATCACTCAGTGTACCTCAAAAAGAATTTTTTTAAGTATTAACTGCTAAGAAATACTCAAATACTTTCTATCTCTTGAGAAACAGCTCTATTTCTTCCTCTAACAACTAAGACTGCATAACCAACTTGGTCTCCCTTTTGGTTTTGGCTTCCAAGAAGCTCACAGTCAGATCTGAGAGATCTTTATGGATTCCTTTAATATGTATATTTGTGTTCTTCCTCCAGTCCCAATTTTTTGACATTTAGCCTTTATATATGTTACAAATTACTTTTAGATTTTGTCATGCAATTGCTTCCATTGTATAATATGTATTCTTATTGTACAGCTTCTTCTGGAGAAAAGGCAAAGTAAAAAAAGAGTGAAATTGGGTGATTCCATCTATTAGGCCAACAGGAGTTTAGGCAAGAGTGAGAAAGAAAGGGTCAGCATTTGCATGTAGGAAAACAGACATGCTCGAATTGTGCTGTAAATGGTAACCCTTCAGATCTGGGTGACTGGGGCAGGCAGCTTCCCAGATGGCTCTCAATGGTTCTTGCCCTGTGTAATCCCCTCCCCTTGATTGCAACCTGTGAGAGACCCTGAGCCAGAGGACCCTGTTAAGCCACAGAAAACTGTGAGATAATAAACTTTGTTGCTTCATGCCAATACGTTTGGGGCTATTTTTTGTGTATGTATGTGTAGCAATAGACAACTAAGACAGTAACTCTTCGTGGCTTCTGCAGGCCTCTCATTTGATTTGTATGTCAACTCCAACAGCTAAGTGTTATCCTCACTCTCAGTACATAGAGGGGAAACTGAGGCTCAGAACGGAGCCCTGTCATGATGAAGTTCACCCAGATAACAGCAGAGAACTTGAAATCAGTTTGTCTGATTCTAAGTCTGGTGTCCTTTCCTCTGCAACAGTGAGTTCTTAACTCAGGGTAGATATAAGCATTGTTGTATAGCAACTGACTAATTAGTTAAATTGGTGGAACTTGACAACTTTCACCTGTATTCTCATGCTGTGGGTACAAGAACATATTTTATTGAATGTCTGGAGTGTTGGACATTTTGTTGACTGTCTCATTTGCTGGAGTTTTAGCTTTCATATACAAAGCAGGTTGCACAGTGAATATATTTAGTAAAATATAGTTAGTAGTTTTATAACAAGCATTTAGTGAGCATCTGTGTGTCAGTTACTTTTGTGTCTCTTTCCATTTATGCCATTTGAGCCTCACAGCTGCCCAGTGAGGAAGGTTATAAAGATTGAGGCTCAAAGAGGTTGAGGGACTTGCCCAAGATTATCTGACTAATAAGGGAAAGAGACAGAGTTTAAACCCAGCTTTGTTCAAGCTAAGCCTGAGGTTTCTTCACCACAAATCATCAGTCTTGATTGGTTCCTCTTCTATAGCGAGATTAATTCCAGAAAACTGGTGAAGTGTTGAAATGGGGGTAAGTTTCTGTCTAAAGTTTTACTTTGTATTATTGTAAAGAATGTCTTTTTGAAAAACTCTAAAACACTAAAGAACAAATCCTAATACCTGCTTATACCACTTTTAAAATTTAGGACTCAGCATCCCCCAAATCCCTATTGTATTAAAGGACATTTTCTCCTCCCCAAAGAAAAAAGGAATAAAGACATTTTGAAATTGGTATCAGCTCCACTTTAACAGACCCTTCTCAAGGACTTTTACATGTAAACAAGATCGTTAAACACTTAATGTGACATTTATTACCTTTAAATATTCATAAGCCACTGAGTACCGGGAAACACCTACTGTACCGTTCAAGCTGACTGACTCTTTCCAAATATGATGTGCACGCGAAATATTTTCAGGAACCTCGAGAAACTTCATGGTGTAGCTTCCTCCTCTGATACCTTGACGGCACTCACTTACTAAGTTTAGGAATTGTCTTGTTTGCAAACAAGGCAGTAAGCTCAACAAAGCAACCCATGTCTTTCATCATACATGTGAGCGAACCTAGGCTTTCCCTTGAAGAAGCTAGAGGAGGACATGCACGTTTCGGCTCCACTTGTTTTCCCAGCCCGTTCCCATACCCAGGGTTAAACCATCAAACTCGGGAAGGATGAAGGCTGTCTCCTTTTTAGGCCTGATAATTGTGACCAATGTTTCACTTCAGTTCTAGGATGTGAGATGGGAAACTAACTTAGCAAGAGAGCAGTGAAAAGAAAATGTATTTCTATTCCACTGCAAACATTGCCCTGTGCAGATGGAGAAAGAAATCTACCCCCAGGTAGAGCGGCAAAACTCTGGCTGTGCATTATTTTCCCCTCTCAGTTATTAAAATAACGAATATTACTTAGGCATAGAGTCAGAGCACTAGGAATCTGGCTAAGCATGTGAGGTGGCAGGATGGGTAGGTGAGAGAAAGATCTGGTTTCACCTTTCATGCCCTCTAAGGCAAAGTCTTGGGTCCTGTTGTTGTTGCTGTAGTTGTCAGTGCCCCATCTCTTTCATGTTGATAGTAATCACAACAATGATTATCATCCCATTTTACAGGTAAGGAAACTGAGGCTCAGGGATTTTGAATGATTAGTCTAAGGTCACACAGCTGGGACTCAAACTCTGTTATTCTGACCCTAAATTTAGAACTCTTTCCACTACAGACACCAAATTCACCAAGTTCTTCCCCTGTGCTTTTGGATTCTCCAGCATCCTTTGAAGGAGCTTGAGATTAAGAGCATGAATCAGAGGAGACTGAGGGGAGACAGAGTCTCTATCTTCAAGTAGATGGTCATATGGAAAAAGAATTAAGCCTGTTCTGTGTAGTTGCAGATAACAGAATTAGATTAATTGGTAGAAATTCAAGGGAACAGATAAAATGAAGAATTTTCTAACTATCAACACTACCCAACAGTAAACAGGTGATAATGTCAGGTGTTGAGCTTCTTGTCCTAAAGAGGTTCTAACAGAGTCTGGTTAACCCTCTGACTGGGACTCCGTGGCTGGGATTCCTGCAGTGGGTGAGGAGTTGGGTTAGATGGAGCTCAAGTTCCACGGTAGGTGTGACTGCTGAGTAGTGAGGTCTCTGGGCAGCTCCACTTCATGCTCAATGAAGTGCACGAATCTAAGACTAACTTAAAAACCTTAAGGATTCCACACAGGTGCTGCAGGGTCCTACAAATGTTTGGTTTGAATTTGAATTTTAAAAGTTTTATATTTCCTCATAAAACAGGAAAAAAAGACTTTGGAATAGAACCTAAACATATGGGATTTAATAAACGATCAAAGGTGACATTTACAAAGAAATAAATTCTTCAATAACTATTGTTGGGACAAATGCCTAGTCATCAGGACAAAAGTAAAGCTCAACCCCTACCTCATTCCTTATGTGGAAATAAATTCCAGTTTAATCAAATATTTAAACCCTAAAAATAAATATTGGTCGATATGTGTGAGGATACATACATGCACACAGGCACGTGTGCACACATGCTGCACATATGATAGATGAAGGGCTGATTTCCTAGTCTACACAGAGTTTTTTAGTGTATGTTCTGAAGTTTTCACGTACATGTCATTGATTAGGCAGTTGTAACTGCATTTTTTGTTTTTAAAAGTCAGGCTTGTGCATGCTGCTCACGTGAGTTGGATGACCCCTGCAGCTGCAGTCCCCAACCCCTGGGCCGCGGACTGGTACTGATCCATGGCCTGTTAGGAACTAGGCCACAGAGCAGGAGCTTAGCAGTGCGTGAGTGAAGTTTCATCTGTATTTACAGCCGCTCCCCATTGGTCGCATCACCGCCTGAGCTCTGCCTCCTGTTAGATCTGCGGTGGCATTAGATTCTGCATTATGGTGAATTGTGTAATTATTTCAGTATATATTACAATGTAATAATAGAAATAAAGTGCACAATAAATATAATGCACTTGAATCATGCCCAAACCACCCCTCCCCCATCCCCGGTTTGTGGAAAAATTGTATTCCATGAAACCAATCCCTGGTGCCAAAAAGGTTGGGGACCGCTGCCCTACAACACAGGGTGTGCTGAAGAGAGTTGTGTGATTTATTTCTACCAACGCTCAGGTGCCTCTATTCTTGGCACTCTCCTGTTATAACAAAACGGACAATTGGGTAAAAATAGCAACCACATTCCAAATGTGTTGTTATGTGCTATTATTGAATTAGGATTCGTTTTGTTACTTACTGTAACTTTGGGTGTTCCTTTTCTGTCCTTTTTATTCATGTAAAAAAAATACAAGGTGCTATTGGAGGTCATTAGTGATTCAACTTTGAAAAGAAAATGTCCTTCTGCTCCTCTTCAAAGCTTCTGGATCAGTTGATGTGAGGGGCATTCGGAGACTGCAAAGCAAGCCGTGAAGAAAGCTATTTCTATGTGCAGATAAGGATGTTCTCGAGATTGGCACAACCGTACAATGCAGAGAAATAAAATGAACACTGAGGCTGATTGAAGGTTGTAACTTCACAACCTCATTTTCTCATTGGCTTTATAAATCAATGCTACATTTTGAACTTGAAAAATAAATTGAAGCTAAATAGACTTTTATTTGTTTTTCTTATTGGGACTCTTGGAAAGGGTTTATTGAAGGAAAAAAGTTCTCACTATTAAAATGGTTGAAAATCAGTGACTTAAGATGTACTTTTTCTGGAAAAAGCAGTTTTCTTGATGATCACTGCTTTTCCTTTTCTCTTTTGGCCTTGGCTGTCAAAATGTGCAGAACTAAGATACGTTTTCAACTGCAATAGTATCCACAGCTTAAGTTTCCTAGGATAATTGTTTCCTTTCTCCATCACAACTTCTTTTTAAGGATATTTGTTTTTCTATTATCTGCCGATTGGCCTTTTTTATTAATAAAAAACCATTTTTTTTCTGGAGGCAGGTGGGTTGTATTCCTTCAACAAATAGTTAATTTAACAGATACTTATTGTGTGTCTACTGTATTTCAGGTACATTTCTAGGGGCAGAGATATTAGATAATAAAAAGAGTCTCTGGCCTCATGCAGTTTACATTCCAATAGGCTGAAGTAGATTATAAATAACTGTATAATATGTTGGGAATGATGCGAGCTATGGAGAAAATGAAGCAAAGTGAGGAGGCACAGAGTGAGGGCTGGAAGAGGGGGCCCCATTTTAGGTCCCAGTTGGCCTTTCTGAAAAAAGTAAGATTTGAACAGCGACTGGAACAAGGTGAGGGAACAAGGCATGGTGACATCTGAGAAGAGTTGCTCGTCTGAGGGATCAGCAAAGGCATGCAGTGGAGCCTTGGACACCATGTATGCATATTTAAAAAGTGGGAATAACAGAGGTGACTGCATTTCTCCCTCTGCCCGTGGAAATGGGTGGGATGGTGGAGTGCCAGCTGTATGCCCTCACACACGTGCTCGCCTCTGCTGTCCGCTCACTTCTGCGGACACTGTTTACCAGGGCAGGGCCAGAGTCTTTCCAGAGAGCTCAGAAGCCACAGAAATCTCATTACTGTATTCATCAGCTTCTGCTTTTTCCATTTTCACTTTTCTATGGACACTGCTGTCTTCAGCCTTCTGGCTTAGCCCTTTCAGCTCCCAACCTAGTCCTAGTCAAGCGCTGACCGACACGTGGGGGCTAACCTTGTCACGTTAGGCCTGGCGTCTTGACTGCCAAGACAGTGCTGCTGCCGCTAATGGTGGTGGTGCTGGTGGTGACGATAGCAACACCTATCATTTATCAAGCACTTGCTCTACAGGAGTCCCAAGAATCTTGCAGGACAGCTAACATTCCCAGTCTGCAAATGAGGAAACTGAGGCTCAGAGATGACAAATTCTTTGCCCTAAGCCTCACATCTTGGGAGTGGTGAGCTAGTATTGAACCCAGGTATATCTGACTTCAGAGGATGGGTTCTTGCCATTACAGGTGCTTCTGAAGGTGAAATCCAGGCTCCCGTGTGGTCATTAAGGAGTAGCCCACCCCAAACACCATCTCTTGGCCTTGACTCAAGGGTAAGGCCTCTTTCATGGTTCCTGATTAATGTTCCAGTCACTCATTGAGAAAGACACATTGGCTAGTAGTTCCAGAACCTTGCCCAGGGAGGTGGGCCTGTCCATCATGACCTGAGAATCCACTGAAGCAAGTCCTCTATAAACCGTCTGGACAACTGTCACTTTCTGAGCCCAGGACATCAGTGCCGACACGGATTTGAGCTACTGTGCCTCAACCGTCATGGATCAGGCCCAGATCTGCCACAGTTTTCTTTTTTTTTTTTTATTCTATATAATTTGAACTTCTTGTTACCTGCTTCAGGGGCCAATCCTTTAGCCAGTGGTTTTGTTTTAGCTCAAATCCCAGACAGATACAGCCTGGCTTACTCTTCTTTCTGAGTTCCCAGGGTTATGATCCTTTTCCTTGATGTGAGAACATATTCTACAAATGCAGAACTATTATGAGCATTTTTCCAGGATTTGATCCCCTCTGTGCTCAGTTTTTTGGGATATGTTCCAAAATGGTTTTTTTTTGCAGTACAATTTCTGAGGAAGAAGCGTACTGTGTTTAAAACCTGCTATTTCAAGGGCAGATGAAAGTTCTTTCAAGAATCAGGAAAACACTCCTTCATTTAGTTCTTTGGCAGAGTATCTACATTTATTTCTTTTAAACCCCTTGGAAATTAAGACCATACTGTATTTGTTTTCAAATTATAGAAAATAAGCTAAAGAAGGAGTGAATAGAAGAAAGACATACTTTGCTGAAAGCCATGCTTTCATAAATTGCTTTATTATATGAATTCATTTGTTTGTCTAATGCAGAAATTGACAAACTTTATTTGTAAAGGGCCAGGCAGTATCAGTATTTTAGGCTTTGTGACTATAGTAACGCTCTCACAACTACTCAACCTTAGCAGACATGGAAATAGCCATAGGCAATATGTAACTGAATGGGTGTGACTGTGTTCCAATAAAACTTTATTTCCAAAAACAGGTGGTAAACCAGATTTGGTCTGTAGGCCATAGTTTGCTCACTCCTGGTCTAATGGAAGAATATCTACTATGTGTCAACTTATGCCAGCACAAGGTAGAGACAAAAGTAATCAGAGCTAGAAGGACTCTTACAGATCATCTCTTTCAACTTATTTATTTTATCTGTGAGCATTTGCTGATTACTCAAGGTTACACATAACAGCAGCATCAAGAAAAAGAATGAACTAATATTTATTGAATACATTAATATTCATGGCAAAGACTGCTTGTCCTAAATATCTATTCTTCCCAACTTTTTCAGCAATGGAACCACAGATTTTTATCTGGACACATGGCCACTGGAATTAAGACTATGTTTTCCAGCCTCCCTTGACTTTGGGTGTGGCCATGCAACTAAGTGCCACTCAATGTTGGTGTGCTACTTCGAGGAAGTGTCAAAAAAAAAAAAAAAAAAGAGAGAGAGAGAACGTACCATTCTTCCTCCCTTTCTCTTTTCTTGGAACTGGAATGTGGATGTGGTGGATAAAGCTTGAGCAGCCTTCTTGTGTGATGGTGGAAGCACTGTGCTGAGAATGGTGACTCAGCAAGAGAGTCACCACACCTGGGCTGAGCTGTGTCTAGACTGCTTTTATTTCAACACTTTAAAAATATTATTCTACTGCCTTCTGATATGGATCACATCTGATGAGAAATCTGCCATAATTCTTATCTTTGTTCCTCTCTATGTGCCATTTTCTTTCACTGCTCTTAAGATTTTCTTTTTATAGTTGATTTTTAGCAAAGGATTATGATGCACATTGGTGTGGCTTTATTTGTGTTTATCCTTCTTGGAGTATGTGTATATTTCTTAAATCTGGAAAATTTAATGCCATTATGATCTCAATTTTTTGTCCCCTCCGTCCCCTCTCTGCCTTGTTTCTAGGACTTCAATTATATGCATGTTAAATTTCTTTATATTGTCCTACAGGTCACCAAAACTCTGAGTTATTTTTCCAGTCTTCATTCTCTCTGTGATTCTGTTTGGAGAGTTTCCATGGTCTTAACTTCTAATTCACTGATTGTTTTTTTCTGTTTGTTCTTCTTTTCAATAGTTTCCATTTCTCTCTTCATTATGTTTGTATTTTCTCTAAAATCCTTGGATATATTTATAATAGTATTTTAAAAGCCCTTCTGTGCTAATTCTAAAATATTTGTAAATTCTGTATCTCTTCCTATAGTTGAATTTACTCCTGGTTATGGGTTACATTTTCCTGCTTGTTTGCATGTCTAGTAATTTTTATTGGATGCTGGATATTATGTATTGTTTCTTAAGAGTGTGCAGTTCAATTTTGGCAAGCAATTAATTTACTTATGGATCAGCTTGATCCTTTTGAGTCTTTTGAAAGTTTTATTAGGGAAGGTGAAGAGTAGCTTTTACTCTCTGAGGATAGTTTCTCTCTTTCTCTAAGATGTGATATTTTTTCAGTTTCTACTGAATATGTATTGAGTATTCAATGAGGTTTTAAACTCTGGGAGTTGTTCAGCTTATAGCTTTCCCATAGTCATTTTCTTTCTGTTCTTTGTTCTGTGCCTGGCCTCATGAAATCTCATCCTATATATGTGCATCTTAGGATTAAGCCAACGAAACTCAAGGGGATACCTATGTTGAATTTTTGGAGTTTCCTCTACATAGTTCCTTCTTTTCTGGTACAGTGCTTTGCAAATTTCAGCTGCCTTAGTTTCTCTAGACTCTCTATTTTTACAAGACTGTTGGACTCTGCTTGGGTCCCCCTCTCTATTCCAGGGAGAAAGACTTCAGGCCTAAGTATGGGAAAATCAGCCTTCGTTTCTTTGTTTACTTTATTTCAAGGATCAAAGGCATGCACATCCTTTTTTCCAATGTCTGAAAATAGGTGTTTCATATAGTGAAACAGTTTTCACTGTTCAATTTTCTAGTTGTTCATTGTAAGAAGGCTAGTCTACTACTGGTAATTACATTATAGCTGGACATGAGATATACTCATGTTTAAAAGAATGAGAATAAGAAATGTCTACTTGTATCTTGCTTAAGCCACTGTAATAATTGGTTTTTCAGTTACTTGCAGCCAGACTCAATCTCAAATATTCCACTCCAATATGACAAGTCCCAAGCCAGGTGTTTCATATACATTATTTCATAGATCTCATTTTAGCCCCATAAATGTCCTGTAAGGCCATAGTTATTGTTATTCTCATTTTATAGATGAGGAAAACTGAACTAGAGAGGAAAAATGCAATCCAGGAGGCTCCTGAAAATTCCACTAGGCAGTTAATAAGGGTCTGAATTTGAGTGATCATAGAGAGAATGACAAGTAAGATACCTAAAAGACATTAGGAAGATGGAATTAGTTGATATTAATAAGTGATTCGATACAAAAAAAGAGGAAGAGTCTGTGAGTGTTGGTATCTAGGAGAATAGCAGTATTCTGAACATACACAGGAAAGATCCAATGATGCTCACCATGTTACTAAGGCAAGAAAGATATTGGTGGTGGTGTGTAAAGAAGTTTAAAATTTGAGGCAAAATGTGGTACTGATTTAGTTACTACTTATTATATCATCAGTCAGAAACTCATAAAACTTACTTTTTTCCATGCATATAACCAGAGTTTTTTTCTTTGGGATTTCTGGCCTTCCAAGCGTGCTGTGTAGGAGATATTGTCAATAGAGTGACTTCCTCTGCACGTACAGGTAGGGTGCAATCACCATAAGCTGGAGTGGCCTCTTCCTGGACTAACCTTACATACTGAATGCCTCTTGTACTGTGCCCCAACATCCTCTTGGCCCAACTTCTTACCCCAGTCACTGCCCTAGTGACCCGTTTCATGCAGGCTGTGATAGCTTTGTGTGGGTATGATTGGACAGCACTTCACCTTAGGAAGTCCCTTTCATTCCTTCCCTGGGACTTCTCAGACACCACCAAAGAGGGTATTTTACGGAACATGCTCTGCTCGCATATATCTAACTAGGGAGTTCAGGAGAGTTAACACCTGTGGGGGCATCCTTGACAAATGGGAGAGAGGTCCTGAAGGTCCCTCTCATTCCTCAGACAGGTAATTCTGAGGTGCAATTTATAAGGCTGCTGGGAGGTTCCTTGAAGGACTGAGAACCAGTCGCTTTAGTAGGGATCAACGCAATACCACATCCTTATGTTGGCTTTTTCTCCTTCTCCCTCTCTAACATTTCTGCTCCCTGGGTTCACATTCCCAAATAAATGACCTGCATGAAAACGACGGTCTTAGGCTCTGCTTTGTGGGTAACTTAGGCTAAGACACACTATAAAGTGGAATGACTCAGGGAGTGAGTCTGGGAACATTATTGGTCAACATTTTGGGGTTAGTCTCCTAAGGAAGGCACTATAGGGACTAGAAGGATAAAGACAGAAAGTGATATAAAAATGAGATATAATTTCTTGAAGAAACAGGAGGTCATGTCATCTATCATACGAAATACCTGATCATGGAGTTAAGAGACATGTGAGCTCTTCAGAGCTTTTCCTGACTGGTTATTTAGCAATCAACTTGGCTTTGTGAACAGAAATTGGACAAAATAAATTTAATTTCCTTTTAAGATAGAAGGTTAGAAATGGGAGCAACTGGTACATCTAATCCTGCTTATAGAGTCTTGGTTTGTGGAATCTGCAGGATCCGGAGAGAACAGGGGCCAGTGGAACCAAACTCTTGATTATCAAGTTGGACAACATTCCTACAATAGCCTCTTCACTGGGCTTCACGACTCCTGCCTCTTTGCATTGCCTGCAACCACTGCTCCCAGAGCTCTCTGGTGGTGAGACCAGACGCTCTCCTCACGGACTTCAGTGGCTCCTCATTGCTTACTGCGGCTTTCAAGGCCTTCCATAGTCTTTTCCCAAATTACCCACATTTTCAGTTAAAGTGAACTAGAAGAGGTGCTTGGAGAACTCCAAAACAAGGATCCACATTCTTCTGATTTATGTAGGGCTGGTGAATGGTGGGGAATGTATAGAAAAGAGAATTTACCTCTATGCAGCATCTGCTGTGTATCAGGTGCTTTCCATACTCAGCTCATTTTCAGAGTCTTTATAACATTCTAGAAAACATGTAATATTGAACTCCCCGTATGGAAGGAGAATGTGAAGCTCAGAAGGATTGAATGCATTGCCCTGGATGTATAGCTAGTAAGTGGCAGAGTCAGGATTTGAACCCAGATCTCTGTGGCTCCAAGACGTTTGTTTATTCCATTATAAACAAGGGACTGTATAATTTATCACCCTAATTGGAACACTTTTGAAAAAGAAAGGGAGTGCTATTAATAATTGCGCTGGAACAACTGGGGCAGGCTGGGACTCTCCTTGGCAAGCTGTGTCCTAGGATCACCCTAATTACAAGCCATCATTCCCTCTGTGCCTCTCAGCTATTGACTGGTCGGAAGCAGAAAACTAAACTGTCTCCTCTTGAGATCTTGATCCTTTCCGACAGGGCAACTTTGGAAGAAATGATCGGGCATTGCGTAGATCTTCCTTTATCAACAACTGGAAAGAAATCCGTGTTATCCAATGGAGTAGATGAGGAATGATGTCTTCTCATATTCTTTTAGGAGAGTTGGGAACATTCTTTGTCCCTTTTATTGCCTTTCCTAAAAGGGGTGGGGGTTGAATAAACTATCTACTAAGGCAAAATTGAATAAGCTCACTGGAATCAGGCAGACTGGGCCCAAATCTAGCTTAGCCACTTACAAATGGATTATAATAACAGTAGCTATCTTTATTGAGCTCTTGACAAGACTTTTATAGGTGTTATCTCATTTATTCCTCACAACAACCCTGTAAAGTTGGGTCCTATTTCTATTCCTGTTATGCAGATGAAGAAACTGAAGCAGAGGGTGACCGACTGAGTTACCTAAACTCAGCTATTTGGGCAGTAGAACCCAAATTTCTTGACTTCAAGACCCAGCTCCTAAATACTGAACTATGTGGCCTCCCATAAGGAGATCATGGCACTAAACCCATGGGGTTACCTAGAAGATTCAACAGTAGCACATTTACAAAAGTGCCAAGCACCATGCCTGGTGGTACGTAGGCATTCGATAAATGCCATATACTGTTATTTTCAAACTGTACCTTTTAAGGAAAATATGCTAAATGGCTGGTAGCACCCCATGTCTCTCTCTAACATGTCCCTCACTGATTCTGCCATAGAATCACAGGTTAGAAATGGAAAGAAAATTCACCATTTATCCAGCTAGTGCCAGATGTTGGAGATAAAACAACCCCAGCATCCTTCTTTGTTGAAATCAAATTCTAGCAGAAAGGACTGACATCTAGGACATGTAGAAACAATGCTTGATATGGCAAAGGTATACCCAAGATGCCACGGATCCTTCCCTCCAGAGACACTTGGCCAATACTGTTCTAGGCCTGGGAGATACACACAGACTGTGGAAGTATGGGGCAAAGAGGGGTTAGTTTTGCTCAGGGAAGGAGGGCAAGAACAATTTACTCAGGAAGAACAATTTCACAGAGATGACATTCCAGATGGACTTTGAAAGGCAAAATGCAGTTGGTCAAGGTGTGCAGAGTATTCCAAGGTGAAGGGGCAGGTGATGCAAGGCATGGAGGAGGGAAAGTCCACAGCTTGTCTGGGGAGTGTGAAGGTGCTTGGGGGTTAGCTGAGCCCAGAGATGGCAGCAGGGACCACTGCAGGAAGGGGATTGCTATTCACCAAGTGTCTCCTAAGAACCGGTGCTGTGCTGAACACTTTATGCACAATGCCCTGGGTCCTCAGAGGAGCCCAGTGCAGTGGGCACTATTGGGTTCAACAGTGTAGCCAAGGGCACTTCCCAATAAGATGGCAAGAGCAGATGTGAGTGCATGTCAAGCACGCTCTGGGCCCTGCTGCCTCTTAGGTGGCAAATCCACCATGGAGTGAAGAGCTTCCTCCAAGATACCACCATGGCGGGTCGTGCCCCCTCTGCGTGAGCACCCCTTTCCCCGGGGCTCACTGTGGCACCTTGCCCTCACCATTCGCCTAACTTCTGGCCAAGCTTTGGAACTGTGTGCGTGGGGCCTGCGCTCTCAGCACCTCAGGGGAAGGAGTGACAGTTGACTTGCCCGGGGGGTGGGGAATTGGCATTTCACAATGAAGATGTGTAAAAATCGCATCACACCCTTTGTGCCGGTGTCTGGGCACGGCTCCCTTGTGGTAGCATTTCCATTTTGGGTTTCTGCCTTTTCTCTCCAATTCCACGTTGCTGCTGTCAGTACTCAAGTGTAAGAAAAGCTATTTTGATAGGGGGATGTACAACACAGAAATTCCCCGACCTATGAAAGAACACAGCTGAGGGTGTGAGGGGCTTTTCCAGAAAACAGTAAATGTGTGTTGGAAAGATGCTAAACCAAGCAGCCCTTTAACTTCCATTTCTGTGGAAGCCCTCGAGAGGCTGCGTAACTGTAATGAAGCTCTTCGGCTGGCTGTTGCAGCTCAGGAGAGGGAAACGCATTGATCGAGCACAAAGTATGTGTCCAGCCCTGCGCTGGGTGGACATGCTCAGCTCATGTAATGCTTACTGAGGGTCTGTTCCAGCGGTTTTGGGCCACATGTGTCCCCTGCAAATTCATCTGCTGAAGTCCTAATCTTCAGCACCTCAGAATGCGACAGTACGTGGAGACAGGCCCTTTAAAGTGGTAATTAAGATGAGGACATTAGGGTGGCTTCTAATTCAATATGCTTGGTGTCTTTAGGAGAGGAGATTGGGACACAGACACTGAGGAAAGACGGCTGTCCTCAAGCCAAGGAGAGAGGCCTCGGAAGAAACTAACCCTGCCAACACCCTGCTCTCGATGTCTAGCCTCCAGGACTGTGAGGAAGTAAATTTCTGCTGTTTCAACTACCCAGTCTGTGGTGCTTTGTTGTGGCAGCCCCAGCAAACTAACACACCAGAGATAAGCAGACTTTCTCTCAAAGGGCTAGATGATAAGTATTACGTTAGCCTTGGTGGGCCAAATGGTCACTGTTGCAGATGATCTGTGCTGCTGCTAGTGGGCAGAAGAAATCGTGAACAATATGTAAACAAGTGGGCATCGCTGTATGGCAATAAAACTTTATTTACAACACCAGGCAGGGGCCAAATACGACCTGTGGGCTGTCGTTTGCTGACCGCTGATCTATACTGAGCAGGCCCCGTGCTGGGTGAATGAAGCCCACCCCCGCCTGAAGGAGGGTGCCGTCTGTGAGGGAGTCACGCAGTAGAACCATTCGGCACAGGATGGTTAGTTTATGGCAGTGGGAGAGTCAGGATGTTAAGTGGTACAGAGGAGGGGTGTGTGGCCTAACTTGGGGTGGCTGGGTAAGGACAGGGAAGAAGAGCTTCCTTGGACGAGGCTGATGCCTGAGCTACGTATGGATTGAGAGACATATTATTTGATAATTCCTTTTGGTCCTCTGAAATGAGATCATGGTCTTCTAGCACTCGGGTTAAGGTCTGGAGCTGGCTGGGCTGGAGTCTTCCCAAGGATCCTGTGAGTGTGCCAGTGGTCTCCAGGGTACTTCTGGCTCAGCCACGCACGGAGCCTGGGAATGTCCCTCTCGGGATTGGCTCCAGTCCCCTTCCTGAGCTTTCTCACTGCACAGCCCACTGAGCTCAAACAACGGCCTTGCCAGCCTGGCTCCAGCTGCCACCCCTCCAGCCACCGCATTCCACGCTGTGCTGCCCAGCTGACCTGCCTGCATCCAAACCATGGGAGGATGACACATTGGCGAAGTCCCTGTGATCACCAAGCTGAACGCCTGGAGGCTGATGGTGGCTCAGTCTTTCTAAGGCACCGCCAGGGTCTTTCAAGTGGCATTTCTTTTCCACAGTGCGCTGGAGTGAGAGGGACATTGGAGCTCAGAGAATCCAGCTTCCTTATTTTGCAGATCTGGGGAAAGCAAGGCAGGCAATGAAGCTTCTTGCCTGGGCTTTGCAGGGACAGGCTGGGACAGAACTGACTTTCCACTCGCTAGGTGCAAGGCAGGGCTGCCCCTTTCTACCTAGTGCGGTTGCTTGTGGGAGGCTCATCTCCCATAAGAGGTTACCCTCTCTGACAGCTTTCATCTTTTTGTTTTTTGTTTTTTGGAGGGGAGCATTATATTTTTTCTGGCTATAAAATTAATATATAGTAATTGCAGAATATCTGGAGAGAATAGAGAAGTGTTAATAAATAGAAAAATTCATCTATGATTTCAGCTTTCTGAAATGATCACTATGGACTCATTGGCACATTTCCTTTAAGTTGTTTTCCTACTTAAAAAAAGGGAACAGAACTGAGTCCTGGTTTTTAACACAATTTTGCAACTTACTTTTTGTCCTTTAATATCATAAGCATTTTCCCTTGCCATCAAAAATGCCCAACTATCATCTTCCTTTGCCTTTGGTAAGTCTCAGGGTTACCTGAGTAAAGCTTTCTCTGGACAACAAGCAATATATGGGCCGTAGCATGATGCAAGAGCCCTTGCAGGGGGCTTTAGGAGCTGGAGCTCTGTCCTGCCCCCGCCCCTGACTTGTTGTAGAAGCTGGTCTGGCTTTGCCCATTCACTGGTCTTCAGTGTCTTCATTTTTCTGTAAGGAGGCTGGTCCAAATGCCCTCTAAGGTATCCTCTGGCTCTGGGATGCTGCTCTATCTACTGCTTTTTCTAGTAAAGTGCTCCAATAGGATTGCTGACTTGTAATTAAGAAAATTTTCGCCGGGCACGGTGGCTCACGCCTGTAATCCTAGCACTCTGGGAGGCCAAGGCGGGCGGATTGTTTGAGCTCAGGAGTTCGAGACCAGCCTGAGCAAGAACGAGACCCTGTCTCTACTAAAAATAGAAAGAAATGATTTGGACAGCTAAAAATATATATAGAAAAAATAGCCGGGCATGGTGGCGCATGCCTGTAGTCCCAGCTACTCGGGAGGCTGAGGCAGAAGGATTGCTTGGGCCCAGGAGTTTGAGGTTGCTGTGAGCTAGGCTGACGCCATGACACTCTAGCCCGGGCAACAAAGCAAGACTCTGTTTCAAAAAAAAAAAAAAAAAAAAAAAAGAAAATTTTCAAACTAGCTTTCCTGAAACACAACATTACTTTGAACACACTGTATCAGGAATGTTTTGAACAATTCAAGAAGACAGATTGCCCCACAGGGATAAACAGCTGAATGTATTTCAATTCATGCCATTCTTTAACAATATTTTGAAGATGGAGAAGACAGGAGGAATGGATGGTGGGAAATGAGCCTCATTTAGGAGGGTCTGCAGGTGACAATTCTATTTCTTTTTTTTTTACATGAAAATGCCAATTTCATTGCTTTATCAACAGCAATAGATATGTTATTTGATTGTTTTTACCAATTTAATAGGCATAAATGTTGTTATGGCTATATTTTATTTAAAAACATTTATTTTTATTTTTAATTCCAGCATATTATGGGGGTACAAATGTTTAAGTTACATATATTGCCTTTGCCCCACCTGAGTCAGAGCTTCAAGCCTGTCCATCCCTAGCACTTCTTGTTTTATCCTGGGTAGAGCTGGAGCCCATTCTACTAAGTGAAGTATCACAAGAATGGAAAAACAAACACCACATGTACTCACCATCAAATTGGTACTAATTGATCAACACTTATGTGCACATATAGTAATAAAATTCATCGGGTGTCAGGCAGGTGGGAGGGGGAGGAGGGAATGGGTATATTCACACCTAATGGGTGGGGTGCACACCGTCTGGGGGACAATTCTATTTCTAACCCTCAGGCTGGCTGTCCATTTCTTTCCTCTGTGGTTCTCAGGGTTCACTCCTGGTCTCTTCCTCTGTTAGAACTGACTGTGAGTATTAATAAAAAGTTTCTGTTATACTGTACTCCCCTGTGATGACTGGGTGATGCACTTGGGATTTTATTACAAAGCTTGAAGGGAGTCAAAACTGAAGGGTGTTGATTTACCTAAGTGTCTAACAGGCTTTGGAGATGAAATACCTGGATTTGAATCTCGTGTTTGACATTAGGACTTGTGTGATTTTGGGCAATTTCTCTGAGTCTTGGTCTTCTGACCTGAAAACCAGAGGTGGTAAGATAACATCTAGAACAATGGAATCATTGAGGGGGATACCTGGAACAACATATGTGACATATCTAGTATGTTTAAAAACACTATAAGGAATATTGTAATTATTATGATGGTACTGGTTTTGTGTTAAATATCAGTTGTGTATTAATTGTAAAGAATGTTGTATCTAGAATATCCAGAAATAATTTTCAAGACACACTACCTGTAGCCTCTAGCATGAATGTACGCATTCCCTGTGTACAGAATGCATAGTGAATGAAATTCCTTTATAATCATCCAATAATTTTTCCTTGAGCAATGACAGAATTTTAAAACCTTTCTCTGGGAGAGATTTTGATAAGAGCTTTAGGTTGATTACTTTTTATATCCCATGTCCTGTTTGGCTGATAAGCTTCCAATCTCTGCATTTCACATTGTTTTTATCATCCTGGGCTGTACCCACCTTGTCACTGTCATATTTTCAGTTGTCAGAATGAAATTGAAGGGAGACAGAGGGGGAGTGAGGCATTGGGAATGGGAGGCTAAAGCCCCAGGCAAGGGTGACAGGCCAGCGCTTCCTCAGAAAAGCCTGTTCTGGTCGTGGGAATTAAGCGTAATCTCTAGGACACAGGTCTTTGCGCTAATATGGTACCCAAAGTCTGGCTGTCACATCGTGCTGAAGCCCCAGGCTTCCTTTTTCTCTGCTTTAGGCTAGTGAAATCCTAGATTTTTACAACAGCTACTTAGTTCAATGTACTCTTTAATCCCATTGTTGTTTCTTGGAAATAAATGTGTTCTGAGAATCATAGAATTTTAGAGTGGGAACGGACCTCAGCAAACACCCATTTTAGACTCTTCCTCTTCAAAAGGAAGCCAAGGCTAAGGGAAGAAAAGAGACTTTCCCAAGTCACTAGACAAGTTAGGGAGAACATCATAGAACATTAGCACTCTCTAAGGAATTCATGGGCACCTTACTGTGGATAGGCTGGCCTTTGAGTTATTCATAATTGCATGGACATATTTGTGCTTAAGAGGTCTATTAGTGAATTCTAGGTAGCTCCTTCCATAGCATGGGCTCAGTTATCAATAATTACTTGAGTTTATAGAGCTGTGATTTTATAGAGCCTCTTCAGATGCCGTTGGGAGAGAGACCCAAACAATTGTGGAATCATTATGCTGGGAACCCATTTGGAAAGCCTAGAAAACCAGCACTTGATTGAAGACTGGTACAGACTGTGTTCCCCCAAAATTCATGTGTTGCAACCTTAACCCCCAGTGTGGTAGTATTAGGAAGTGGGGCCTTTGGGAGGTGATTACGAGGGTGGAGACTTCATGAATGGGATGAGTGCCTTATAAGAAGGGACAGGAGAGCTTCCTTCTTTTTCTGCTCTCTGATGTGTGAGGATACAGCACGAAGTTGGCTGTCAGCAAATGAGTAAGAGTGTCCTCACCAGACACTGCATCTGCCAGCACCTTGATCTTGGACTTCTTGCCCTCCAGAATTGGGAGAAATAAATGTTTGTGGTTTCAGTTACCCAGTCTATGGTAATTTGTGATAGCAGCCTGAACTGACTAAGACAATGAGTGCAGTGGATACTGGTGTGTTCAACATCCATTTCAATTTCCTTCTACCATGCCTTCTTATATTGTAGAACCTGGAACGCTAAAAATTACATTTCCCAGACTGCTCATGGCTGGGGTCTCAGATGTGATTTAGGCTTCCCCAGTAAGATACACTCATGCAAGAGTAGAATGTTGTACAACTAGGATTTTAGTGTTGTTTTGCTGACAAGGACAGTCAGGGAGGCATTTGATTTTTTATGTGGCTACCGTAGAGGTCCATAGTGGGACATCCATTCAGACCATAGCAAAGGTGGAGTACCATTCTGCAGCCAGCACGGGTAGTGGTGGCTTCCTACTCTGTTAGGTGACTCCTTGTTTCTACATTTTCCTACTTATAGCAGGGGCAGCTGCTCTCTTAGAAGCTCAATTCTGCTGCATGGTTTTGGGAGTTATTCCTGGAAGCTAAGCCTAGAGTCCGTTTCTTCAACTCTCAGTAGTCCTGTAAGATAGGAATCAGCAAGCTTTTTTTCTCTAAGAGACCAGATAATAAATATTTTAGGTTTTGAGGGCCATATGGTCTCTGTCATGACCCTTCAACTCTGCCATTGTAGAATGACAGCAGCCTTAGACAATGTATGAATAAATGAGTATGACTGTTGCAATACAACTTTATTTATAAAAGCAAGCAGATTTGGCCTGTGGCCTGTAATTTGCTAAGCCCTGAATAATACATCCCTTTCTGCTTTCTAGCTAGAGTGAATTCTCCTCTTTACTGTCAAATACTGACCAATACAGAGAAGTCCAAGTCCAAGTCCAAGAGTGGATGGAGTGTGAGAAAGGAGGGGAGTTTATGCCTCAGGTTTCTGATTCAGAGGACTGATAAGGAAATAGTGCATGCATCTTCATAGCTAGGTGTAAGCTTGGCAAAGATCTTTTGTACTGTGCCTTTCTCAAAGTGCTTTCACATGTGATATCGTGTTTGACTTTCACAGCACTTCATGAGGGATGTGAAGGGGGTATGGTGGGGAAAGCTCAGAAACACTCAGAAGGATTGTAACTTTCTCGAGGTCACATGACTTGTGGGGAGGAGAAGCAGAACTTGAAATCAGGCCTCCTGCCTCTTTGTCCAGTGCTTCCTCCGGGGCTCTATTCTGGTCTTAGCAGCTTGCTGCTGAAGCTGGGATACCTTCAAGAGGATAGTCTGACAACATTTGGGATGGCACTTGTGGAAGTTTTGAGGGCATTAAGAAACTGTGTAGAGAGGCCTGGTAGGAACTGACCACAGCTTTGCTAGTGCACGTGTGGGTTGTGGACCAGCAGCACCTGGGAATTCGTTACAGACTCAGACTCTCTGGCTCCATCTTGGAGCTACTGAGTCAGAATCTGCAAGATCTCTAGGTGATCCACATGCACGATAAAGCTTGGGCAGTGTGGGTAGACTATGCCTCAAAAGGAAGTGCTTGCAATTGAATTGCCAAGGCTCGGGAGACACAGTATACACAGTACAGTCAGAAGTCAAAAATCATGGGGAGGTTGAGTAGTATTAAAGGGAGATATTAAGATGTTACTGTTATGCCCTTTGGCTAGGAGATCCAGGGATACCTGAGTCTTGACCAGCCATTCTCCTCACTGCAAATTTTCAGAGGGAGATGTACGCTTAAAGGAGGAAAAACAAAGCAAAGTAAACCCTAAGATAGAAATGGAGTGAGCATGTTCCAAGTAAATATTCCTTATTTTTGCATTTTCTCATTTAATATTGCTCCAACAACCCTGCAACATAGGTGCTTTTATTTCATTTTCCATTTGAGGTATATCATCATCATCATCGTCATCATCACCACCACCACCAAACCTGTATAGCTTGTATTACTGTTCTGAGCCTTTTATACACATAACTGACTCAATCCTTACAATAAGTTTGTGAAGTGGCTCTATCTTCCAGATAGGAAGACTGATGCATAGAGAATTTCAGTAACTTGGCCAAGGTCACACAGTTAGCACGTGGTACAGCTGGGATTCGAGCCCAGGCAATCAGGCTTCAGAGTGCCTGCTTGTAATCCCTACACCACTCGCTTGCTGGGCAGAATGGCAATTTCCCCAAGATCACATGGCTAACAAGTGGCAGAGGTAAGGTTTCTATTCCACATAGTCTCACTCCAGACCTGTGTTCTTTACAACAGTGTTCTCAAGCAGGGTGAGATTTCTTGGAATCCATCCTAGACTTCCTAAATCTGATTCTCTGGACATGTAATCTTTTTTAAACTCCAGAGGTGATTTTAGTGCTCAGCTTTGGCCAAGCAGCATGGGACTACACTATTCTGTCTCTTTGCTTAGTTAGATATATTAGTAGTTTTCCTGGACTGTTAGTTCCTTAAAGACATGCTCAGTGTTTTATTTAGCTCTGTGTCTCCAGTGTCTAGTTCAGGACTTGCCTCATAGTAGGTTCTCTATAAAGTTTGTGGTTAGAACTGATCTGATTACTGCCCAAGGGCCCAGTACTCTAGGGCAATGGCTTTCAAACATTAACATGCATCAGTATCACCTGGAAAATTTGCTAACGCGCTGATTACTGGGCCCCACCTGGGCCCCACTTCCAGAGTTTCTGATTCAATAGGGCTTAAGAATTTGCATTTCTGACAAGTTTGCAGGAGATGCTGATGCTGCTGGTGTGGGGACTACATTTTGAGAAGCACTGGTCCAGGAGAACTTGAGCAAGGAGGAAGGATTAGGCTGGGCCTCGAAGGATTTGCAGGGAACACAAACAAGGGAGGAACGTTACTCCTGTACTGTTTAAAGTTCATGTTTCAAGAGATGACTCGCTATACCCTTTTATGAGTACATGACCCCATGAATTAAGTATGAGAAAATATGACATCTGATATCATCTGCACTGAGCCAATTGTGCCTTTAATTTCACCTTATTCAGTAATGTGGAAAAGTGCAGACATAGACTTCAGTTATCACTAACTAACTGGGGATGCATGGTCAATCTTTACATTTTCCAAAAATGTGCCATTGTTAGAAATTCATCATTACAGGGTAGAGTGAATTTATTTGGTATTGATATGAATGTAAAACATTTCATTAAGTTATATTTGGGTTAGAAATCAAGAAAGGAAATCATATTTAAAATAGAAATGGACAAAATGGATGGGCAAAGATGGGCTGCAGACTGCATGCTTGTAATCCCGTGATATTATTATTTGCTCTTACTGTTTCCTAGCAAAGCAGAGTGGAGACAGCTGGTCACTGAGGCCAATAGCGCATGCACAGACCAAACGAGCATATGATCTAGGAGCATTTAGATCCCTTTGATTTTCTTTGGTTAACCATTTTATTCCAGCAAAAGAGATAGGAGGTGGGGGCAGGAGATGTTTCTCTTGTCTATACCATCCTTTCTTCTCCCCAATCAGAGTTTTCTGGGAATCACATCCTGAGGAGGACATACATAAACTAGAGCTACCCAGAGAATGGTGGCTAGGTTGGTAGGGGACTGGAAAACGGAAGGTAAGAAGAAATGAGAAGTTCCTCTTAGAGAAGGAAGCCCAGGGGTAGGTGTATGATTACTGGCCACTCACAGTGTCAACCTTCACATCTTCTCTTGAAACTCTAAGCATGCTTGGTGTGTTGCTGTTTAACAGATCACACTGTAATCCATGAATTTGCTTACTTGTCTCTCTCCCCTGCCCCACCATGAGTTCCTCGAGGGACAGGACTAGGTATTATTCACCCCTAAGTCTCTAGCATCAAATGTAATTCCTTGAATAGTGTGAGACCTCAGTAAATGTTCATTGACTTTAATTCAAATATTGGAATGACGGAAAGAGAGGGTGTACTTGGTCTGTGTGACCCCAGACGACAGAGCTGGATCAGAGTGGATATGAAGAGGGAAAGGTATTGTGGCCTATGCCATCAGTTTTTGCATCTAGATTTACACATGAATAATAACGGTACTTGTGAAGTGTAAATGAGATAATTTTGTAACATGCTTGCACGTTGCCTGGGGCATAGTAAATACTCAGTTTTCTGTTATTATTACTGTTATCCCATGGCCTTTTAAAATTCTATAGCCTAAGTGGCAAGTTTCATGGATGTTATGACTTTGGTCTGAATCTCCATTCTTCCCTGTTTCCCTTCTCTTCTCCCTTCCTCTCCTTCTTCTTTCAGTTATGATTCATTCTGGCTTTCTCTTCATCTATCCACTTATTTATCCAACCACCTAACTGTCCATCCACTCATCCTCTCATCTTCCCTTCCACCCACTCACATGTATATTTAATTACTTCCTTACTCAGCCTGCCCATTCTGCTTTAATTGGGTGGCTGTGGTGCCCTGGGAAGTGGCTGCACACTGTCACACGCATGCCTTATCAGTGGAGTCCTCAGACAGTGTCAGCTGTAACAGACAGCGGGGGACACTGATGTTGGTGTTTAGCGTGGCTGAGAGGTAGACTGAGGGGCCTGTCCAAGGGACTTTTCATGGCATGTCTGAGAGCCATCGAGGTCCGCAGTCCCCATCAAGGCACTCAGGGAAGCCACTCAAAGCGGCGATATCTGAGCTGGGATACGCACATTTACCAATTACAATTATATGGTATTATTCATCACAGTAATATTTTATTTAAAGAAACCAATAAAGCAGATGGAGACTGCTGAAGATGTGACTATTTTAGCTGGCATGTTTGTTCAGCAACTGGCACAATAATAGAGATGCAGAGGAGAAGATGGGATGGGAAACACAAATTATTTTAATTTTCTTGAAGAGGGGAACTGAGATCACAGTTTTGACCTTCACAAACCTTAAAATAATCTGGATTCTAGGAATTTCAAGATGATTGTGAGACACTTGGCAGAGCAGAAAATTAGGCTGTGGCTTTTATATTTGACTCCCTCGTGTGGCTGAATTAATTGAAGTGAAATTTGTAGAGAAAGAGTGATCCTGACAATGTAGTAGAAAGAACATGGGTTTGTTGTTGATCAGATCAAGGATTCCTGTTCTTCTACCTACCAGCTGTGTGTCTTTGGGCAAGTCATTTAACCTTTCTGAGCTCCAGTTTCCATTTAGGTAAATGGGAGATAACACCATTACATTATTCAAGGAGGATTCAAATGAAATAATGGTGATAAAGCAGCTGGCAGAATGCCAGATGCAGTTCAATACAGACCGGCTCCATATTGGTTCCAACATTGCATACTGATCAGGTCACAACTGGAATATTCTGTTCCCTTCTGCACAAATGCTACAATAGTTTAGTATGTGCCCTGAAGAGTGATCGGGATGATGAGAGACTTGAATCCATGTCCTGCATCCAGCTGAAAGCAGATAAAATGTCTAATCTGAGGAGGAGAAACTTGGGGGAGACAATACTGGGGTCTCCAACTATTGAAACATGTTGGGGAAAGTGGGTATAGACTTACTGTAGATGTTTCCCCAAGAGACAGATGAATGAAAGCTACAGGCAGATACATTTCAGCTCAAATATGGAAAAAATACTGGAAGAACAAAACAGCTCCTAGTAGTGGCACCACTGAAGGGAACGGAAAAGGCTGCCTGGAAGAGGAGATGAGTGATCCGGTGCAGGGGCGTCCCAGGCAGCCTGGGGACATTGGTAGTGAGGGGTCCTCCCAGGCAGAGGAATATGAGGTGTGAAGGCCTGGTGGGGTGAAACAGCACGATGAATCTGAGGAGCCATGCACTGTCAGCAAACTGGAACGTGGATTAGGCAGGGTTGAGGCAAGTGGCAGAATGTGACAGGTCTTTAGGGATCATGAATCCCTGAATTTAGCAATTTTTTCTGAGATAATGGAAGGTTTTCAGCTAGAGAATGATATGAGCAGATTTATTTGTCATAATAGGAAAAAAACAAAAAAAACAAAAACAACCCAATGACAAACAGGACAGTGCAACATTCACTTCCAGCTCTATCATTCCGTGTATGATCCTGGGCAAGTCATTTAGGTCTCCAAGACACAAATGTAAAATGGGGCTAATAATCTTGCTTTGCTTTTTTGTTTCTTTTTGTTCCAGGAGAAATTTGAAGCACTGAATGGATCATGGATATGGAAATACATGAGAAAATTGCACAGTGCCCTGACAAGTTAAAGGGCTGTTGTTTTATTGCTATTTTCGCCCACTTCTGATGAATGTGGGACAAAGCATCAAGAATATGTCTTCTCTTGGGTTCTTGGTCCCTTTTCTGCTTTTTTTTTTTCCCTTTGGCTTTGACTGTGCTCAAACAAACCATAGAAATGCCATGCTTGTCCATCTGATTTCATAGATCCAAGGGGGACCAACATTCTGGCCCTTCCTCATGGTCTCTGTCTACCTGACCTGTGCAGCTGGGTTTGGGTACCTGAGCTGCATAAATTGCAAAGTGCTGTCACACGGGAGGCTGCTGTATCCACATCTCACATCTCCATTAGAGCATCAATCTCATGGTGTTGGAATAAGAGGCCTGAGAAAGGTCACAGTGCACTATGGTTCCTAAATCTTCCATTTACACCCAAGGCTATTGTAAAGATCAAATGAGATATAGTAAAGTGCGTGGAACACAGTAGAGCCAATAAAAAAGAAAACAAACAAAAAGTAACAACTATAGGAAGCAGTAAATCTTTAATGGGATCTACATATTAACATTAATATATATTTCAAATATGTGTATGTGTAGTACATAGCCAGGTACTTTTGTTGTTTGAATTAGAAATGAAAGCCAGAAAAAAGCAGGACTGGATGAAACTGTATGAACATTGATATTTCTTCAACACTGAGACAAGACTCAAACATTGCATTAGAATGTTCTCCAGCCCAGAGTGAAGTTGTGTGTAGGCCAAGCTACAGAAGCATTTTGGAGGCACAACCTCTACGGAGGCGTGGAGGAGGGCCCTGCTGGCCAAGGAACAGGGACACAGCCTCCAATAATGGACCGTGAATTCTGGGTCAGGGCTGCAGTTTTTAATGACTCTTTTCAGCTCAGCCACCTTGTTGATCTCTTGATTGCTTTATTGTCTTGGAAAGCTGCTGTATCCTATTTTCTCTACTGGCTCCCATTGTGGCATGGTGTGAAATTCAAGACCAGAGCCTGCTCTCACGCTCCAGGGGCCTGTATTTGGAGATGGAGTCTGAGATCCCACTTGTCCATGGAATGCCTCCTTATCTCCCTGGAAGGCTCCTGGGTGGGCCTGCCAGAGGCAGAGGCCTGGCCCTGGTGACTGTGACTGAGCTCTCCGGGCTCAGATTACAAGTGGCTGTGCGGTGGAACAGGGGCCGTCCTTAGGAGGGGTGCTGACTGCCTGCTTCCTCAAGGGGGCTTTCAGGGTATCCCCAACTTCAGCTCATAGAAACAGATTTTGGGGGATCCCTCACATCAGCCTGTAGAAATTCTTACCATTTCTAAAAGCATTTCCCTTACACCATTTGGATTTTGATAAAATTTATAAGAGGT
>CM052438.1:133018942-133048228 GCA_028533085.1 Varecia variegata | reverse complement strand
TGAATGCTCTGGATGGACCTCTGTTGGGCCCAGGAGTCTGTAAGGTTGTCCTAAAGGCAGCAGGCTGTTGGCTCTAGCAACAGCCAAACCAGAAGGGCCCTGTATTTAAAGTCTGAATAAAGGTGCTGTCTGGCGGTAGGTGGCCGTCTGAAAGCTACAGAACCCCATTCTCTAGGAAGCCTTTCCAGGCTCAAGTCAGGCACCACTTTGAGTTCCCAGGTCCCCCACATGGACCTTCTGTGCTTTACCACTTAAAAGATTTTGTGGCATTTTAGGTATGGGAGAGACCTTAGAGATCATTTAGCTCACGCATTAATTCTTTCATTCATGTATTCACTGATTCATTCTAAATGACATTTCTTGGGCTCTGTGTGAGGCACTGGGGATTCACATGAGTGGTGGGGGCAGGGATGGCCAGCGCAGAGGAGGAGGCAGGTAATGGTAGTGCAGCGTGGGAGTTTCATTCAGCCTCAGGGCATGTGGTCAGCGCCTACTGAATATTCATTTAATGATGGATGAATTGTGCTCTGACGAGGGTCACACAGGGTACTGTGTGACACTGAGGGGAAGGCAATACAGTTCAGGAGTGGTAGTGTTCAAGAAATGACTCCTGAAGGGGTGCCCCGTTTTACTGATGGGGTCCATATGTTAATATTATATAACTTGAGGAGGGTCCAAGTGCCTTGGTGACAGGGCTGAGATGTGAATGCAGGTTTTAGGACTCTTCACTCTTCCAACCATACACAAGTCTGCAGACGCTATCAGGACTCAGCCAAGATGTCCCCTCATCTGGGCAGGTTTTCATGGCTCTTTCCCTCTCTGCTTTTCCCCAGTTGGAGATGATCAACAGTGACTTTGGATTGAGGGACACAGCCAGCCAGACGTGACCCTACAGGGAGGGAGCCCGGGGAATAAGTGCCCAGATTTCAGTTAGCTCCCGCTCCAAACCCAGCAGAAGCCGGAGGCTGCAGGAGCCCCGCTGATGAGGCGCAGACGGGCTGTTCAGACAGAGCGCAGAGAGGACAAGGCGGGCAAGAGGGCCTGGCAGGGCCAAGGGGAAAGACCTGGCACAAGCCCTGAACCCAGCCTGCCCCTGCAACGCTCGGTGCACTTGAGCCAGTGAATTTCCTCTTTCCATAAATCAGCCAGGCTGGCTTTTCTGCCGCCGGCAGTCAGCTGAATCTTTACTGACCCCGTGGCTTAACCGAACTTCAGTTTCCTCCCTCATACTTTCTAAATATGTTTTTCTTTTACTGTGATAAAATATATATAACATAAAATGTGCCATATAAACCCTTTTTAAGTGTACAATTCAGTGCTATTAATTACATCCACAATATTGTGTGACTCTCACGACTATTTCCAAAACTCTTTCATCACCCCGAACAAAAAGTCGGAACCTATTAAACAATAATTTCTCATTTCTCCCTCCTCCCAGCCTCTGGTAAGCTCTAATCCACCTTCTGTCTTTATAAATTTATCTAACCCTAGATGTTTCATGTGAGTGGAATCATACAATATTTGAACTTTTGTTTCTGGCTTATTTCACTTAGCTTACTGTTTTCAATGTTCATTCATATCGTAGCATGTATCAGAATTGCATTCCTTTTTATGGCTGAATAATGTTCCATTTTGTCTGTGTGTGTGTGTATGAAAGAGATTGAGAGAGAGAGTGAGCGAGCTATCTCATAATTTGTTTATCTATTCATTTGCTGATGGACACTTGGGTCGTTTCCACCTTCTGGCTGTTATGAATAGTGCTATTGTGAACTCATCCTCTGCATTTTAAATGCCCGACACTAGACGAGGTCCTAAGGAGGGAAGGAGCTGCTGATAATAAAATACTTTGCAGCTTGTGGCGGGAGCTCACAAGTGGGGGTCACAGCCACTGCCACTGAGCGTCAGGGCGTGCTGCCCACTCAGGGGCCAGACTGGACCCCAAGCAGCCCACGTAGAGGCCACGGAGGCCAAGGGGAGAAGCCACTGATTTCTGAAGTATGGAGCCTATGACTCAGGGTGTTGTCTTTTAAAAATACCAGGAGCTCATAGTAACCTAGTAATTAGACTGGCACTGTCGCCAGCATTTCTTTAATGGTTGAGTGATCAGAAGTTTTCTTTTTTTTTTTTTCCTTTCTCCTGTCAACTCGGGCTGATTAGAAAGGCATGTGAATCTTTCCTTCACATAATTTTGCAAGTCTGAAGTGAGAAATTGAAATGAACTCAATTACAGCAGCCGATCTAACGTACTTAATTGCACACCGGAGCTAGGAATTTGAAGGGTTCCTTGGAGGATGGGGGTGAGCAAAGTCACTGATGTCACATCTACCTGTGGATGTGCTTGTGGTCTCGAGGGCACCCCTGGGCCCCCTGCCCCCAGCACACATTTGTGTGTACACACTGATGAAATGCAGATGGGGTAAGATCGTGTCCTCTGAGATGGTGACACTTCCTCTGATGGTTTGGCTAATGAGTTTATGACTGCTTTCAAGTACTAATTCAGAAGCCTGCATGATTTTTTAAAAAACATGTTTCCTCTCTGAGCAACTGCAACAAAACTAATGCCGAGAAGTTATGCAAAGGGGGAAAGTTGATTGGAGGGCAGAGCATCTCCCCAGAGGGGAAACAGTGAGCAGGGCCCATTCAAATCCTGCTGCTCCCAGCAGCAGTAAATGTAACAGCAGCATAGTGGGGTCTCGGAAAGCCAGTGTCCTGTAATCAATGCCGTGGCCTTGGCCTTTGGGGCTAATCACCCTCACAGTGACGAACGCTTACTGAGCACTTCCTCTGTCTGGACACTGTGTCCTTGCTCTTCATGCCTAACTTCAATCTTCAAAACACCCCTGCACAGCAGACGGTGGGACTCCTGCTCTCCAGGCACGGACAGTGAGGTGCAGAGGGTACAAGACTTTCGTGAGTGACTGACAGCACAAGGTTGTATTTTAGGTCTGAGCTGAAGCCAGGGACTGTTGCATTATGTCCCAGTGTCATGCAGAACTCCAGGACTCCAGGCACAGAGACTGCCACGCAAGGCCATGACACCCCTCTGCCTGGCCTTCCTCCTTGCCCCCTCCCTGCCTTCTTCTTCCACATTCCTCATCCTTCATTTCCCCTTCTCTCTCATCTCCATCCTTCCTCCTGAAATCATCCTCCACTTTCCTTCCTCCCTCCCCATTCCCACCAATCTTTGATCAAGAACTGGTCATACAGTTGGCACTCTGAAAACAAAAAAGGGGCCCCAGGCAAGAAAACTTCTTTTCAACATAATTTAAGCTCCAAGGTTGGCAGGAGACACTGAGGTTGAGCATGAAACTCCAAGGGGCAGCAAAGAGCAGCCTAAGAATGAAGGATCCCTTGACCTGTACCTGGGGCCTGGGACTGTGCTCCAATCCTCTGGCCTGGGCTGTAACTTGCCAAATGGGTGACAGAAATGTCTTCAACTTGCCTTAGAGTGTGCTGCCCAGATCTAGGGGCTGTGCAGAGTGGAGCATCAGATAGTGAGAGTAGGGAGAGAGTTGACTTGGCAACGAGGAGAGAAGACACCATAGGGAACCAGGGCACGGGGCCAGGAATGGAAGAGCCGGGGAAATGTGTGCAGTGAGGTGCACATTTAAGCCAGTCAGCAGCAGGGTGGTTCCAGGTGAGCCCAGGCTTGCTGCCAGTGACCAGTTCTGATGTGCCTGGCTCTCCTTGGCATGGGGTGGGGCAGGACTGAGCCATTTCAAGGCCTAGGAAGAGGGCACCATTATCCACTCTTTGGCTGGTACCACCCACCATTCCCTACTCTTAACTTCTGTACATGTCAGACCTACTTTGGTGAGTCTGACATGAGGTCACCAAGGCAATGGCCAACTCTGTGATTCTCCCATGTTTGCCAATGACGACTCTGTGAGTCAGGGCTATCAAAGGTCTTGTCCAAGCTTGCAGAACTAGAAAGTGAAAAAGCTGGGATCAACCGTAGAAATTCCTTCCATTTATCCACGTTGCTTGATTCCCTGTTTGAAGGCCAGGTGGGGTGGGATTTGGAGACAAGCATAGGATTTGGAGTCAGACAAATCTGGTCCTGAATCTTGACTTTACATCTTGTTACCTACATATTTCCACTTTCTGTGTTTTTCTGCTGTACCAAACTCCTTTGGTTTATCTTTAGTCTTTGTGGTCTGCTTTACACAAGTAAACACAACAAAATTCACAGAATTCACTGCTCCTTGGTACTTGAACGCCTGGTCCCTGTTAGTCACCCTGAGTCCACAGAAGGCAGCCTGATAGTGCACCTGTCCTGGGAGGGAAGCCTAGGAGGGCCTCATTATTCCCAGAGAATGACTTTTACTAGGTGGGATCTGGGCCGTCAATGATGCAGATACGTGATAAGGAGCATTTTCCAAGTGAGAACTCGGAGGCTGTAAAAACCAAATGGAATGATTAGGGAGGCGCTGGACCATGGGAGTGTTTTCCTTGAACAAGTCTTTTAACCTTGCTGAGAAGCTGACCCTCTCTCAGCCACTGACAGCCTTTTCAGAACAGGGAAAACAAGCTCAGTTCTTTTTAATGTATATTAAATTGAGCCTGTCAACCTTGACAAGGTCCCTTTAAGTCGATGGTTTCTAAGAGGACAGCTTACCCAGAAGACACGCTGCTTGGAAGGCTGTGTAGACGGCATTCCCTCCCACAATTTAGGCTGAACAAAATCTCGCTTTCTTCTTCCCTCTCTTCCTTCCTTTCTTCCTCCCTTAACAAGAGCTATCATTATTAGTAATCACATGGGCCCAAATCTGTGCCAAGCACTTAGGTGTATTCTCTGACACTCCTATGAAATGGGTTTTATTTTATCCTCATCTTACAGCAAAGGGAAGCAAGGATCACAGAAGTGCCGTGTCACAGTCGATGGCTTCCAATAGGTGAGTTTGACTTCTATGCTTAGGGTCTTAATATCTTTGGATATCGTTATCTGCATAAATCAAACTATTTTCATTTGCTATGTGCTCCTCCAGGCTTTGCCCACACATATACATAATTTTTACATAATTGTGACTTTAATTATGGTATAGCTATAGTTAGAGTTGGTATTCTTTTTCAGTTTCATTTTTATCAAAGTAATATTTTAAAAAGTCAAATAGTGTAAAATACATGCCTTAGACAACACAAATCCCTGTCCTTACTCTGTCTCTTCCAACTGTTGCTCCTGGTATTGATCTCCAAATTGCCAAATACTACATTCATATGGCTACTTCTTGCTTTATCAGTTTTAAATACTGACTCCTTGGGCGGTAGATGAGAATGGGCTCTCTCCCCCTCCACTTCCCTTTCACATTACCAGCATAGCTATGTTACAATGTGATCCTTAAATCATAAATATGTCTATTATGACTTTGTGGATATCATGCAGAGCCAAGTTGTGCCTTTCTTGTATTATACTTTTATTCCGTAAAAACACTTGCCTTTTCATTTGCATACTTTCCTTTAATCTGGCTCTAATTTCTTCTACATGTTGTAACATCTCTGTCATTCACCTATTAGTAATGTTTCTATAAAATCAAACACATCAATTCCATTTTTTTTTCCTGGAGATTATCCCTTTGGAACCATCTGTCCTCCTGCTCTAGTCTGAACTGGTTGCTTTCCAGGGTGGCTGCACAGCTGATGCATGGGGTCTTCTTTTGATCCCGGGAAGTGCTTCCATGGTTCTCTTGTGTTGGTTTCTCCATTTCCTGCAGCCTATAGCTTTCAATGATGTGATTTCATTTTAAATTTATTTTGCTAACAAAGGGTGTATACGTTAATTTTTTTTTTCAGTTTTTGATTACCTAATTACTCACTTAAACTTACATGATAATTTGGCTAGGTATAAATTTCTAGTTTGAAAATGATTTTCTTTCAGAATATTAAGAGCAATTCTCCATTGTCATCCAACTTTTGGTTTTACCAGTAAGTTTGAGGCCAATTTGATTCCAAGTTTTTTTATGTGACCTTTCATTCTCTCTAGAAACTTTAGGACATTCTCTTTATCTTTGAGTTTAGAAATTTTATGATGATGTGATTCAATATAGGGCTTTTTGCATGCATTGCACTCAGAACTTGATGAGTCCTTTTAATTGGAGACACTTGTTTTTAGTTCTGGGAAATTTTTCTTGTCTCAGACTGATTTATGGTGGGGAGATTCTCCAAAGTTTGACCTAGTCTGTTTTGTTCACCATGGAAGAAAGGAAATTGATTGTTTACTGAACAACTACTATGTGCCAGGCATTGAAATAGAGACTTTACACGTGCTATTTATTTTATCCTTATAGAAAACCTCCAAGACAGCTATTGACATCACCATCTTATAAGTGAGACCTCTGTGACTCAGAGCAGTTGAAAAATTTGTCCACAGATGCCTGGCTATTGAACATCACCGTCAGAATTCAATCCAAGTCTGGACAACTCAGTCCCCTAGATGAACAATGGCCTAAGCGTGCATTTTAGAACACCAGTGTCTTGTATGTTTCCATAATCTTGTATGTCTTGGAAATGCTGGGATAAATATATGTCTTAGTTACAGGATTTCTCAAAGGTGTTGATATCTTAATGCGCATTCTGAATCTCTAAGTAAGAGACTGTGTAATGCATCATTCTCCACAGTAGATGGATGTGCTATTGAAGCTATGCCTTGAGTGGTGGATAGAATTTGAGCATGAGACTTTAAGTCTGGTTGTTGGCTGGTTGGTCACAGGGCCAGCTGACTGCCTACACTACCTTGCTCACCTCCATTCTGCTCCTCTCACTTTCATTCCCCCCAGCCCACCTTGCTCAAGGTGGGTACCAATCACAGTACCTTATATTTACAGGTTATTAATTACTCAACAGCTATACTGACTGTCTTTCATATAAGCTCCTTCCTGCTTTGGGAATTTCTCACACACTACTCTCTTTGCCTGGACTACTCTTCACATCCCTTACCTAACTCACACCTACTCATCTTCCAGCCTAAAGGCAGCTACCTGGAGGAAAACATCCCTAAACATTCTAATTAGGTTAGGTCTCCCTGCATTATGTTCTCAATGTACAATATTATACTTCTATATCATATCAATCATAACATGTATCACTTGCATATGATATGTAACATATCAATTGCAAGCATATAATTATATGTCTTTTGGTTTGTTTATTGTATCCTTTCTGTAGACTCCAAGTTCCTTCTGGGGCAGGGACCATGTCTGTTTTGCTTATTACCATATGCCTGGAGCACAGCATGGTGCCTAATACATGCTAAGTGCTCAATAAACATTTGTTGAGTGACTGCATGAATGATCAAAGAGATGAATGAAAAAGGCTACTCTGTCATCATCATTAATGATGGTGCTAGTTAATGAATTTTGCTTAAAATGGCGGCTCTTGTTAGAATTCCAACACCCAATGCTGCTTCACAATAGGTCTGCAATAAGACAAGGAAATAATGCAAAAAACAGCCTCAAATGTGATGAATACTCCATGGAACAAAATCCTAATTCCAAAAAAAAAATTTGTTTCTGTTCTGTGCATGAATTATTTTGCCAACAGGTATCTCAGTGTGAGACTGCCTTCACCCCCAAAATACCCAGCCTCAAAAGCATATTCAAGTGGTTCTTCATGACTCCTGTAAATCAAGCTCTCATCAGTGAGCCAGGGGAGCAAATGAATATTCTCTTTTAAAGAATGAGAAAGCAAATGCTTGGAATAAAAAGAATCAGGTTAGATCTTTGTAAGGGCTCATTTTCCAGCCTTGGCTGGATGAGCAGGTAAGCCTGACCCAGAGTCCTGGGCCAATGCTTTCATCTCTCATGGGATTTTCTGACCACTGAGATGGGATATTCTGATAGCTGTGCCTTCTATTTTACCATGGGAGGACTTCTGGGAAGACCAAATAGCATAGCATCCCCACAAGCATCTAGCAAAATGCCTGTCCATACAATAAAGCCTAGTTCCCTTGGCCTTCTTATTCCTCATCTGCCTTGCTCTGACCTTAATATATTGATTTATTAATTAGCTCTTGCTGTGGGTACCTCTACCCTAGACAGTGGATGCTTTAAGGATAATGATAATATCTCATTCATCTCTGCATCTCTAGCCTTCCTAAATGCCTGGCACACATGGAACACTCAACAAATGCCTGCTGGTGAAGGAGTGAAGCATCTATCCATAGTCCTGCAGAGTGAGTGTGCGATCTTTTATTATTCCCCATTACTCAGGAGAAGAAACTAAAACTCAGATAGTTCATGTGACTTACTTGCCTGATGATCCAACCTATGATCTCCAGCCTGTACAAACTCTCATTTAAGGATTGCATTCAAAGCCCTTGCTGTGGTCTAAATGTGCACACCTCCCCCCAAATTCATATGTAGAAATCCTAACCCCCAAGGTGATAGTATTACGAGGGTGGCCCTTGAGAAGTGACTGGGTCAAGAGCTTGGAGCCCACACGATGGGATTAGTGCCCTGTAAAAGAGGCCCCTGAGAGTTGCCTTGCCTTTGCCACTGTGTGAGGACATAGGACACAGCAAGAAGGTGCTTTCTATGAACCAGGAAACCAGCCCTCAACAGGCACTGATTTTGCGGTGCCTTGATCTTGGACTTCCCAGCCTCCAGAGCTGTGACAAATAAATTTCTGTTGCTTATAAGCCCCCCAGCGTAAGGCATTTGTGACAGCAGCTTGAACAGACTAAGACAGCCCTACGTGACCTGGCCCCTGCCCCCCATTCCAGGATTTTCTCCTGCAGCTCCTCACCTCACTGTCTACTCTCTAGTAACGCAGAAGGCACGTGGCTCCATGCTGGTGCTGACTGATTGAATAGATGCTGAATGAATGCTTTTTGTCGTCAGGAACTTTGTCCATTTTGTCCTCTCAGTCATTTACCTTTCAGAATGCTGTTGAGGCACCCCTGCCTCCTGGAGCCTTCTGTGGGTAGCCCTTCCCTGCTCTGAGGGGAGTGTCCCCCGTTCCATGCACTTACAGTGCCCTGTGCTCCCCACAGTACTCGTGACATTGCACACTGGTTGTTTCCTGGTCTGTCTCCCTGACTGGACTGTGAGCTCTTCCAGGGTAGGGGACAGGGACACCTGAGATTGACACAAGACACACGGTAGACTAGAACTCAAATGTTTGTAAGAGCAACCAGGAATGCACTTGAGGTCCCAGCCTGGCGCTCCTGGCTGAGTGCTCTTTCCCAGATACCAGGCTGCCCCATGGATCACGTAATATGAGCATCAGGAGGAAAAAATAGATCAAATGGCAGCACAAACCCAAATTGGCAGCCATCCTCAAGATGCTGAGAGGCTGCCCATCTGCTCTCCTCGTGTTCTAAATCCACAGTTGTGCCCTCCACGCTGAGAGAGCCGGCAGCAGCTGGCCCCCTGCTTTGAGTGAGGAGAGGAACGATTTATTACAAAGGGGCCTCGCTAAATCAATCTTCAAATCATCCCTGGCCTCTAGGAGCACAGGCAGCTTGCGGGTGCTGTCCTCGGCACACTCTTGCTGCCTCTGCATTCCAGCTACGTGTACTCGGAGCCTCACCAGGCCTCAGCGAAGACGCCTGATATTCATTTCCAGGAGCAATTTTGGGAAATCAGATATTAGAACATTTGATTCCCTTCAAAACAGATGGGTGCACTGCTGGCATGTCCCAGGGCTATGGCTCCCATGGCTAGCTGGCATCTGGGTGATATCCATGGTTCTGAAAGATGGTTTCTGGCCAGTGAGGTCTTTTATGGAAACTAGTTTCCATGGCTAATACCTCTGATAATCAAATGACGTCTCTGACAGCCACATCTGGGAACACCCCTTCTTTGGGAATCACTTAGAATATTCTTATTCTCAGATTTGGAGCTTGCAAGTTGGACCTGTGATCCAGTCCTCTGTAATATGTTAGCCTGACATTGGAGGTGGAAGTCAGTCCCAGTGGGCCAGCATGGATCTTTTCTAGAAGTCAGACCTGCTCTGTTTGGAGCCCAGGCTGACCGTGTTGGCCCTCTGCACCCCTGCGTTGCACATGTGATCCTGCCCTCTGGACAGTGCCGATTAAAGCATTCAAGAGTAGCCAGTCCGCAGGCTTGCGGGTGACCCACCATGTGATCTGATGCAGAAAGATGAGCTGGGCCAACAGCATTTACTGTCTTGAGAATGTGAACTGAGAGTCCTCCAGGGAATGAGGTTGTAGTGTGAGAGCTGGAGCCGAAAGGTCAGATGGAGAAACCGGAGGGGTATGCGACGGTCAGTGAGCAGAAGGCATGGTGTGGAGGCCCGTGTATGGGGTCAGTGGGAAGGGACAAGGAGAACAGAGGTGCGGGGAAGGGAGACATCATGATGAGGAAGAACACAGAGCCCTGCAGGCCTTCAGGCTGCACTCCAGTTCTTATTACCAAAGGTAACTGAAGGGATGCATGTTCCTTGAACCACAAAAGCCCCATTCATGCCTTTGCTCATTCAACAGGGCTCAACTAAGCCCTTGCTAATTGCTAATTGCTAGGGGTGGGGCTGGGATGATTGGGCAAGGCCCTTTATCTTAAGGTGCTCACAGTCCTGTGGGAGAGACAAATGGATACCAGGTCAAGGACACAGCTCAGCAACGAGTGGTGAAATGCATCGAGATAAAAGGTGACATGGAAACGGGAGGAGCACCTGCGTTTGCTGCAGGAAGTCAAAGCAGGGTTTCCAGCCAGGCTGACGCGTGTGGGTGCAAATTCTAGGAAGATGAAACGGATTCTGTAAAAGGCAGAGGGGGAGCACGGCATGCCTTAAGATCTGCAAGATGCTCGAGAGTGCAAGAACATAAAGCTCCACTGAATATTCCTTCAGAGGAGAAAGTGTACTAACAGGTAGTCATGATGAGAAGGTGAATATTACATTAGGCATCAGTGAGTTAGTCTTCAGATGCAAAAATTATAAAATGATGAAGGACCTTAGAGACCATCTAGTCCAACTACCTTATTTAACCAGTGAGGAAACTGAGGCTCAGAGAAAGGAAATTGCCTTCATGCTTCCGTGAAGCTTTCTGAAATTTCCCAAGGAGGTTGGTGCAGGGTGGGGACAAGATGCAGGACTCCTGGGTGCCTCTACCTGAAGGACAAGTAGTTGGAGTGATGCAGTGGCTTTTCCATTTCAGCCTGATGCTTCATGGGGGGAAGGAAAATCCAGCTAACTGCTCCTGAACAGAAGCAGAGGCCTCAGGGCAGCACACAGTGACAGAGCATGCATTTACTCTATGAATAAAGGAACGAATGAATGCTTGGCTCCAGTGCTTGCCGCCAACCTGCAATGCCTTCTTCATCTTCTCACATCCTGCTTTCCCCTCAGGATTTGCTTCAACTCCCTCCTGCTGCAGGAAGCCTTCTGTGAGCACCCAGCACCCACAGTTTAGAGGCTCTCTTTCTCCCATGGCCCCACAGGCTTTGCCATTTGCAGGGCACTCATATTCCCTGTTTGTTTCATGAGTGTCCTGCTCATCTACAGAGTTATTTGTCCAACTGGAAACTACTGCTCTGGGGAGGGGCTATCTTTCATATGTTCTCATACCCTACAACATGTAGCCCAGTGCCTGGCACAAAGAAACACTGATGAATTATTTCAGGTTTTGCAAAATGATCTTTTCTGCCTTCCCTCTTATCCCTCCAAAGCTAACTGGACTTATTATCATTGTCTAGTTTCTACCTCCTGCCAGAGTTTCCCAATATTTTCAGAATACTGAATGCTAATTTTATATTCATATGGAGCTTCATAGATGACAAATACTCTCCCACATGTGCAGAGACCAGAGGTCAGAAAAGTTCAGGTTTTAGGGTGATGGTGGTCAAAGGGATAGATGAGTTCAAAGCCATAGTTATGTGGACTGAGGGCTGACAGGAGGTGAAGAACCACTGATTTAAACATCTTCAGGTAGTAGGAGCACAGGCTATAAAGGGGTGGTCTCTATGATCAAAGTGGACGAGATTAGCAATCTTTCACCTCTGGCAGTCTATGACAGAGCAATAGTTGCTATGTGGGCTTTGTGCTCATTACCCTAACTCTGTGCCCACCTATTTGACCTACCCGGGTGTTTACTGTGATTTGGCAGACAATGAGATGCTTATTCCCATTCTCTGACAAATTCCAAAATATCTCTTTTGCTTTTCTTTTTTCTCACATCCTTCTCCTCTTATTAGTTTGGTGCAAAAGTAATTGCCGTTTTAGCATTGTTGAAATTTGCCATTTGATATTGGAATACATTCTTAAATAAATGTGGCTATGTTATACATCATTTTAATGTGCATTTCTCACTTTGTTTTTTGCTAATGAGTTATTACTTGCTGTTTGTTTTATATTTATTTTAGACTATGGAAATGATGTTAGACAAAAAGCAAATTAGAGCGATTTTCTTATTTGAGTTCAAAATGGGTTGTAAAGCAGCGGACACAACTCGAAACATCAACAACACATTTGGCCCAGGAACTGCTAACAAATGTATAGTCCAGTGGTGGTTCAAGAAGTTTTGCAAAGGAGACGAGAGCCTTGAAGATGAGGAGTGCAGTGGCCAGCCATCGGAAGTTGACAACCACCAATTGAGAGCAATCATGGAAGCTGATCCTCTTACAACTACACAAGGAGTTGCCGAGGAACTCAATGTGGATCATTCTATGGTCATTTGGCATCTGAAGCAAATTGGAAAGGTGAAAAAGCTTTACAAGTGGGTGCCTCATGAGCTGACCAAAAGCAAAAAAAAAACAACTTGTTTTGAAGTGTTGTCTTCTCTTATTGTATGCAACAATGAACCATTTCTTGATTGGATTGTGACATGTGACAAAAAGTGGATTTTATATGACAACCAGCAATGACCAGTCCAGTGGTTGGACTGAGAAGAATCTCCAAAGCACTTCCCAAAGCCAAACTTGCAACAAAAAATGGTCCTGGTCATTGTTGGGTGGGCTGCTGCCAGTCTGATCCACTACAGCTTTCTGAATCCCAGTGAAACCATTACATCTGAGAAGTATGGTCAGCAAATTGATGAGATGCACCGAAAACTGCAATGCCTGCAGCTGGTATTGGTCAACAGAAAGGACCCAATTCTTCTCCATGACAACGCCTGACTGCACATCACAAAAACAACGCTTCAAAAGCTGAACCAAACGCCACGGCACTCACTCTAGCCCGGGCAACAGAGTGAGACTCTGTCTCAAAAAAAAAAAAAAAAAAAAAAAAGCTGAACCAATTGGGGTACAAAGTTTTGCCTCATCTGCCACATTCACTTGACCTCTTGCCAACCGACTGCCACTTCTTCAAGCATCTCGACAACTTTTTGCAGGGAAAACGCTTCCACAACCAGCAGGATGCAGAAAATGCTTTCCAAGAGTTTGTGGAATCCCGAAGCACGGATTTTTACACTATAGGAATAAACAAACTTATGTCTCATTGGCAAAAATGTGTTGATTGTAATGGTTCCTATTTTGATTAATAAAAGAGGTGTTTGAGGCTAGATATAATGATTTAAAATTCATGGTCCAAAACTGCAATTACTTTTGCACCAACCTAATAATTTATTGCATATTCCAACCTCTGGCCCAATCACATTAATTGCATGCCCACTTTATGTCAAAGGAGGTCACTGTGCTGGATCTTTTTCATTTGACTCCCAGATGCACTTTCCACTTTTCTCCACCCTGCCTGTATCCACAGAGGCCAGCCCCCTATGGACTGCACCCACAGGCCTCTTGGCCTATGGTGTCTCCCTGGGCTTGGCTTAGCCAATGGGAAGCGCTGGCCGGAGGTTGAAGGGTAGGGGGAAGTAGAGGTCAGGGCATCTGTGCCCTGGCTCAGATGATGATATTTGTACAATAATTTGAACAATACTTAATGGCACTGATCTGTACACTTAAAAATGGTTAAAGTGGTAAATTTTATGTCATATATATTTTACCACAATAAAAACTATAAATAAAAGGAAAATAAAAGCCAATCACTTACTAATGCCTGATAGGCTAGAGACAAAACAATATCTTTTTTTCATTTTCAATATTCCAGTAGAGGGACCACACTGGTTCAGCCCATACATTGACTGGGAATGTTTTATTCCTGCCAAACAATTTATCATGCTCAGAATGCTATTTAATTTATCTGGGCAAACAGACGTGTGCCAACCTTGGTCTGGAAAAATATGGTGCTGGTACACAATACTGACAGAGAGCATCCTCCGGTGTTATCCGTACTTCCAAGGCCAGCTCACCTCCTCTTGCCCCTTGAAGCTTTCTGGAATTTCTAGAGCATGCTCTCATTGCTCTTCTCCTCCCTGTCACTGAGCTCCAACAACACTTGTGCCTGCTCTGCAGAAGTTGGCCTATTATTTTACTTCTGGTTCTACTCCCAGACAATTGTTTCTCAAAGATTCGGAGTTTCTTGAGGGCAAGGATCATAGCCTTATTGCTGTAGTTCCCATATACCTAGATTGATGTTGAATGGTCCTCAGCACACGTAGTGATTGATTACAACCTCACACAAATGCTACTGTGCGATTTGCATAATGAAATGCACTGCACACCAGAATGTGTTTCCCTCTGGCTCTGATTTCGACTTGTAGGAAGACTAATTTTCTCAAACTTACCCATAGCCCAGACTCTTGACAGCAATCTGGCACCTGGGAACAATGGGGTGGTGGGGTGGTTTGATGGTCTGGGTGCATTTTTTTCCCTTCAGTTTCCCATAGCCTCTGAGCCAGAATTTTATAGAAAACAGCTAAAATCTTTGAAGAAAGCATAAACTCCACTCCAAGAACTTTGGAGGTAGGCAACATCAACAGAGCTGCTGTTTCACCAAAGAATGGACCTCTGTTCTGCTGGAATTGTTCTTAGACTGTTTGTTGTTGCAGCCTCCCTCACTTTTTCTCTCTTTTTGAGTAGCAAACTGTGTGACCTATTTATATCATGATCCTAGTGTTGTTTTTAAGCTTGGCTTTTTCAGTGGAAGAGGTAACTTGGTTCAGAATATAAAAAATGCTAGTAAATTGCAGTTCTATTCATGAGCATTACTCAAATAACCAGCTATGTCAGAGACTTGGCCAGGGGAGTCCTGACACCCCAAGACCTGCTTTGCTCTTGTTCTCTCAATTGAGTGCTGGAATGGAATACTGGAATCCTGAAATCGGAATATGACAATGAATTAGAACAGTAGTGTGTCCAAGTCCTTAGCTCTTTTATTTCTTATGATCTATGTTTTTTATTGATTTATATAAACTATTTCTATATTAAAGGCAACTCTCCATATATTGTATTTATCACTTTTGAAATTAGTTTATTGTTTGTTTCCTACTTTTATCTGTGGTAGTTATGAAAACTTTTCACTTTTATGTACTCCTTATACATCAGTATTTTTTTGGCTCGGTGTCCCATTGCATTGAATTAGCTACTGTTTATGTTAATATCGCATTTAATGCTAATAAGTGGGCATTTTCACACATTTTTTTTGTGGGAATATAGTTGGTACAGCTTCAGGAAAAGCTATTTTCCAATAGATTTCAGAAAAACCATCTTTATATCCTGTGACTTAATAATTTCCTATCTAGGAATCTGTACTAAAGGAATAATAAAAAATATAAAATATTTATGCACTGAGATGTTCATTACAGCATTATTTATAATAGCAAAAAATTTGATGTAATGTATAGAAATTAGAACTTTTAATGGACTGCTATGTAATGTTTAAAATTTTGTTTATAAAGACATTTTTAAGACCTAGAAAAAGGCTGTGATATAATTAGTGGTGTGCTAGTAAAGTTTAACAACAGTGTCTTTGGTAAAAAAAAATAAACATCACTGCTTTGTAGTGTCTGCCAATTTCTGTGGTGTAAACATTACTACCATAGCTGATTCCAAGCTACTAATGTGGGGTCATGAGGTCACTGAATGCAAAGTTGGAAAGAGAAGTGTATTGGCTCTTGCAAATAAATACAAGCCAGCTCCAGTGCACCAGTAGATACTATGTTATGTGACAAAAATAGGGTGTAAAAAGGTATATACAGTATGATCTCAACACTATAAATAACATATAAAAAAGGGATAGAAAAAAATTGAGTGGTTACCTCTGAGCAGTGAAATTCTGTGTGATTCTTTACCCCTGTTTTTTTTTTTTTTTTAGACTTTATTGTGGTAAGAACACTTAATATGAGATCTACCCTCTTAACTGTCAATATGGTATTATTATCTATAGCACAATGTTGTACAGTAGATCCCTAGAACTTATTCCTCTTGTATAATTGAAACTTTATATTGTTGTACAGCAACTCCCTTTTTCCCCATCTCCCTAGCCCCTGGCAAACACAATTCTATTCTTTGCTTCCATGAGTTTGACTATTTTAAATACCTCATATAAGTGAAGTCAATCATTATTTGTCCTTCTGTGACACTTAGCATAATTTCCTCCAGGTTCATCTGTGTTGTTGCATATTTCATGATACTGCTTTTTATAAGGCTGAATAAAAATCCATTGTGTGTATAAATTACATTTTAAAAATCCATTCATCCATTGATGGGCATTTAGGTTGCGTTCATATTTTGGCTATTGTGATTAGTGCTGCAATAAACATGGAAGTGCTAGTATCTCTTCAAGGCCCTGATTTCAGTTCTTTTGCAGAAATGCCAAAAGTGAAATTACTGGATAATATGGTAGTTCTATCTTTAATTTTTTGAAGAACCCCCATACTATTTTCCATAGCAGCTGCACTATTTTGCATTCTCAGCAACAGTGTAGAAGGGTTCCAATTTCTTCCTAACCTCACCAACACTTGTATTTTGTTTCTTTTGATAATAGCCACTCTGACAGGTGTGAGATGATATTTCGTTATGGCTTTGATTTGCATTTCCCTGATGATCAGTGATGTTGAGTATCTTTTCATATATCCATTGGGTATTTGTATATTTTCTTTGGAGAAATGTTTACTCAAGTCCTTAGAAAATTTTAAAAATAATTTTATTAGTCTTTTTGCTACTGAGTTGCCAGAGTTTCTTACAGATCTTGGAAAAGAACTCCTTATCAGATATATGGTTTGCAAACATTTTTTTCCATTCTGGAGGTTGTCTTTCACTTTATTGACTTTTTTCCTTTGCTGTGAAGAAGCTTTTTAATTTGATGTAGTCACACTTGTCTAGTTTTGCTTTTGTTGCCTATACTTTTAGTGTCACTGTCATGAAAACTTTACCAAGATAACTATCACGAAGCTTTTCTTCTATGTTTTCTTCTATGCCATTTATAGCTTCATGTCTTAAGTCTTTAAGCCATTTTGAGTTGATTTTTGTGTAAGGTGTAAGACAAGTGTCCAATTCAAGTGTTTTTGCGTGTAAATATCAAAATTACTCAGCATCATTTGTTGAAGAAACTATATTTTCCCCATTTTATGTTCTTGGCACCTTTGTTGAGGATCAGTTGACAATAATATGTGTGGATTTATTTCTGGGCTCTTTATTCTGTTCCATTAGTCTTTATGTCTGTCTTTATGCAAGTTCCACACTGTTTTAATTATCGTAGCTTTGAAATATGTTAGGAAATGTGATGCTTTCAGCTTTGTTCTTTTTCAAAATTGTTTTGCCTATTTAGAATATTTTGTGGTACCACAGAAATTCTAGAAACTTTAATTTTTATAAAAAAATGCTGTTGATAATATTGATAGACAGTGCATTGAATCTACAGATTGCTTTGGGCTATATAAACATTTTGACAATATCAAGTTTTCCAATCTATGCACATGGGATGTCTTTCCATTTGTTTGTGTCTTTAATTTTGTTCATTAATGTTTGTAGTTTTTAGTGTACACTTCTTTCAGTTCCTTAGACAAGGTTATTCCTAAGTATTTCATTCTTTCTGATGCTATTGTAAATGGGATTGTTTTCATAATTTCCTTTTCAGTTAGCTCATTTTTAGTGTATTGAAATGGAACTGATTTTTGTATGTTGATTTTGAATCCTGCAACTTCCCCAGATTTGTTTACCAGTTCTAACAATTTTTTTTTTATGGTGTCTTCAGTGTTTTCTATATATAAGATCATGTCATCAGCAAACAGGGACAATTTTACTACTCCTTTCCAATTTGGATGTCTTTAATTTCTTTTTCTTGCCTAATTGTTCAGGCCAGGGCTTTCAGTACTACGTCCAATAGAAATGGAGAGAGTGGTCATCCTTATCTTTTTCCAGATCTAAGTGGAAGAGCTTTCAGTCTTTCATCATTGAGAATGATGATAGCTGTGGGCTTGTCATATATGGCCTTTATTATGTTGAGGGAATTTCTCTTTTTTCCTAGTTTGTTGATAGTTTTTGTTGTAAGAGGGCACTGAGTTTTATCAAACACCTTTCCTGCATCTATTGAGATGATCATGTGATTTTTATCCTTTATTCTGTTTATGCAGTGTATCACATTGATTGATTTTCATATATTGAACCATCCTTGCATCCTAGGGACAAATCTCACTTGTTCATGGTGTATGATGCTTTTATGTACTGTTGAATTTGAGTTGACAGTGTTTTGTTGATGATTTTTGCATCTATGTTCATCACTGATATTGGCTTGTAGTTTACTTTCTTTTTTTTTTTAGTTTTTTTTTTTATTTCAGCATATTATGGGGGTATAAATGTTTAGGTTACTTTAGTTTACTTTCTTATGGTGTCTTTGTCTAGTTTTAGTGTCAGGGTAACTATCCCTCTGTATCTCAATATTTCTCTGAACTTCACAGGATTTTGATAGAGAGCCTAAATTATTATTACGATCCTAAAAAACAATTGCTGCAGGCCCTGCTCCCCTCATCCCCACATCCACTCCTCAGCATGGAGCTTAGCTTCTTTTGTGACTCCATGGACTCTAGTGACAGTACCACACTGGGGCTTCAAGGAGGGCAGCATCTCCTTGAAGACTTGTCTGTCTTTCAAGAGCCTTTTCTTTGCTTCAGAATCTCCTGTCCCTATACCTTTCTCCTTTTTCATGCTCCTCAAAGAAGGTGCTTTATTATCCTGGGATAGCAGGCACAGGGAAAAGAAATACACTTGGAAAAGCTAAATACAGCCTATACTTTTATCACAAATATGTGCCTCCTGTCACACAAAGCTGATAGAAAATCCTCATTCTAGAAGGCATGAGTTCTCCCACTTCACTGTAAAACGGGGAGCATGAGACCAAGAGATTGATTTAAAGGTGTACAATGAGTTAGTGGCTGGAAACCCAGGTCTCCTGACTCCCAGACAGGTGCACCATCTACTGAAGCACTGCCGAAGGTAATGATCAATCTAGAACTTTCCATTTGGGAACTGGTAAGAGAAGGAAGTCTCTTCACATCCTTCACTCTCTGTATTAAGACAGGCAGACATCCAGCACCGTCACTGAGAACTTTGCCTCAGCTTGCAGGGAAGTGTGATAGTTCCGAGGAAACAGCAAACCTTACCATTCTCTGGAAAGCAGCTCCCTCCTTTAACAGGTGCATTTTGGGATGTGGTCAGTCATGCACTGAGAAAAGGAGATGGCAGGGGCTTAGGGGAATACTGAGAACCTAGACTTCAAAACCTTCATTCCATAAAGAGCAACTCTACAGGAAGTCATTTAGCAAGATAAGCAGTCACAAAGAAAAATGCATAATTAACGGGCAACCATTTCTTCTAGAGCTAGGGCAACCTGCAGTGGAGGCAACACTGCCTTGGGCAATGTTGATCTCTTGAGGTGGGGCCTACAGTGAAGTCTTTGGAATTCTGAAATACAGTGTTGTTACTTGAACCCCCCTCCCCCATCTTAAGACACGGCGTTCCTCCCCTGTTCCCCATCGCAGAGAAGTGTGCGCAAGTTAGAAACATTGTCCTCACACTTGTACTTGTCCTGACTAGTCCTGATACCCTTTCCTGCTCCCCTGCATTATCCCCCAGTTTATCACCAAACACTGTCGACTTTCTTCCTGGGGATCCTGTGACCCTTCCACTGGAATCCGTCTCCATCACCCTCAGCCAAGCTGCCTCCACAGGCTGCCTGGACATTGCAGTAGCCGCTACCTCCGCTATTCCACATCCACTCTGCCTCCCTTCCCATCCATTCTGCACATGGTCACCAGGGTTATCTTTCCAGAGTGTCCATGGGTTCATGTCAACCACCTGATTGCAACCTCTGATGCCTTCCCGTTTCTCTTAGAACAAGATCAAAATCCTCCACATGGCTTGTGTGCCCTGAAGCACCTGCCTCTCACCCCCGCCCCACTCCAGCCTCCCCAGGGCCCCTCTCGCTCTGGCTTTCTGGACTCTGGCCCCACTTTCAGTTCCTTGCCATGTCATGCTTTCTCCTTCACCAGGGCTTTTTGATACGTGCCACAGGGCTTAATGCTGCTGTGCACAAGCCCTAAAAGACCCCCTCCCCCACTAGCTCAAGCATCACTTCCGTACGGAGGCCTTCCTGGTCTCTTCCCATTGGTGACCTGGCCTTTCGTTATGTGCTTTCAATAAGCCATGCCACTTTCTTGCAGAACACTTATCCTAATTTGGATTTACACATTAATTTGTATATTTATTTGGTGAAATATACCACTTGTCCCTACTGTGGGCACCATGATAGCAGGGACTACATCTTTCACTGTTCATGGTTATATTCCCAGTATCTGCCTCAGTGCTTGGTACTGGGTCATTAAATACCTTTTAAATGAATGACTGAATGAATGAGATATGACTTCCTCTGTGTACCCTTCAAGACTAGACCTTGTGGAGTTAGCAACTCCTGCCCCTACGCTCAGCTGGCACTTCATCATATCCATCTATCAGTCTCCCCATCTGTCGAATGGGCCTAACCATATGTCATAGTGCTGGATGGAAGGTGAATTATGATGACAGACCCAGATATACTCATTGCAATGGCTGTCATATAGTGAATGCTCAAAAAATTGCTTGTTTTCTGTACAATCACACTTATTTCTTTTAAGCATGAGCACTGTAAAGGAATAGGCCTCAACTCATTCATCTCAATAGCCCTCATAGAGCCTTGCACGTGGTACATAGGCCTCCATGAATGTTCCATGTTTGAACCATGAAACTGAGACATCAGTTTACATTATCCCTGGCTGCCTTTTCTAAGACAAACTCCTTAATTACCTCACCTTCCTTTGAAGCATCTTTCCTGATCACATAACTCTTGGAATACTCTGGCTAATTCATTTTTGATCAACTGGATGCTCTACAGTTACATTCCTGTGTAATGTGGCCTCCGGAGTTCCCCTTAGCACCGGAAGGCAGTCTGGCTCATTGGAACAAATTGCTTAAGATGTTAAATTAGATTCACCCGTCCTTAGGAAGCAAAGTTTTTTTTAAATGAAGAAGATGAACATCAGTTGTCCTTATACCCATAATTTTCCAGAACTGCCTTATTTTACTACTGACAGCTCCCACGTCATGTTTGCATTGTGTCTGTGACTTGCTCCGAGTAGGGGGTTTAAGTCATTTTCACCATCATCAGCCAACAGTCACTGGGGTGTGCTGAATGCTTGCCACTGTGCTTACAGCATGGTAGAAATATTCCTGACTTTAAGAGACGTATGCTGTAGTTGAGGTAATTCATTCATTGATTGATATTATTAATTTGTCCATTCACGCTTTTCCCTCTCAGCCCTGTCCATCATGCACCCACTGAAATCCTATTTAGCCTCTAAAACCCAGCTCCAATATCCCCTCCTTCCAGAAACTTCTCTATTCTTTCACAAAAAATTAATAACTAGTTTAATTGTGTTAAATCTGTATCTTGAATACACTTCTATTTTTATACTCAACAATCTGTATTACTTTGTTAAATGTTTCTCTCCCTTATTGGAGTGTGAGATACTTTAAGGCAGGGAAATAATTGTGTCCTCTGTATCTAATTCAGTGATTAGTATATAGCACATGCTCAATAAATGCTTGTTGAACTGAATTGGTAAATTCATTAAAACAAAAAAGGATTTATGAGCATCTACATCTACTATGTGCCAAGAGCTAGGGACAGGTATAAACAGCATCTAGACCCTGCCCTTTAGGAGGCTGAGGGTTTTTGTGATATGACAGACACATATGTAAAACATAAACAAAGTGTCATAAATGGAATCATTATACACAGTGAAGTGCTATGGAAGCCCAGAGAGGGGAATGGCCAACACAGACACAATAAATAGGTGTGTAACAGCGAGGCAGTCAGTACACGCACAGGTGCACCACGAGTACTTCAGAGGGGCACATATTAGTGTGACTGGGGTGATCAAGGCAGGGTTTGGCCTAATCTTTTGAAAATTTGGGTATGATTTGAGTTACATAACTGGAAGTTCCTTTTATCCTGATTATGCTAATGCTGGAAGTTAAAATATACAATATTTATCTACAATAAAGAGGATGGACCCAGGTGTAAGAGTATGTGAAGCTTGAGGCAGCTGACAGCCGGTAGTTCTGGGCCAGTTTAGCAACATGAGGAGAGTAGTCTCAGGGCTTGCCTTCCAAAACCTGTTTGGTGGAGTTTTAAGCCCTGGACATTAAAGAATACATAACTAAATACAAATGAAAGAGTTCATTCTGGATTTAAACTCTGAATGATGGAACCTGGTCTTGCAAGTTCCCACAACTTGGTGAGGCCTGTGTTCCATTAGGAACCAGGCAAAGCAACTTGCCTCACTCCAGTGGTGTCCGCTGTGCTAGGAGGACCAAGGAGGCCCCTGGCTGTGTGCTGGAGGGCTGGCTGCAGTCCCCTTGCGTGGCCGGTGGGGCTGGCACACTGTCCCTGATGAGGGAGAGGATCCCAATAAGATTCCACCATTGCAAACATGATGAGCGAGCCTCATGGGCTAGATCAGTGGGTTCTGGTGGCTTCTAGGAGGTTCTGGGTACCATGGGCAGACCACCATGCAGAGAGGACAAAAGCCCTTGAGACACACCCTGGGCAAACATACGCTTTCATGGATGGCCCTGCTCTGTAAAATGATGGTGTTAGCAAGAGCTGAAGCAGTGCCACGTCGTGGAAAAAATCAAAGATAGGACATGAGGGGGCACAGACGCCCAAGTTCTGCCAACCTGATAATGTGGGCAGAAACATGTGTGAGCTTCAGATTCTCCTTAGGCACCTGGAGCCTAAGGTATGCACTAGAGGAAAGGATAGAAGCCCATTGGGAGACCACTTTTCTTTACCTTTGCCACCTTTGGGTCTTTCCTGACCTTACAAAGGCATCACTCTTTGATAGGAGAAAGTGTTTGAGGAAGATGACCCATTCCTTTTTCCCCAAGACCTAGTTCAGAGCCACTTAGTGCACTCGTTCTGTGCTTCCTTTCTCCTGCGTTCTGTTCTGGTCCTTGCTAGGGCCGACCCTGCATGCGCCTTCTCCTGAGAGCTGCAGCAGAGGGGGATTAGGAATCAGAAAGACGAGGCACACAGGGAAGACAGTGGCAGCTCCAGTTCTGTTCCTTTTATTACCTCTTTCCTCCTTTCCTTGAAGGCCCCACCTTATTTCAAGAAGCCTAATGGTGTGTGTCTGCATAGCCATTTCCAGAGAACTCCAGGGGTTCTCCTCTGGAGGGTGGGAGAGGCCTTGGCCTCCCCCTGAGGCTGGACTGTGTTGCCAGTGGGTGTGATGCCCAGTAAGAGCAGGGTGGGAGCAAGACTGCAGGGCACAAAAGAGCATCAGCTGCCTCCTCCTCTGTGAAGCATTTACTGAGCATTAGGTGGAGACAAAATGACTTTTTAATCCTCATGATGTTCCCAAGAAAATAGTATTAGCATCATCTTACAGATACGGAAATGGAGAAGTCAAGAAGTGAAGTTCATTTCTACCGTTACACTTTTACTGGTTTCAGCTTGCTCACCAGAAGGAAGATACCGAAACATGTTTTTAGATATAAACCCAAGCATGGACCTGAAATGGAGCCACAAGCTGGCAGAAATAAAGGTGGCTTCAGGGAGTAGGCATCCTGGTTCTCTGTTTCTCCTTCATGGAGATGTCCACGCTCTTTTCTTGTCCACTCCAGTGTTGCCTTGAGCTGCCTGGCCAGCTCTCCCCACTTTCCCAGTCCACACCTAGAGGGGTGAGTGGCAGTGGTCTGCTCATGTCCACTTCCCCCAGTGGGCAGAGCCCAGCCCCCAGGACACCTCACTGGGCCTTGAAAACAGTGACTTTCACATATGAAAGAAATTGTTTTATTATGATCCATTAAAAATATATTTTACATTATAACTAGTTACATGTATACACAATAAGGTAAAGATATAAATTCACATGCATGATGTATGCAAACACAGATCTCTAAACACACACATACATATATATAAACCATATGTTTGCTTTAAAAACATAAGTCACTGAAAAATGTTTTATGAAACAATATGACATTCAAACCACTCTGATATTTTCCATTCTTTCTATCCCATTAGGAAAAGTACTGCTCATTATCCTTCAGATTGATTTCATAATCCACTAATGAGTCAAAACCCTCACTTGGAAAAACACTGATCTAAGTGTTGGAAGGCCTCGGGGCTCAGTCCTGGGCCCTCTTCTGTTCTCGCTCTCACACCCTCTTTTGGTGATCTCATTCGGCTTCATAATTTAAGTGCCACATTTACTGACGACTCTCAAATTTACACCTCCAGCCTGGACCTCCTCCCGCACCTTCACACTCATATATCCGATAGCCTGTTCAACGCTGTACTTGAACGTCCAGTGACAGCTCTAATCAAACTCCCGGGCCCTACTCCAAGCCTACTCTTCCTTCAGTCCGTCCTGCCTCAGCAAACGGCAACTCTAGATGCTCAGGCTAAGGCACCTGGAGTTACCCCAGATCCCATCCCATATCCAAACCACCTTCAGATACTCTTGGCTTAAAACTATATTGAGAAATCAACTAGCCCTCACCACCTCCACCTCCAACACTCTGGTTCAAGCACCGTCACTTCTCTCCCGGATCATCGTAACTGCCTCTTGGATGATTCCCATGCTTTCAGTTCAGCCAGAAGGAGCCTTTAAAAATATGTCAGACCATGCTGCTCCTCTGCTCAAAACCCTCCAGTGGATCCTCACCTTATGCAGAGTGGAACTCACTCTTCCCATGGCCTTTGAGGCCCTCCACCCTCGGGCCCCTGTGACTCTCTGACCTCTTCCCTCGCCCGGACCACTCCTCCGACTAGCAGCTACACGGCTCACGGTGGCAGTCAGGGCTCTCCAGAGAAACAGAACCAACAGTGCAGATAGAGAGAAAGATACGTTTTATAGCAAAATGGCTCATGCGATTATAAAGACTGACAAGTCTCAATATCTGCAGTCAGCAAGCTGGAGACCCAGAAGAGCTGATGTTTCGGTTTGAGTCTGAAGTTGGAAAAATGGATGCCCCGACTCAAAGGGAGGAGGAATTTCCTTTTATTTGGGGAGGGTCAGCACTGTGTTCCACTCAGGCCTTCAGTGGGTTGGATGAGGCCCACCCTCTTTAGGGAGAGCAATCTGTTTTACTCAGTCGACTGATTTAAATGTTAAACTCATCCAAAAACACCCTCAAAGAAATACCTAGAATAACCTTTGACCAAATACCTGAGTACCCTGTGGCCCGGTCAAGTTGACATGGAAAAATGAACCATTACACTCACTCCTGCACCTCCCTTAGGTCTCTGCTCAAACACTGCTTTATAAGGGAGATTTTCTCCGGCCATTTACACATACTGGAACCCCTCTCCCCTCCCATGCTCCTCCAAATCCCTCACCCTGCTTTCTTTCCAAAGTACTTATTACTAACCTGACATATTATAATATATATTTATTATTTTTGTTTATTCTATCTACCCAAGATTGTAAACTCCAAGAGGGCAGGGACCTGTTTTTGTTTCCAGTGTCTAGAAAAATGCCGGACATATAATAACTGCTCAAATAATATTCATTGAATGAATGAATGAATCTCTAGCTGGCCAATGAATAAGTCATTCTTGGGCTAGGCACTTGCCCTGATCCAGCCAGTTGCCACCTCTTATATGAAACAGGGGACTTTCTTCCCTGAACTGAGGGCAGTGGGCAGGACTGAGTCAGCCAGGAGGGGGCCCTGGGCATAGTAAGTCTGCATTTGTTGAACTGCATGTGTAATAAACCACATATTTTCTTTCCTTGGTATGGATTGTGAGTATTTTTTCTCTTCTTTGTAAAGTCCAATGAAAAATAAAGTTACAAGAGCCACAAGATACTTGAAGATGCTATGCATGTCAGAGAAGGGAGGGGTTGAACAGAGTTAGTGGAAGAGAGCCTCTTTCTGGAGAAGCGGTATCTTAGCTGAGCCCTGGGAGTAGGATTCAGGACTGGAGGTGGGGCTGAGCAGAACGGGCACATCAGGCCAAGGGATAAGCACAAGCACAGGCAAAGGGGCGGGGAAGTGCACCTGTATGTGAAAAACAGCGGGCAGTGCTGCTTAATAGAGCATTTTGTAAGTACCAGTAAATAAATCATTGCTGTGGGCGTAAGATCAACAGGCAAATTCAGGTGCAATATAAGTCAAGCCCCTGAGTTTCATCTTCCAGTAAGAGGGTTTGCTGGCCTGGATTACCCAGGGCATTGTGTCTCCTCCTGCCTCTGGTGGGCTGGGCATCCACGCAGGCAAAAGCTTAGCAATCTCCTGGCTGTCCTGTTCAGGACACCTTCCATGTTCAACAGGTGCAGGTGAGAGGGTGGTAGCTCCGCAAAGCGATGGGAGCCTGTGATTGCAAAATGCTTTTCTCCACTTTTTGAGTGTTTAATCAGTTGATGCTCACGTCTTCAACTGCACAAGGCACCTGAATAATGCTCACGCAGCACTAGCTTTCTCTCCGAGGTGAACAATTTTAAGCTTGACAGAGCCATGATTTCCCTCTCAGTGTTCAGTGATTTTACTACTTCTCCCAATTTATTCAGACTTGCTAAAGAACTGCACAAGTAGTTGCTATGGCATTATTTTTTATCCTCCTCTTCTTAAAAATTACTAACTTTTCATCATTTTAAGGACCTCTTGGAAGAAAGAAGATTAAAGGATGTTCTTAGCTTACAGATCTCTGACTTATGTGTTTTCTTCCTATCTGTCTCTGTTCCTCTGTTTGTCTCTATTTCTGTGTTTGTCTCTTTGTCTATGTCTCCCTCTCTGTTCTTTTCTCCACCCAGACTCTCTGAGAGGTGCTGGAGTGGACTGCATAGGAAAGAATACTTGAAAAACAACAAGGAGGGTTGGGACCTGGGTTCTAGTCCCAGCTCTGCCATTTAACAATTGGGCATCACTGGGCAAGTTGCTTAGCCTTTCTGAACCTTGGTTTTCCTGAATCAATAATGCGGAGTTGTCCACGGATTAGGGAGGCAGGGTGGTGTCGTGAAAAGCAAGAAATTCTACCTAGGGCCAAAGACCTAGGTTCTTCTGCCAGTCCTGTCATATACCAGTTCTGTGGCCCTTACCAGGTTCTTAAACCTCCCTGCATCTTAAGTTTCTAACTTGATAGAATGAAGATAACACAAAGCTATGGGGAGCAAAAGGCATGGTGTTGACTTAGCAGAGACAGTTATGGCTTTGCACTTAGGCAGGCCAGGGTTCAATCCCCACTAATGACTAGCCATGTGGTCTTGGGTAAGTTACTTACTAATAATAGTTAATCTTCATTGTGCTTGTATCACTTACCACACACTATTCTAAACTTTTATTTGGATCATCTCAATGATTCTTCCTAACCCAATAAAGAGGATGAAATCATTTTATATACTTTATATACAAGGGAATGTGGCTCTAAGAGACTTAGGTAGTTGCTCAAGGTCAAAGAGCTAGGGCATGGCAGAGCAGGGATGCCAGTCCAGCTCTTCTGACTCCAGAGCCCACGCCCTTTGCCGCTGGGCAATCATGACTCCAAGCCTCTGTCTGGGCATAGCAAGTCCACAAGCAGAATTGCTGGTATAATAAGTACTAAATAGTTCTAGGGTTATTGTGAGGGGATTAAATGAGATGCTACATATAAGAAACTTAGCATAATGTCTCATATAATTCTGCAACAAATGTCAGCATGTATGTATGCACTACCTTAAATATTTAATTTTGGGACACAATAGGGTAAAATTTGTATATTTATATATGTGAATAAATGGTTTGCAACCTTTTATGTGCTATGCAAGGCACTATCTTGTTGACAATCTCTAACGTTCCTTCTAGCTCTTTTTTTTTTTTTTTTTTGAGACAGTCTCAATCTGTCACCCCAGCTAGAGTATAGTGGTGTCATCATAGCTCATTGCAAACTCTAGCTCTTGGGCTCAAGTGATGCTCCTGCCTCAGCCTCCTGAGTAGCTGGGACCACAGGCACGCGCCACCACACCTGGCTAATTTTTTCTATTTTTGGTAGAGAGAGGGTGACCCTCTTGCTCAGGCTGGTCTCAAACTCCTGACCTCGAGCAATCCTCCCACCTCAGCCTCCCAGAGTGCTAGGATTACAGACGTGAGCCACCACACCCGGCCCCCCTTCTAGCTCTTAATTCAGACCTCCTGTGACTCATTTTCCCCAGGCTGTCAGCTGCAGTGGAAATTCCCAGACCACTTTACACAGTGATGACACATGGTTCCACAGCACTCTGACTTCTGTATTAATTAAATGTGAGAAAACATAGAGCTCTATGGCAAGACACCTTTGTGATTTCATTTTTAACTCTTTATTTCTACCATACCTTGCAGCAACACCACTCAGAATGACCTGCATACAATATTGTTATTTTTTTCTGAATGATGAGTCACAGGTTATTGAAGTTTCATCTCATGTTCTCAAAAGAAAAGATGTACCTTGAGAAGCAGAGGGGAAGAAAAGTGCATCAGGAGGCTTTGAATAATTTGTGCGAAGGTCACAAATACAATGCCAACCTTTACCCACTCATTCCTTCCCCAAACACTTATGAAGCCCTTATGCAACATAAGGTACTGAAGAAACAAAGTCAGGTAAGTCTTGCCTCCCGTCCTGGAGCAGGGGAAGGGCAAGGGTCTCCCATTTGTTGCTTGTTTGCTTGCTTTGGGCTGAGCACCAGGCTTGGAGTTTTACATTTAATTCTTACAATAACCCTCTGAGATAGGCATTATTATTCCCATTTTGGAAGCAAAGGAATCAAAGTTTAGATAATCCCAGGGGTTTGCCCAAGGATCATTCAACTGGGCAGTGGAGAAATCACAACTGTTGGTCCTGCCTCCACTTAGAGAAGCTCATGTCTAATGGGGGAGAGAGACCCAAATCATTTCTGTGTGGCATGATGAGCTTCTGGAATTTCAGTCCTGCAGTATATGTGGAGCCAGAAGTGAGAGCTTCCCGGTGGCTACTGTCAGATCCTCCCTTGCCAGGCGGAGA
>CM052438.1:133006626-133018842 GCA_028533085.1 Varecia variegata | reverse complement strand
CTTGCCTCACCTCTCTTCTTCCTTTCGAGATTTTTTTCCACTGCTTACATGGTCTCTTCAGTCAGCTAAGGTTTAACTCAAATGTCTGCTGCTCCAAGAGACGTCAGATCTTCCCGAATGGAATGAATCACTCCTTCCTCTGCTTTCTCATAGCACCTTCAAAAGCAGGTTTTGCCTCCTGCTTCTGAAATAGCACAAAGCACAACCTGCCTTTGATCATGCCTGGTCATGAATGCACATGTCTTAAGACAAAGACTTGGTCCTCGTGGATTCCTCCTCAGGCACAGAGCCCTGTTCACAGTGCGTACTCAGTGAGCGTTTGCAGAATGGACCAGGACGCTGTGAAGGGTGCACGGCTGGCTCCAGTGTCTGTGCGGTCATGGACCCCCTGCTCTGTGTTGGATCACAGGCCGCTGATTCTCGCCAACCAGCTTCCCCAGCGTCCTAGCTCAGGTTCTGAGACCATGTCACGTGGGCCGCAGGAAACCTACACGCTCATTCTGGCTCTGCCACTGAACATCTTTGGGCAATTCATATAATTTCTTTGGGCTTTAGATGGCTCTTTAATAAAATGAAGATGCTGAATGGATATTCTGTAAGTGTCTAAGCATCCATCCATCCGTCCTTCTTTTATCCACATACTCAACGAAAAATGTACTGAACCCTTGCCCTCTGCCAGGCGACAGGGATATAGAGGTAAGTACAGAGCGGTTCCCACACGGGGTGAGCTCACTTGGGAGCACGAAGTACCTTCAGAAGGAGAGGGATGTAGGGGGCGTGTTCTTCAGGACATGTGATGGGCAGCTGCTGTGGGCCAATGGGAGCCCATTTCGTGAGGGCAGAACCACAGCAACGGGCAGACGCCGGAGGGGGTCTGGTTTCAGCTCAGCTGGCAGGGTGGGTTTCCAGCGATTAGAGGAGCTCCAGGCTGCACTGTAAGATGGGGATGTCCCCGTCAGCGAACAGATTCAAGCAGCAGCTGGAGGACACCCTGGCAGGTAGCAGGGGAACATTTTCCTGCTTTGGGAAGATACACTAGATGGTTCTTAAGATAAACTTTTAATTCCCAGCTACTATGATTCTAAACGTCAAGGTTTCCATTCTTTAAATTAGTGGGTTTGAAAATATTTTTAAAAAGCTACAAGACTTTATGTTTAGATAAAACCCCATGGAACCTCAGTTTATAAAACCAGTAAAGTTGAAGCTCTTCTGGTTAATGTGTAGGACCCACTCTCCTGACTGTCCCCTCAGTTCCTAAAAACACCCAGGTTTCAAGCAGAGTTTTGCAGTCTAGGGCCTTCGGCTTGCTGCTAGCTGGGCAGATGTGTTCTGCAAGGCCTGCTGGTCCCAGACCTTCCCCTTCTCCTCCCTTCGTGGCCTGTAGCCACATGGGCAGTCCCTTGTCCCACTCTCTGCCCTTGGCCATGAGAGGTTAAGGATCCGGCTCGATGCCACGGGACTCGGCAGTGTATGGCCCTGACTCCAGGTCTGGCTCTGACTTTGTCATGCTCTGCTGGTGAGGCCTCTGCCAGCAGCTGCCTCCTAAAAAGGAGGCCACTGCTCCCCGTTTCCTTTTCCCCTTCTCCCCACCCAACCTCCTCTTCTTCCCTAAGCCCCGAGGACCTCCTTTATTAGCAGGAACTCGCCTTTCCTGAGTGTGTCCTCTGAGCCAGGCTCAATGCTCTTGTCTGACTCTCACATCAAAACTCAGAGTCGGGCATTAGTATCTGTGACTTATGCCACAAATAGGAAACTAAGCCTCAGAAGGGGCAAGTGACGTGCTTATGGTCACTGAGCTGGGAAGCAGCTGAGTTGAGATCACATGACTCATCTCTGCCTGACCCTGGAGCCCATGTTCATTCCATACCCCATGGCCCCCCACTGCCTCTGGGGCCCTGGCCCTGCCTTGCTCTGCCTGGTTGTCCTCTCAGGTGGCCAGGCCTCTCACTGCTTGAAGACAATCTTCCTACCTAGTTTTGTTGAGTCTCAGCTGCCTCTGAATTCCATTTTGTCTTAATCTGTTTATATGTGCCCACATTTATAAAGCCCTCACTTCATACTGAGCATGGTTTTAAACACTTCACATGTATTAACTTATTTAATCCCTTCAACAGACTTATGAGGTAGGCAAAATTGTTCCACCCATTTTACAGATGAGAAAACTGAGGCCCGGTGAGGTTGAATGAAATGGTTACACAACTATTAAATGGCAGAGCCAATACACACCTGGGCATCTGTCTCCAGAGGCTGAATTCCTAATAACAAGGTCACTGTACACAGAGTTTTACCTGGCTAACTTATGTCCTCCCCACACCCGCAGGTGAGATGGTAAGACTCAGTGACACTGGGACTCAATGGGGCTTAGTGACTGCCCCTGCCTAAAGATCACTGCAGATCTCACAAGCCCCCAGGACCTGTCCAAGAGCATTGGGAGGACACAGAGTCCAGAACAGTGGAGCTGCTGTTGTCATTGCCATGACTTCTGGCAAGACAGATGCAGAACAGTGCTAGAGGGAAGGAGCTCATAGCCATGTCACCAAGAACTAAGGAGAGAGAGATCTCTACTTATTCTCCAAATCGATGATGAAAGCATCTAGGGTCTGTTTGAATTATGAGAGAATGCCGGGACAGATACACTACCCAAGAAACACTTTGTGAACACCTCTCCCCCGTCCTCCCAGCTCCCCGTTTTGCATCATGTTCCTGTTGAGGCCATCCAGGTAGGAACTGGATGGAGATCCTGGCAAAGCTCAGGTCACATCTTAGGATAATGATAGGCCTGGCCTCGCTTAACTGACAACAGGCAAGAAAGAGTCAGGATAAGAAATCAATCCATGGGTGTCAGATAAACAAGCAACTTGTGTGCATCTCCTTCACCTCCCTTGCTCATGGCAGACATTAGCCATAGATCCTGGCTCTCTTTCCTGCTGGGACCAAATGTGACCCCAGAATCCTTCCCAGCTTATGGTTCCAGGCAGCCACTGTAAATCAACCAAAATTTGGAATGAGATGAAATCTATTTGTTAGCTGAAAATGGCAGCCATTCACCAAAGCAAAGTGAGATGTTTTGATAGGGCTGGGTGGAAATAGAGAAGTCCTGTCGTACCAAGTAACAAATGCAGAGATATCCCTGCTCCCCATTCCATCACACACACACACACACCCTTCATCACTGATTTCTTTATCAGCCCAGATAAAAAATGTCCTCATATCAAACCATCTATGTAGGGTAGTTACCACTTTGACACCTTTAGGTACCTCATTTTTACAAAGGAGGAAACTAAAGCTCAGAGTATAAATGTCTTGCCCAAGTTTACATAGCTCGTTGACAAGGGAATCAAGACTTGAACATCAGTCTTTTATGCTTAAATTAGAGACCAAATACTCAAATGTCAAAAGGGACTAATTATATAAGGGCCACGGCATGTGGGTAAAATACAGCTAGAAGTGAGGGGACTTGTCTGTCTAGGAGAAGCCACCCATCAGCTCCAGCTGACGAGCATCAGGTGGGCATGTTCGTCCAACTCTGCCAGGTATTCAGGTTCCAAGGAAAAAGTGGAAAATCTGATTTGTGTGTGACATCTCACAAAATGTTTAATGTTGCCAACTAATTCTAATTAAAAATACTGCATGATCCAAGTACATTCCCTCTGTGGGCCAGATGAGGCCTCAGCCTGCCAGTTGGTGACCTGTGCTTTTATCTCCATAGGGTTGCCCTGGATACAGTACCAGGGGTCAAGTGATTGGACTTGCTGAGTGAGGGACAAGTTCCAATTGCCTCTGTGGCTGAGTAATTTAAAGTCTCTGATATTGAGCTGATCTCAGAGCCTTCAAGGTGAGTGGGATGGACACCCTTGAGTTTCACATGGATGCTTTGAAGTTGTGTCAACTCCAAATGACAGTCTTCCTGGTCATTAAAAATGACCAAGAGCACGAGTGATGGTCTGCAAATGGGCTTTGCTGGGGATAAATGCAAATCAATACAAATTATGAAAGGGGCCCAGTGATGGATTGGCTGGCTGTCAAGAAAGATGAAATACTGAAGAATTATTGCAAGGAGTGGGGTGTGTTTCTCCGAATGCCTGGCTCTTTGGAAGTGGAAGGCAATTAACTACCTAACAATTACATACATGGGCTGGGGGGTGGTGTTCAGCCTTAGAGGAAATGATCAGCTCTGCCTTAATGTAGACACCAAGAGCCAGGTAATAGGAGTTTCGGCCACATTGACTTGAACATTCATTTATTATGACAAAACAAGCTGGTATTGACCTGAAGGCCTTAATGCATGATATCAGCATATTAATAACAGGCTATTATAGCTGTGTCTAAATGCTGGGGAAGAAAGGATTGCTGTCTTTTCAAATATCAAGGAAACGGTGTCATTTAGATTTGCAATGATTGTTCCCAAGTTATCATGACTACATGCAAATTGGAGTTTGGGGAGTAAAGGGGAACAGCATGGAGCCAGCATGGGTTCCTATCTTAATTTCACTACTGACTAGGCTTAAGTCCTTGGGGATGGTGCTTAACACATTTTCAGTCTCGGATTTACCATCTGTACAATGGGAAAAACATCTTCCTTCCAGGTTGGTTGGGAGATGGTATTTGTAAACCTTGCACAATGCCTGGCACAAACTGGATGCTGAATGCGTGTTCATTTTGTTTCCCCTTTCAACTCCCAGAACACTTTGTCTGAGCCATGCTTAGGACTTAGTTGGCTTTCTACCAGAATTTTATGGTCACTTCTGTCAGGAAATTAATTCTTCTGGAGCTGAGATTTCTGATGTTTTACCTTTGTATCATCTACAGGGTCTGCCCTCAGTAGGTACCCCAAATTTCCAGAAAGGCATGAGATCGGGCACATGAGGAAAGAGATCTATCTTCATACACAGGGTTTGTTTAATTTTGCAAGTTGTAGCTAAATCGTCTGAGCTATTTCCATACTTGGATTTCAGACAACTTGCTGAGATTTGTATTATCTGATTTTTCTGTTTGTGTGCAAAGCCTTCTTATTTTATCAGGTGCATTTCACTCCACCACAGCCCAAGCTAATCACCCCAGTGATGCCTTGGAAAATTGGGTTCACAGTTTGAACTGGAGCTGGAGACAGGCGTCTCCACAGGCTGTGTTAGACCACATGTAGGGGGCTCCTGATGCAGCATCTCTGCGGACTGCTTTGGGAGGGTTCCTGCTACCCAATGTCATGATCTGTTATAGTCCATTGGTCCCTGAGTTCTGACAGCAAGCTGAGCTGTCACTCTGTCTTTTTCCTAAGTGAAGTGCGATCTTTGGTGTGACTTTATTAGATTGGATGTAGAGATTTATTTCACTAGGGGCATGCAAATGGATAGATACTCAGCAAACCATATGAAGCAAGCAGACGGGGCTACGCTTTTCAGGAGAGCAGACTCTGGAGTCAAGACAACCTGGACTCAGAAGCTTCCTCCTCTTTCTAGTATGTGACAGTGGGTGAGCATTCCAACCAATGCATACTTTAGTCTCATCAACTAAAATATTGGGATAATAATACCTTTTCTGGGTGAGATTTGTATAAAATAGCATGTGTAAAGCTTTAAGTACAGTTCCTGGCATATATCTCCCGCACACCTCAATTCCTAGTTGGGAAAAAATTCAAATAAGTTAACTGATGAGTAATTAAAGTGTTATTTTTTATATGAAGACAAAGACATGTTTTATGCAGTATTTACCAAAATTTACATGACATTTTAAGATTACTAAATAAACCTCGAAGAAATTTCAATGTTGCAGCAGTTGCCTTGCACTAAGCCTCCAGACCGCTAGAGAGGACAGTCGGTTTTGTCTGCTGAAGGGATTTGGTGAAAAAGTTCAAGTGAAGCTCTGGTCCAGTCTTCCAGCCATCGAGGGAAGGGAAGGGTCTAATTGCTGGCCTTTGATGATGTTTACACATTTAGGTGTCCTTTTCCTAGATGGAATGTCAAAATTGTCTCTATAAGCAGTTATGCGATCACTTCATTGAACCACAGAATTATAGAGAACCCAAAGGGAGCTTTTATTATGCCAGATGCATTTTACTCCACCTGCCACATGCTATTATGGGCCCAGGAAAGTTCTGGAAATCGGTTTGCTGCTTGGCAAGAGACTCAGAGACAAGCATTCCTACAGGCAGTGATAATTTAGGCACAAGGTGGCTCCTGGTGGAACTTTTTTAAGGACTAAAGGTGGGACTAAAGACAATGGAATTTGCAACAGTCTTGGTAAAAATGCTGAGCTTTTCACAGGATTTAGAATGGGATTTTGAGCCAATCTCATATTAATGTTAAGAGGCAGAGAGAGGTCACACAAGAGTTTAATGGCTAAATGTGGACACAGGAGTGGATATTGGAATTCATATTCTGGCTCTGGACACGTTGGTAAATTACTTAACCACTCTGAGCCTTGGTATTTCCTCTGTAAGGTGGAGCAAATGCTAGTGGTGACTTCATCAGGCTGTGGTGAGAATGGAAGAGGAAAAGCACACGCCGGTCTCAGCGTGGAGTGTGGTCCATGATAAGCACTCAAGAAATGGTAGCTTAAACCTCCCACTACCACTAGTACTTCAACTGCACACACAACAGCATACGGTTGATTGCATTCTTCCACATCTGTAACATACCTTCACTATGCCTCTTTTAAGATTTTTGTTGCTTTCTCTTTTGAATTTGCAGTATTTGTGTCCGTGTCATGTCTCCTCTAAGCTACCTTGAGCACAGTGATTTCAGCTGATTTTTGGCTGGGCCCTTTCAGCATTCAGCACAGTGCTATGTCCTGGTTGGGGTCCCCTCTTTCTACCTGTCTCCTCAGCCCCAAACAAGGAACACTCTGTCATGATGCTTGCTTCCTTTCTGTGGTCACCAGTTGTTTCCTAGTTGGAGCCTACAGACCTAAGATTTGCTGCTGATGTAACTGATTATATTGCAGCCATTTGAATTTTGGCAAAATGCATTTTGAAATGAGAGTGAGAAATTGATGTTAGTTGTCTGTTTTATTAATAGTAGGGTTCGTGGTTTTATTTGTATCTGGGCCGTTTAGTCCTGACACATGGACAGTTTTGCTAATATCGAAGCCACACCCAGATCACCTGTGAATTTTTCTCTGAGCCACAGACGTATACCAGACCTGAGATCAAGCAGTTACATTCAAGTTCAGAAATGCCATCTCCTTCCTGTCAAGATGAGGCAGGACCGGCAGGCTACCAGGACATCTCCACAGCCGCTTCTCTGTCATAAGAGTGGGCAGTTTGTGTTGTGAGGGGTGAAAAGTAGGATCCTTGATCCCCTTTCCTGCTTAAAGATCCTCCTTTTCTTCTTCATGGGGCCTAGGGAGGGCAGTAGGCACCTGTAAAGCTATGTTCTTGGTAAAAAGCCCTTCACTTAGAGGAAAAAGAACCTGCACCTTGGCCCTTCTCTGGAACTAGAAAGTTGGTTAATCTCTGATGGGACAGATGCAGTTTGGCATATAGATGCTTTTGATGGCATGTGGTATCATGGAAAGGACATAGATTTTAGACCAAGATTTGAATTCCTGCGGTAATTTATAATAAATAATGTTTACAATGCACTTTCCTTTCCTTACGTGTAAATGGAACATTTCAAAATGTTAAAACTGGTTCTTCTGTCTGATGCAGAATAGAATTTTGATTATAGCCAATTTCCAGCACAAAATCTTCTATTACCCCTTAGGTATAATGATCTCACTCCTGCAGACTGGGGTTGTGTAGCACGCTCTTGCTTTGTACATTCTATTGGTACATTGTGTCTACTGGCAAGTAGCGTGGATTTGGTTTCTGAAGACCTGTCTCAAATGTCCACTTGCATTATTGGTCGACCCTGGGACACTGGGCAAGTCACAGTCTTCTCAGGCTTTCATGTCCTCACCAGGAAAATGGGGACAATAACACCTTTCTAGCCATCTCTTGTGGTTGCTCAGAAGATTATGGTAATCTAATCGTATGTACTTTGAGCTTTATGAACTACTTTTTCAATTTCAATAATTTTAGGGGGTACAAGTGTTTTTTTGATATATGTATGAATTGCACAGTGAAGTCAGGGCTTTGAGTGTACCCAACACCTGAATACTATATATCATACCTGACAGGTAGTTTTGTGATCCCTTGCCCTCTTCCCACCCTCACCCCTTCTGAGTCTCCAAAGTCCATTGTGCCCCTCTATGTGACCATGTTTACCCCTTTGGACTATCTTTTTACATGTGAATTTTCTTTATTCCTCTGGGCCTCAGTTTCCTCATCTGGAAATGGGGCTGACCAGGTCATCTGCAGGGGCAGGCACTCAGAGTGGCAGCTTTTAATTATTAATACTGATTCTCATGATCACCCTTCAAAGCTGAACTATTATTATTAATTCCATTTTCTACTTAAGGAAAGTGCATTGTAAACATTATTTATTATAATAGCATTTATCACTACAGTGATTACTTTTCAATGTTTGGGAACCAATCAGAACTAGCATACATACACTTTCTGTTCCTATTCTGCAATAACAGTGACATAGAACTTAATGCATGGAGTGTGCTTATTAGCAACAGACAATTCACTGGGACCAGTGAGGAGTCAGCAGAGCTCGCATGTAAGGGCTGCTGTCAGAGCCACCACGAGGCTCCCTCTCACATGCGTGTGCTGCCCTTAGGGTCTGCCGGCTGCTCACAAGTCCAGCCCTTATCAGTGTGGCTCTTCCAGCTTCTCCGTAGAAAGTACCATGTGACAAGCCTGCTGGGGCAGGAAATAGTTTCGCGTTAATGAGTTTGTGCTTCACTGATGCTTTCCCATTAAAATCATGTTAACTGTGCCCCCCCTCCCGTTAATCATCCCCAAATCAGTTTATTAATTAACTCATTTTGGGAAATCGCAATTTAGTCAGTGCTCTCCAGCTCATTAGCATGTTACCAGGACAGAGAAAATAGATGTCACTGAAATCTCTCCTTGCGTGTTTAGCTCACAGGGCACTGAGTCTTCTTCAGTCCTGTTGGCTGGTTCTTTCATGAATTCATTCGACAAAGAATGACTGGTGTGTCCTGTGGGCCTGACGCTGCCCTTGGGTTGGGGGTGGAAGATGGAAGGCCCGGCCTCTGCCTCAAGAGCATCGGAGGTTGAGGAGTGAGACTTGTGAGCTGGACACGAGTGACAGCGAGAGAACACAGGGGCCTGTTTGTGTTCCAGCTGCTTTTTTTAGATAATTTCTCCTCATAACAGGCATTGTCTCGGGGGCCAACATTGCCTTCCAAGTCAGCAATAACTGGCTAAATGCATTTGGGTGAGGAACTCTGAGATTTCCAGCCCAATCTCCAGTTTTATTATAATGATAATATTATGAACAAAAAAGAGCTGACAGTAATCAAATGATTACTGTGTGCCTTGTCCTGTCCTAATTACTTTACATGTAATAACTTATTTAATTAATAACAGTGATTTAATAACTTATTTAATCAATAATAATAATTAATGAGTTTCTAAACTCATTTAATCCTCACTCTAACCCTATAAGGTAGGCACTAATAATATCCCCATTTACAGATGAGGAAACTGAGGCAGGCCACACAGATTTGAACACAGGCCATTTGGCTCCAGTATCAGGTAAGGGAATGAGACCCAGGAAAGAAAGTGACTTGCCCAAGTCACATAGGGAGTAGTGAGAACAGAGCTCAGGCGTCTCCACTGGACAAATCAGCATTCTTCTTTCAACTGCTGTCTGTTCCCAGAAGTTTCCATCCCTGGATCATGCTATCAACTTCTGAAGGTTTCTCATGAAATGTAATACAGAGTCTGTGCTCTTCAGGTGTAGGGTCCAGAAACAAAGGTTCCTGGTAGATGTATTTCTGGGTTCTCTACTCTGTTCCAATGGTCTATATGTCTGTTTTTATGCAAATACAATGCTGTTTTGATTACTATAGCTTTGTAGCATATTTTAAAGTCTAGTAATATGATGTCTCCAGTTTTAATTTGTTTATTTATTTCTTTGCTCAAGCTTGGTTTGGCTATTTGGGGTCATTTGTGGTTCCATACAAATTTCAGAATTGCCCTCTCTATTTTTGTGAAGAATGTCTTTAGTATTTTGTTATTAATTCTTTTAATCCATGAACAAGGGATATCTTTCCATTTATTTATGTCCTCTTCAATTTCTTTCATCAGTATTTTACAGTTTTCATTGTAGAGGAAGACTGCCCTACCCGCATCAGACATAGCATTAAAGAGTAATAAATAGTGTAATAGGCCACAGAGGTTTGGGGGCTGTTTTTTACTACAGCAAAACTTGACCCTTTCTCACCAGTTCAGGTAGGTTCTATGGTGATCCATTTTCCAGATTGTGAAATCAAGGCCTTGTAGAGGTAGGAAAGCCAGCAAATGGGCAGAGCCAACATTCAAACCAGGTCAGTCTGACATCATAGACTACTCTTTTTATTGTACCGCAACTATGAGATACAGGGAGACAGGGGTAAGACGGGGAAGCAACAAAGAACTGTGAAACGCAGACCTACTGTGTCACTTCACACAGGTTTCTCTAGCTCTCTGGGTGCTGTTTGCTGGCCTGTGGAAAAGGAATTCAGATATTTCCCACCCACTCTTCCCATCATCTTTGGATGTTGGCCAAGAAGTTGAGTGACATGAGAAGAGCATCACTGGACTGCTGGGTGGGAGGTCTGGGACCTACTGCTGACCATTCTCTGGTGGGGTCTTGAGCTCTATGGGTTTTTCCCTCCATGAGTTTCTTCTTCATAATCTGTAACAGCAGGGGGCTGGGTCAGATGACTTGTGAGGTCTTTTTAGTCGTAAAAGTGAACCTGACTTGCCTTGAAGGGCTCTCCTGGGGGTCGAATGAGAGCAGACAAGTGCGGGACCTTGTAAATTGCAAAGTACCATGCACTGGGGAGGGAGCACTGTGGTGAAGTTGCTCCAGAAGCTGCAGAACATTCTGACCTGGGGCCTCGTTAACATGAATAAATGATTCCTTCCGGATTCTGTCAGACAAAGACACTGGAGTGCTGGAGGCTGCTACTAAAAGCTGGCAGGTGGCAACAGGGGTGAGGAACAGGTATATGGATTCTTTCAGCTATGGATGAACAGAATGGCGGGGGCTCATCCTCATTCAAGAAAGACTTGAAACTTCCTAACACCTTCCTTCCTTCCCTGCCTTTCTCCTTCCTCTTTTTAAATGTTATTTTTCAGTCTCACTTTTCCTACTACACCTTCTAACGTAACTCTCTCATCATCCCCTCTTCACCTACTTTATTCTTCTTCCCAGCCTTTTGTGGTCACCACCTGGCAATACTGTGCACTGTGTGCTGCCCCACTGGAATATGAGCTGTGTGGGAGCAGGCGCTTGTCTGATTTCTCACTTCTAGAACAGTGCTTAGCACCCAATGAATGTTTGTTGAATAACTTAAATGAACCATTGATTCATCTTACAAATGGTTATTCTCCCAATCCTCTTGTGAAATACATGGGGGGGGGGTGATTCCCAGAAGAGCAGGACAAGAAGGCACCTGTGGGATCAGGTACTCTAAGAATTTCTCTTGAAGGAGGGGGACCTGGGGGGACTAGAAAGAGGGAGAGCTTGGAGAAGAGAAGAAGCCCCCAACAACCACAGCTTACACTAGCCATTTTGGGGCCCTTCTGAAGGTAGAGGCAGGCTGCCATGACTGTGGTCCCAAACTCAGTCACATGCACGGTGGCCCACTGTTTGGGTACACCAGAGACGTGGCATCTATAGACAGGGACCATGACTGATTCACGTTCTGTGTCCCCAGCATCCAGCAGGGAGGTGTCCTAAGTGGGAGCTTGGGGAGTCCATCCTGACAGAGTATATGGACCAGAGAATTTCCCCTTGTTTCTGGATCTCCCTGCTCTGGCTCCCAAATTTTCACTCTCTATTTCCAATTTCCCTGTCCACCACCCCCACATGCCAGATGCACAATCATCCTAAACTCCTCTCTCTTCCCCATTTCTCCTAATAATTCACATTTTATACCCATTTCCTCCACAAAGCCCCTGTTTCCACTTAGAAAGAATTTCTTTCTTCTCTGTCTTTTAGGCATTTGGTTTTTTGAGAGCAGGAACTCTGTATTATTTATCTCTTTATCCTCAGTGCCTCCCACGGTGTCTGGCAACAAATAATGACAAGGATAATGATGAAAATAATAATAATAGCAGCTATCATTTATTGAGCATTCACTCTATGTCAGACT
>CM052438.1:132987734-133006126 GCA_028533085.1 Varecia variegata | reverse complement strand
GCGTGTATGCATTTTTGTACCTCTACCAAACTTTACAAATTTATAATTAATGACCAAGTATGCAGAAGCTCAAAAAAATAGTGTGGTGGGAAATCAATGACAAAACCACCACTTTCATCATGCCTCTGATTCTTCAAGGACTGTGACGATCGCTTGAATGCCCTTTACCTGGCTTCCTGGGAGGGAGTGGGGGCAATCTTGCCATCTGCCTCATCTCCATTCCAGTGGGCCACGGGTAGGCAGAGGCAGAGGGACAGCGGAGTGCTTTTATTTATATATTTTCACTGAATAAAGCACACCCACATCTCCCGCATCTCTGCTGAGGGAGAACTGGAGTCTGGGAAGGGAGCTCTGATGTATTAGTATTTAGGGAGTGTCTAGAACGTGATGAGTGCTGAGCCCCGCCCTTTATATCAGCCACGCGGGGTTGGTGTCTGTCCCCTTGTGAGCACCCCTGGAGTGACTGGCTGCATGGAATCTTGCTTCAGCTGGCACAGTCTCCTCCTGCAGTCCAGGGAACCTTGGAGCTACGGAGCTGGCTGGGATGACCTGCCCAACTCTCTGGCCAGACCCCTCATACGACACTGTTATAGTAGAGATGTGTTGGAAGATGTGGCACTTCAATCCTGTGGACGGGGCCAGAGCACTCTGCCCTCGTTGTTTTGATCATGCTTGGGTCTTTGCTTCATCAGCAGCAGGAATAATGACCATGTGCTATGCAGAAGGGTCGGAATTATCGGATTAGAAATACAATGGGGCCAAGCTACACATTAGTATGGTCCTGAAATGTCTGCCAGGTATCATACTGTAATCATGAATTAACTAAAATATTATTTTTTTTATCCAGTTCATAATATTATAGGTAAAAGGACCAAGTTAAAATAAAATTGATGGCTGTCAACACTGAGTTCCCCAAAGATTCAGTGCTCACCCTTGGTACTCCCTTAAAACTTGGTGCTTGTCTCTGCCTCCCCAGGGGTCACGCTGTTCTCTGATGTATGGGCTACGTGTCTCTTTTGCCGACAAGACTGGAAACCTGCTGAGAGCAAAAACGATCTTTGCCATGTCTGTTTAGGCAGCAGTCTACTTTAGAGCAGTATCTGCCCAGAACGCTAGCACAGGCCTCACTTAGGGAAAGTGACACAGCTCAGCCATCAGTACCTTCACCCCCGTTCTAGAGTGTGCTCAGTGTGTGGAGGAAACAACACAAGCCCTTGTAAGTGCCCCCAAGGCCCTTGGCTGGACTTTATTTGGAGTGAGGTGGGAGCCCTTGGTGAGTCTTGGGCAGAAGAGTGACATGATCTGACTTAGGCTTTGAAAAGAGTACTCTGGCTGCTGGGTCCGGAATAGATTGTGTGGGATGCAGGTTCAGGAGACTGCCTGGGAGGCTGTTTCACTCATCCAGGCAAAATACAAGGGGGGCTTGAACCAGGGCAGGGCAGTAGAGTGGTGAGAAATGTTCAGAAATGTGCTGTATTTTGAACACCAGGCTGACAGGTGTGGCTGATGGGGCAGAGGTAGTGAGTGAGGGAAAGAAAGAGGAGGCAAGGGTGACCCAGTGTTTTTGGCCTGAGTGATAGAAGGCTGGAGCTACCATTTACGGAGCTGAGGAAGAGTGGGGGTGGGAGTAGCTTTGGGATAATACCCTCCATCAGATGGGAGAAGATTGCTGTCACTGGGCATGTCCTCAGCTTTTCCTAGCTCCACATTCCTGCCTTTGGGAGATCCCAGTCCTGCCCAGACCCTAGTCCTGCTCCCAAGGTACCAATCTCTGACCTCTACCTCCTTCAACATCCTTTTATGTGCTGCCTGTTCCCTGGGATGTCTTCATGTCTGTCAGATGCAGCGGGAAGGAAAATCAGGTTCTACCCAATTAGCTCATCTTAAGTGGATTTCACTGTGCATTTAATTAAACCTGTTATAATCTTGAAGGGTATTTTGATACATGGTACTTGATACAGAGTAATTAGACTACTGTGGGCATGCACATAAATATCTTTGGGCTGAGGTTTTAAGCTGGGCTCTGCTGCTATGGGTTTGTACGAGCTACCCTGCCAATAATTTCAAAGCCAATAATGTTTATACACTCCGTAGTTTGCAGCCTTCTCAGCCCTTCTGGTTGGTGGATCAATTGCAAGGTCATCTGGTTATGCCTTGCTCTGGCTTAGAAAAAGGGTTCCTGACCCTGTCAGTCCTGCTCAAGTGATTTTATTTTATTTTATTTTTCAATTGGCACATAATAACTGTACATATTCATGGGGTACATAGTAATCTTTTGATATATACAATGCATAGTAATCAGATCAAGGTAATTAGCATATTCACCATCTCAAACATTTATCATTTCTTTGTGTTGGGAACATTCAATAGCCTCCTTGTAGCTATTTGAAACTGTATTATCATCAACTATAGTCATCCTACAGTGCTATAGAACCACAGTCCCCAACCCCTGGACTGCAGACCAGTACCGGTCTGTGCCCTGTTAGGGACCAGGCTACAGCACTCGACACCCCCACCCCACCCAGCCATGGAAAAATAGTCTTTCATGAAACTTAGGAACTGTGGGCTGCACAGCAGAAGGTGAGCAGCGAGTGAGGGAGGGAGGCCTCATCTGTATTTATAGACATTCCCCATTGCTTGTATGGCTGCCTGAGCTCTGCCTCTCCCTCCCTACCCCCACCCAGGTCCATGGAAAAATTGTCTTTCATGAAACCGGTCCCTGGTGCCCAAAAGGTTGGGGACCATGACTATAGAACACTAGAACTTATTCCTTCTATCTAGCTGTAACTTTGTATCTTTTAGCAAATCTCTCTGGATCCCCCTTCCCTTTTGAGCCTCTAGTAAACTCTTGTTCTATTTTATTTCCATGTTGCTTAGTGATTTTATGGCTCCTCTCTGAGTATAGAATGAGGTCAAAACTCCTTCAGTAGACATTTTTGGCCACCCAAAATTTGGCTACCCGCTACGTTTCTAGGATTACTCAGTCTGCAGGACTTCATTCCCTGGACAACTATACCTCCATCTGCCTCCAAGCCTTTGCTTCTACCATGTCCTCTGCACGGGAATTCCTTCCCTCTTTCAGTCTTAGGGTAGATGATGCTGCAGTAACATATGGCCCTGATATCTCAGAGGCTTACTACATCAAAGGGTTGTTCGTGGTGGTTTTTTTCCTGTCTCTGTCACTCATTCTATGCAGCCATTGCAGCTCAGCTGCAGCCCAGCTCTGTTGCCAGTTATCAAGGTGACGGGAAAAGAGAACATGGTGAATCATACACTGGATCTTAGAGCTTCTACTCAAAGGTGGCATATCCATTTCCACCAATGTTTCCTTGGCCAAAGAAGTCACTTGGCCAAGGTTCCTTCCATGGTGCCTGGAAGTACAATCCTCTCCCAAGCAGAGAGTGCATGTCTGTGAACAACAATATGATCTGAAGTTGCACTGTGGATCTTTCCAAGATGATCCCTCATGTTTTATTTCCAAAGCAGTGGTCACTCTGTACTTTCCATTAGAGTTTTTAAACTTTGCTCTTTTTTTCCTTTAACAGATACCTAGCTGCTGGAGGGCAGGGGCAGTGCTCTTTGTCATCCTTCTCACCCACGGTGCCTCGCAGGGTGCTTTGCCCATTAGAGACACAATAAGCATCTATGAATAAATGCTGCCTTTTCAATTATGCACCACCCAGGAGGGAGCATCAGGAACTGGAGAAGCCTGAGAAAGCTAGAACTGTGCCCTAGAAAGGCACACAGCTTTATTTAGTAATAGTCTTATCTCATTCCATCCTTAGGACAACCTTGGGAAGCAGGTACTATCTTTACCCCCATTATACATAAGAGAACACAGAGGCCCAGAGAGACGCAGGGATGCTCACCATCATAGTGGACCGAAATATTTCCAGTTCAGCACTCCCTTTGAATTTAAAGTTATGCCCCAAAACAAGGATTTACTGTTTCATGGCCAAAGGGATAGGCCCAAGTCTTCTAACAGGAAAATGCCTTTGCCAATACAAATGCCCTCCAGGGAGGGGGAATGGGTGGGTGGGGAATCACCCAGTTACTCAGCAAGATTCAGACAGACTTGCTTAATTGTTGGAGTGTACTTGAACCTAGGTTCTTTTGTTAGGGAGAGCCAGAGAGTGCAAATAGATTCTTTGGGTTGGGTGTGGAGTGGAGGAAGAAAATCAGAAGAGGAGAGTGGAAGAAATAAAAACATTTGTGGAGGCATGTTTAAAAAGTAAGTTTGTTAAAAAAATATTTTATTATGTTAACTCATTATATAGTGCTATTGATTGCCAACATATATGCTAAGTACTGGAGATAAAGACATGGAAAAGAACTACTTCCTGCCCTTGAAGAAACCTGCCACCCGGAAGAGGAGACTACTCCGGACGCAAGGCAGAGCAATGGCCATCTCGTGCGCGGCGCTCACCAAATACATCGGGAGCGCGGAGAAGGGGGAGGGGCAGGCCGCGCCAGAGCGAAAGCTGCTGATCCCAGCAGTATTACTCTAGTCCAGGCGGTTTATTAACCAGATTGTCAATAATGTCATGGTAAATGTTTCTAATGTTTTTTAAAAAGCCTCCAAGCATTTTATTGCATTTGACCCTTCATCTAATAAAGCTATCTGCCTAGCCAAGTGGTGTCAGAATGTTAACACGGGCAGCCCAGTCCACGCAGGGTCCATGGGGGGAGGGGCTCCTTTATGAAAGCCGTCCTCCTCCCCCAACTCACCCCCCACTATAAATTCCCCCCAGGCCACATCCTAGCTGTGTCCTGGAGTATGTCATGTGTCCTAGTTCTACTCTAGACACTGGCAAATGTTTCCACTGGGGAGGCTACATAGCATCAGACAGGAGTGGGGGCTCCCAATCCAGCTGGTATGTCTGGGCTGACACCCTGGCTCCACCACTGAGCCCTAAGTCCATAGTGAGCATCAGTTTTCTCATCTTTAAAATAGGAATTATGAGCATCCGCTTTGCTGACATCCTGTGGTTATTGTGAACGCCTTAACAATTCTCTACTGTCAGCACTGCCACCACCAGCCATGCCTAACTCTGAAACTTCGTTGGTGCCAAGCACTTTGTGTGCAGGATCTCATTGAACCCCCACAGTTTACCTCCACTGCAGAGATGGGGTCCCTGTGGCTGGGTTACCTCAAGTAACCTGCGTGATATCACATGGCTATTGAGTGGCTGGGGCAGGACTTGAGCTCAGGTTAATCATGCTCCCAAGATAAACCCTTTGTGATCCTCTTCCACTCACAAAGGAAGTGCAGACGTGGTGCCCAAGCCAGGCTATGGGAATTGCTCGGGAAAGACACACCACAGCTTCCCCCTAGCAAATACTGATCGAGTGCATCTGGGGGAGAGGGCAGCAATATATTTATATGTGTGTGTGTGTGTGTGTGTGTGTGTGTATAGAAAGCCGTCCATCCACCCACTGACTCTACGTCGGCGATACAGACCAATGTAAGGCGGAACTCCCAATGTGGAGGAGCTCGTGGCTTACATTTTTCTTATCTTTGCTGGAACTCCGCCTCCTTTCTGCTTCTAGTTCCAGCCATGCACTCTGGAGGCCTAGTGGACATATCTCTCCTTGGCCCTCGGCACTTCCTTGGTCCTTTTTTCTTTTATTGTTGTATATATGTAAGGTGTACAACATGATGTTTTGAGATACATATATAAGTGAAATGAGTATTACAGTCAAGAAAATTAACATATCCATTACCTTGCGTAGTTACCTTTTTGTATGTGTGTGGCAAGAACACCTAAAATCTACTTTTAGCAAATTTCCACTGTACATTACAATATTATTAACTATGGTCCTCTTGTGGTCTGTTATGTATTCGTCCTCCATAACTGTGACTTTGTACTCCCTGACCTAAATGTCCCCATTTCTGTTCCTGTCTTCTTTGAGAGCACTACCCTACATGAGAGGATGAAGGAAAGAGTGCTTTGTAAGGGTGAGTTCTCTCAGGGCTCACTATTGCTTAAGGTCCCCTTCCCTCGCAGCTAGCTTGGTGCTTACCTGTGCTTGCTCTATCTACCTTCCTCTTGCATCCCAGCAGATCTCCAAAATAAGCAGCAGCAGCCATAAGGGGACCTCTCCAACCTTTCCCTGTGCAGGTACCCCTCCCCTGCACAGGTGGGGGGTGGGGTTGGAGGCTTGGAGATGGGAGGGGCAGAGAGGCAGAGTCAAACCAAGTACTCCCTTGGAGGGTAATAGACAAGTTTTAGAGGGGTCCATGAACCCTTGACATTGTACACGTATGCCTTATGTGCATGTTGTATGTGTATGTGTGTGTGTGTGTGTGTGTGCACACGTGTGCACTTGCCCATGGTGGTGGGAGAGTCCATAACTGTCACTGGGTTTACAAAGCATTCCTGACTTTTAAACGGTTGGGAGCTACAGCTATGGATTCCTTCAAAGGGGGTAAACACTATCTTCAAAGAAGAACTTTCACTAGGCCTCATATGTTCCCTCAATTTCTTACCCAAGAGTCTTATCTCATTTGCTCTTCACCAGTATCCTGTAGAGTAGTTATTAGCTCAGCTTCATGCTTTGGGAACTGAGGTCTTGATAGGTAAAATAACTTAGAGGCAGGGTGCCCACACCCAGATTATCCTACTTAGAAGACATGAAAAAGTTCTCATTCACTCTCAGAAAAACCAGGGAATAGACCAGCCTAAATTAGTCATGAGAATTCAATACCCACTTTTTGAGTGTTTACCATATGTGGTCACTCACATATGGAATTTCATGCAACTTTCAGAAGAACCCTGAAAGTCCAGGCAAACTTTCTGTTCTACAGAAGAGGAGGATGAATCCCAGAGAGGCTAGATTAAATTGCTCAAGCTTCCAGCACTGGAGGGTCAGAATTTGAACCCAGATCTATTGAAGACTTCATGGTTTTGTCCCTTTCAATATCTTTCCCACCTCCCTGGGCGATTTACAGGATCTGTGTGGGAAGGAGCTAGATGCTGGCTGAGGCAGAGAGTCGAGGGAAGGGGATGGAAATGGTGGGCTACTAACTCTCTTTGAACCTCAGTTTTCTCATCTGTAGATTGGGAGTAAATCATATTGTAAAGGGTGGTTGTGAAGATGGAATGAGATAATATATTTAAGTGCTTGACACATAGTAAAGCCTTGTTGCATTTAGCTATTATTATGTGATTGTAAAGAGAAGGACGTGCTGCCACAGTGGGACTGTCACCCTCCAGGTCTCCGCTGTTCAGCAACGACTGAGTGGCTTCCCGTGAGGTGGAACCAGCTTTATTAAAGAGTTTCTTCATTTCATCCTGCCAGGAGATTTGGGGAGTTCAAAACCATTTTGTAAAATATGTTTTGACATTTAATTATATACATCCTCCTCTTTAGTTATAACTTCCCCTGTCACGTCTGCAACAAATGGGGGTTTTTGATGTACTAAAGCATAGCTCCTGCCCCTCCGTAATCGGTTTCCTGCCTTTAACGATTAGTAGCCTGAACATCGAAGTTCAAACACTCAGGTAACTTAATTACTTCTGTTTCTCCTTCCTTTAACCAAGAAGAACCAGCAAATGACACATCGGTTTATCTAGGATTTTTTAAAATGTGACTTTAGACTGCACGCTGGAGCCACTGACCCTGCTCTCAGACCACATTCAATTAATATGCAAATGAGTTAGACCTTCTGGGTCAGCATTCAAGTTCAGAATCAAAGGAAATCCAGGGACACAGGAGGGAGGAATTAACAAGTGCTTTGAGGAGTAGTTCAGAAAGAGTTGGATTTGGAATCTGATCAACCAAGGTTCGAATCCTACCTTTTTAACATTTACTTGCTTTGTTACCATGGTCATGAGATTTATTCTATTTGAGTCTCAGTTTCATCAACCTTAAAATAGGGATAATAATTTTCTCTGACCTTACGAGTTGTTACCACATTTGCCATATGGCTAGGGTCTTCCTGCCTAAGAGCGGGACCTGACATTTCTGTCCTTACCTTTCAGGGGTCGTCACTTTCCTCTGGTGCAGATACTGCAAAATCAAAAGCCTACAGGAGCCAGGTAGACAATGCCAATGAGTCAAGTGGGCCAGAGTTGCACGAAGAACAACAGGGAGTGGTGAGGACTATGGCAAACGAGAGTGTGCAAGCATCACTGGGACAAAAGGTGGCAGCAACTACCCAGCTTCCATGGAGCAGACTTGAGTTGTCACAATTTCTGACTTTGTAAGAGAAGCCTGAAAGGTGGGTTTTATATAATATCACCCAATAGTGTAGGACAAACAAAAGACGTCTGTACGCTTGATTCAGCTGGAGAATCACAAAAGTGATTCTGGACACAAAAGTGTCCACCTTTGTCTAGTGTGTCTGGGGAATTGAGGTGTGGCTCACTTTTGCTCTGAGTTAGTGTACTTTGCAGTCAGCCTTTTCCCGTACCATCTCTGTCCTTCCCCTTTAGCTCCAGAAACTCACCCAATTCCTATCTTTTTCAACCTCTAAGAGAAAAGTAAAAAATGCTATCATTTTATTATGCAGAGAAACTTAGCTCTCAGTGGCCACCTGAAAGCGAGCTCTGGAGCCTTGAACATCACCTCAGGTCTTAGCAGCCTTTCCTGAACGGAAGCACTGCACTCTATGAGACGAGGCCGCGGGTTGGAGCAGGGAGGAGAGAAGTGCAGACCTGCAGAGAATGGTCTTAGGACCCGGGATCTACTTCTAGCTCTACCACGGGGTAATTGTGTGGAAAGGTCACTGGACGGGCTTGTGTGTTGGCATTTTCATTTGCATGATAGGAATAACAACATCCTTCCCTCCTGGATGTGATAGAAGATCTAACAATAACTCAACATTTTCTGAGTGCCTGCTCCAGGCCAGGCCCTGCACAAGAAGCTGGAGACACTCAGAGGTAGAAGACTCTCCTTGTTTTCAAGGAATTCAGAGTCTGATGGGGAAACACACACATTAGCAACCCTTTGCCATAGAATAAGGTGACTGAACCACAGGAGGAATGTACTAGAACAGTGGGAAGATGGAGCAAGGGGCCTCCAAATCCTTTTGGGGTAAAGAGGTCAGGACATGTTACATACAGAAAAATAATTTTTATTGGTTGGTTGACAGAAAATAGTAAATGTATTCTATCAAACAGTCATGATGTTGTAGGAAGACACTAGAATTTCATTTGTTTGTTTACTATTTATTCATTTATTAATCCATTCAACATATTTACTAAGTGCCTACCATGTACCTGTCTCTGTGCTAGGAACCTAAGTCTCACTGTCTCACTTTATTATGATAGATCAATTTGTTGACTACATTGAGTGAGTTGGTGTGTGTATTTTCAGCCCCTAGGAGGGGCCACTAAGTATTTGTTCAAAGTGAGCAAACAAATGAACACACGTTTGATGCAGATGAAACCCTTAGGACTGACTTCTAAAAGTTTTTGCCAAGATAAATCCATGATTCTTCTAATTTGGGTCTACTGCTGTCAAATGCACTGTGTTTGGGAAGAACTCAGACATTCAAAACTCTTAAGTTCCTGGGGCTTTGAGAAGAATACTTTTACTATGTAGTCAATTTACCATCTAGTTAATAAATTTCTGCCTGGGAAGGACTTAGGAGACAGAGTGGGTTGGAGAAGTGGTATCCAGTATCAGCGACCTTTTCTGCCCTGCTTTCTTTGCTTGGTCTTGCTTAAATGGGGAAAAGGATGCCAGTGTTCATTTTGGCCCAAGGCATCAGTATGGTGTTTTAATAGACAATGAGATGTGTTTCACTGCATTCTGGAGCCAGGTGGAGCTCCCAGCAACGTGGAGCAGAACTGGCACAGGACCAGGGAAGAGCAGGGTGGGGACAGAAGACTGGGAAGGAGAGGAAGGTGTGAAGTAGCAGTGACCCAACCTGAGATTGATTTTGGGTACCCAGAAGTTTCTTTGTGCAAATGTTCAAGGAATGCTGGGTATAGCAGCATGGCTCTTTTCTTTTGGACCACAAAGCAAAACCTTCATCCTGCTCACTCCTCCTACCCATCCACTCGTCCAGTCAGCCAGTCTCCATGGGCATGCTCACCTCAGCCACTGGGTATACAGAGATGAGTAAGGAGAGACAGACACATGAAAAAGCAAAGTAGGATACACTATACCTATAGCGATAGAGAGATGAATAAGCTGCTGAGAAAATCCAGAGAAGGAATCAACCGACTAGCTCAGCAGGGAATCAGAGAAGGCGCCCCAGAGACAGTGTCAGTAGGGCTGAGACTGGAAGAATAAACGTGGTATTTCCAGGACAGGTAATGTGGAGAGTTATACCAGGAGGTGCAAAGAGCAATTTCAAGGTCACAGAGGCAAGAAGGCTCTAAAAAGTGGGAGAAGTCACTTCTAAAAGTGTGGCTACAATATAGGCTTGTGGAGTTCACAGACTTTGCAGGACTGGCTGATGTTTAGTTTATTGAGTTTTCAAGACATGACTTTAAAAGGTATCAGCCTTGAAGACATAAGAATACATTTTAATGTCAAATGAGACTAGGTTAAACGCCCCAGCCCTATGCTCTCACATATATGCCTTCTGTGTGTCCCCAGATGAAATGGCCATTGCACATCATTCATTATTCTATCCATTGTAAGACAAAATAACAAATATAAAAAGCCATATTTACTCATTTCTGCTTGCCAACATAATTTCACAAAGCCTCTGACTCTGTAACAACATACAGCTCTCTGGAAAGATGCTTGGAAGATAAAACAGGACAAAGCACATGCCCCCACCCAGCCCATGTCTCTATCCTGAGTCACTATATTCCTTAAAAGATAAATGACCCCACTCTTGCCTTTTCCTACACTTAAGATAACGTCTGTCAGGGTTACTGATTATGCTTCTACAATCTATAAGCAAACACAGTCTCACACTCAAACCTTAATGTGATTCTACTTTAATATAACTTTAGACAAATTTGATATAATTTTACACATGCTAAATCTCCACCACCTATATGTAAACATTGGGCTACAATACTGTGCTGGAGCAGTGGGACAGAACCTCTTGAAAAGGCTGCCCCAGTCAGTAGTCCTCAATAAGACTTCTAAATAATTCTTCTCTTTGACATATTAATTTAAAAAAAAAAAACAAATGTGTATTGAGCAAATACTCTGTGCCAACAAAGGCACAGAGAGGTTAGTTTATCTACGATCACCGCACTAAGTTCATCATCGCAGGTGACAGTGAAAAACTCAACCCCCAAAGTCCATGCTCCTTCCACCTACACCAGCGTCATACAATGTGAATTTCTCTTTAGAAGGATGAAGGAAGGAGCTGCTGTTCATGGAAACTGAATTCTTCTGACTCTGAGCCTTGCTTTGCTTTGGTAATAAACATTACTAAGGAAGGGTCTCTTCATGATTTGCTTCTGCCTGAATATATCAGAAGGATTTATCAGTGAACAAAACAGATGAAGACCCCTGTCTTTGGGGAGTTTACTGGATAGTGTAATTTCTTGAAATTACCTGTTCAAGATGTCTTTGCCTTCCAGAGAGTAAACCCCATGCAGGCTGGGGTTCTCTCTTATTCAGTGACTGACTCAATACGGACCCTGGCACACAGTAGGGCCGTGATAATTTTTTTCCCCCTTTCCAGTCTGTCTCCCTCATTCCAGAAGTAAATGACAGCTGACAAGCTATTCCAGTGGGCTAATCAGATGTCATTTGCGAGGTATCTTAACGCATTCCACACTCATATGGTAGCCGCATAAATGTGTCTCAGAAACAAAAAAAACTTTGTTCTGCCCAGCTTTGTGCCTGCCATGGTTACATGGGCAGAAGTGACCCAGGAGACACTCCCTTGGCAGCGTTTATCACCAGGGCAAAGCAAGGCTCAGGTTTCATGCACAGCTAGTACTTTATGTCCCTTCCTTCATGCATCTAAGGAGAAATTCATGTTATGTGATGCTGGGTATGAGTGCTCAGAGCATGGGTTTTGAGGTTGGAGTTCTCCTCTCTCACTTTCTATAAGGAGTGTAGCTGGGAAAATGTGGAAAATTCATGTCTCTGTGCCTTTGCTTTCCCATCTTTAAAATGCCTGACTTGAAGCTCAAGTGAGAGTATTAAATGAAAAAATATGGAAAGCACTTGGCCCAGTGCACCTAGGTCAGCATCGGTCTGCAATGGACTCGGAAGATGATAACCATCAGTACCATAGCTCAGACCTTTTGAGAGATGTGATAGGTCATTTGGGTTTTGTAGAAAGAATCTAGGACATAGAAACAGGGGATCTGTATGCTAATCCTGGTGCTGTCACTTGTGAGCTGTGTGATATCAGCTTAGTTACTCAACCTCTCTGGGCCTTGACTCCTCATATGTTATAAAAGAGGTTGGTCTAATAATTTCTACTCATAATTCTTTCTCAGCTAAGTGCCCTCCTCTCAATTCCCATTGCTAACAGCTTAATTTGGCATCTCTGGGGTAACAACTGCAAAGCTTCTGCAGCTAGTGCCCATCTGAATGAAAATGGTGATCCATCTGGGCAAATTGGAAAGAGCTGCCTTTCCTCTGGGTAGACCTGAGCTGCTTGGGGAGCTGCTTGTGGGCTGGACTTTAAGCCCTATTCTCTCCCAGCCAGGCACTCTCAGGCAGTGTATAAATACTGTCCCCCCATACGCTGTGGCCCTGGCCTCCCCAGTGCCCTCCCAGCCTCCAGACATAGCTATCCTACTGCAGTCCTTCCTCCACACCATGCCAGGCAATCACTCCCAAACAGAATCTCACGCAGTCACACTTCTTCCCACATAAACCCTCCCCTGCCCCCTCACAGCTTCAGGATAAAATCCAGCCACTCTGCCAAGCCTCATGTAAGCTTTTCCTCTCTCCAGGGATCTCTGCGAGCACCATACCTCTGCAGCTCCCTGGACAGACAGTGCTTGTCCTTGCTGCTGTGCCCAGGCACACAAGGGCCCCTACTCAGAAAGGCCTCTCCAAGTCCCTCCTCTCTTCATCCACACTAATTCCCAGACACCCACCAAGGTTAAGCTCCATGTCATCTCCAGCAATCTTTCTGGGACCCTCACCCCCTGAGACAGACTGGAGGCTCACTCAGCCTTCTTTCTTAGCACAAAGCCCCTTCTTCTAGTGAAGGATCTCATGGCACAGTTGAAGAAACTGAGGCCTGAGAAGAATCACGATTCCAGCAGCAGCTGTGGCCAGCACTCGCTGAGAACCATGTGCCAGGTGCTGACAGCGCCCTGGGGTGTGGGTATTGGCATTTCCAGTTTATAGCCCAGGAGCTAAGGCTCTGCGTGGCCTCTGTTATCTTGTGCAGGGGTTCTCAATGTGTGGTCCCCCATCCAGCAGCATTAGCATCCGCTGGGAACCTGGGAGAAATGCAGAATCTCTAGCTGACTCCAGACTTACCAAATCAGGAATTTCTTGGGGTGTGCCCAGCAATATGTACCTAAAAAGCCCTCCAGGTAATTCTGATGCATGCTAAAATTTCATTAAAGTTTGCAAATCCCTGGTCTAATGTTATCCAGCTGGTTATGGGTGGTATTGGGATTTAGAGCCATATGACTGACATTTGCAAAAATGAATAAGCTTGTGCTTTTAATTCCACATTGTGAACACCTATGGGCTTTGCTCTGGGAGGCCTCTCCTGGCCACCCTTTTTTAGGTCAATTCTCCCCTCCCACAATCCACTGCTAGCATCTCCCATCTCTTGCCTCTTCTTTTACGTCATAGTCCTTCCCAGCTGCAATACTCCACATGTTAAATATTTATTTATCTTTGTCTGAATCAGCTCGGGCTGCCATAAGAAAATACCAGAGACTGGGTGGCTTAAACGACAGAAATTTATTTTCTCACAGTTCTGGAGGCTAGAAGTCTGCAACCAAGGTTCCAGCATGGCCAGGTTCTGTGAAAGCCCTCCTCCTGGCTGGCAGACGGATGCTACCTTCTTACTGAGTGAGAGCGCAAGCAAGCTCTCTAGTGGCTCGGCTTGTAAGGGCACCAATCCCATCAGGAGGGCCCCATCCTCATGACCTCATCTAACCCTAATCACCTCCTAACAAACCCATCTCCACACGCTAACACATTGAGGTTTAGGGCTTCAACACATGAATTTGGGGGAGACACAAACATTCAGTGCACAGCAATCTCCTGCTACTTGTATGTAAAGCCCCAGCTGGGCAGGAGTTTGTCTGTTCAGTTCACTTGCTAACTGCTAAATCCTCAGTGCCTAGAACACTGCCTTGCACATAGTAGGTGCTCAATACATATGTGTGAAATAAATGGTCACACAGCTGGCTGGTGACACAGAAGGAGACTCATTTGGGTCTATTTATTCACCCTCCAATACATTCCATATGCCTCCCTCAATCTTTGCCTCCATTTAGAGTTCTTCTGATTAGCAGTGCTCTCCTTCCTAGAAAGGTCATTTTCCAGAAACATTCCTTTACCAATCATCACTTGCAGGAAGAGGGTCTGTTCCCAACAAGCCCTGCAGAGCAGTTACCCTAGGCATGATTTAGCTAATTTACTCAGCGCTTTGTCTTAATGGTTCACCAAGTGGAGATTTCTTTCAGTAATGACAGTAAATGCATTTGAAATGTAGATATCGACCCAGGCAATGCTGTATATTCGGCTCATCAAATTTTCATGTTAAAATGAAAATCTTTCTTTTCTTTTTTTTTTCTGGTGGGAAGGGAAAAGCTGAAGTGTTGATTCACTGTGGCATACTTTTTTTTCCAAATGAAAAGAGAACACTTTAATCTCACATCCCTCCCATGGCTACTGCCACATAAGGAGATGATGGCAGGAGAGAGGGAAAGAAATTGGATTCCTGGAGGACCTAGCAGGTTCTACTCATGGCCCTTAGCTATACATATAAAAATGTGCATGGGATACTTTGCCCTGCCACCCTCGGGCAAAACAGATGCCAACACCATTCCATTATTTCTCTCAAATAAAATCTTCCCAGAGCTCCCAGCTGCCTCAGTTATTATCAGAGATCCTCCAACTCCCACTACAAGATTAAAAAAATCCCCACTGTTTTTCATTTAATTTGTCAGCACCTCAGTGTTACTTCACTGACCGCCCTATCCAAGTAGGTATCCCTCATTCTTTTCTCTTATTAACCCGGTACTTCCTCCTACTATTTGTTATGATCCACAACTGTTTTGTTCATTCTTTTTTTTACTAGTTTATTTTTTACTAGTTTGTTGTCCACTCCTAGGCAAGCCAAGACTTACGGAGATGTAGCTACCCTCTCCTTCCTGGGGTGGGACGAGGTTGGAGATACCAATTTTCTTCTCATTAATTCACCTGCTACACACACTGGTGACGTACCATTTGCAACACCTCCATGAGGTAGGAAGCAGTATTGCTACTTTGTCAGTAAAGCCACTGAGGCCCCCAAAGGTAACAGATTTGGCTTGTGCTAAACGGATGATAAAGTGAAGGGTCCGCAGTGAAGCACCAGGTCTGCCTGTCCCCAAAGTCACGCTCAGCGGCAGGGCCTGTGGGCTCTGAGGCCAGCTGCCCTCGATTCAAATTCTGGCTCTGGCCTCTAGCAGTTCTGTGATGTTGAGTGAGTTACTTAATCTTGCTTGTTTTAGTTTTCCAACTTGTGAAGTACAAATAATAACACATGCTTCATGGTAAGGGAAAGTTTGAAGAATTAAAAATATAAAGGACTTTGAAATAATTTCTGGCACACAGTAGTTACTTAAAATATTTGAGCTAGAATTTCAACTTCACTGTGCTGGTAATTCATAATTTCTCACGTTTATGTAGGCTTTTACAACACACTTTAAGACGAGTATTGCCAACACTCCCTCAACTTCCCCCCATTTTCCAGATGAAGAAATTAAGGACCAGAGATTTCCAGCTACTTGCTCAAGGTCACAGGCTAAGAAGCTGGCGGAGTCAGGGCTAGGTCCAGGGCTCCCAACTCCTCCTCTAGTGGTCTGCCCCCTCAGGCCACAATTTACACTGGCTGTGTGCGTCTAGGTGGCATTTGTGGCCTTAAGATGCCAAAGCTTTTCCAATTCCTTAAAGGAACTGACCAAAAAAAACATTAAATGTGGTAAGTCATTCCTCTGCCAAAGCAATATGGTGAAAGGGAGATACAAGCCAAACCTTAATAGAGAGAGGCTGGAGGGCAGGTCAGAGATCTGGGCAACCTGTAAACTCTCCCCAGTGAGTGAGTGGGGGTCTTTTGGGTTTTGCTGGCATCTCCTTATTTCTGGGATTCTATTATCCTCCATGGCAAGACATTGATGGGTGGACAGCAAGACTGCTGGTTGCCTGAACCACTTGATTAGAAAAATTCTGCCTTTCTCCTCCACCCACTGTATCCAAAATAATCTCCCCAACCAAACTGTCAATGCTACCACTGAAGACACTTTGTCGGGATAAAGCTCTGTTCCTTCACCATCCTGGCCACAGAGCAGGAGGAAGTTTTCAGACTCACTTCTGAAACCTGGCTCTCCCTGCTGGTGGCTTTCTTCCACTGTATGTGCCAAGTAATCCTACAAAGTGAAAGGGAAGGAGCCTCATGTTTCACCTCAGGCAGCTTCTATGTTCCAGGAGTGGGTACCATGTTTTGTGCATATTACTGTGTATCATTTAACCCTATGTTGAAACTGCAATATAATTAGCATTGTTTCTTTCTGACACTTAAGGACACAAACTCAGAAAGCTTAAAGAATTTGCAGGAGGTTACATAGCTCCTCTTAATGGATCTAAAATTCAAACCTAGGTGTGCCCAGCTCTGAAGTCTGTGCTGCTTCCATGACATCAAAAATTACAGGTCATTGGCTTAGCAGCTTGGCTTTCTGCGTGACTATGCAGGTGTCCATGCAGCCTTTTCTGCTTATTGGGCCACTCACGATGGGAGAGTTGAAATCCCTTCTTTAGACCTTGAGTCTGTTTTCTTGGAGGCTAGGGATCATGCTTAGGTTGTGGAAATCTGCTTTCCTGAAGTCTAGAATGCATGAGGGCTCAAGCTGGAGGTCCCAACCTATTAATATTTTGACTCCAAAATGACAGTTTGTTTCTACCAAAACTCATGCCATGTGTGCATTGCCATCAATAATTCTGCACCACTCAGCCCTGAGGAGGGGCTTCAGGAGTGATTCCTGTGGCTCCTCCCTTTTGAGTATAAAGTGAGTCAAGAATAAAAGGTGTCTGTAGTCCTTCCAGCATCCAAGAGGCTTCTGGGAGCTTTGCTATGGCTTGAGCCTGTGCCAGTTCTGGGTTCCGTATCCAGGACTCCTGTCCATGAGCAGGCTGCATGGCTGGCAGCTCAACCCCAAACCGCCAGCACTTCTGTGTCTTTCTTTCCTTTTATCCACTACTGGGTGGATAATACTCTGAGTCCCTCAATCCCTCTTTTCCTTAGAGTTTTTTCTTTTGTTATTTCATTGTTTCTTTTCCTTTCTTAAGCAGAATATCTCTTTCCACTATCATGTCACAGTCATGCAGCTCAGCCCACCAAAGCCTTGAAGTGGTATTTGACGCCCTGGTGTACGCTCTCGACTTTTCTTTGTGTCCTTTCTCTACTCTTGATAGCAAACCGTAGATGTCGGAAGCCATACATAAAGTTCTCAGCAGTCTTCTCTTGTGTCCCTTGTTCTACCCAACATAAAGCCTCACAATAATATAAATTCTGCAAATCTGATCTTTAAGGAAGGCAAATGAATGTGTCCTGAGCATGAACCATATGCCAGGCACTCATTTTCTCTTATGTCATCTTAACTGTACCTCGGAACAACTCAGAGAGGGAAGGGAAGAATTTTCACATGCATTACAGAGAAAAGAAAATTGAGACTCAGAGAGTTTAAATAATATGGCCAAACTCATACTCTTTAGGGTCAAAGTTAGGATTTTGACCTTCCTTTGTCTAACTTTGAAGGCCAGGTCTTTCTAGGACAAAGTACTGGCCAGCATTTAAAACCTTCATGGTCTTTTGACTTTTTCTGCTTGGCTCTGGAAGAGTCAAGAATTAAATATTCTATTCTTTGTCACATTGTGAGCAGGCTGAAAACTAGAACAGGATACGTTCACTTTATGCCCCAGTGGTCACTCTATAAAGCAACATGAAACACACGAAATTTAAAATGAGCCCTAACTTTATAAAAGATGTTTTAGAACTTAAAATCAAAGAGACATTTATTAACAGTCCTATCAAAATTCACCAATTACATGGCTCTGTCATTTACCTGCTTGAACATCAAGAGGATCTACAACTATTATTTTAAGTAATTACTTCAGCCCTTTATGCCCAGGGTTGGCCTTCGGAGATACCTGGCTTATTTTCACAGCAGTCCCTGATACTCAGCTGTCAAGCCACATCATGACTGGCACTCTGAGCTTCATGCAAGGCCAAGCACTTAATCTCTTTAACAGAGACCTGTCATCACTCGCTTTCACTC
>CM052438.1:132964284-132987234 GCA_028533085.1 Varecia variegata | reverse complement strand
TGGGGCCAAGAAGCAGCTCAGGAATGTCAGGAAGAGAGGAACTCAATGTCATTTTGTGTTCCCCTCTTCAATCAATAACCTTTATCCCATGAACTTCAATCCATCTTTTAAGTTGTAGAGGTGGCCCTGCACATCCATGGGTTCCACATTCATGGATTCAACCAACTATAGATTGAAAATATTGAAAAAAAAAGTATGGTTGTGCCTGTACTGAATAGTACAGACTTTTTTCTAGTCATTATTTCCTAAACAATACAGTATAACAACTATTTACATAGCGTTTACATTGTATTAGGTATTATACATAATCTAGAGATGATTTAAAGTGTATGGGAGGATGCACATAGGTTATATGCAAATACTACATCATTTTATATAAGGAACTCGAACATCTGCAGATGTTGGTATCTGTGGGTGGGGCTGGTGGTGGTCCTGGAACTAATCCCCTACAGATACAGAGGGATGATTACACTTATCATTTCTTCACCAATCAAAGATAGTGTCCAGAATCAGAGAGATAACTGTTTCCTTGCCCCTGACCTTGGCCAGAACATAGGAGATCTATTTCCTTTTAGAGGGGTAGACAAACTGGAGCATGTTCAGAGAAGGACAAGTAAGAGCTGAAAGAATAGTTCCTCTGTAGAGAAGATGCCTCAGGGGAACTTGGCCATTTTTCTTCCTCAGTTGGCCTTTCTTATTCCAGGGAAGAGTTCTTTGTTCCTTCTTCTGGGCCCCCACTGAATCTGGGTCAGATTTCAATTGTACCATATCACTTTATACTGTCATTATTTTCAAACTTCTCCCCTTCTAGACCACTAGCTCCTCAGGACAGTTTCAGTTACACAAGCAGTCCCATCTTTGGCATATAATAAATTTGTTGAAGGAAGGAGTGGAGATGACAATCTTTCACAAGTGCCATTTTGTTTCCCCATAGTCAACCAGAGACAGTTCCTGCTTGCCTACAAAGACTTTATTTTATAAATCACCCAGAGAGGCATCCAATGTGCCTGCAGAAGAAGAAAGGGAAACCCCATAAATGATTATACAGGTGTTGTGATATTTGGGGGATAAATTGGATTTGAAATTAAAATGTTTAAATCTCAATCTCAGCCCCACTGCTGACCAGCTGAGCTGCCTTTTTTTTTGCAAGTCTCTTCCTTTTTCTGAGCCTCATATCCTCAGAATGAGTGGGATGGACTAGAAGGGTAGAGTCCAACTTGTACATATGGCTCTCCATCTCAGGATGTCATTGCAAAGGGTCTGGTAATCCGCAGCAGCACCAAGTATTGTTGGTCACTCTAAAAATTAGTATCTGTGTCTTATATCTGAGCCATGTTTTCACATGTATAGAGATGCAATTATAATTGATAAAATACAAGATTCTTAAGGCAGTCTTGAATTTGTTGTATCTATTTGCTTTTTTCCTAATCAAGAGATAATAAAATTATCTGGTGTGGTGGGGTGTACAAAGCACTCTGACATTAAAAGTAGCTCTTGTTCTTGGGAAAATTGTAAATCACTGAGTGTCAAGTCTTGGTTTTGACTTTGAAGCTCATGTCCTCTGAGCAAGGACAAGGTATGTTATCTCACCTGTAGACAGGCAGGTCTTTGCTAACCATAGTAATGAACACCTAGGTAGGAAATACACAGCAAAAGCCAGTGAGCATATTTTCTAGTTTTCTAATTTACTTCCTTCTCCACAGACAGTATCTGTGACATAAACACAAGGTCCCATATTATGAGAAGAGTGTGAAAATATTTAAAGAGTGTAGAGGCAATAATTTTTTGTAAACATTGAGAAAACATTACTTGCTCTCACTTTTGGATAAAAGATCTTAATCTATTATCATTACTCAAAAATATTTTAGAAACTTTTTCCTTCTATAGATGACGCATATTTGGGGGGAAACTCAAACTACTGAACACCAATCTTTAGGAGCTACTGAACAAATTAAAAGAAATTTGTCAATTTTGAGGAATATTTGCCAAAGCCCAATTTAAGGAACTCAGTGGCAATTGAATAGGAATTGTCAATTCTTAGAACTAATGAACTAAAGAGCAATACTTTAAAAATTTTCAGTAATATTTATTTTTATATTTTTCTACTTACTAAAATAATACATATCCATTATAGAATTTGGAAAATATAGAAATGCTCAAAAGAATATAAAAGCTGCTATTAATCTACATGCATCATTTCATAATTTAGAAATTTAAAATTTTTTGCATCATTTGTACTGTTTGATAACTTGCTTTCCCTTAAAATTTTTTATTATATAAAAATTTAGATACACATAAAGGATTGTAGGTAAGGCATTGTAAGTTATAAAAGATGATAATAAAATCTTACATATAATCTTATAGTAGTGGTTTCTTACTGTAAGGTTTTCTGTGAAATTATTTTTGTCCAATTATGTAAGATTTACCTCTTATTATATATAGCTGTATTTTAAAAATTTCATTGCTGTATAATATTCCATTGTCTGATTGTACTGTACTTTATTCTCCTGTTGATGAACAATTGAGTTGTTTCAAGTTTTCATTTCTTTTTTACTTAAAAACAATTCTGCCATGAAAATTCTAATATTTGTTTCCTGGTGCACATGGGTAGGAATTTTCCTAGGGTACATACTGGTAGTGGACTGGGTCTTAGGGTTGTGTGCATGTGTGTGTATGTATAAAATATAAAATTGTTTTCTAAATTAATTGTACTCTACTATCAGTACAAATACAAGTATATAAGCAGATCTGTTTCTTTATGTCATTGGCAATATTAGATATTACCAATTTGTGTTGTGTATATAGATCTCATTTTAGTTTCAATTTATACTTTCTTATTTTAAAAATGTTTATTTGACATTTGTGTTTCCTTCGCTGTGATATGCCCCTTCAAATCTTTGTCCATGAGTCTGTTGTTTTGATTGACTTTCTCTTATTGGCATGTGGCTAACATTATTGATTATTAGTAAAGGGAAACTCCTTTATTGTTACAGCATTTACGGCTGACATCTTAATTGACCAACCAGAAGCTATTTCTAACCATTTCCTCTGTTGCTGCCTTATATTATTGAAGTTTCAAAGTCAAATAATTATTTTGCTGGACTCCCTAGCAAGTAGGCGTGGCCATACGACATGTTCCTGGGGCCGTGGCATGTAAGCATACCTCTCTGTGGATGTATCTGAGAGAACTTTTGATTTCCTGATAAAATGACGCATATGGCGCTGTCACAACCATGTGCGATCCCTGCTTAACCCTGACTTGAATGCAGATGCGATGCCGGGAGCTATAACAGCCACATGACGGGCATGAGGGAAAGGCTAAGAAATTTATGAAAATTCTGACCTTGACAATTCTTATTCATCTCCAAACTTCCAGTTATGTGATTTTTTAAAAAATCTTGTTTGCTCAGATATGATAAATCCAGTTTGCTGTTAATCAGAGCAGAATGCAGTCCTGACTGATACAGCATCTTACCCACTAAGTCTTCAAACTAGAGCCTAGCAACCAGCAGTGTCCAAAAAGGTAGTGAAGAAAGTCCACAAGCAATGTTATTAATTCAGAACACAGAATTTGTAACATGGCTAGTATGATCTGGCTACGCCCCTTCCTTTCATCCCCATGGCGTACCGCTTTGCCTCTTGTTCAACTGGCTTCACCCACCTGCCCCTTCATCATTGCCGAGACAGTAAGAAATTCTTTCCTACTTTGTAGGCTTCAAGCATCCTGTTTCATTTGCCTGGATTCCCTTTCCCTTAACTTTCATTTCCTTTCCAAATTAATCCCACTTGTTATTATCTATTTATGAAGCAGATCACAATTTGTTTCCTCCACTAGGTTTTGAGTTCCAGCAGAGAATACTCTATGTCAGTTTTGTCCTTAATTTTATACCCAGTACAGCCCGGCAGGGCACAGGAGAGATGGCAGGCACTCAAAACTATTTTGTTAGATGAGCAGATGAATATCTTGTGTGTCAACCAAGTGTCACACAAATGCAGCCCTTAGTTTCTCTTTAACTTCCTAAGCTTAGGTTTTTCACCTTTGGGCCAAGATAATAAGCTCTACCTCTCAGTGTGGTTTGAGAATTAAACGTGATTACTGTGTATATGTGCTTGGAATGTGGTTTGGGTCACTTGTCTCTGATGAGGGAAATCTTCATTCCCCGGTTAGCAAATTTTTTCCAACTTCTGTTCTTCAGACTTTAAAAGTAGTACTCGGTATAATTATTATGTGATAATTATTCTTTAACCTAACATTTGTTGCACACTTGCTTATGCACTTTATATGCCAAACACTTTATATACGTTACTTCATTTATTTTTATGGAGATAGCCTCTGGTATTATCCCTTTTTATAGGGATAATAGGGATAATAGGGATATGGGGATATAGGGATGAGGAAACTGAGGCTTAACAAGGCTAAGAACAAGCCTCTTGGGCCACTCGGCCGTTACTTGCAGGCATACATAATTTAATTGTGGTTGATCAGTAACTATCTAACCAGAGAGTCTGCTATTTACTGGAAATGTTCTTTGCACTTTCTTCATTTTGTTCCTTTCCTGAGAAAAAGGCAAAGCAAAATAAAACATGCTGATATCAGATTTTTTTTTAGAAAAGCAACTTCCAAAGACTGCTCTGAGGTCAATATGGATTTTCATTCCAATCTTCTCTCCTCCTAGATCCACAGACTCTGAAATGAAAACTGATGCTCAAGCTGGTGACCCTCAGGCAGGATCCTTAGCCAGAGAATAATGACTGAGTCCTGCACAGGCAGCATACGTTTGAGATCCAGACGGTATATTCATACACATTACAGAAATTTTGCTGTAAGAGTTGAAAGCAGAGGCACTGATTTTAACCAGAGCTCCTAGTGTAGAACCTTCCATGTAGGAGGTTCTTAATGAATGCAGGTTGAGATGCATTCCATGATCATGATATAGTGAGATTTTCTTATAATGTTCAGTGTTCAATGTAGTTTATTTTGAATGCCACTCAAAAGAGAAATTGAGACTCTTCAAAACCTACCATTCCAGTTTCTCCTCTTAACATTCTACCCAGCGCATAGTTCTAACCACACCAGAGTACTATTTCCTGGACACACCCGAATGTTTCTGTGCCTTTGCTTGTGCTGCTTCTGCTTCCTAGAATTTCTGCATATTCCCCCTTTAAAAACAGGCCAATTCATTTTGCATTTCTTTATTAGACTGACTTTTGCATTCATCCCATCCCAACTAAGACATATCCACACCCACGAGCTTCCAAATCTTCTAGACACAATCATGGCAGCATTCTCATTTTGTGGCTGGTGGATAAAGCACAGCCTTTAGAGTTGAAAATACCTGGGCACAAATCCCAACTCTGCCACAGAAGAGTCATGCACACTGGTGCAATCTACCTAAATGAGAGCTTCCATATTCTTTTCCAGAAATGGGGATATCATTACTTGCCTGTTAGGGCTGTCGTGAGGAATAAGGAAAGAAACACGCAAAGTACCCAGCACAGTGCCTGGCACATGGTCAGCAGCAGCCTCCCTGTGGTCATTCAGGTTCTCAGCTCAAATCTGATCTCTTGAGAATGGCCCCCATTAAATATCCTACCCCTCCTCTCCACTCCCTTCTTTACTCTCTGGACCTAGGCTGTAGTGTTCAAATTCCAGCTCTACCACTTATTAGTTTGTGTAAGTTTGGGCAAGTTACTTAACTCTCTTGCTTTACTTTCCTTACATGTAAAACTGGGCTAACAACAATAATTAACTGACAGGCATGTTATGGAGATCATTTAAACCTTAGATCAGTACCAGACATAGAATGAATTCTAGCTGATGCTGTGCTGTTCACTCCTCTATCCCTGGGGTGCATTAGTGTCTGACTCAAGTAGGCACTCATTTCATATTTTTTGAATGAATGAATGTGTACGCCCTGGTTCTTTTCTCCTTCCTTGCATACCTGGCTCTCCACAGAGTATGGGCTTCTCTAGGGGCTGGAGAAAAGCATCATTGTTCTTAGTGCCCAGCACAGGGTCTGGCACCAGGCGATGCTCAGTCAATTTTATAGAATGGAAGGGAAATTTTTCAGGAATGTAACCTGCCACACGATCCCTGGAAATGAGCTCATTAGCATCAGCTGGCAGAACAGCCCGTGCTCCGCCCACCACTCAGCAACCTCTTGCCTCCACTTACTCAAGTACACTCAGCCAAGGATGACCCGGGGACAGAAAGTCACTTCCTCTCTGGCATGACAAAGTCCCAGACCATTGTCTCTCTTGACTGGGTACAAGATTTACCTTGTTCTGCTGGCAGATTCATTAGACGATGCCCTGTTTGGCCGGCTGTGAGAGGACTCTTTTCTCTTTTATGGGTCTAATCTCCTGAATCAGTATTTGTTCCCACCTCCCTCTGTCTACAGACAGAAACTGCTAAGCTGACATGGTATCTCTAGAGCAAGAGGACAACATGGGCTACGAGGAGGGGGCTGGGCAAAGAAAAGGAAGGGACCATCCTGATGGCATCTCAACAGGTCAGCAACTTTGCCTTCCAGTAAAACCAGTCACTTCTGGAGTGAATTTGTTTAAGCTCTTTGCAAGCTTCCAAAAAGAGGTAGTGTGGGAGGAGTGGAGGAGACAGCCAATGAAAATTCAGCCCCAGCCAACAAAGAGAAGCAGGCCATGGCTGGCTAACAGAGAGGCATTGACAGAAAGAGGTCCTGGCACTGGGAGCCCACCTTGCTTGAATGTTCTTTTCTTCCACAACAAGAGAACCTCCCCAAAGCATGGACTTGTACTGTCCATGTCTGGGTTTATAAGTGTGTGCTTCTCTCCTGTAGTGCCCACAGCACCATCCGTTTGGCTGGCCTTCCATCCTCCCCCTCTTCTCTACAGGACACAGACGATTCTTGTCCGTTCCCATCACTGAGTTTTCTTCCGATCGCCAGATGCAGTGTCTGCATGTAGCCTGCAGGCAGGTTCCGGGTCTGCTGCTAGACAGATGCCATCTCATAACACATTCACTCTTCGTGCCAACATAAGTGTCTTTCTGCATGTCCTCTGCTGGCTGATCACTTTGTAGGTCAGATGAGAGGAGAGAGAGAGGAAGACGGAGAGGGAGAGAGACTGAGGAAGCCAAGGGAGTATGAGATGTGAAAATTTGAAGTTCTAAGCCAAACGTGGTGGGAGGCCACTCAGGAGAACGGCATACCTTACCTTACTTGTGTGTCCTTGAAAATGGGCTTGAAATCTGAAGCATGAGGACGTCAATCAAAACCTTGCAGAAGAAGGGCATTCTCTTGACAGCTAAAGTCATTAAAACTCACTATTTTATCTCTTCTTTTAAACATAACATGTGGTATATAGACCTCTGATTCTGTACATAATCTTTAATTTGGCTCTTCTCATGCACAACTGAACACATAGTACAGTTGGCGGGTTTCAGTTTACAATTGGCCAGCTGAGGTCAGAGTTGATTTTTTGGCCAGGTTTAAAATTTGTTGTCCTTGACTCCATTGTATTAAGGTAACAGGACCTAGTTTTACTTTCTGCAGCTGCTACAGCAGGTCTTATGACTACCATACTGCTGTTCTCATTACAGATGGGGAAGGTACATTGCTACTGTCTAGAAGGCAGCATCTCCACATTCACAACGTTCATTTCATTAATGGAATGACAGCAGTGCATATAAGAGAAAAGTCCTAGTTGCCAAAAAGTTAAGATTTTTATGTAGTCAAGAGCCAGCTCTATAGGCAAAAACATGGGGTTTGTAAACAAGGGAGGATTTGAATATAGTTTGCTGATTCTGAAACTCAATCATTTCTGGGGTACAAAAGAAGATGACATGTTTAAAGGTCGATGTTAAAATACATCAACATCGTAATGAGCTAAAGACTGAAAATGGGAGAAGTAGGAGTCAGAATAAGTCCTATTGTTATCTGGCAGAAAAATTTACTTGCCCTGAGGAAACCAACCAGTTTTAACACTTGGCAACTCTTTCATCATAGCTAACCCACAGCCACCCAAGCTCAGCTTTCCTCCTGTTACAGCAGGGCCAGAATGAATGTCATGGGCTTTAGAATCTGAGAGACCCCTCTTCTGCACAAATTTGGGTACATTCATTATACTCTCTATAATTTCACTTCACTTATAAAATGAGGATAGTGCTACTCACATAGGATTATTGTGAAGTTGAAATGGACATATAAAATTATTAGCACAGTTTGATACATAATGAATACTTAGACCAGTAGCTCTCAACTGACCACCCCCCCCCCCAGCCCCCTGCCCCCGACCCAGGACATCTGTCAATATCTGAGACATGATCATAACTGTAGTGGGGGGGTAGAAGTAGATGCTACTGACATCTAATGGGTAGATGTCAGGGTAAACAACCTACAATCCACAGGTCAGCCCTCTATAATAAAGAATTATCTGTTCCTAAATGTGACAGCGCTAAGGCTGGGAAATCCTGGCTATATACATAGTAGCCATTATGTGTCAGGCATTTTCCTGCACATGTCTGATCTCTTTCAATTCTACAGGTTCCAAAATGTGGATGCTGAACTTTCAGGCTGACAATAATGACATCATCTTCTCATTTACAAAAAGCATCCCTATATTATCTCATTTAATTTTCAAAATGACCTGTTTATAAGAACTATTGATTCTATCTTCATTTCACCATTGGAAAAACAAAGGCTCAGAGACCCTGGCTCACTCAGCTGGCAAGCGGCATGCCCCATCTAGGACACCATCCTCCTGCTTTCAATGCCAGTACACTGTCCACATGCCAATAGCATGTTTAGACAACACAGAAGCTCAGCTTTGCTACTTTGGGTAACCTGTTCATCTGTGAAATGGGATGAATCATGCTGATCTAGGGAGAGCAATTACTGTAAGGATGACATGAAATGATGCAGGCAGTAGGCACTCAGAACTCAGAGCTCTATCAATATTCCTGCTTTGTCTTGATGATTGGCAGTGAACAGTCCTTAACACCCTACTTCTAAGCCAAGAGGCCCCTCAAGCCCCACAAGGCCAAGCCAGGCCTGCTGTGCTGCTGTCAGTTCCCCCCACACGAGCCTCACCAAGCCCAGTGATCCACAGTTGCTTTGTTCACTGAGTGATGCCACCTGTCAGGCACCACCCTGTGCTGGTCACCGAGACTTTGCAGGAGCCATCAGTCCTGGCGCCCAGCTCCCTGGGGCTGATGCCTTGACAACTGTGTCACTGCTCTCTCATTACCTATATGGAGGGTCACCTTTCTGACAGACAGCTTTGAAAATTCTTTATTAAATTTTTTTTTAGTAGAAAAGACAGATTACTTTATAGTTCTGACATGCTCTACTTATTATGACATGAAACAATGTTCTTGTTGCTTTTGCTTGGGGACGTTTAACTGCTGACTTTGGCTCACATGCTATATCACTATGATGCATTAGTTATTAGGTCAGACCTTCCATGACCTTTACATATTCATTTATTCACTCACTCAACTAGACATTTGAATGTCTACTGTGAACCTGTCACTCCAGTAGGCATTTAGTGGATTATAAAAAGAACCCAAAAGATTTGCACTCAGTCCTTGATCTGAGGACATCCCAGTCTAATAGGCAATGCAAAGGTGTAAGAAAGATAAAATTTTAAAGTTTCATTCTAAAATTCTAAAATTTCATTTAAAGATAAATGAAATACAAAAGGTGCATATTGCACCTGGTAACATAAGCTTTGACATGAGAGAAACCAGAATTGGTAGTGGATCTGCAGAGTGGGGTGCCTGGTTCACTCTGGATGGTGATAGTGGGGTGGCAGCAGAGGCTGAAGATTGGGTTTTGTTGGAATACACTGTAATCTGTGTGTCGCGGGTGGAAGAGGAACTGACCACACACAGCTGAAATAAGCTGATGACACTCCATCTTGGAAGAAGGACTGGATGTCAATTTTTTGGCTCTCAGTTTTAATGTTCCTGATATATATTTGATGACTAATATCTCAAAGGCAATGCTGAGCACTGGAATGTATGAGCAGAGAGCTATAGAAAAGAGAGTTGCCAACCCTGCCAGGGAAGGTGGGGAAGTGCCTCAGGAGATGTGCTATTCGTACAGGGTATTAAGCCTCTTCAGGGAGGCTCACCATGTGGGGAGGGGACGCGTGGCATCTGAGCAGAGCCGAGGTGAAGAGGACGTGTTCTGAGAAGGACGAGGATGTGGTTAGAACACAGCATGGGGGAGGCAGGGGCAGGAGGTGAGGCACAAGGGCACACTTTGGGGCCATTTGAATGCCAGGCTGTGGAGCTTGACTGTGTCTTGTAGGGTTCACTGGGCCCATGGCTGGTTTATAGAGAAGAGTGGCAGGATCTGCAGTGCAGCCACATCTCTCTGGGGTCAGTATGGCTTTGCAGGAGGGTGGACTGAAAGCTCAGAGACACAAGGCAAAGAGAGAAGTCAGGCAGCTGCTGCAACTGAGAGAGAGAGAGAGAGAGAGAGAGAGAGAGAGATTTCATTCCAGCCTTTGGAGGCCAGTTAAACCCATTCTTCCGTTTAAAAGACTCAGAACATATTCATGAAAGAAAGGAAGGAAGGAAGGAAGGACAGATAGACAGGCAAAAGGCAGCCAAAGATCAATGAGTTTCTTAAACAAAAATTTCAAAGGCAAAACTAAGACACGTTAAATATTTCTGCACCCAGTAGAATCTGAAGTGCACAAACTTCATGGAATAAATACATAAGGACATCAGAAACACTGAAGCGTGGAATAGAGTGAGGTTCTGGTAAAAAGAGCACTGAAAAAGTTATAAACGTTCCCAATGGAAACCTCCACTGTCAGCGCCAAGCCTGCCCTCATTCTCATGCATCTGAAATACGTGGGGTTAGTGGTTTGCCTCATCCTCTCCATGAGACCCTCAGCTCCTATTTCCTGAGCACCTCTATGCTTTATCACGTAGGATGTGCAGGGGAACACACATATCCCAGTTAATCTTTACAGTAACTGCGAAGCAGGCTTTATCGGTCCTGAGGCTCAGAGAGTTTAGGGATCGGCCCAAGGTCCCAGAGCAGTAAGCAGAATTGGGATTTGAATCCCAGTCTGTCCAGCTCTAAAGCCCTCTGCCTTAGTGCATGCCAGTAAGTACAACATTTCCATTATCATAGGATGAGGAATGCCTGAAAGCTGTTAATATCACCTTCCTTTCTGGACTCTGATTCTGTGTCTTTAAAATACTGATGTGGACAGAAAAATCAGATTTTGGGTGAGGAAGGAAAAGAGGAGAAAGAGGAAAGGAGGTAAAATCTCTATCTCCAACTTTTGCTTTGGCCTTGTGTAAACTTATCTTCCTTGGATCTGAGATTTTTCTTTGGTAAAATAAAATAGATGAACTAAATCATATGCAAGGTATACTTTGCCTTAACATTTCTAGGGTGCTGCGCTGTGAACTGAAGTTTTTATATGGTAGAAAGCGAGGCTGTGAAATGTAATGGTTTTCAGTTTTTTAAACTAGCCTAAAGATAAAACAAGAAACCACTGTGTGTTCAGTTTTAGAAGAGAATGGAAATGTTATAAACCTTGTAGCATTTCCAGATTTAGCAAGTAAAAATACAGGGTGTTCAGTGAAACTGAAATCTCAGATAAGCAACAAATATTTCTTTAGTGTATGTATGCACCATGCAATATTTGGTACATAGTTATACTAAAAATTATTGTTTATGTGAACTTGAAATTTAACTGGGCATCCTGAATATTCTCTGGCAATCCTAAAACCTTGACAAAATAAAAATGATAGCATAGCTCTGATAAAGGGCTGATAACCAGAATCTATAAAGAACTCAAACAAATCAGCAAGAAAAAAGCAAACAACTCCATTAAAAAGTGGGCAAAAAACATGAACAGCAATCTCATCACTGGATATTTACCCAAAGGAAAAAAAGACATTCTATAAAAATGACACTTGTACTAGAATGTTTATAGTAGCACAATTCACAATTGCAAAGATGTGGAAACAACCCAAGTGCCTATCAATGCATGAGTGGATTAATAAAATATGGTATATGTATACCATGGAGTACTACTTAGCCATAAAAAATGGTGACTTAATATCTCCTGTATTAACCTGGATGGAACTGGAAACCATTCTTCTAAGCGAAGTATGGCAAGAATGGAAATACAAACACCACATGTACTCACCATTAGATTGGAACTAATTGATCAACATTTATGTGCACATATGGAAATTATTTTCATTGGAAATCCAGCAGGTAGGAGGGGGAAGGAGGGGATGGGTGAATTCACACCTAATGGGTACAAATCGCACTATCTGGGTGATGGATACACTTATAACTTTGAGTCAAACAGTACTAAAGCAATTTATACAACCAAAATATTTGTACCTTCATAATATTCTGAAATAAAAAAAGAAAATAAGAAGGTACTATGATAGGAATAAAAAACAATTTGACAATATTCAATAAATATAATTAAAACTTAGAGAAAAGAAAATAATTAATAGCAAAGCTGATTAAAGTTGGAAGGAAAGGTGAAACAAAGTGCAGGGGAACTAGTTTTCTTATCTCACAACTTGACAAACCAATCAATTCTATCTCAAATAAAAGTTAAAGAAATAGAGTTTTAAGTTTAGCATTTGTAGTTATAAAGTTAAATACTAGCAAAATTGAACAGGAAAATATATTAATAGTAACAACAATAAAAACTCCAGAAGGGTGAGAGGACAGGAGGAAGGCAATACAAGTATCCCAAATCCCTCTTTTAACGAAAGGAGCCCCAGATACAGTCTGTAGTGGATGAGTCATGAAGTAAAAGCATAAAGAAATTATTTAGCATTATCACGGTAATTACCAAACAACTAAAAACAAAACAACTAAAAATGGTTTGTTCTGGGCAGTGGGGCTTCAAATGCAGGCAAAGAGAGAGAGTTACTTTTTATTTTATTCTACCCTCATTAGCTTTTTAAATTTTATGCTATGTGTAAAATTAGTCTGAAAATAAAATAATTATATTAATCATTTTACTGCCAACCATCTTTCAACAAATTGTAAGAGTTTTGCTCATGTGTACACTCACATTTTCAATCTCAGGCTTATTGCATTTGTCTCTATCAACTTCATTTGGGTGTAAAAATAGTAACAATCATATTTACAGACACAAAGGATGCACAGACATTTGCTTTTGCTTTGCCATGCATGGCAAAAATATTTCCCTGTGTTCTGGTACAAAAAAAAAAAAAAGATAAAAACCTTAAGATAAATAAACATGGTTCATTTAATTTAAAACAAATATTTGAGAGGCACTCTCCTAACATGCCTTTAATTGTGAGTTGCTATGCATTACCCTTAACACATATTTGGCAAATGAATTACGCTTTCATAAGCAGAAATTAAAATACTATCCAGAGCAATGTTTGGTTGATTTGCTCAGGGTTTGATTCATCCAACTTACAAATATATGGATTTCATCCAACACTTGCACTCATTTGGAAGGGAGGCACACGAGTTCAGAAAAAGTCAAGCAATAAGAAGGCACTTGATGTTGAGGCCTGATCTTGTGAATGTGTGTGTGTCTGTGTGTGTGTGTGTCTGTGTGTGTGTGTGTGTGTATGGGCGCACACACAGATATGAGGTAGCTTGACTAATACACAGATGGTTTGGACTATAAAAAAGTCGCTGATTCCAAGGTGAAGTCCCATTAGGAGAAGGCTTAAGTACAGTAGAGACATAGAGCTGTAGCTTGTGATTAACGGTGCTACCACCTGAAATATTACTAATGCACCCTGGATCCCACAAACCCTGTCATCTTACTTCAGACCCACCTTTATGGTCCTTGAACTCTGCTGCCATCACCAGCTCACTGCAGTTCTTTAACACAAGCTTCATAATGCACTAAAGTGCATGGTACTTATAATGGCATTAAAGGTCCTTGACAAGCTAGCTGGATCTCCCAGGGTGGAGATCAATAGCTAAACCTCCTGCCTGGGCCACGCTGCATGGAGACTTCGCAGGGACCCACAGCAACCACCCTCTGTCTAGCTCTTCTTCTCACTTCGCCCTGCCACGAAATCATGGTACCCTTTCCTTCACAGCCTGGCAAAAAGGCCACATTTTCCAGAAGGATCTTCTGTCTCTCCCAACATCAAGGACTCAGTTCCATTCAGAGTTATACTGAAGAATACATAAGACCATAATGGACGCTAATGACTACGGTAAGGAACAAATCATTTATAATATAAAGAAGGAGAAAGCCATGGCTTATCTGGTGCCAGTGCAAAAGAAAGAAGCATTATAAAAGTAACAGCAAAAACAGCAACATCAATACCACCACCATTTCCACCATTTACTGAGTACCTATTATGGGTATGTGAGGAGTTTTACAGTTATCATCTTATTTTATTCTCACCACAGGTGGGGCATTATTATTCCTCATTTCAAAATAAGGAAAGTAAGGAGCAGAGAGGTTAAGTAACTAGACCAGAATCACGGAGCAATGAAACTGCAGAGCCCTAATTCAAACCCAGGTTAGTTTCCACGTGAGTCCTGCGCTGTAAACTACTCCATGCAATTGCCTCTCTGGGCTTCAATAAGAAGGCAAAGGAGAAATAGATAAAAATAGGCAGAAATAGCTTCCAAATAAGCATTGACACATTTCATGTGTAATCTAAGTCAGCTACTTTAAATCACATGTGACCTCCTAGAATCCCTTTCTAGGAGGTCATACTTCCACCTAGAAGTTTGAAGGTGTCCATACACATGCACTGAGTGGGTGTGCAAGCTGTACATGGTGGTATGTTGCTGGCATTGTGACTGTGGGGACAGAACAGAGGAAAGGTCTGACTGTCCATGAATTAGGAGGCTGTGGGGTTACACAGCCCTGGGCAGCCGTGTGCCTTGAGATGCAACACAGCCTGCTGCCTTGGGTGCACGGACACGAGCACCGAGTGCAGCTGATCAGATACGCAGAGGATGTTGGCTGCTATGGGGACCCCAGGGAGGTTGTGGTCACCTGAGAGGGGGTTTTGATTACAAGGAGGGCTTAAAAGCATGAAACGACTTCTGAAGTGCTTGACAGGCATCATTTGTTCCATAGAGAAGCTGTCTCTCGAGGAATCCAGTTCAGCCACGCCACGCCCCACGGCTGACCTAGCAGCAGTAGTAGACAGGCTGCCTCCCGGCTGGGCCAGGGGACAGCTCGGGATCAAGGTCTGTCCATCGGGGCACCCCTGCTGCTGCTGTCTCGTTCCATTCTCTCTTCTTTCTGTCCTGGTCCTTGCTGCAATGACCTTTGTTTAACTTCATTGTCTGACTCTAATTCTCTTTGTCTTACCCATACCTCCATTTGCCCCTTGGTCCCTTAGCACAGAATTTTCTGTACTGCACCAAATACTGGAAACACAGAAGATGAAGATTGTTTCTCAAGGACCTGACATCACCACGTGGGGGGAAAAAGATACATATTATTATAGTACAAGGTAGACCATGTTAAGTGTCATTCTTATGGCGTTTATTCGTTCAGGAAACATACATATTTTTAAACCCTTGTAATTACCAAGAACTGTGATAGACACAGATAAAATTCTACGGCAGATTAAAGAAGGGAGTAATTACTTCTGGCTAGTCATCGGCAGCTAAGAGTGTGGTATGGAGGAGGGCAAGAGGCAATATTGGGGAAAACATCTATCAAACGTCAATAAATGTTAGGCTATTGTAAGAAAGCCTAACATCTGGTCCTATTTTAGCCAACAAAATAGAAACTCTTGCTGAAACTTTGCTTTCAGGGAAATACCTTCTCTTCATTCCCTTATTGGGAGCTACTCACAGGCATAGGCACCTTCATATCACGCACACGTGCACACACACACACATCACCTCCTCCCCTCTTTTTTTCACTTCTCTTTATTTCTGCCCTTGGTTCCTCTGACTGCCTCTCTTCTCTCTCTCCTCCCTTGTCTCCTCTCTTTGGCTCAGTTCTTTCTGGAAGCTTTAGTTTCTGTGAGTAGCAGTGAGAGCCTCGAGCAGCGCCCCACTCAAAATGCTTGCTGACCTCAAAGTGCTCTGCAGTGGTAATAGTGAAATATCGCAAGCCGGCTAAATATTTAATATTAGGCGTGCAGTTATGTGAATTATTATTCATGCATTTCATGGAGTATTATAGAGCCTTGCTTTAGTCAGGCCTTTGCTTCATCGTCACCTCGTCAGACAGGCTTCCCCTCACACAGCACCCTGGCCTCTCACCGGCTCTAGTCTCCTTCACTGCCCTTATAACTCAGAAGGTCATTTGTCACCATGCGTCTCCTGCCCTGCAGTGTAAGCTCCAGGAAGGCAGGGCTTTGTCTTCACTGCTAGACACCTGCAGTCGTAACAAACGGCAGGTGCTCGAGGAATACTTTTCTTGACTGAATGGATGATTATACGTATTATAATTGTATAAATGAATGCTATTTAATAACATGGAATTTCTTTTTGTCATCCGTGAACTAGTAGATACAAAACTGTTCTATACTGTGATCTCAACCACATAAAAACGTGCTGTCAGAGAAAAAGCACGAAAAGGAAGGATTAATGTCGACTGTGCTTATCTCAGGGTGGTGGTATTTTCTATAGATTTATCTATATTGATCAGAATTTCCCCAGTCTTTTACAAGGAGCACATATATATTTTTGTAAATTAGACTGCTTTAAAAAAAGTGGTTACTGCTCCTGGCTCAGTGCAAAGATTCTGTAGCTGGGACAGCTTGAGGGGATGTGGAAGTGACAGAGAAATCAGCGCAGTGGTTGGGAAAATAACCCAGAAGGAGCTGACTCATCGCCCTGACCGACAGTTGACAATTCCTCTGATTGCCAGGGATATGTTTAAAGTGAATGTTTTGATGACATAAGTGAAAATGAAGAAGTAGAATCAATAGGCTCAAGATTGTTTTTTAGGGTGCTAGGGCTGAGACATGAAAGAAAGGGAGGGTCTGGCAAAGCCCGTGTTTTGGTAGTGCCAAGCCACAAATGATCAAAAACTGCTTCAAGATGGGCCGGGATGTCACACAGAGGCCGCTCGCTGGCCGCGCACACAGCCTCGGTGCCTCCCAGCCCCAGGACCGGCTGAGGCGAACGCTCTCTCCTCTGGCCCAGCCGAGGTATGGAAACTGTGGAGAAGGGCTTTGTCTGCCCTTCCAGCCTTTTCAGTTGCTGCCACTGGTCATCTGTCCTACCCTCACACTGGGCTCTCTCCTTTTCCGAGGAAATCTTCACTTGCAGAAGCATTTTCAAACTTATTATCGAGTAGGCATTTGAACAAGTCTTGCTCTCTGAACTTTCATCCATTCTTTGAACTAATGTTTATGGAGTACCTACCATGTGCCAAGCACTGGACTGGACCCTGGGGATACAGACATTAATAACACAGACAAAATTCCTGCCCTTATGAAGCTTACATTATAGTACGGGGCCTGCGGTCTAGCCTTGAGTGCGTGCCAAGCCCGGGGCTCCTCTTACTGCTTTTGGAAAAATTTCTACATTAGTCTTATCTTTACAATTGGATGGCTGCCTCAGTTTCCCAGTTAGCACTAGTTCCTGGAAGGGGCTGGACAAGCTTGGCTATGACACTGACTCCCTGCCTTGCTCCTGAGGGATATCTGTGGAGGAATCAGGACTTCTTGCTCCCTGAACCTAGAATTTGGCTATGAGACAAATAGTTAACCAGAACAACTACTCTGCTAGCTACTCATCCTAATAATCATAATAGCTATCATTTATTGATCACTCGCTATGTGCTAGAGATATGCCAAGCTTTTTCTTTCACTGTCTCATTTGCTGCTCGTGATATATGTGGGGTTTCTGTTTTCAGCATAGCCAAGGAAACCCAGTCAGATCCCACTCTTCCATGATAACAACTGTAAACTGTGGACTAAACATAAAAACAAAACCAAAAATAAAACGATGATCTAAAGGTACTGGAAAATGACCAAAAAAGCAGGCAGATTCTGGAGGGAAATAAAAAGTCCAGAGGAAGGGAGCAGCATGGAGTGTGTTTTTCATTTTTACAGCTTTTAACCTGAGGACAGGCCACATTGGTATTATGCAGAGTCAGTAAACCTGTGATACAAAACCCACAGTCTTTCCAGCCTAAAGAACCAAATAACAGAGTCCAAGCTAACCACAGCCACTGAAAAGTGAGGAAGGAATCTTGGAAGAGAGAGAGAGAGTCAGATTCTGTTTATAAACTCTTTCCAAGTCTCTGGCTTACCCCTGCATGTGTGGGGCAGACTGGAAGCAGCGTGTATCTAAGGCTTAAAGAACACACACACACTGCCAGTGTGGAAGTTGGCAGTATGAGCCTGACCAAGTGTGTTGGTTAGTCGTACGGCATACGGTTGTTTAATCGAACACTAATGTAGGAATTGCTGTGATGGTATTTTGTAGACATGGTTAACATCTACAATAGGTTGACTTTAAGTAGAAGATATTACCCTTGATCATGTGGGTGGGCTTCAGTTGAAGGCCTTAAGAGCAAAAAATGAGGTTTCCTGGAGAAGAAGGAATTTTGCCTCAAGAATGCAATATCAAATCCTGCCTGAGTTTCCAGCTTGCAGCCTGCCCTTTGCCCTATAGACTTCAGATCTGACACTCCAACAACTGTATAAGCCAATTCCTTAAAATAAATCTCTTTTGCTATAATACATATAATAATACATATTTTTTATATGTATGTATATCCTATGTATATATCTCATATATATCCTATTGGTTCTCCAGGATCTCTAGAGCTGTGGTCCCCAACCCCCAGGCTGTGGCCTGGTACTTGTCCATGGCCTGTTAGAAACTGGACCACGCATCACTGCCTGAGCTCCACCGCCCTCCCCCTACCTCCTTTGGAAAAATTGTCTTCCACGAAACTGGTCCCTGGTACTGAAAAGGTTGGGACCCTGCTCTAGAGAACCTACACTAAGTTAATTTCCTGCTAAAACAAAAAACTCAATATTCTTCAGGACTATAACAGAATCTAGAGGCTCCATAATATAATACTTACAATGTCCCGGATAAAACCTCAAATTACTTCATTATCAACAACCACGGAATTGTGACCCAGTTGCAAGAGAAAAGATAACCCACTGAGATTGACCCTAAGATTACCCAAGTGTTGGATTAGCAGACAAGGATTTTAAAGCAGTTATTTTAACTATGCTCAATGAAGTAAAGGAAAATACGCTTGTGGTGAATAAAAAGACACAAAACCTCAACAAAGAAAGAAGAACCACCAAAGAGAACCAAATGGAAATTATCAAACTGAAAAATATGATATGTGAAATAAAAATTCACTGGGTGGATTTAATAACAAAATGGAGATGTGATAAAGGAAAGAATCTGTAGATATTAATATTATGCAAACTGAAGGGCAGAGAGTAAAAAAAAAGGAAACAAATGAGAGAAGAGTCAAGAAACTATGGGATAACAAAAGGATATCCAGAAGGAGGCAGAAAAAAACATTTAAAGATATAATGGCTAAAATTTCTCCAACTCTGTGGAAGATGTAAATTTACAGGTTTAAGAATGTGGAGAATTCCAAGTAGGACAGATACAAAGAAAATCACTTCCAGGGAAATCATAGTCAAATTGCTGAAAACCAAAGATAAAGAGAAACCTTCAGAACATTCAGAGAGAAATGACACATTACATAAAGGGCAATAACGATTCAAAATCTTGCTGATTTCGTACAGAGTCAGAGAGTGATGCAAATATCTTTAAAGTGCCAAAAAAATTACTCAGAGTAAGAATATCCAATGATATTTTCTTTCAGGAATAAAGGTGAAATAAAGACATTTTAAGATTAAAAAAAAAACTAAGAAAATTTATTGTCAGAAGATCTGTACTACGTGAAATAATAAAAAGGAAATGTTTCAGGCTGAAGAAAAATGATACCAGATGGAAAACTCAGTCTTTAGAAAGGAATAAAAGGCATTGGAAATTATACATTTTTGGGTAAACAGACTAGATTTTTCTCCTAATTTATTTAAAATAAAGTAAAAATTATAACACTGCCTTATGGGGGCTATAATGCTATTGTTATCATAACATGGAAACTCTAACATTAAGGAAAGTCAGGTTTGATAAATGGACATAAGAGGCTGCAAAGTTTCTATTATATTTTATGACAAGACAGTATTACATTATTAACTCTAAGTAGAGAGAAAAATGTATATTGTAATCCCTAGAGCAGTCACTAAAAAGAAAAATAATGCAGAGATATAACTAAAAAAGCTAAGAGATAAGATAAAACTGACTTTAAAAGTTGTTCCAAAAATCCCAAAGTAGGTAGTAAAGAAGAAAGAAAGAATCAAAAACAGAAGAGACAAACAGAAAACAAATGCAATAGTAAACTGGTAGAAGTAAAACCAACCATACCGATAATTACAATAAATGTGAATGGATTAAACATTTCAATTGAAAACCAGATACTGACAGAATGGATTTTTTTTAAAAAAAGCAAAATGTAAAATAACTATATGCTCTGTCTAAAAGAAGTAATTGATTGAAGATAAGTAGGTGGAAAAAGATAACCATGAAAACAGTACACAAAAACAGCTGGAATAGCTGATTTAATATTAAAAAAAAACTACTGCTTTTGCCAGTGTCAATTTTATTGTTTCTCAGCTCCAAATCCATCCTCCTTTGGCCAGCTCTGTGGCACTGGAGGTGGACCCTGTACATATTTCACCTTCACCGCTTTTGTTAAGTTCTGCCAGTAGAGGGTGCTGCAGGGACACCGCTGGAGGAAAGGGCTTTTCTTTCTGGTTTGGTGTGCTTTCCCCCTTTCTTTCTCCAGTGGCGTGGTGGCCGGCAGTGTGTGTGCAGGGCATCCAGTGGTGCTCAGTCTCCACTGACTTCCAGTGGCGCCCTTCGGGCAGCTTCCTAGCTAGTCTGTACCAGCTGACACTCAATGGCTCTTGTGGGTGCCTCAGCTGCCACCTTTCTGGTGAGTTTCAGCAGCACCCAGCAGGCGTCTCCCAGAGAGTTCAGTGGGTGCCTCAGAGAGTGGCTTTCCAGGGAGTCCCAGGACATCTCAGAAGGTAGTTTCCTAATGAATTTCACCAGTACCCCAGCGTGCTGTTCCCTGTTTGCCAGCTCCACTTGTGGTACCCCATGAACTCCTCTGCCAGCCAATGTGCCAAAGTCACATTTCCAGCAAGGTCTGAGTCTCATGCTTAGGGGTCCACTTCAAAATATGCATCTTCCTTAGGTACTATCTCTCAACCCCAGAGGTAGTGGCTGTTTTCTATGTCTTCCATTCTTGTGTTTTCAGAGTTCTATTTGTCCCTTAGTAATTAATCTCCTGTAACTAATTAATAATTATTTACATTAAATTTGCCCTGTTCAAATTCTGTGTGATTTCCGGACCCTGACTGATACAGACCTCAAGACAAAGAGCTTCATGGAGGATAAAGAAAGCATCTTTATAATGATAAAAGGACACTCGTCAAGAAGACATTTAGAATTGACAGAATTAAAGGAAGAGAGAGATAATTCCAGTCATAGCTGGAGACTTTAACAACCTTCTCTTAGCAACTAGGAAAAAAAAGCTAAAAGACATAGATGTTTTGAACATTATCTGTAATCTTGACCTAATTGATATTTATAGAACACTTTAACTACAAAATACTATTTTTTTCAAGTGTATCTGTTCCTCAGGATAGACCATGTTTTGAGCCACAAATTAAAAAAGAATTAAATTGAAAAGGATTGACATAATAGAGTATGTTCTCTGACCTGGACATAATTAAATTGAAGTCAATAGCAATCAAATACCTTGAAATATCTCAAATATTTGATAATCAATTAAAACACTTGTAAATAATACATGGATCAAAGAAGAAATCATGAGGGAAATTAGAAAATATTTTGTTCTGAATTCTAATAAAAACATAACATCACAATTTGCAGGACTGAACTAAAACAGTGTTTAGAGGGAATTATTGCTTTCAATGCTTACATTAAGAAGAAAGGTTAAAAAACTTAGTGCCCTCTGGTATTTCCTTAAGAAGCCACAAAAAGAACAGCAAAGTAAATATAAAGTTAGTAGAAAAAAAGAAACAATAAGTTTAGAAATAAAGCAAATAGAAAATTGGCAAATAATAAAGAAAATTAACAAAGCCCAAAATTGGTTCTTTGAAAAGATTGAGAAACTTAGTTAAATTCTAGCTAGACTGATCAAGGAAAAGAGTGAGAAAACATGGATTACAAATATCAGGCACAAAAGAGGGATTATTACTACAGATCCTATAGGTATTTAAAGGATATTAAAAGAATATTATGAATAACTTTACACCACATATTCAACAACTTAAGAATTCAACAAGTTTCTTGGAAAATACTATTTATCAAACTGACACAAGAAAAATCAGAAAATCTGAATAGCCCTATATCTAATAAGAAATTGAATCATTATCAAATCCTCCCATAAAGAAAACTCCAGGCCTGAAAGGTTTCCATGGTGAATCTTATCCAATATCAAAGAAAGAAATAAAATTCTATCAGAGGTTAAAGGAAGAGATGAAATCAATCTTACATAAATTATTTCAGAAAACAGAGAAGGAAAAGCTTCCCAACTCGTTTTATGAAGCCAGCATAGTCATAACACCAAAACCTGACAAAACATTTTAAAAAATTAGCCCAATATCCCTTATGAGCATATATGCAAGAAATATATAACAAAAGATTAGCAAGTTAAATCAACAATAGAAAAAAGGATAATAAATCATGACTAGGTAAGCTTTATTTCTATAATACAAGGTTGTTTTAACATTCAAAATCAATTAATGTTATCTGCCACATTAACATCATATAGGAGAATCATATGATAATTTCAATGGATGCAGAAAAAGAAATTTACAAAATTCAAAACCCATTCATGATAATAAAAATTCTCAGAAAACTAGATGAGAATTTCTATAACCTAATAAAAGACTCTATCAGAAGCCATATA
>CM052438.1:132923653-132963784 GCA_028533085.1 Varecia variegata | reverse complement strand
GGGTTCACACCCGAATTTTACCACACCTACAAAGAAGTGGTGCCCATCCTACAAAAATTATTCTCCAACATCGAGAAGGACGGAATTCTCCCCAACACATTTTATCAAGCCAACATAACTTTGATACCAAAACCAGGAAAGGATGCAACGAAAAAAGAAAACTACAGACCAATATCCCTGATGAATATAGATGCAAAAATTCTCAATAAAATTCTAGCAAATTGAACCCAAGTGATTATCAAAAAAATAATCCATCACGACCAAGTGGGCTTCATCCCAGAGATGCAGGGATGGTTCAACATATGCAAATCTATAAATGTAATTCACCACATAAATAGAAGCAAAAATAAAGACTATATGATCCTCTCAATAGATGCAGAAAAAGCTGTTGAGTAGATTTTTTGAAGTTAATTTGCACATATTTTACCCCTCTCCTGCCAATAACTGAGCCTCTCAATACTATTGTTGAATTAACAGTCCATTTCCTAATTGACCTGTCTTAAAATTAAGGAAATATGATACTTGCCAGCTCCACAACTGTCTTAATCCTGATCTTTGGAGATTCCATCGTCAAATGGTTAACCCAAGTTGCCATCCTGATGGGCAAAAGTAATAACTAGAACCGTGTAATTTCCAGGACTGAACTAAGAAATCGAGTTTCTGGTTCAAACTGTTTAAACTGATGAAGAACAAGGTTTGGCTCTGAGGAAGATTTGTACTCCTGATATTAGTAGTATACATTTTAAGATAGATACTAGTGGTTCAATCCCTGAATGAAGGAAAATATATGACAGCAATACCACTGCAGAATAACATATAATTATTTGACAACATTCATTTCATATCAATATAGAAATTTAAAAATTAAACAGATGTGAATTATTAAGTGACTATTAGAATATTTCACATTAAACATAAATGCCACATGAGAAAAGATATATCTTTCTTTAATTCTGAATTAGTAAACTTTAGTCTCAAAGTGAAATGAACTATTCATTGACTATGCTTCTTAGATTACTTCTTTTAGATGTTAAGTGTCTCACATTGCAAAGTTAGAATCCACCAGACCACTCAAAAAAAAACTGAGGAGAAAGAGCAAAACATATCATCTAAAAGGATAATCATTTGGGTGTTGCTAACACTATTATCTTTATATTGTTTTATAAAGTCTTCACAGAAATATTTTTGTTGAAATTACAGACAAATCATTCTGCACCACTTACCAAAAAGGTAAAAATTGATTTCAAATGAGGTGAACATATTATTTACCTGTTACATAATTAATTATACTAAAACATTTGATGCTCGGTTCTATATTAATATTAGCAATTGAACCAGGTTAAACAAGATGGTTAAGATGTAAATAATTTCCTGCAGGTGTGCAGAGGAACACAACTGAAGTGTTACTCACAACTTATTTCAGGTGGCATTCTGGGATTTTAAGATGTGCATAATATGTTTGTCAAATGTGATTGAAATTCTGATTTTGTTTTTTATGATGTTAAAAAATGAAAAGGTTTTGAGCATACCAATGTTTTCAACAATGTGCAGACAATCAAAAAGTGATTATATTGTATTTGGATGGGAAAAATAGAACTGAAATTGGCTTAGAACTAAAAGTAAAAATAGTAAGTCATTTGTGATGTGTGCTGATGGGAATATGGAAAGGGATGGAGGAATATGTGAAGAGGATGGTAGAGGGCATATATCGACTTTATTTTCTGAACCCAAAATCAGAGCACCAGGCCTGTAACTCCAAATATAATAATGGAAACAATGGGATGGAAAATCATGGCTATCTCAGAAAAAAACAAAAATTGTTCTAAGAGTACATAAAGAGGTAGTGAAACAATGACAAAGGTGTTAATCTGGGGAAAAGAAAACTACAAAAAAGAAACCAATTACTGTAAAATGAATTATATTTTTCAAACCTGTTTCTGTTTTCCCCAAATTATTGCCAGTAGTATAGGAAAATGTGTGGGTATGAAAAAAATGTGTTAACTGTGCCTTCTGAGTACATTTATTATTCCCAATCTGCATTTATGCATCAAGAAATATTTTGTGCAAAAACCAAGAAACAACTCAGTCTCCAGAATAAACTCTTTTCTTTACAGTAACGAAAGACAAGCTTCTTTTCATACACCTCTAGCTACTGTGCCTCCCAATCAGCAAAACTCCAAATCAACCTTCCCCTCATAAAAAACAGAACAATATCCCATTCAAAACCAACAAAACAGGCTCTGAAGAAGAAACCAGAATAGATAACATGTCTAGAAATATATTTCATTCTTTTATGAGAATGAAGCTTATGTGAAGGCCAGAAATCTTTTCAGGAAGTTTTGAAATATCTCATTTTAATGTCTACTCTTTGATTTTTTTTCAATCTGGGATAAACTCTGTATCTTGTCACCAACATTTCAACAACATATCAAACCAAGGCAGCTATGGTAGCAAAGTTCCATTACTGAACACAAGGTATACTTCCAGTATAAATAAATGATCACTTTTTGAATAAGACAAAAAGGAGTGATTACTTTTCTAGATCTATTTGTCACTTTGTAATAGGATTCCTTTGAACATAAAAATTCTCTAGGGATTTACATTTTATATATGTTTCATGAATATTTGGTTTATACACAACTCCTTAGCAATGCACCTGTGGCCTCTGAAGGTGCACAGAGTATACCTATATACCTAGAATAATAGACTCGGTACAGGGGTGGGCAGAATTCTAAGGACTTTGAAGAGAGGCTTGAGAATCATGAATACAAAATGACCCAAGAATAAAGAAAATTAATCAAGTCCTGCTCTCACCATAACTTGGCTCATAACCAAAGGTAACAAATGGGAAGTAAAGAACCATATAACTCACCGATATACTCCATGTTTGTCACCAGGGACCTGTGACAGATCCAAGCTCATTCAAAGATTGGTCTGTAAAGAGAAAGAAGAAAAGAGCATGATCACTTCTAGGGAAATGGAAACACGAGAAATAGTTTGACCACATTCTGGTGAAACCATTGTGCAAGCCAGGCTTGGGTATGGGTGTGGAGGGAAGGGAGAGTGCATCCCAGAACTGCTTGCTTCTGCTCCTTTAGCCGCAATGCCATACATCCAGTTTGCAGCTACCCTTTCTGGGGAGTTGAGGCCCGCCCTCCTACGGAAGCCAATGCCAGCCCTCAGCAAGAAGAAACCATCAAGGTTTTGATGAAAACCCTCTATCAGACTATTAAATACTTTTTTTTTGCTGTTTTCTTCAAAAATGCAGAACTCATTAAGTTACTTCTCTGCTTAAAATGGCTTTCCACTTTGAGGGTCAAGGTAAAACTTCTTAATAGGGTTTATTAGGCTCTTCAGGACCTGATTCCAGTCTCCTTGCCTTCCCACCTTGCTGTCTCCTGCCCAGACGCACTAACTCATTGGCATCTCTGGAAAGCCACGCCATTCCCCTCACCTACAGGCCTTGAGTATGAGGATCCCTCTGCCCAGAAAAACATGTTTTCCCTGTTCGCACAAAACCTCTTGCCAGTGTGACCCTGTTCATGCTCAGGACTCCGCCAGTTATCACCTTCTCTGGACAGCTCCCGGACACCCAAGGCTCATTCAGGTACATGGCCACCAGACTTGCTCCACCGAATTTCTGACTTTACCTTAGCATTTAGCAGCTTAGTTTGTAACAATTTATTAAACGATCTCATTTTTATTGTTTGGTATTGTTACACACCTTATTTATTGTTGCACTGTCAGTACACAGTAGAGTTCCTGGCATATAATAAGTGCTCAATAAATGTCTGATGAATAACCATATGGACAGAGTGAATTAGCATATGACAGAACAAGTGAGTAATTTTGTCACTATTTATCAAGCATTTTTATGCCAGGCACTGAGCTAAATTCATTACAAATATTTGCTCTCTATGCTTTTGCCCAGATTCTGTCTTCCCATGTTAGAAATGACTTGTCTTGATTCTCTAAACTCATTCTGTTCTCAAGACCATTTATCCTTCAGCCTTCTGGCTTGGGTTCCTCGTGCCTAATTAGCAAAAATTAGAGTTTGCCTGACAAGACCTGTCTGAGTAGATTTTCTTGAATTTGACTCTTAACTCATGTTAAGAGTTTGCCAGAATTCTTCTTAGATAGTTTTGAGTGAGGCCTTCAGCTCTTTTTTTTTTTTTTTTTTTTTTTACAAGGCCTTGGAACCTCTAAAAGTTCAGTAGGCTATTTGGTTTGGTTAGGACTCTTGGTTGGTTTAAGCAGTTGGCAAACTATAGCCCACAAGCTAAATGTGGCCCACCACCTGTTTTGATAAACAAAGTTTTATTAGAACACAGCCATGCCTACTTGTTTATGTCTTGTCTCCAGTTGCTTTTGTACTACAACAGCAAAGATGAGCAGTTGTAACAGAGACTATATGGCCTGCAGAGCCTAATGTATTTACTGTCTGGTCCTTTATGGAAAAACTTTCTCAACCACTGGTCTAGATCATCTTCTCACCTAACAATAGCAACTGCTATACAATATTCCTTACAGGTGGTTATTCAGCCTTTTCACTGGAGAAGATTCTAACTCAAAAAAACTCATTTAATTTTTGGAAGCTCGAACATACAAAGATCTCCCTTATGTTTAAATTAAATCTAAATGCAACAAAGGTGCAAAGACAAGAGAAAAAGAGTCTGAAATGTTAACTTTCTTTGGTCACTGCTGCATTTGAGTTATAGATTACTTCCTACTTTTCTAGATTTTTTTACATGTTTCTTTAGTGTATAAACACTGCTTCTATAAATGGAAAAAATGGAAAGATAAACACTGTTATTGATTTAGCCTAGATCTGACTACTCACCTGAGCTCACTATGGGGGTTACAGAACCTTCCCATGAGTTTCTCTGTCAGGGCAGAGGGCAAACTCCATACAAGGGTGAGCAGAAACCGTGGTGGCCCAAATAGGAATACCAGGGCAAGCAGATGGTTTCTGAGTTGTGTTGATGGCTTAAGTAGATAATGAGATTAAACAGGTCATGGAGAGTTGCCCTATGAAAAAGAGTCATGTGACACAGTTTTCTTGTTGGACTCCCTGCCTTTCGTATGCTTTTCCCAGAGTTGTTGAGACTGTGAAGCCCAAGACAGAAAGGGACTTTAAAGGTCTTCATAAATTTTTTTTTTTAGGTCCCATATTAAAAAAAAAATTGATTTCAAGGAAGTAGTGAATAGAATGGTGGCTACTAGAGATTGGTCAGGGTGGTGGGATGGGGTGATGAAGAGATGTTGGTGAAGGAGTAATTCTGTTTAATAGAAGGAAGAAGTTCTGATGTTCAGTGGTACAATGGGGCAACTATAGTTGGCGATAGTTTACTGTATTTTAGAATAGCTAGCAGTTTTCAAATGCTCCCAACATAAAGCAATGATTAATGTTTCAGGTGAATCTTGTCCCAGTTACCCTGATTTGACCATTGTATGTTGTGTGCTTGTTTCAAGATGTAACATGTAATCCATGAATATCTACAATTATCATGTATCAATAAAAAATAAAAAATAAATAAATAAAGGTCTTCATCTCGCCTCCCCCACCCTTCCCAGTCCTTCAGATTGTTCTGCACACCCTCATCACTGTCGAGTCACATTGTGCATCTCTAATGATGGGCCCTTACTTTCTGCAGAGCTGGCACATCTCTTATGTTGAAACAGATCTTCTGAGAGCTTCCATTCATTGGTCATAATTCTCTCCCACGTGACCCTACAAACCAGTCTACTCCCTTTTCTTCATTGTGACTCCAGAGGAATTTAAATCCCTGAGTTTTCTCCTCTTTTACCTGCATATCCCCAGTTCTTCCAGCTTATTATTTCAGGTTCCCTGACCACCCTTTGTGCCCTCCAGTTGAGTCGTGTTTTAAGTGAGGCTTGTACCAAGGCACAGTGACACCATCATCTTCCTATTTTAGATCCTATGCTTCACAGTAGTTCAATGCTAAATTAGGCTTGATTTTCACAGCTTTGCTCACAGCTCTTCAACATCTATCTATCTACTCCGTCTGACCACACGTTACAGCTCTAACCTGTGATTATGTTATCTCATTCTCTTTGCCACACATGCTTAAATCTTATATCTTTAAAAGAAAATATGGCATCTGACATCAGGCCCTAGCTCTTTATCCCTCCTTCCATTTGAACCTCTGCTGGCATTATTTGTTTATGTTTAGTTTTCAGTTAATCACAATATCAGAAATATGGACAACAGAATAAAGAACGAAAACAGATTTCTTAGCCCTATTGCAATTTGCGTTGACATTTTGATATATTTCTTCCAGCCTTTATTCATATGTTTGTGTATAGGAGTATGGCATAGCACCGTACTATGTAAGTTCCAGGTTTTTACAAAGTTCTCAAAATCATAATTTCAGATAACTTTGCCATATTCTCTCTGGGAAAGACCATGAATTCATCTGACCATTTTTCCGAAGTTGTATATTTAGGTTGTTTCTGTAATTCTCCTTTATAAACAATGCCACAATAAGATTTTTTTCCCCACAAGTCTTCTTCATATTTAGGACTATTTCTTAGATTTACTTCCTAGAAAACTATTCCTCTTAAATAAATACTTTCTGGTTGAAAAATTGTGAGATAATAGAGTATAAGCATCTTTTAGAGATCATCTACTCAAACGTCCCATTTTAAGTAAAGTCACTTGACTGAGATCAAATAACTTAACAGGAGAGCGCATCTGCCTGCCCTCAAACTAAAACATGTTTCATTACTCCCCTGCTCTATCCCCTCCACAGAACTACTTGCTGCATCCTTCTAACAAGGCACATAAATCCTACTTGAGTAAAGCGTATATACCGTGCAAATAAAAAATAAAACAAATCAAAGACCTCTAACAAAGCAACAAAATATCCACCCAAGTATATATATTTTGAAAATATTTCCATTTCAATAATCTAGATTGCTACAGGAAACAATCAGAACGGTGTGATTTTAGAACATGAAGATTTTTGTGTCTATAATAGTCTTTATTTACAGCTCATGGAATTGCCCACCATTTCTCATTTTTGCCTATATGAGATGGGCTTTTCCATTGCAAATATATATTTTTTAATATGAATAGCTTCTTGGATTATGTATAGCATTTGCCTCAACTGTCATTAACAGACTTCTCCAAGCACTTATGCCACTTTCAAAATCCTAGACACTGCAGATGCTTCTCCAGCACTCATTTGGAGCAGAACACTCATGACATGCCAATCTGGTGGAGAAAATCACCTAGTGCCATTGCTGCTATGTTCACCTGGGAAATACTTCTCTCTCATCTCCTTTTATTCATTCTTATTCTTCTTTTCCCACCAGTTAGGGGGTATGATGAACAATACTTTTGCCTTGAGGTTTATGCATCATTTAATAAGCAGCCCTCCCCTTTCCATGGAGCACCAGGCACCACGTTGGACACTGAGAACACAGCTATGGACATATGGATGTGGTGCCTGTCCTCATGGTCCTCACCCTTCCAAGACCCCATGGTGGTTGTTGCAAACTATCACTATGATCTTCACATCTCTGATTCTGGCTTCACCCTTCTCATTGTGGGCAGATGTCTCAGGAAATGGATAGCTTAGTGATGAGAAAGTAGAAGACATATCAGAGTCTAGCCAGTTTTACAATGACCTCTGTTAAAGCTACCTTCCCACCTCCCTCCTCCATATACTCCAATACTACCTTCCTGGCCATAGTATAGACCCCTGGCAGCCACTTTGAGCAAGACTATTACTTTCCCGGTCACAGTTGCTTGGACCAAATGCTGCTATGATGGCCACTCAGAATTTTTTCCCCAGCAATTTGGAAGTTGGACCAAGGTAATTAGTTTTTTTAGGTGGCTGCATTGTCTGACGTACATTTGGGACTTGGAAATGATTATTTTTCCTTGTGGACCAGAGACCAAAGAAACCAGTCCTCAGAGTGAGAAGAATTAAGTGGCCATGGAGAGGGGGCGGAGATGAGAGATGGAGGGTGGAGAGTGCAGATAGCTTTCTCAGCCTCCCCTGCACTCCTGACCTTGTTTTTCATGAGATAAGTTTTTCTCTCCTATAATAAGTCCCATTTTTTTTTTATTTTTTATTTTTTTTCCTTAAGCTACCTCAAGGTGGTTTCTGTAACTTAAAACCAAGTGGCCTAACTAACCTAACTAATATGGTGGGGGTGGGAAGGTGGGTAAAAAGAGAACAGGTACCACCTCAAGATATCCGGGCACATGGCCTCACAAGGCTGGTGGCTGGGGTTCCTGTGGGAAACGCTGCTGGTCAGTAGTTACAAGATGAAGGGGGGTGGGTATATGCCCAGATGTCAGTTAAAAGGAAACATGAACACAAAGATAATCAAAATTCAAGGCTCTCAGAGTTTGAGAGTTGGTACAAAGAGCCTTCCTAATCAGAGGGAAAGAGAAAGAGCCTCTGAGATATAAATTACAGAAAAAATACAGGTGAATTTTAGGTATATGATAGAAGATTGAACGCTGGTTTTGCAGTTGAGCTAATGAGACTGATCATTTTAACAGAAAGAACAAAATTTGAAGATAAAAATCATTCCTGTCTCATTAAAATGGCCACCTAAAAATATGGGTTTCTTGTTCCCACAAAGCTGTATATGCCAATTCCAGAATGCTAGTTGGTCACATGATGTACAACTAAAGAGTGCATGAGACACACCCAGCTGTGTGACATTAGGAAAGTCAACAAATCTCCATAGGCCTTAAGTTGATTCATCTGAAAAACGGGGCAGCGTATATGCAACTTAGAAGATTGCTGTGAGAATAAACGAGATACTGAAGTAGCATAGGGCCTGGTACAAAATCTAACACAATATATATTGGTTCTCTTTCTTTTTGGCTTTTGATGATACACACGTGTTTGGTCAAGCTGAAAGGCATTTGGAAGAAAGATTAGTAAATATGGTCAAGATGAGAAATGGTGTGTAAAACAAGGTGAGATTGTCTAACAAATACTTATTTAGTATCTACTGTTTGTTGAGTCTAGTGCCAAACTATCAGGTAACAGGGCAGATTCTCAAGCATGAGTCAGGTCTTGATCCCAGAGTTGGTGCCCACGCCTCAACCCAGAAGACTCTTAGGCTCTGGCCCATGGAGGATGATAAAGGTGAAATCCTGTATGGGGATATGAACTCAAGTCTGTGGGTTACAGATGGGTATGAACTTCATACCTGCTACTGAGCATAAGCTTTTATTTCTTAATCTTAATTAACACTCCCAATGAGAACAGGACATTCAGTAGAACATAAATATTCTGCACATACTGTGGCCAAGGAATTCTTGTTTCTATGCCAGGTGTCCTTAAATGGCTAAACAAGTGAATAAATAAGTCCTCCCCTAGCACAGTGTTGTAATTGTCTAGCTACTTGTCTGAAGGCTTAGAAGGACTGACTATGAGCTTTGTCAGATAAGGGACTTCATGTCTAATCTGCTCCTGCCTGATTAAACTCCCAATTTCATACATAGTGCCTGATATGCTATAGGTGCTATAGGAAAGAAGGAACAATGAAAGGAGGAGGGAATGAAGGAGGAAAAGAAGGGAGGAAAAGAAGGAAGGAAAGAGGGAAGGAAGGGAGGAAAGAAGAAAAAAATCTATAAAATTGGAGTATGGATTGAATCATCTTTAAGGTCTTTCTACCATGAAGAATCTAAGATTCTGTAAGTTCATTCCTAGAAGATGGTATAGTGGCAGAGGACCTCTTAGACTTCTACCCTAATGCACCTACTGAGACAATGACAGAGACAGCCAGTGCTTTTTCTAACCCATAGGCAAAACATTTTCCCCAGGGAGCTAAATTCACATAGAAGCGCTAGTTGTGAGTTGAAGTAGAAAGGACAGTAATCAACTCCAGAGGTCCAGCTCCACTGACTCATGTGTGTAGATACAATCCCAGGGTGGGGATAAAGTCCTAGGAGGGAAAAACCTATGGGCAGCAAACTTGTCAGGGCAAAGGCACCATCCATCCACCCACACATCTACCCACTTGTTGGGCTGGTCTCATTTTGTGGTGGATAGAAAAGAGAGATTGGTGATCAAGGTTCTAGGATGCAACTTTGCTACTGATTCTCTGGGAAACATGATTTGTTTATTAACATATATTCAGCTACTTATTCAACCAATGTTAACTGACTGGGAAGGCCAAGTTATATGCGAGTACATGGCACGAGCTACCAATTTAAGAGAATTTCAAGAGGCAACATTAAATGTTAGGAGGTAACACTTAAGATGAGAGAATGGATGAGTATCAGCCACGTGAAGAGTAGGAGAAAGGAAATTAAATAGAGGGAATAACGTATGCAAATATCTGGCTATTAGCAGGAACATGGTATATTTGGGGAAACCACAGGAATTCAGTATGGCTGTAGCATGGGAGAAAAAGGGAAAGAGGTAAGGCTGGTGTCTCAAAGGGGCCAGGTCTTGAAATGCTTTGCAAACCATGCTGATCAGTGGATACTTTTTCTGTAGAACAGAGGGAACCACTGAAGGAAGCTGGAAGACCAGTTAGACAGCTGTTAAAGCAGTTCCAGACAGAGCTGACGGTGGGCTGCTCTGTAATGGCTGTGGGGAACAGACAGGAGTGGACAGATTAGGACATAATTAGGAAGTAGGAATTTCCAGTCAATCTTTGTTTTACATATGCAGAACGTAAAGCTCTGGTCACATTTTCTCTGTGGTTTGGATCCCTCCTTACAGGACAGGGTATAAACTAAGTGCTTAACAAGAGTCAATCATTACATGGGCGCTAACATATTGTCATCACTTCTGGATGCTGATCAGGGCCTGGTCTTTAGCTATGGTGTGATATTAGCCAGATATTACAGGTAGTTTGGGGGATATTTTTTATCTTCTAGCTTGTCAGAACCCAAGGTCAGAGACTCCATCTGCTTTACTTCCATGAAGCTATAAAGCCACAGCACAGCTAATGTAACACAATAGAGCAAAGAGTGACCCCAATTTCCCCATTGGTCTGATGGCCCCGAGGTCAGCTCTTCTCAGAGCTCTCAGGACTCAAGCCATAACAGCACGAGGGACCTCTGCACTTTGGTGCCACCTCTGCCACGTGCATGCCATAGTTAAATGTGCAATTTTAAGAGAAACAAAATTGAGTTCAGAAAGTGGTTGTGAGGCTGCAGGTATTCGACCATGCTACTTGGGAATCTGTGGGTGGACTAAGGGATAGTGGTAGATATGTATATTCTTAGATTCTAGGACAATCTGTGTAATCTTGCAGCCCCAGAAATTCAGACTCCTGTCCTCGTCCCAGCTCCTCAAAATTTGAGTTAATACATTATTCATTTTGTTCATTGTCTCTCCCCACCCCTACTCCCAATAGAATGTAAGCTCCATGTGCAGAGGGTTTTTTTTTTTTTTTCCCGTCTTCTTACTACATCCCCAATACTTGGAACAGAGTAAGTGCTTAATGTTTTTTGAATAATCAAATTAGCTGAATGAACTTGGAGGAAATGGTTTGAGGTTAGGCTTTGGGTTTATTGATATTTCAAATGGGACTGATCATATATGTCTTACACTATATTTAGGGATCTTCTGAAGCCATAATGAAAACATGAAAGGTCCCTAGTTGGATGTTCAGCTGCCATCTTTTATATTTTGGCTTTTAATTTAGCTAGTCAGCTACTCATCATCTCTTTAGCTTAGCATCTGCTATGTACCTTTGTAGAGTATCTCCCACTATATCAGACCAAGGATTATGCTAGACACTGTATTTACCATCTCTAATGTATAACAATACTGCAATGCGATTATCTATACCTTCTTTTATAAATGAGGAGACTGAGGCTGAGCAGGTCCACACAGAAGGAAAGCGGCAAGGCAGGGATTCACATTCCTGGTCTGTCTTTTGACTTCTGGCCCTTCCCATTCCTACTATAGTTTTCTCATCTGAAATGGGCCTGGCATATAAGTAGTAAGCTGTGCTATGCACTTAGGTAACACCTCACCACTGCTCCTGTCACAGGTGTTCCCACGGGGCCCTGCCCACTGAAGATCCTCATAGCAAATCACAGACAGTACCTGTTTTTGGCAACCCTCGTGTCATTCACTTTTTACAGTCATTTCAGCAGGAAAACTGCAGATGCTGCTGCCGGCTCCTTCTGCCTGCTAGTGTACCCGGCACACGGGTGCCCTGTCTCTGAGTCTTGGCTGCCTGCCTGGCTCTGTTCCGTCTCCAGCCCTGTCTGGGGAGGCCCCAGGTGTCTCTTTGTGGCCTTTCCCTAGTCCTTTCCTACTCAATTCCCTGAGAAAGCCTTCTCCTAAAGAGTCCTTTCAATAAACAAAATAACATCTGATGGTAGTAGCAAAAGCATTTCCCTATGCATTGTTCTATACAAAGCTTAGAAAAGAATATTAGATACTAAAAAGAACACAAATATTTCATTTTCCCCTATTCACAGTGACTTTTTGGGTATCTTGAAATGTTGGGCGTCAGGGCCTTGTCTAATTGTGTACAGCGGTCTTTTCATAAGAATGGGGAGACAGACACAGCCCCAAATCCAGACTCCAGCTCCTTTCATTTGCATTTGTTTGTTTGTTTGCTGTGTCACTATGTCTTGGCCACGTAGTAATGCAACTTTGATAACCACCTTTCTCTGTTTTTTTTTTTTTTTTTTTTTTGCTTCTGTTTCATCATTGTAAGGAGGAGAATGATTTTGGAGCATTACAGTGGCTAGTTCCATACTCAGATCATGAAGGAGTAGAAGGCTGAGAAATCAAAGTCACTATGCCTGCCACGAGCCAGGCAATGGGTGGGTGTGTCCTCTGCCGGTGCTGCCCTAATAATGCGCAACATTTGCATATTATTTTTTCACAACTCTCCAAGGCTATTCACTATTCCCATTTTGTAGATGTGTAATCTGAAGCTCAGAAACATATTTTTCCAGGTCACACAGGATTTAGAACCAGAAACTGAGCCCAAGTCTCTGTGATTCCAAAGCCACTACTCTTTCAACCCCATCCCCATACTTAGCACTGCTCAGTTTTACTCCATCTCTGCCTTGTATTATTTGTGCTCATGGCTTCTAGCCTCCTTTGAAAGTGGAAGTAGTATCTTCTCTCTTTTTTTCTAATTTTTTATCCTGTCCTCTAGTGATTAGCACAACATAAATGTGCTTCTTTTAAAACATATGTGAATATGCTTCATTTTAATTATTAACTATTAACTCCATGAACCAGAACTGGGAATCAGACTTATTCCTTTCTGTTGGGTTTTCTTGTAACCAACCATGCTCAGAACCTTCTTGCAGATTTTGCCCTTGAAAAATGGAATTTTTTATTCCTTTAGTTAAGAGAGTACAATAAAAATCCCCAAAATAATAATGCTTTTATTTTTTTCCCTACTTGCCTTTTTAAAAACTTCTATTACTTATATAAAAATGGCAAACTGCCTTTTTTTATTGCTTAAAATTACTTTTGTTAAAATACTTCTGTGTTGCCCAGTTTCAACATGAAGCCAATGTTCATATCCAAGTCACAAATAGGAATGAGAAATATGTTTGGGTCGCTTCCCTCACCAGCCTTTTTAGCGCCTCAATCTAAACTTTCCTCTGTGTTAATTAAACCTATACTTCTGTTAACACTCGAAGACACTGAGATAAAAGTATTTCTTATTATTATTGCATCTGGAAAGAGTTTGACACTTCCTCTATTTATATGAATTTCAATGGAAGCCGAAAGGGGAAAAAAGAAAAAATAAAGACAGGCCAGACTGCGCTGTGCTCACATGGAACAAGAGGTCTGCACAGCACGGCAAGATCAATGACAGTGGTCACAATGCAATGCTTTGGTCACTCAAAGCTCCCTTCTCAAAACATACATAATCCTCAAGAAACAGAAATAGGTATTAGAGATAAAATGGCAACCTCAAGGAGAAGATCAAGATATCACATTTATGGGTGGAATTTTTTGACAGCCAAAACAAAAAAAGTCTTATCTCGCGATGGTTCCTTGGTTTTATTCTACGCTGGGAAGGAATATGTGCGGGGAGTACCAATTTCTTGGAGGATGCTACCCCTTCCACCTTTGGAAAGCAGTGGGGGAACCACGGTGTGGCTCCAAGAAGGAAAATGGGTAATGTAGTCCTGTCTCTATTGAACATTATATACTGAAGAGGCATAAGAGAGCTTACCTAGATTGCCAAGGTGGTACATGAGAAAGGGCCTGAAACTGCAGCCTTTTTTGGGAGTGGAGGATGGTCTTTAGGCATATACAGGAACCAAGCATGACTGCAGAAAGTGGCTGGAAAGGGATGTACCTTAAGTATTCCTTTTTTGGAGACTACAACTAACAACTCAATTTCTTTGGCTCTTGATTTCTTCATTATAAAAAAGGCATAGGTATTTCTATTTTATGATAAATTAATTAGAACAGATGATGGATGAGAGTGCTTTGAAAAGGCTGTATTGCTCTGGCGTTAGATTGCTGGAATTTAAACCCCAGCTCCACCATTTACAAGCTGTGTGGCCTTGGGCAAGTTACTTAACCTCTCTGTGCCCTGGTTTCCTCACCTACCAAATGGTTATAGAGTTGTAGCAATTAAACAAGTTAATAAAAATAAAGCACTTAGAAGTCTGTTTGGCATATAGTAAACATGAGGTAATGCTAGCTTTATTACTGTTTAAGTCCAGGCTAGTTAAATAGCATATCCTAATCAGTAGTACCAGTGACTCAGGGATATTCAAGACTCATGTGGGGTAACAGAGCAATTCCTATATTTATTGGAGACATGAGTCCTGGATTCAATTTATTCTTTCAGCAAACATTTTTATGTGCATCAAATATGCCAGGCCCTGAGTTAGATACTGATGAGATACAGCCTTCTCAGACACAGCCTCCATCTGCAAAGAATTCTGAAGGTAGGGGGAGAGGCAGACAGATAAACAGGGATTAGGATAGAGTGGGTATTCCAGGCTGGCTATTGCCCCCAGTAGAGAAAGCATCTAATCCTATCTGTTCAGGGTCTGGAGAGGCTTCAGAGAAGGCATGATGGCTGCGCAGTGGATGGAAGGAGTTCCCAGGGAAACCGTGTTCCAGGCAAGGGGGCTGGTAGGTGCAAAGGTTGGGAGTTGAGAAAAAGCATGGTGTGTGGGGGTGTGTTGGGGGAGAGAGAGAGAAAGGAACAAGAGAAGGAGGAGGATGAGGAGAAGAAAGGAGAGGGAGAAGGGAAGGGGAAGAGGAAGGGATTCCTGTGGTCACCCCAGCTACCAAACCCATGGTCCTTGGTCTCTAACTCCATCCCCAGACAGTTCTAGTCTTTTGAGGATCCCAGAAAATGAGGTGTGGTTGTGGGAAAGTGGGGTGGGACAAGGGAAATGAAGGTGATCCTTTCTCATTCTGTTTCTCCTGCCTTCCCCTAAGACAGTCCTCTGTATCCTCATTTTTCATCTCTTCCCTTCCCACTCTACATCATCCACCTTGAGCTTCGTGCAGTCTCTGGAGCACTCACTGACATTGCTGCCCAGGGTCCTCCTTTGTGTACACGCTGCACACTCTGCTTGCAGTGCTCTCCCTGTGCCCTCTTTCCAGCTGGTTCATTCCCACCCACCCTTCAGGTTTCTCTTTGATGTCACTTCCTTCACACTTCCACGGCCTTTCCCCTGCCCTATCCTAGCACTTGTCTTATGCTTTCCTGCTCTGTCCTCAGCCCCCAGCGTGGGGCCTGGTGCATAGTAGGTGCTTAGTGAATGCTTGTTGAATAAGTACATTGAAGCCACAGGGATTCTCCTTACATACATCCTAGACTAGAGTCCCTTCCTCCCTGGCCAAATGCAATCGGTCCCCACGCTCTCTTCTCTTGGATGTCCCTCCCCTCGTCTCTACACTTGCTTTTTCTTGCCTGGATGAAGGCCAGAACCGCCTCGTGTTTCCAAAGGCATCCTGCTATTGGATCCTCTCTCCCCCACTTAAAATCACGCTGTGACTCCCTATTGCCCTAATTAACACCCAGAGTCCTTGGTGAGCAGTCAAGGCTCTTCCTACTGCACTAAATAGGCCTCCATATCTGTCCTCTTACAAGGTCCCCAAGGGCTTGTCCTGGATCTCTTGATGTCTAATGTGCAGCAAAGCCTCTGGGACACAGTTTGAGTAAAGAATACTTCAGGATCACATGAATCTAGTATAGAAAAATATACTACATGTGTATTTAAAAAACATGGACCAAAAAGCTGTTTAGCAGGGCGCTTAGTTTTAAGGGAAATGTCCCAACACAGAAACAGAGTTAAATTCAGCAAAGCTGACTGCTTAATAATGCCAGTCAAGGATATAAACGGAGTTAACGTCTCTTGTCACATTTCCCAGCTGGGCTGGTGAGCAGATGCTCAGGGAGCCTGTCTCTTAGGGAGGCAGAGGACGCGTCCACAATGGTCCTGGAAACCACCCGGAGATAAACCCAGGTGTGCCAAACTGCCACAGTTGATTCCTTGCTGACCAGATGGCATTTGGTCACTTTTTCTTTGGGAGCATAATTTTTCTGTTTTCTTTTATTTTTTTCTCCTGCACTTATAGCCTACCCTTGAATTCTTTTGTAAAAGGCCCATGATCATGGTAAGAGACTTAAATTTTCTGAAAATCAGTTTCTTCCTTTGAAAATCAGCACCTTCCTCAGACTCTTCTTGTGAAGCATAATAGTGCTTTTGTTATTATTATTAGTAGTAGAGATAATATGAACAGTTTCCATTTAGCCATTGCATATTATATGCTGGGTACCGGACTGAGTACTTTTACATAAATTATTTCACTTAAAGGGATAACTTCATGTCCCTTAATTCTTAACATGTCCCATAGTTCTTAGCATGGTACCTAGCATAGAAGAAATTCTCAATAAATGTCATTATTATAATTTTCTCATTTAATCCTAACCACCATTTTCTGGGGTCAGTATTGCTATGATTTTTCTGTGTGTGTGTGATTTTTCTGTGATGAGGAGTATGAGGCTTTCCGAGTGTAATGATATTTAAGAGTGGACTGGGGATCCAAACCTTCGCTGTCTCTTGATCAAGGTCGTGGGATGTAATAGATATAAAAGCACTTTGTGAGACACAGGGCTCTACTCATGTGTTAGTTCTTATCCCTACACATAGGAAGTAAAGTAAGTAAGAGGTCAGTGCCTATAAAGAGGTAGGGGAAGCATTTAAATAAAATTGAGACAAAATTATTATCAAGTGAGAAATGTCTTGGTCAGAAGGATGTGTGTGTGTGTGTGTGTGTGTGTGTCTACAAGCAATTTTTTTGGGAAAGATTTTCTTAAGGACCTAAAGCGCTAAGTTTTCAGGCTTTCCTTTGAGTCCATGACGTTTACTCCAGAGAAGGGGCGTAAGAGGAGACCTCCAGTCCTTGCAGTGCCCGAGAGGCACATACAGCAGGGGTTCTCCGCAGTTCACACATGCACAAAATGACAAGCAAGAGACCTGCCTGCTGCCTTCCTATTTACTACTTTAGTGTTTGTGGCCAAAAGATTCTTGACTTCAAGTACCATAGTCTTTCTTGTGTAAAGCACCTAAAAATTCTAACTCTCAAAACCAAAAGTGAAATGAATTGCATCAGGCCCCTCCCACAATGTTTTCTTGGGACACGGGTGCGCTGAACAGGTACACAGGAAGTCCAGGCTCAGTGTCAGCTCTGCCGTCGCTTTCCCCACGACCTTAGCCGAGCCCCTCTCTGGCTGTTAGCTTCCTCATCCGGAGAATGGATAGTTTGAGCCCAGTGACTGATTTCCAGCTTGAAAAGAACAGGATTCTATCGAGTTCAAAACATGCTCTAGACACGTGTTGCTATACACTAATACGCATATTTTAAATGATCAAGAATAAAGTTCAAACAGATTTATTTTTGGAAAGCACTGCTGCTGCATCTCTCTCTTCTTTTTGTCCTCCTCCTTCATTTTAAATGAGCCATGTTCCCTCACAGTCGCCTCTCTCCCAAAAGGTGCAAAGATGCGGACCCATTAGGCAATGTGATTTTGGAGCGCTCCTGAGGGCTCCCCGCCTGGTTAACCTCTGGCCTCCTTAATAATGAGCAGGTCCTAGCTCCTTGCTCCGGCTGGAGCTGCACGTGACTGCGCTGTGGGTGGGGTAGGCTGGCAGGGGTGCGCGGAGGGCAGTGGCCCTGCCCAGGCCTGGTGAGGGGAGAGCACTCAGCATGCTCGGGGACCATGTGTCCTATTACGCTGGCTTATCGGAGTGCATGATGCCATAGTCACTCCTGCAGAGCCCAGCACATGCTTTCCCCACCAAACTGAAAAGATATGAAAGAGCTTGGGCTACAGTCCAAAGCAGCATTCATCACTTGCTGTGTCACTCCTCATGGAATTCCCTTGCCCCCTGCAAAGCCAGACTGTCATTTCCACACAAGGGAGCTTCCTCTAGCTCAGGGCGCATGTTTTGTGGAGTTGTTTCTATGCATGGTTGAAAACAGACACTCAGAACCCCCTTTCCTACGTTCATCCAAGCCTTCCTGGAGAACAGACAAAATGTGTTGTGAAGCTGGGCCAATTTTTGGTCTCTGTTTCTATGAATCAAGGGGTTTGACACCAGCCTGGGCAACATAGCGAGACCATGCCATGCCATTTCTTTTTAGGGAAAAAGAAAATTTAAAAACCTAGCCAGGGCTGATGGCGCACACCTGTCCTCGGAAGGCAGAGGCAGGAGGATCGCTTGAGCCCAGGAATTCAAGGTTACAGTGATCTATGATTGTGCCACTGCACTCTAGCCTGGGCAACAGAATGAGACCCCTTTCTTAAAGAAGAAAAATAGTAATTTTAAAAAGGATTAGATAAAAGGAGCAGAGAAAAGTTAGAAGTTCCCATATTTTCTTTTGGCATTTCAAACGATCAGGTCACTCTGTTTTGGAGAGCACTGATTTGGATCACCTCGACTGCCTTTTAAGTCCAAGGTCTCTCTTCTTTACTCTTCTCATAACCTCAGTCCAAATCATTATCATTTCTCACATGTAACCACCTTCTAGTTGATTTTCCCGCCTCCAGTCTTTCTACCCTTAAACCTAATCTTCACACAGAAGCAAGAGAGATTTCTGTGACCACACCCTGCCTTGAGACGTCTCTGCTTAAAGCCCTTTGATGTCACCTTGGCAGGGTGAGAAGGATTTCCCAGCAGAGTGTCTGGAACACCACCATTCTGGGGGAAGTGAAAAGATGTGTAATGAATGAGGTTTACTTACTCAAGTAAGTTGGGGAAACACCAAGTTATATGAATTTTTTATCTTTTATTTTTAATTGTAGGACTACTGGAAGCCTTGAACGTGCTCTGTGAACTGTGAATATTAAGAGGGGACCCAGTGTACACCATTTTAGAAACTTTTTGGTCATGAAGCACCTTTACTGGCACGTTGCCACTAATATCATTCAGAACAAAGTTTCATTACACACAGGTTTGGGAAACACTGGCCTTCAGGATCAAGTCTCAACACCTCAGCGGGGCCAACAATGCCCTTCATCATCTGCCAGTCCAGCCTCATTTCTTTGCTATTTTCTCTTTTTATGGACCCCCCAATTCCTACTCCTGGTTTTAGCCCAGTGGTTCTCAAAGTGTGGTCCAGGGATCCCTATAAGTTTCCAAGATTTTTTCAAGAGGTCCACCAAGCCAAACCTAGTATTTTCTTAATAATATTAGGATGTTACTTGCCTTTTCACTCTCATGGTCTCACGGCCATATAGAGGAGCTTTCCAGAGTCTACTTGGAGGGTCCTTTTTGCAACAGACTCAGTGTAACATCAGATATGATAATCCAGCTGCCTTTTATTATACCACATTAAAGAGACTTGAAAAAATGTAAAACAACTCACATTTGTTTTGCAAAGTATAGCTCCTTTCCATGAAATATGTCATTTATGTGAACATGTAATGGGCTTATTATTATTTTAAATGTTTCCCAGTTTTAATTTCTTATATGGTAAATATAGCTGGATATAACCCATATAAAAAATTTATGATAATTTTTAAGAGTGCAAAGGGTCTTGAGATAAAAAAAATTTGAGGACCACTGTTCCAGTCCTACTTAACTATTGACAGCTGGGAGTCAATGCAAACCAGACATTCTTTCTTCCCTGCCAGGTCCTCACACACGCTGCCCTCTTTGCCTACAATTTTTTCTCTGTTAATTGAGTGAAATATGTTGGGCATTTCTCATGTGCTTGCATGTGCTAGGTGCAGTCACAGTAATCTAGGGAAATCAATATTATCTCAATTTCCGAGAGGAAACCAAAGCTCAGAAAAGTAAGGTATCTGACATAGCATTTAGGCTTAGCTGTGACCCAAGGTCCGTGCTGTGCTTTCTACAACTGACTTTCTTCTGACTCAGGTCTCCTGTGTAAGCTTTGATTCTGCCAATATCATGAAAGTCTATTCTTTTTGCTCACATATTCTGGGATATTCACAGTAATTTCTAAAAAAAAAAAAAAAAAAAGTTGCATCAGAGCTGTCTTGCTACTCTTCTGGTGGTGAAGCCCTGTTCTTCAGGCTCCCTAGGGTTTTACTCCTTCTATTCTAGTTCAAAGGAGAATAAGTCTTCGTTCTTTCTTCCTGCAGGAACACCAGCACAGAAGCTGGCATGCAGCATGCGTGTGTGTAGTTAGTGGATGGGTGCAGAGTCCGGACTGCTGCGCCCGTATGCCCACTGCTTTGTTCCTCGTCCGTTTCTGCATTGCCTTAAATGCTGTCAACACCTAAGTCCAGGCTCATTGCCTGGCTTCTGAATTAGTGGATCAAAGCTCTCACCATTCACCTCTTTGTCAGGCTTATTCCCATCTCTGCTCCCTCACACCTCTTCCAGGTCACTTCTCTGAAGTGGAGGGATGGCAGTCACATTTGTCTAACTGGCATTTCCCTTCCTCTGCCAACAAGTCTCCGATCCTCTGATGGGAACTTTCCCAGTGTAGGTCCAAAGACCCAGTTGTCTCCTGGACAGAGTGTGCACAAGATGGCTTTCTGCCAATCAGATGCTCTTTCCTGGGAATTTTAATTTGATCAGAGTGATTCAAAGACTGAAAAACACTTGGTGTTCAATCAGCCCAGCTGTGGCATCCTGGAGAGACCATCCGTTACTTCCTGACACGTGGCTCTCTGGAGCACCTTGGGTTCCGGTACTTTGAGACCTACTCACTTAAAGTATAAACCACCACTTTCCTTCTCCATGCCTAACCCCCCTGAAGTTATCCAAAAATACATCCTGTTAGATGAAAGAATCTTTCCTGCATCTGGTAACATGCACCTTTGTGCATGCCTCCTGCTGCTCTGAAGTCTTCATTTGTTCATCATTGCCCAGATGAGAAAGTCCAAAACCTTGTTGGCTTCATGGTCCTGAGTTTCTATTAATCAATCTCTCCAGCCCACTGCTTTATTTCTCACCTCACAGACCTCCTCAGATTTGTCTCTCTTGTTTTAGAAGCCTTGGAGATTTAGAAGTTCTGGATTGGGAAGCAGGAGAACCTGATTTTAAGATCCAGCCCTGGCATTTTCTAGCTGTGTCATTTGGTAATGATGATGTTGATGATAACTGTTTTCTTTTCTTAAGCACTTACTATGTGCAAGGAATTTTATATATGTTACTTGTAATACTTAGAATAATATGGTGGCTTTCAACTGGGGGTAGGGGGCAATTTTTCAACACAGGGGATTTGTGACAATATTTGGGGACATTTTTGATTGTTATAACTTGGGGGTGGGGATGTGCTACTGGCATCCAGTGCAGAGTCCAGCGATGCTGCTAAACATCTTATAATGCATAGGACAGCCCCCCATGACAAAGAATCATCTGGCCCCAAAGGTGTACCATGCCAATGTTGAAAAACTCTGAAATAATTCTGTGGGATAGGTGCTACACTCAATTTACAGTGTAGAACCTTAAGGCTCAAAGAAGTTTAGTGACCTGTCCCAAGTGCACAGCTAGTAAGTAGTGAGCCAAGATCCAAATACAGGCTAGTCTTAGCTCCAAAGCCTGTATCTTTGAATATCTGAATTTCTTTTCTAGATATGCAAAACCCAAGCTGGGATCCTGAGAGTCAGATCTCAGGGCAGGGGTGGGCTAGAAGCCCCTGCAGGTCAGGAAGACAGTCTAAGCAAAGGGTCAAATCAGGCCAAATAGCTACTAAAGGGTCAATCCAGGTAGGAAGTAACTGAGCACAAACTTAGGTCTCCAGAATAGAATACAAGAGTTTCAAGTGGAGCAGAGGAGACCCCGCAGAGAGAATCTATGTGGCCCTAGTAGTACAGCCACGGGGATTTCTGATAGAGTTTGTGAGGCCTTGCCACAAAGCGGAAGCCCTTGTGTACAAGAGCACAAGACAGATGAGACTTAGAACAAGTTACTTACTACCTCTAAAATTCAGCCTCCTTTACTGTGCAACTGGGAGAACTTCCTTACCCACCTTGTAAGGCTCCAGAGAGGGAGAAGATGTGAAAGAGATCTGTAAATCTGCTGTCAGTTAGATCACGTGGATTCCAATTGAGATATGCAAAGTCTCTTTGTCTCCTCCTCCCCAAATTATCCCGCATCCTCGGCTCCCTCCCGTTAAGTTGGTACTAGCTCTGTGTGCATGTAATGAAACAACTTGAACCTGTACCTGCTCTCCCAATACACTGTCCCCAGGGGTCTGCAGTCTGGTTATTACCCCTCATCACCATATTTGTTCCAGACTATCTTGGTGGTGTTAACATTATTTGTCAATAAATCATTGCCTTTTTCTGTGTTTGAGTGTCCAGGGGCCATTGTATTTGGGCTCATCTTGAAAATCCAAATAGTGTAAGTACAAAGCATAAATAATAGATAACCTTCCTACTCCCTGAGGCTTCCAGCAGGCCTGTTCACAAATGTAGTTTCTCTTTGACTCTGTCCGGTCTAATTTTAAGGTCTACGGGAACAGTGTTTAGACCTGAATAAGCAAACGTTAACGGGCAACTTCTTTTTCCTATCAATGTTCTTCTTAAGTGTCATGTGTCAAGAAGGGTATGTGTGGGGATACGTGTGATCACAAATGGACAGAATGTGGCAAATATCGATCCGAATTCTGGCTCTTTTTCCCTTTAGTTTGCAGGAGGGGAAGAGATGATAACCCTTGTAAAATGATCATTTCTACTTCAAAATAATAACAATAGTAAAAAAAAATTCTCCATTAAAAAAAGAATAATTATCCTGCTGTGAATTTAACAAATCTTAGCCTCAAGACTATTTCTATTAATTAGCTTTCATTTATTTTTTTCCTCTCATACTCTTTCGTGGAAAAGCAAGGCAATCAATGAAGGCGTTTGACACAATTCTTTCCTCCCTGCTATAAGTGAAAGCTAACACATTTGAGTTCTTATTTTCTGAATTTCCAGCAGTTGAGTACACCACTCAACTTTTCAGGATGATCTAATGACTATTCACATGTTCAATTTTATTTCTCTATCAACTATACAACAAATAATTACTTAGACTCTATCATATAGACCTACTGTGACCCTAGCTTCTCTCTCATTCAAACTATCTTCCCCATGATTACTAGGTTAACTTCTTAAAATGTATATCTTATACTGCCCAGCTGAAAAGACTTCAACAGCTCTTCACTGCCTGCTTTAAAAGATAAAGTGTAAATGACTTACCTAGCATTCAAGACTATCAACTTCAAATCTGTGGATTCTAGCCAAAGTGGAGTCACTGGGACCATATATACCCTCCTGTCTAAAATAATTTAAAAAACTGAACAAGGTACATAAAACAACAGTTTTTAGGTGTTGGACATCAGGCAGTGCAAAACAGGGATTCTTGCTAGAAGAGAAACAAATGAAGTGAGCTGTACAAGTGTCCCAGCTTACTGTCTAGAGGGAGTTTCCAGCCATAGCACAGGGAGGGCCTAAGGCGGAGCACCGAGGACACCTTGAGTTGATAAGATAGAGAGTTCACAGAGCAAAATATCAGGGAAAAAAAGAGAGTTGCTTAGTGAAAGAGCTCCTAAGATTTGCAGAGTCCTCCAGTCTTCGAGTACTGGTCAGACACGCATGAGGAGACCACCCGAGGACAGGGAAGCACTATCTAAAAGGAATACAGAAAACAATCACTCGAGTTCACACAGGATCAGAAATAGTTCTTGTTCCCAACAGCTAGACTAAAAATTTCTCATAATAGGTAGAGTATTTGAAGAAAATGTTGTCTTAGCAGCAAGATAAAATTAGCAGTAAACTAAAGGCTCATCTAGTCCTGCTTAATAAATCTTGAAAGCAAAATTAGAAAGTGTTAAATTGTTTCTAAGTAATTTAACTGCACCCCACAATAAAGTGAGGAATATATATAAGACTACAAAACATACATCCCTCAACCAAATAAAATTCACAATAGCTAGTAACGTCCAATAAAAAATTACCAGGCATGTAAAGAAGCAGGAAAATAGGACTGGTAATGACAGAACAATTGATAAATTGAAACCAACCTAGAAATAACACACATGATAGAATTAGTAGACAGGGCATTAAAAGCAGTTATTGTAATTATATTCTGTACTTTCAAGAAGGTAGAAGACAGCATGAGAATGTCAAGGAGAGACTGAAGATACAAAAAACTCAAACTTTTAGAGATGAATGGAAGAGTTTCTGAGATTTAAACACACACACACACACACACACACACACACACACACACACACACTGAATGGGAATAGCAGAGAAAATAGGCAGTACGGAAAAAAAGTTAGTAACTTGAAACAGAAAGAAAACCTGAAAATGACATGAACCGAGCATGAGAGAGCTGTGGAGCAGTTTTAAGTGGCTAAATATATGTGTGACTAGAACCCTTGAAAGGGAGCTCAGCAGAAAAAGTACGTGAAGAAATAACAGCCAGATTTTTTTCCAAATTTTATGAAAACTATAGACTATAGACCCAAGAAGCTCAATGACCCTCAAACCAATTAACTTGAAGAAAGCTAAACTAGGCATGTCATAATCAATTTGCTGAAAACCAGAGATAAAGAGATCATCTTAAAAGGAGTGGAGGACATTACATACAGATGAACATGGCCGAAAATGATTTCAGATAAGAGTAGAACATCTTTAAAGTATTCAGAGGGAAAAAAACCCTGTCAATCTGGAATTCTGTATCAGATGAAAATCTTTCCAAAATGAAGGCTAAATACATATTGATTTTCAGCATAAGAAGAAAGGTGAAAAAATGTGTTATCAACAGACTTGCACTGTAAGAAATGCTAAAGGAAGTGTTGCAGACCAGAGGAAAACTATGCCAGAAGGAAATCTGCATCTATACAAAGCAATGAGGAGCACTGGAAAAGGTGCTCTGCTCTTTTTTCCTTTTTCTTAAATTTAAAATCCTCTAAAGAACTTAAATAATATAACTAAATAAAAATAAATGAATAGATTAAGAAAATATATATTATATGAGGTAAAATAGTTTGATGCTTGAAGAAAGATTATAACTTAAAATCATATGCTATGAACTCCAAAGCAATCACTAAAATAGCAACAACCAAAGAGAATTATAGCTGTCAATAAAAGAAATAAAATGAAATCACAAAACATCCAATTAATCTAAAAGAAGGCAGAAAAAGAATAAAAAGGGATTAAGAATAGGTTAGACAGACAGAAACAAAGGACAAGTTAGTGGATTTAAACATAACCACATCAATAATCCTATTAAATGATTAAATGCCAATTAAGTGGTAGAGATTACCAAACTGGTAAGAAAGGGAGATCCAACTATATATTGCCTACAAGAAACCCATTTTAAACTTAAAAACACAAACATGTTACAAGTTAAAGGATAGAAAAATTGCCATGCTAATAATATCAAAAGAAAGATGGAGTGAAGATATAGTATATATTAATAGCAGAAAAAGCAGATTTCTGAGAAAAGAATATTACCAGAGATAAAGAGAGAATTTTTGTAAGGACAAATAGGTCATTTTCAGCAAAAGAACATAAGAAGAATCCTAAATATTTACATACCTAATAAATAGGGCTTCAAAATATATGAAGGAAAAACTGATAGGACTACAAGGAGAAATAAAAAAATCTACAAGTATAGTCATCTCTTTCAACATTCCTCTCTCCATAATTGATAGAACAAGTAGAAAAGAAATCAGCAAGGATATAAAAGACTAACCAATTAGCAACCAACGTCACCTAATTAACATTTATAGACACACTACCTAACAATAGAATACATATTTTTTCAAATAGAACATTTTACAACATAGACATATTACAAATCTCAATGAATTTAAGAGGCTTCAAGTTATATCACATATATACTCTGACCAAAAATGGAATTAAATTATAAGTCAATAACACATATTTATGGAAAATTTCCAAATATTTGGAAACTAGATAGTTCATATCTAAATATCCCATAGGTCAAAGAGTAAGTCAAAGGGACATTAAAAAGAGAACTGAATGAAAATGAACACAACATAAAAAATTTATAGGATGCTAGTTCATTACTGTGTACAGAAATGCCACTGATTTTTGTATATTGATTTTGTATCCTGCAACTTTACTGAACTTGTTTATCAGAGCTAAGAGCTTTTGGGTGAAGTCTTTAGGTTTTCCTAAACCTCTGCAAAGATGGATAATTTTTTCTTCTTTTCCAATTTGGATTTTTAAAATTCTTTCTCTTGCCTGATTGCTCTAGCTAGGATTTCTAGAATGAGCTGAAAAAGAAATCAAAATGCCCATTTATAATAGCTATAATACACTACAATAAAATATCTAGAAATAAATTTAATCAAGGAGATGAAAGATCTCTACAAGGAAAACTATAAAACACTGATGAAAGAAATTGAAGAAGACACAAACAAATGGGAGGAAACTTTGTGCTCGTAGATTGGAAGAATTAATATTGTTAAAATGACTATCCTACCCAAAGCAATATATGGATTCAATGCAATCCCTATCAAAATACAAATGGCATTTTTCACAGAAATAGAAAAAAATCCTAATATTTGTATAGAACCAAAGAAGAGCCCAAATAGCCAAGGCAATTCTGAGCAAAAAGAACAAAGCTGGAGGCATCACACTACCTGACTTCAAAATATATTACAAGGCTATCATTACCAAAACAGCATGGTATTGGTATAAAAATAAACACATAGACCAATGGAGCAGAACAGAGAACTCAGAAATAAACCCACATATTTACAGCCAACTAATTTTTGACAAAGGTGTCAAGAACATACATTGGGTAAAAAATATCCTCTTCAGTAAATGGTTCTGGGAAAACTGAATATCCCAGAAGAATGAAACTAGAACCTTGTCTCTCACCACACACAAGCATCAAATCAAAATGGATTACAGGCTTAAATGTAAGAACCAAAACTATAAAACTACTAGAAGAAAACATAGGGAAACACTCCAGGACATTGGTCTAGGTAAAAATTTTATGGCTAAGGTCTCAAAAGCACAGACAACAAAAATAGACAAATGGGACTTTATTAAACTAAAACCAAAGAAACAATCAAAAGAGTGAAAAAAATACTTAACATCACTAAACATCAGGGCAATGAAAATCAAAACCACAATGAAGTATATTTTATGCCAGTTTGAATTACTGTTATCAGAAAGACAAAAAATAACAGATGCTGGCAAGGATGCAGCGAAAACTCTTATACACTGTTGGTGGGAATGTAAATTAGGATAGCCACTGTGAATAAGAATATGGAGGTTTCTCAGAAAACTAAAATAGAACTACTATATAGCCAGCAATCCCACCACTGGGTATTTGTCCAAAGGAAAGGAAATCAGTATATCAAAGGAATACATGCACCTCTATGTTTATTGCAGCACTATTCCAACAGCAAAGATATAGAATCAACTTACACTGATTCATCTTGATTCATGGATAAAGAAAATGTGGTATATTTACAGAACAGAGTACTATCTTGTCATAAAAAAGAATGAAATCATATAATTTGCTGCAACATGGATGGAACTAGAGGCCATTATGTTAAGTGAATAAGCCAGATGCAGAAAGACAAATATTACATGTACTCACTCATATGTGGAAGCTAAAATATATTGATCTCATGGAGGTAGAGGACAGAATTATAGTTACCAGGGTCTGGGAAGAACATAGATGTGGGAAAAGGGGATAAAGATAGTTTCATAGTGACATCTCTCTCTACCTATTACCCATCAGCACCGGTAGTAGTTGTAACAGCAATGGTAGTAACAACTGCTGCTAAGTTATTGAGCATTTACATGCCAGACATTTTTCCCACACATTGCCTCATTTAATCTTCTGGTGAGTATTAACTACATGTATGGTATCATTTATTCCTTTCTATAATTCTATTATGGGGCATTATGATTATTACCTCCTTTTTAATAAAGAGGATGCTACATTTTAGGGAGGTTAAAGACCTTGTCCAAGGTCACATAATTACCCTACCACTCAAAAAATTATTGAAAACTTGCCATGTGCAAGATTCTGTTCCAAGTACACGGCTAGTGAGTAGAAAATTCAGGACTTGACTTCCATGGTTTCCAAGCCTATTGTCTTAGCCATCCTGCTTTCCTGCCATTTGTATATTGCATAATTATCTATGAACTTTCCCTTCCAACTCCAGGGGCTCAGTACAATGTTTGGAACATAGTTGGGATACAGGAATTGAGAAAAGAATATTCATAATTCATTGAATTACTGGTCTGTATCAGATTTTGTCATTGTTTTTTACATATATTATCTCCTTTATTCTTCCTCAGGACTATGGTAGGTTAATATTATTATCTGCATTTTTTTAGGAGATGGTGGTCTTGATATATTGCCCAGGTTGGACTTGAACTCATGGACTAACATGATCCTCTCGTCTCAGCCTCCCAAGTAGCTGGGAGTACAGGTGCATGGCACTGCACCTGGCTCTATTATCTGTATTCTATCTTCCAAATATATTTGTATCTTTCCACTTCTCTACATCTTCTCTACTATTACCATGGCCTAAGACACCATCATTTCTTGTCTAGACTACTGCCTTAGTTTCTTAATTGGTTTCCCAACTTCCATTATTGTCTTCTCACAAATTGTTTTCCACTGAGCAGCATTTGAATAATATTTTTAAAAATATACATCAGAGTGGATCTCCTGTGTTTAAAAATCATCAAATACACTTAGATGAAAAGAAAACAAACTCCTTAATGTAACCTGCAAGGATCAGCATGATCTGTTGCTCCCTGTTCATCTCATCAACCTCTTCTCTTTCCACTTTGCTCCTGTTTTTCATAACCTGGCCATACTGGGCTTTTAGTTGTTAGAATATACCAATCTCTTTCCCACCTATATCTTTCACACAAGCCATTCCTTCTACCTGGAGTGAATTCTTTTACTCTCACATGGATAATGTTATTCATGCTTCATATCTCATCTTGTTTGTAACATTCTCTAAGAGATCTTTTCTATTAATAACTCTCTTCCAATATCGATTTGCCTTTTTAATCCCTCTCACAGCTTTTTGTTCTTTTGCTTTGGCACTTATGGAACTGAGATTTAGCAGAGATCTAGATCTTATACCAATTATTAATAATAGTTAATCCTCTATCTTTATATTACTCTATTTTGCAATAGCATTTTACAGTCATGGTTACCCATTTCCCCATTTTTGAAACAATTTTTTCTGTTGGCTTCCATGCCACCACACTCCTCTCTGTTTCTTCCTCCCTCACAGGCTATTGCTTCTTATTTTCCTTTGCTAGAACCTTCTTCTCTTCCAGAATTCTAAATGTTAGGAAGCCTTGGACTCAGTCCTGGAGGTATTCTTTTTTCTATCTTATCTTTCTTTCAGACTTCATATTTACACATGGTTTTAAATCCCAATAATACAGTGACCACCACCTGCTTACTCAATAGCTCTACTTGGATGTCAAACAGACATTTCAGATAACATGACTGAAGCAGATTCTTCATGTCCCCAAAATACATAAAACAGATCCCCAAGCCTTTCCCATTTGAGTAAATTGCTCCACTATCCATTCAGTTGCTTGGATAAAAAATATTTATTACTCATCCCTGATTTCTCTTTTGTCCTGAGACCTAATTATTAACTATCAATAAATTCCACTGGCTCCAATTCCAAAAAATATCTGAAATGTGATCTTTTCTGGCCATCTCCACTGCTACAATCCTAGTCTAAGAGCCACCACCATGCCTCAGCTAGACTCTGGCATCAGCCTGCTAACTGGTTTCTCTACCCACGCTCTTGCAGCCCTGCCCATCATCTACCCTCCATAACAACATTTAGAGGTAGGGAATAGCTAACATTATAAAGCAGATCATACCACTGTTGTAAAATCCTGTAATATCATCCCATTGCAACTAGAATGAGATCCTACTTCCTTACTGTGGTGGTCTACATGGCCCTATGTGGCTGGACCTACCTTCATCTCCAATCTCATTTCCACTCACTTTTCCCCTTGTTCACTATGTTCCTGCCACAGTGGTTTTTCTGCTCTAAGAGTATGCCAACTTCATTCCCACATCTGGGCTTTTGATCTTGTATCTTCCACTTGGAGTGTTTTCCTCCAAGATGTTTGTATAGCTGACTCCTCACTATAAAGGTCTCAAATGTCATCTTCTCAGAAAATCCTTTCCTCCCTTCCTCTAAATAAATACCTCCTCTGCCACCATCCTCCAATGTTGTTTCCATCATAGCACTTCTAAGAATATGAGATTATAGCATTTTTTATTTATCTATATTCTTCTTATTATTCTTTCCAAAATGGAAGTTTCTTGAAGGTGTGGAATGCCTCTGTTGCTTTGTTGCCTTAGAGCTTAGAAAAGTACCTGGTTCATAGTAGTCAAATATTTGTTGACTGACTGCCTTGATTCTCTTTGTTGAAATTGTTTGGGCAGACTTCACTTCTAATCGGATACCAAAGATTTGAAAATATTTTTCTATGCCAATGTACATGCTTTTTCAAAGCTGCCATGAGCAACTGAATCCCAGTTAAAGCAAAGAGGCTTGCTAGAGGCAAGAAATGTAAAGATTCATCCAAAACATAGATTTATCTTTTCCCAAGGTAGAAGGCCCCTTTGAAATCTCAAAGGTCTCCCAGTGAAACTGAAGCACCATCTACAGAAGGGAAATGTGTGAAGCCAAATTTTGGATAAGAAAATGAGACCAGCTTAGGTTGTTATTGACTCATTTTACTAAATCCTCATTTCTTTCAGAAACTGAAGCATGTTAGCAACATCTTTGTCATAAAGTTGAGGTTCTAGAAACTAGATTGAAATGTAACTAACAGTATACTTAGTATGGGACTTATTATGTGCCAGATCCTTCCATGCAAGGCTCTGGGAATACAGAGCAAGAAAGACAGGGATGAATATTTACAACCCATCAATTCCAGCACAGCATAACAAGCAATACAGCAGAGGAGTGTACAGGGAGCTGTGCGAGTAGAGAAGAGCAAATGCCTCATTTCTGAGGAGTCAGGAAAGATCTATGGAAGAAGTGATGTTAGAATGTCAAGCACCATGTTCATCCAGCACAACAGATGGAAAGAGTGTTCCAGGCAAGACCCATGACAAGACAGCGCATAGCTGGTTCAGGAGGCAACAAGCATTTTGGAGGTGCTAGATGGTTGTGTGCCTGGGGAGAGTGGTGGAAGATGAGGCAGGCTAGGCCGACTCACAGAAGGCTTCGAATAGGCTAAGGGGTGGGAGTTTGATCTTGAAAATAATAAGCTGGGTCAGGATGGTTTTGAAGATAGGATAGAGGGAAGGCAATGAGCTGCAGAGTTTCAAAGTTGGGCTCCCTAAACTTAGAGATAGGGTGATGGCTTCTTCATTCTTTTTATTTTTAACCTTAAAAACATTTGGGTAGAGGTAATAAAATAATGCTCAGGGCCATCCCTGAAGTAAGACTGGGGGAGTTAAGAAGTAGAAGAGGCTGGTACCTGTGCTATGTACGGAGTGTTAGAAGGAAGGATTCTGTGAGTAAGTACTCTGTATGTATACACACACGCATGCATGCATGCACACACACACGGTCCTTTTCTTTCTACATGAATGTTCAAGGGAACTTTATTTGAAATAATCTAAAACTAGAAATAATTTAAATGTCCATCAACACATGAATGGACAAACAAACCCTGGCACAAATCCATACAATGGAATACCACTCACCAACTAAAAGGAATGAATGGCTGATACACAAAAGAAGAAGAATATATATCAAAACAACTAGGCTGAGAGAAAACAGTCAGACCAAAAAAAAACTATTTAATTTGTATAAAATTAAAAAAAATGCAAACTATTCTATAGTGAAGCATACCTGTTGCTGTCTGGGGTGTTGTCCTATTTTTAACCTTATAAGAACTGAAAAGGACAGGGCCTATCATTATTTACATTTTTCAGGCAAAGAGATGTTGTCTGCTATGGTGCACTGATATCTGTGACTCTTTCTCTGATATTAGACTTTAATGTTATTTTTAACTTTAATGTGATATTGCTATTTAAAGAATTATTAAAATTTTAACTGTCAACTAAGCAATAACAGCAAGATTTCTGTTCGTTTTCTATTGTCTATGTCTGTAATACCCCAATCTGATAGCACATAAAAGTGACCTAGAAAACTTACAAAAATAGAGATTCTTATTTCTTGTCCTGCACAAAGAGTTCTCAGATGTTAGAGTATATTAGAATCATCTGGAAAACTTGGTAAACATGCAGAAGTGGTGGCGTGGGGTCTCTGCATTTTTTATTAATACTCCAGGTGATTCTGATAAACACTGAACTTTGAGAATCACTGTCCAAATAAATTAGAATCTTCTGGGGTGAGGCCTGATATTTATATTTTTAAAAGGCCTATCAGATGGTTTTGCAACCAAGGAAGAAATTTTGGCTCCAGGTTAAAATCTGAATTCATCATCATCTTATATTGAGTCCTTCCAAAATCTGGTCCCAAAATTCCCTTTGTGGTCTCATCTGTCACTCTCTTCCAGATGGCATCCATTCCTGCCAGCCTGAACTTCTCACAGGTCCTCATGATAGCATCCAATGGAACATCCACGGTGTACTATGTACTGTCGTCCCATGATGCTAGTCCTTTGCATACCCTTTCTCAAAACGCTCATTGCTTTCCTTTTTCCAGAGTCTTGTATTTATCAGCTAGAATTCTGCACACACACTGTCTGTCCCCTCATCTTCCTCTGACATCCCAGGACCTTTCCTCTATGTTCCTTTGGCATTTTAGGATCATCATTTATCGCTTGAAGTGGTACTTTTTCTGTTTACATGTCTCTCTTACACGTCACTGCCCACATCTTAAGGCAAGAAGCACAATGAAAATAGAACAGGCATTTGAGTCAGATGGATCTGAGCAGGTTCCAAGATTTGACACTTAGTAGCTATATGAGCTTGGTCAAGACATTTAACTCGTGTGAACCTCAGCTTCTTTATTTATGAAATTAAGTTAATAATTAGATCTCGTTCACAGAGTTCTTATGAGGATTGAAGAGATAGCAAATGGAACGCATCTTCTATAGTTACTGGTATGTAGTAAGCACTCCATATGGGGTAGCCATTATTGGAGTTAGAGCGTAGGTATTAGATAATGTCTTGGTCTTATTCACCTCATGTTTCCAGCACATGGGAGGCACCAACAGGTCTTCTGAATGGAATCACCTTCCGTATATCCTATCACAAAGCTTTCCCTTCAAGGGAAGACCATCAGAGACAAAGTTTGCTAAACTACACACCCTGTTCCTGACAAAAGAAAGGTCCTGATGATGCATGCAGCATCTACATCGTTCGCGCCAAATACACAAACACGAGGCCTTGTTCTAGGCTGGCCACACACACAAAATTGGAATGCTTTGTGCTTTCAAAGTTTACAGCTCAAGCATGGCTTGAACACCCCACGTAGATCACGACCTTCTCCAGGGTTGTCCCGGAACAAGCCATTCTTGGCTTTGGAAGTTTGTGGCCATGGAAACCACCCTCACACTCCCACAATCCCAGAGAAACAGGGCAGGAAGGACTTCTGTGAACACACACACGCAGAAGTTGAAGGAAACAGTGGTGGGGGGTGTTAATGATGGAGCCAAGGCTTCAGGCCTTTCCAGCAGTCTCAGTAAGGCGAAAAGAGCAAGCGCGTGAGGTGAGGGAGAGGAGGAAGTGGGCCAGGGTGCTACTCATCGGGATTCTATTTATCTCTCGGGCCTGCCAAAGTAGCAGTGAGCAAAAGGTAAAATACAATGAAATAAAATGCAACAATTATCTCTCCAGGTATTCTGATTTCTTTTGGAGCTTTTTTGACAAATGGCAGACAAGCTGAATTTATGCACAAATGACTCAGATACATGAAGGATTAGGACCCAAAGGAGGTAAAGTAACACGGTCCTAATTGAGGTCCTCTGGTGATCAGTTGTTCCCCTGCTTCAATTCATCCTACACAAAGTCACTGGCAAAGTATTTCTGAAACTCTAATTAGATAAGTTCACTCTTGACCAAAGACCTTCAGTAGCAACCCACTGCTTACAGGATAAAATCCAAAATCCCTAACAGAGACTGGGAGTCCCTCATGTCTGACCCCATGAGCTTCTGTTGCCTGATGTTATCCTACATTTTAGTCTTATGAAGTTATTTGCTCTTCCCAGAATGAAGACTCTTATTTCTTGCAACTCCATGCTTTGCAAATGCTCTCTTCTTTTTTAAGGAATGCCCTTCCTCAGTTGATCTTCTTAGCCAACTCCTAAGTTTTTAAAAACTCTGTGTCATGCTTTCTTTGATCACCCCCTCGTTCCACATGAGTTAACATTCCTCCATGAGTTGACAATGTCTGTTTTTATGCCACTATCCCTAACACATCTTCATCCAAACCCTGTAATGAAATCAGCTATTGACACCTTGTCTCCCCTGCTGGGCTGGGAACTCCTTGGGGCAGGACCTGGTGATGGAAGGAGTACTCTGAAAATTCTGCCCACTTCCACCTCCACAGGCCACTGTCACCCTAGAGTAGCACAGTGCATCCTTGTCATGTCTGTGTGCTGACAAGGAAAGAGGGGAGGTCACTAACACTTTGAGTTGGAAATATTACAGAAAGTACTATTTCCTGTGTGCCAGACAGTGTGGTAGGAATATAAAGCTGAATTAAATAGTCCTTCCTCTTGAATTTTTACTCCTTAAAGAACATCTATAATATTTAATGAATTGTGAGGCCTTCTTTAGTATGTTATTTCAGTTAATTAAACAACCTTGGAATATAGGTCCAATTGTTATCCAATTTTAGAAATGAGAATAAGAGAGTCAAATGGCTTTTCTAAGATTTCATTTCTCTTGCGAGAGATCTAGAATTGGAACCTAGTTACAAGGTGAAGAACAATCTTTAAATAATTTAATCTACTATTTATTAAGCATCTGCTATTTTCCAGGAATTGTACTAAGTTCTATATGTATATTATCACAAATTTGTAATAAGCCATCATGATAATTGGAATTGCCTCCACTTTACAGGTAAAAAATCTGTGGCTCAGAGAGACAAAGTAATCTTTCTAAGAATACATAGCAAACAGGCGCAGAATCAGGAGTTAAATCTGGATCCAATGACATGCAAATACCAATATTTCCATCATCCATGCCTGTTGAGTTTTTTATTTCATAGGCACACAATTCTCTTGTGATAGGCAAGAGCTCATAGAAACCCACACAGAAAGCCTCCCTAGAAGAACAGATATTTAAGCAGTCTGTGCAAGGTCACAATGAGGTGGAGCCCTACTGAAGAGGAGATGGAGACCATGGAGTGCTGGAAATCTCTGTGCATGCAGAGAGAGGATCTGTTACTAAAGGATATTTTAGGAAGTGAGGATAAAAGGATCTGCTCCTTGCCTCTCCGGATTCCTGATTCTTGCACATTCATCAAGGAATCCATCCAATGGGCCCTTTGACAAAAGCTGGGGTAATGCAGAAAATCTGGAGACCCTCAACATGGTGAGTGAACAATATGGCGAAGACTGAAAACTACGGTCTTTGAGGGAAATTGAAAAGAGCATGAAAATTTGCAAAGGAGAATGACTGATTCATATAAAAGAAGTCTCTTCAAGTATTTGGAGGGTTCTCATATGGAAGGAGGAAGACCGGAACAAAAAACCCAAGGAAGATTATATTTCCTCCTAGGGTCCATGTGTAGAAATAATTAAGAAGCAAGTTTCTTTTGAACTGATATAAGAGAAGAACTTCCTAAATTACACAGGGGGGAGGGGCGGGGCAGGGGGGCGACGGTGAGCTGCCTATCATGGAAGACACTCCAGTAAAGGTGGTGTGGCCACTTGGTGGGGATGTTGTAGAGAAAATTCAAGACTTGTGAAGGCCTTTAAATCCCCTGCCACCTCGAGCTTCTCTGATTCTGAGAGCTGCATTGAATCCAAATGACTAATACTAAAACCGTATTTACCACAGTTATTATCATGTCTCTAGACAGCTGAGGAGATGGATGTTGTCTTTCCTGTTTAGATGGGAACATCTAGTCAGGAATAGAATCCAATCATGCTAGGTACCAAATGGACTAGCCACTGGGGTATAGCAAATCAGAGTCCCTTAGGGGCGAGGATGAGTCACAGATTACAATCATCACTGGTGTCGTTAGAGTCTCCCTGTGCTACACAGCGTTGAAATAGGCTGAAAATGTTCTCTCCTTGGGGTGATAAAATATTCCTTGGTAAGCATACAGATTCATTTTCCTAAAGCAAATAAATCACTTGTGCTTTTCTTCTCTCATATTTATCATCAACGGGGTAAGAACTCTGCCTGTCAAAAATCTGTCTAAAAAATAAGTGTATGTTTCAAGAGGGACTGTACAAAGAGTAAACACATGGCAGGTCCCAGACCAGAGGTCAGACCAGGTTCAAAACATTTGCGTATTTCCATGGGAGTTGTAGAATCAGGCCTGCCAAAATGTACACTTTGTGTGTACAGCCTGAGGGTCTAAATTCCCAGCAACTTCTGATTTTTGCTGAAGTCCTACAGTCAGGAACACAAATGGCTTTAGGTATTGAAGAGAAGACTGTTGTCCAAAGTATAAATTCCATCTAATAACTCAGACTTCTATTGTTTCCCTCTTCGGTTTTAGTATGCCCACACTGGGATTTGAATGCTAAATCTAGGTCAAACAGATTGGCTCAAAGAATTCCCAGTGCTGGGGACTTGGAGTTTTCCATGAAAACACTTGCATTGAAAGTATTTTGCAGAGGTGACATGCACTGAAATACATGCTCTGAAAACTTATTTTCTGAGTGCTGTCTCTGTGTCAGGTATTCTGCTGGGCAAAAGGATGGGGAGTGTGAATAAGGTATGGGTCTTTCCCACAACCAGCTCATAATTTAATGGTGGAGAGGCAGACTTACAAGTATCTAAGGCAGTGTTTTAAGTGCCGTAAGAGACTATTGCTGTAAAGAACAGTAGGTAAAGGAAGGAATAATCAACTGTTCATCCTGTGGGTGGGGAGGGGAGGTTTGTAGGACAATGTTTCTCAAAAGAATTAATATGTAACCTGTCAGCTGGATGTTGAAGTTGATTCCTTCTTATATAGGTAAAAGATGGAAGGGCATTCCAGGAAAAAGGAGGGGAATATGCAAAGGCACCAAGATGTGGAAAAGTGTAGTATATTTAGAAAAAAATTGAATATGGCCAGTCCATAGGGTATAGCTAGAGTTGTACAAGAGATGGGGCTGGGAGGTAGCAGAGGATAGAGGAAGTGTTAGTCTGTGCAAACACAATTCTTTGGCTGTGGGGAGGCAAAAAAAAAAAAAAAGTTTATTTTTTAAAGATGAAAGTGACCTGATAAGATTTTATGATTTATAGATGTATGTGTTCATAATGTGAATTTGGACTATAAGGGAAAGAGTGAAATCTCGAAGCACAGTTAAGAGTTGATTACAAAATCAACTAAATAATGTAATCTAGTGGTGGTAAGCCCATGGGGAGACAGACATTCTTATCTATTGTTGGTAGAAATGTAAATTGGTACAATTTTTTGGAAGACAATTTGGTAATATGTAGCAATTTAACTTTTAGAATTTATCTAAAAGATATAGTCACACACATGAACAACAATGTTTGCTATAAACAAACGTGAACAACCTAAATGTCCGTCAATAGGGAACTAGCTAAGTAAAGCAGCCTTCGTTTACATAATGGAATAGGCTGATATCATAAAAAATAATAAGGTTGATATACACATATTAACATGGAAAAATGGTCAAGATGTATTGTTATGAAAAAAAGTGAGGTTCAGTACAGGTCATATATAGATAAATAGTAGTAGACATAGTAATTGATAACCATTCTATTAAGAATAACTAGAAAAGCTGAACCAAAACAAATAATACAGTTTGAAGGAAGTGAAGCTTCCAAGTCATTGAAAAATTAAAGGTCTAAGATTCAGGTAAGGAAATCTGGAGAAATAAGCCTGCTATTTGGGGTAGTTTTTTCACAACACGTCTGTGGATTATGGAACTGCAATATAAGAAGCTGAGAAATTGTAAATAAAGCTTCCCACAGATGCATAGAGCTAGTAGGTCCAAAAAAATGGAGTGAAACTCCTCCATCTAGGTGGTAACATTGTGATAAACCCCTTTAATTCCAGCTGAGATGTTAAAAGTCTATACATTAGGTATGAAGGTGAATCAGAAACACATTTGCCCTCCAGGAGAATGAAGTCTAGCTTTAAGACATCTAATCTCAAATTGGATTGATCTAGGATAGCTGGTGACATTAATAAATCTGCCAGAAGCCAATGTACATATTTTCTGAAGAAAAATACATTACTCTAGGTTTAAATTAAATGCAGGATTCTTAATATACGCTGACCAGCATTCAGGAAAAAAAGTAACAAAGCATAAAAGGAGAGGAGACAGGACTGAAAACCAGTAGGAACAATACACAGAAGAAACAGGCCTCTGGGGGTTCCAGATAAAGGAGCTGTGATACAGTAACTTTCAAAACTGCTATGCTTAATGCCGTCAGGGAAATCAAAGATAGTACTAATAATTTCAGCAGAAAATTGAAAACTCTTCTAAATAAACCAAATGGAAATTCTAGAACTTTAAAATGCAGGAAAGAAAGAAAAACGTGTATGTATTTAATAGCAGATTAGAACTCAAGAGAATTAGTGAACTGGAATATTAGACAGAAAAAACACATATACAAAATGAAATGAAGACAGATGAAACATAAAGACTGAAAGGGACCTTGAAGGTCATGTAGACCACACTCACTGTGATAGAGATTGGCTAGATGTTTATTAAACTCTTTCAATTTTCTCCTGGTCACCAAGAGCTAGACTAAATTTCCCAGCCTTCCTTGCAGTTGAGCGTGGCCTCGTGATTGAGTCCTGGCCTATAGACTATAGGAGGATGTGATATACATCACTTCCAGGCTTGGCCCCTGAAAACATCTTATGTTGCCCTCCTCTCTTCCCTTCCTGGGGTGATGATGCCCAGGTGACCTTGGAAGTCACAGGATGGTTAAGTCTCCCTCACCCTAGGTTCCTAAATGACTGCATGTAGCAAAGCATCTCAATCCCTGCCTCTGAAGGGATTTCATGAATGGGAAATAAATTGCTATTGTGGTAGGATACTCAGATTTTATAGTTTCTGTGTCATAGTAGCTAGTATCATCTTCGCTAATATTCTCAGCCACTCTAGGAGTCTTCTTTGCAATAACCTCTGCTAAGTCTACCTTCAGATTGAGTAGCTGCAGTGAAGAGGAATGCCCAACTTTTCAAGACAACTAATTTCTTTTTTTTGAAAGATCTAACACTTAAAAAAAATTCTTCCTGATTTTATCTTTTTATGAGCCTGCTCACTGGGCTTATTCATTTATCTGGGATATCTTTCAGAGCTAGTCCTATAGATACTGACACTAGCCCTCATAAAGAATTTTTATTTTGGAATGTGTTTTTGAAAGAAGGAATGGAAAATTCTCTGACATTGTCTAGATGAATGACCTTGATTATGTCTCTCTCCACCAGTGTGGCTTCAATCTGCAAAAGGATTGCATTAGGTTAAATGGAACTCTACTGTTCCTTTCAGTTCAGAGAAGGTGGGATTTGATTTTCACCAATTAGCTCAAAAAATATATAAAACAGAATATAAATATCATATAAT
>CM052438.1:132771827-132923153 GCA_028533085.1 Varecia variegata | reverse complement strand
CTGGCAATGAAACAACTCTCTCCCCTTTTTTCTGTCTGGCAAGCAGAAAATGGTACTGAAACTATCTTGTCACAGCAGAAACCATAACTGTAACAATAAGAGAGTTGACATAAATTAGCCCTTATTTTTAAGCTGTATGTTTCTACGTACTTTCTGTAGATAAACTCATTTAAATCTCATATCGATTATTATTTAAAGATAAGAAAACAGAGGCATAGAAAGGTGAAGTAATGTGTCCAAGATTCCATAGTTACCAATTGACAAAGGCAGGATTTGAACCCAGGTGGTTGGGTTCCAGGGACCATGCTGAGTTTGGTAGAATAGAAATTGAGGAGAAGCTGGGTCCCTAATGGCATTGCTGATCATACAGGCCAGCCCCGGACACCCACCCTTGATCTGATTACATTAAAAATGACAGTCTTTGACTTTCTTGTTCAACTCATTGTAGCAAGAGTTTTCTCGCAGCTGACTGCAGTCCTGGCTTCCACGTGGCTTGTTGTGACACACAGGAGAGAGCCCTCGGCTCTGTGCTGGGTGAGTTTGGTTCAAGTTCAAGCTCTGCCAGGTAACCAGCTGTGTAACATCACGACAGTCACTTCAGTTCCCTGGGCTCAGTTTCCTCATCTTTGAAAGGAGAGAACTAAATGAGATTCCTTTCTAGGCCTGTTAAAGTCTGCTCTTCTGAGGTTCTCCGTGTTTCTCGGGCTGCCATTTCATATTCTCTGATGTGTTAATTGCTGCATAAAAGAACAGACAGGAAGCAGCACTTGCTGTGTGCAGGGTCTCTGCACTGAGACAGCCGATGGCAGAGATGCCTCTGAAACTGGCCAGCCCTGCCCTTGTCTCCCATAACCCTGCTGGTTATGGGTTTGTTAAAGTCACCTGGGAAAACAACACATATTGAACTTAATACCATTAGACACCAGCTTACCTTATTTTATTAATTTCTCACAATTTTATGCTAAAACTATCCACCAAGCACATGCATGTCTATTTAATTTTGTTAAAAAGCCCTGAAAAGCCCTGTTATCAGCAATAGCAGGAGTTACCGAGAGGAGTTTAGCTAAGAGAAGACAATTTTCTCAGGCCAATTACACATAGTAACTTAATTTTGCTCTCCCTTGGTCATTCCTCAGAGATGTTAGAATCACTATAAATCACCATGTTAATTTTGGCCTGAAATTGCGTGCATTAGCAAAATGTCAACAAAGCAAAACAACAAAAAGTTCCAAACACATACTCAAATAAGCTCTGGTGGTGATAATGTAACAGGAGGTATAAATATGGGATAAGTACTAAAGATCTCTTATTTACGAGTTCTCAGGTCTTCTATTGCTGCAGATCATTAAGAGTGAACTACATGAATGCAGTGTTCAGACAGGCTTTAAGGATGTGTAGAATCAGAAGCTAATTGAGTATATTGAGCCGGACTGAAGCTTAGAGATCATTTAGTTCAGAGGTTCTCAATTTTTGTCATACATTAGAATCATCCAGGGGGCTTTTACAAATCCCAGCGTCCAGGCTATATCCGAGACACTTAAACCAGACTCTCTGTGGGTGGCACGGAGACTTTGGTATATTTTAAAGTTCCCAGGTGATTCTACATATGGCTAAAGTTTAGAACCACTAATCTCAGTCAGATTCTCTCCTTTTATTCCAGTGAGAGGCTGAGACTCCATGAGGGAAAGGGACTTGCTTAAGGTGTCATGATCATTACCCAGCTCAGGTCTGTTGACTCCTATAGTCTTTGCTTTCTATTATGTCACAGCCACCTCATGTCCTGGGAATTCTAGTCTTGGGGGATGAACGGTTATAGAGAGGGAGAAAAAAGAAGTAAACTGCATTTTCTGAGTGCCTGCATCACTCTGGGAGGCCAAATGCTAAGCACTTTAATAGATGAGTTAATTCAACCCTCAAACCCAGGCTACTTAGCTGGTGGTATGCACAGGATAGCAATATTGATTATTAAACTCTTCAAACAATTCTACAGACACTGGTAAATAACTGTTGCCCCAAGACACTTGATTGCCCCTTTCCCTACAGTCCCTGTTCACCCTGCTTCTTTTTCAGGACTCCCTGGACCTCTCTTGGTTCAGCAACCAAAGGGTCGACACATGGTACAGTTGCAGAATTTCAACCCAGTTCTAGTGCTAAAGCCCCAGTCCCTTCTGATGAGTGATTATCCATGACTTACAAGTTGTTAAACCTTTCGAGTATCACCTCTGCTCACACCACCTCAGCAAGACAGATATAGCATCTATAATTTTACAGATGAAAAAGCAGATGCTCAGAGAGGGTGCAAGGCTTGTTCAAGGTCACACAGTGAGTAAATGGCAGTCACCCCAGCCACTCCCTGCATGTGAGTCGTCAGACAGTGGCTGTGTTTGAAGAATGACGCCTCTAGCTACTCTGGAGTCAACTGTGCACTTCAAGTCTTCATCTCCTTCTCTTTAAAGCCTTAGCATGAAAGGAAGGGAACTACAATGGCCATGCTTTCTCTCTCACACACACAATGAACTAGGATGTCTGCAGCAAAAATACCAACACTGTGGTGTTTTTTATTATTTATTTATTTACAACAAAAATCGATTTGAGAGGAGGAGAATGATCATTTTAGGCCCAGCCTGGGAACTTATCTTAGGGCTTGAGTCCCAAGTAAGTCATGGAACCACATTGCCTATATCCACTGACCACCCCTGTCTTCCCCATCCTCATTCTGTAGTCCCCACCCAGAGCCGGCAACATGATTCCTCCTGGGCCTGTGCAGGCATTACTCTGGATGTGTCAGAAGCACTTAAACAGGAAGAGTGCTAAGTAAGTAACATTTACTGCCCCTTTACCACGGCTTTCCCACAGCACAGTAAATCTGGAGATAATTTTTTAATATTGCAGAGCTGGGCTATTTATTCTGCATTGAACTTCACTTTCCTATCCTCCTCAGACTTATAAAGAATGTTAATATATTCTATAAGTTGTAAAGTTGCATCACAAGAGAGAGAGAGAAAATGATGAAGTGTTCCTTCTCATTATCCACGTAAACACTTTGGTACAAGACTATTGTGTCCAGGGCTCACCCAAAGCCGGGCAAAGTGCTTGGCACAGAGAAGGTGCTCAGTAAAAGCTGTTAAGTTCAATGTTGAACAACAGAATTATGTTTTACCAAAGAATAGGAAAGGGCAAGCCAGACTGAATAGCTAATTTCCAGACATAGATACACTGGCAATTTCAGCCTGCATTAAGTCATATTTTTGAAGTAAGCTCTTCATATTCTAGAGGATTCACTTCTCTTTGTTACTTTAAAACAAATTAACTTTAAAGTAAGGTATGATAAGGTAATACCTAGTATTTATGGAAGAAAAATATATTTTTTTTAATTCATAGAATATTACTGCTAACCCTCAATGATTTACTCCTACAAAATAACCGTTTTGTAAAGGAAGATGACAGTTTCACAAAGAGGCTCTAAGTGATCCAGAAAGATATTGTAGCCAGATGTTTCCAGGCAAACAGACTAAGATTCCAATCCCTGCCTGGCCATGTACTAGGAATATGACCTTGGACAGATGTCTTAACTTTTAGAAGCATCAGTTTCATCATCTTTCACAGGGATTGTAACTCTCCCCAGCTTCCTTCTCTGGGCTGCTTTGAGGACTACTGGAGATGACATGTGCGGCATTTGCAGACTGGGACCCAGGACATACCAGGTTGTAGGGAAACACTGGTCTTCTTTCCCCCTACACTTCAAGGTCTTGGGATACCCCCAAGAAATGCAACAACAAAAATAAATAAATGAGATTTGATTAAACTAAAAAGATTTTGCATAGCTAAGGAAATAATCAACAGAACAAATAGACAACCTACAGAATGGGAGAAAACATTCACAAACTATACATCTGATAAGGGGCTAATATCCAGAATCTACAAAGAACTTAAGCAAATCAGCCAGAAAAAAACAAACAACCCCATTAAAAAGTGGGCAAAAGGCATAAACAGAAGGTTTTCAAAAGAAGATAGACAAATGGTCAATAAACATATGAAAAAAATGCTCAACATCACTAATCATCAGGGAAATGCAAATTAAAGCCACAATGAGATGTCACCTTGCCTCATTTGGAATGGCTTTTATTAAAATATCCCCACCAAAAATAGATACTGGTGTGGATGCAGAGAGAAAGGAACACTGTTGGTGGGACTGCAAATTAATATAGCCTCTATGTAAAAACATATGAAGGTTTCTAAAGAACTAAAAGTAGTCCTACCATTGGATCAAGCAATCCCACTACTGGATATCTACCTAAAGGAAAAGAAGTCTTTTAATCAAAAAGACACCTGCACTCAAATGTTTATTGCAGCACAATTCACAATTGCAAAGATGTAGAGACAACCCAAGTGCCCATCAATTCACGAGTGGATTAACAAAATGTGGTATATGTATATCATGGAGTACTACTCAGCCTTAAAAAAACATGAAGTAATGCCTTTTTCAACAATTTGGATGGAACTAGAGATCATTATCCTAAGTGAAGTATCTAAAGAATGGAAAAATAAACATCACATTTATTTGCTATTAAATTGAAACTAACCGATGACCATACATGTGCCTGCACAGAAGGAAGTAAAACTCAGTGCAAATCAAGCAGGCGGGGGGCGGGGGGGGGAGGAGGGGTGGGGCAAAAACCTACCTAATGGATACAGTGAACACTATTTGGATGATAGACACACTTATAACCATGACTCAAGCATTACTAAAGCAATCCATGTAATCAAAAACATTTGTACCCTCTTAATGTTTGAAATAAATAAAAAAGAGAGAAAAGAGACTAATGCTTTGGTATTCTTGGGCAAGGATTTTTCTAGGTCCTTAGTGAGAAGGAACTGAAGTAATGCCAGAGCCATATTATATATTATTTGTGCCTTGTATATGCTATGGTTTAAGCAGCTTTTATTTATTTATTTTTTTTAGCAGCTTTTAAATAAACTGTATGTAAGTCATTTCATGTGTGATGGTAGCAATAATAACTATTATTTATTGACCTTTTGCTATATAACTGACATTCTGCTAGGCATTATATATATATATATATATATATATATATACATTTCTCTGCTCACATGACCCCAATCCTGCAGACTTCTTCCCCCTAGCCATCTTTCCAAGAGTGGAAGGTGTGCACATGCTGTTGTATGCTCTCTAGGGCTCCAGGAGTGGCCACAACGTCTCTACTTGTGGAGGTGTGGATGGAGCTTGGACATGGGGCTGGAGGTGACCATGTGCATATGGATTGAGGCCTCCCCTTCAGCATGGGTAGGAGTGGACAGAGGGTGGGCTGGGAGCTGGTTCTCCTACACTGTCATGTTCCAGGCATAGGATTTGAAGAGTCCAAGAATTCTAAAGTAGAACCATGCCACCTGGGTTTTAATGAAATTATATTTGTTAAGCGTAAAGGACAGGACATATTTTATTTAACAGCATGCATTTTTATAATTTTGAAGTAAGTAGCTGTAGGGCACATGATGCTCCATTTGTACTCTCTCCCTGGGCCTGCAAATTCAAAGGTAGGCTTGGTACCTAATACAGTGTCTGACACATAATAGGCCCTCAGTAACCATGTTTCAGATTACTGGTTACTATTTTTAAGGCTTATTCCTGGTTAGGAGCACTTTATGTTATATACAACATGGCGATTTAAAAGTGTGTTGGATGGGGTTTTGAAATATTCAATAATTAGATTTTAGAATTAATCATCCAAAGAGAACAGATCTGAATCTTTGAACAAGGAGAGCCTGAAATAGTAACAGCTGGATGGAGCCTGTTGAAAGGGGACAAGGTCTACAGTATTCATAGCCACTCTACTAGTTCGTAGCAATTAGCTGGAGAAAAGGGGGAGAGGGTAGCACTGAGAGAGGAACAGCTGTTTCTGCAGCTGTTGAGAACAACACTGAGGCTGAATGTGAATTGAAGTTCATCTTCATGTGCTACATTGTTTCAGCAGAAGAGGGGGTCAGCCATTTGGAAACTCCGCGGAAAAGACGGGGCCCTGACTGCTGAGCCCCTATTACACATCCTACTCCCATAACTTTGTCGCTGGAAGAACTTTGTCTCTGCAATAATGGAGAACTGGAATTCAACTTAGGCAAGAAAGGACAGAGAGGTGTGGTGGAGAATGCTAGGCTAGGAACTAAAAGACATACCCCCAATTTACTCAATGTCTGCAGGTAAGTCACTTCTCTCAGCCTCACTATCCCATTAAAAACACTCAAGCACTTAGCGCCATAGTCAATCTACAACCACAGGTGAACATTCAATTAATGTCAGCAGCTGCTACTACTACTCTTTTTAATTATTTCTCTGCAATGTAAGTGGAAATGACAATATCCTTTCTGCCTACTTCTGGGGGAGTTGTAAGGACAAATGAATTGAGATGCAAAAGTGGTTTGAAAGCTGCAGATTCTGGTCAAATGTGAGGGGTTGTTCCTATTACATACTCCAAAGGTAGAATGATTTAAATGGCCCCCAAAGGCACACCTGACCCCTAATATCTGGTGTATAGAACCCCTGATATCAACTTATTTCTTTAGTGTCTGGAATTCCCACATTAGTGCTGTTCCAAGGAACTTTCTGCAATGATAAAAATCTTCTATCTCTGTACTGTCTGTGCTATCTAATACAGGTGGCTAGCGGCTACCGTATCAAATACCACAGGTTTATGTCAACTTATTCTTATAGAAGAAATATACATTTTAAACACATTTCATTTACTGTTGCTTGCTATTAGAAGGGCAATTTTGAGTTTAAACAATGTCAAGAATTATCATGACAGTCATACGAACACCTTCATAATCATACGACACAAACGTAGCAGCTGACAACATGGAGAGCATGTTCTCCACCCTCTGAGCTAGATGTTGTTCCATTTCATGAAAGAGGCATTGGAACGCAGAAGGATTAAGATTAAGCTCAAGAGATGATATAGCAGTGTAAAGAACAAAAATGGCAAGCTTTATTTAGTACTTACTGTGCAGGCCAGGAATTATCTAGTTCTTTTATAATCATTATCTTATTTCTTACAGTAAACCTGAGTATTATTAACTTTCCCATTTTGAGGAAACTGAGTTTAAGTAGCTTGCTTCACATAGCTGGGAAGTGGCAGATTTGGGATTTTTAGCTGGGATGCCCAATTCCTAGTAGAAGCCACATAACCTGAGTAGGTATCTCCTCCTCGTTATTCTCAACCCATTGCTCCCTGTTAGCTTCCTTCATTGATTTTTACCATAATTTAAAATTATAAATTTATTTTTTATTGCCTTTCACTCCTCTTATAATCATAATGGCATTTACCATGTTTGTTTTATTAATATTTTTCACCCTCATAGTAGGTGCTCAAACAAAAATCTGTTGTTGAATGAATGTGTCCAACGTATTTTGGCTAACATCATAATCATTACTATCATGCTCATCACTGCTTGCTTTTACACCTTCTATAACACGTAATTCATTGGTTTTCATCTCTCTTTCCTCTCCTAGACTATGAAGTCTTTGATGACAGCAAATCTGTCATTTTGATCTTAGTATACCTAAGCTGGCACTCAGTGGGCCTTTGCAAATATTAGCTGCGTGAATGGAGTGCAATTAACTCTTTCGGAGCAGAAAGAGGAGTGTGAGGACTGAGACATGGAGCCAGTGTGTCCCATGGACCAAAATGCATAAAGGAAATAGATAAAAGATGCTGCTGGGACTGTCAGGATGGGCTCAGGCCCCCCCCCCCCCCCCCCCCGAGAAGCTCGGAGGCAGAGGAGCAGGACAGCAGGCTCCTTCCTGACAGCCATGGGGGCGCCAGGTGCTGAGGGCAGGCGGCCAGGCAAGCGCCCCAGGGGTTGGGGTCAGGTGGATGAGGCAAATGCTACTTTAAAATCCCCTCTGGGATATAGGAGGAAGGTTAAAAGAACTGTTGTTTGGCCCTTTTCTGGGTGGGAAAATTTGAAGTAAAATGAAAATGAACATTCTTCTCAGTACCTTAAGTGCCACCAGAACACAGCTTTTCCTTTCCCAACTGTAATAAACCCTGTCGTTAGCTTAATGTCATTTCCTGATAAAAGCTTTCCTGACACCTTCTCTGTGCCAGGTCAGTATACTTGGTCTGTGTTCTCAAAACACTGCGTGATTTCTCTTTGTAGTATCGTCATCGTCATAATTTTAATGGATTAATTGTACAACTATTGATTTGTGTCTGTCTTCCCAGTGGATTACTAGTTCCATGGTTATCTATTCGCTGTCTTATCCCCAGCACTGAGCATGGTTCCTATGAGTTATTAATTATTTGATTTTTTCATTATTAGTCATTAATTAATTAATTAAACATGACAGAGGAAGTTCTGTGATTAAGTGTATGGTTTTTGATCTTGAGGGAAGCCTATCACCAAACCATCCTGGGACTCTACATGCCTGGCACTGTCTGGGTCACGTGGATGAAGGTCTAACAGTGACCATGCAGGTACACCACCCAGTGCAGTCCCTAACGTATTGTAGGCATCGTATGCCTATTAGCGACTTTGTCTCCCCACCTCTATTTCTCTTAACCCTTTTATGTAAGTTGTCAAGTGTAAATTATAAATAATGGATCATCATGAAATAAGACAAAATATAATACATAAAATCAATCACAGACATGTACATCTACATGTGCCAGGCATGTGAGAAAAGTTTTTGGCGCTGCGTCCAAGAAGCTGGCGCTCTGGACCACAGTTCCCAGTAAGAATCAGCTGGGGAATTCAAGCGTGGAAATTCCTGAGCCCCTCTTCTAGAAATTCTGATTCTAGGTACCCTTGATGCATTCAGAATACTGCTCATCCAAAATTTATGCAGCTCAGAATATTTCCCTCCTATAGTATTTCCCAAAAGGAAAAATAACACAGGAGTCACTGGTAGAAGTAGAAGCAAGCTTGTAGACACTCCTAGATGTGAGAGGACAAGCTTGGGTTTCCCCCTAGGGTGGGGATGGCAAACCTGGCTGATCAGTTGCATCCCCTGACAGGAGCATTTTAAAGACGAAGACTCCTGGTCCCCACACCAGGAACTGAGTTATGAGGATTCTGATCAACTAGATCTGAGAACTGCTAAATGACTAGCTGAATACTCAGCTCAGTGTGATGACCAGTCTTTGTCCTCAGACCCTCCCTATGTGTCCCTATCCTGACACACCTACATACAAGCTCAGTCTTGAATAGTTCATGCACAAGAACCTCTGCCACGTCAGATCACGGGCTTGAATAAAACTTAGGCTTTGGGTGTGACCCTGAGCCCAGAGTGGCTCAGGAGGCACAGAACTTTTCCTCTCCTCCCTAGGACTTCCTGTTCTGCCTAGAAGTGCCCTTATGCTGTGACCCAACTCATTCGTTTACAGGGCCTTACAGCTCCCCTTCTGACGGATGAAACCTGCTGGACTGTTTAGTGGTTAGAAACAGGGATCTTATGAACATCTGGATATCTGCTTAATACCTGCCGCTATCCACCTGGCCTCAATTACTATTTATGTGCTCTCTGGACTGCCGCTCAATCTATGGCTTCCTCTTCTATTTCCACCTCCGTCTTTCTCTCCCGATTAATCCTTGTATATAGACAATTCCTCAATCACATCCTTCAGTGGGCACTGAGCATTCATCTTCCCAGCTATCTCTGCGAGGCCAGGTTCTGTGCTCACCCAGCCTTACACAATTGCCAACAATCATTCTACACATTTTGCTACACACAACAGTATTCATTCCATGCTCATGTAAATCATTTTGCTTTTTAAAGAAATTGTTTTGTTGTGTGTGTGTGTATGTGTGTGTGTTTGGCAGGGAGGGGTCAAATTAATTATGAATCTTTCATCCCCAAAATTACTCATAAAGCTGGCATCATTTGCATCTTAAATAGTCTCCAGGAATTCAAAGAAAGAGTGTACCATAGTCACAATGATAAACTCAATAATAATTACAATTATTCTCAGGCTGTTAAGTAATGCAGACATATTAAAACATTTTCAATTGAGCTTATTATGTTCTAATAAAATGAAAGCATAGCTAAAGGGCAATATTGGGTAGCAGCTGGTCCATTACCAATTCTACATTCTCTTGAGCTATTTAGGTACTGCCTAGGTGTTTATATAGGCTCAAAAAATGATTAAAAAATTAACCACCACCACTTCAAACCTACAGACTCCAAAAACATAAATAGAACAGAATGAACAAAACAAAAAACAAAACCTTTTTTAATATAGCTGATTTTTCAATTAGAATTTTTTACCACTCCTGATCTAATAAATAATACACTTGAAAGAGTTTTGTAGAGATTTTCAATGCAACCTTTCTGTTTCAATATCAATATGCTCTACTCTACAGACATTTGCCAGCCCTGAGTTTTATTCTGTTCTATTCTACCCTCCCCTACCTTATCTGGTCCCGTTCTGTTTTATTTTCCTCCACTATCCTATCCTAGCCTGGCCTATTTGATTCTATGCAGTGTAACACAGTAACTACTGATTGGTCACCTGGTCTGTGTCAGGAACTTCAGGTGATGAAGAGATGAACAGGTTGGAGACTTTGCTCTCAAACTTTAGGCTTCAGGGTAGGGTAAGACTAGGAGAAGCTCATAGGGCTCACTGTACAATAGAGGGTAGACCTGTGACATGAGGGGACCAGGGTATCACAGAAAACACAAAGGAGGCAACAGGAAGAGACTGGTGCAGGGGGCAGGGAGTGGGAGATACCCTTGAGCCCCTTAAGCATGTTCCCAGACTGTCCTGACATCCCCAAGACCTATCACAACTTTCCAGGAAGGGCCACTGCTGAGAAGACTATCTGGCTGTTAAAGGGATACAAGATCAGTGACACAAACTGCAAACCGAAGCCACAGGTCTATTTGTTCTGTAAATGTTATGCAAACGGTAAACATGTCCCCGGATTAGAAAATAGATACAACAAAACAAAAGCTTGTAGCACAGGAGATGCAGAGCCTCACTGGCCACCTGGAGAGCCTGCAGCTCCTTCCCTGTCCCCTCAATTTCCCTGTTTCTCCACCAGATTTCCCCCCTTCATGTTATTGCTCATCTGGCTGAGCAATTCCCTTCCTTTAATATCTCTCATCCGTCCTTAGGATGAATCATCACGAAACCTACCAAACACATGGGACCTATGCACTTGCCTTTGATAACAGAAAAAAAAAAATGGTGATGATGATGACACCAACAGCAGCTACCATTTTGGGAGCCCCTCCCACGTACCAGTCATTTTTCTTAGCCTTTCCCATATATTATTTCTAGTTCTTACATGCACAAGATGAGATTGGGACTATCATTCCTGGACGAAAATGAAGAGAGACCAAATGACGGGCACAGAGTACAACTGCATATTCATGTTGTTAAATTAATGAATGCATGACTCAACAAATGGATGAATGGAGAAGTGGTCCAAGGTCACTCTGAAGTAACTGGAGCACAGTCTTGAACCGTGGGACACTGAAGCCGTTTCTCTTAACCATGGCATTATTGAGATTGGGCTTTAGGGGAGGGGAGAAGAGACAGCTGTGGAAGGGGTGGAATCCCTGAATCCCTGTTGCAAACGAGGACAGGGAGGCTGGAGCACTGGCTGGGAGTTGGGAGAGGTCCAAGGAGCTGCCAGGTAGAAAGGCTGGGGGGGGAGGTCTTTGCTAAAATATTCCTTCAATGAAACTATGTCAGCCTAAAGTGACTCTTTTAGTTTTTCTCATTTCTACATTACACCCCCAGTTTCTTCCTGCCACCTACCTGCCTCCCTAGCATGGTTTACTGTTCTCTCTCCATCTCTCTCCATCTTCGTCACCTGTCCTTGGTGGCTGGACTTTCTATTCTTTTTTTTTTTTTGACAGAGTCTCCCTCTGTCTCCCTGGGCTAGAGTGCAGTGGCATCATCATAGCTCACTGCAACCTCAAACTCCTGGGCTCAAGTCATCCTCCTGAGTAGCTGGGACTACAGGCATGCACCACCACACCTGGCTAATTTTCCTATTTTTTGTAGAGACTAGGTCTCATTCTTGCTTAAGCTGGTCTGGAACTCCTGTCCTCAAGAGATCCTCCCACCTCAGCTTCCCAGCATGCTAGGATTACAGAGGTGAGCCCCTCCATTTTTTAAGTTTCTCTAAAAATGCATATATATTGTGATTCCAATTGCCTGTTGATATTTCTTAGCCAGAGAACTTTGAGTAAAAACTTTGAAGAAATTTAATTTTTTATTATTTTTAACTTTACAAAGAAAAAAATGTATGAGGCTACTTCAGGATGTTGTACGAATTGGCAAAACTTAAACTCTGTACTCACACTATGTTAAAGATGACTGAGAAGGAAGCTGCCCACCCTGTGAAAAATACAAAGGCTTGCTCTGGCCAGAGAACTAGAGGAAGGGAAAAAGGAAGACACCACGTGCAGACAGGAGCTGCCATCAAAGAAATCCCAGAGTCCTTCTAAGTAGAAAAATTGATAAGAGAGTCTGAATTTTTATTCACCCCGACATCAAGCAGAAACGTTTGCACATCACTTTATTCCCCACAACAGTTTCCAGCGTACCTTGCACCATATATATATACGTATATATATAAAATTTTTCTTCCATCACAAACTCATTTGCATGTGTCAGCACTAATTTCCAAATGTGCCTTGAAGCAGTGAAAAATGAAACTTCAGATTGGTAGCAGCTTTCAAATAGCGTTCACCCACAGCTGGTTCTCAACTTTTACTTGTTATTAAAAAGGAGGAAAAGGCGAAATTGGTATTTTTTTATTGCTCTAATTAAGCCTTTAAAGCTGCAACCACACAGAAAAGGGAGAGGGAGGACAAGGGGAAAACAACAACAAAACAAGGCTCTTGCTTTAGAAATAAAAGTGCCAACTTAATAAAATTCACAATGACAAACTCGGCTAAAATTACTGTCTTCTCAGATCTGTGGTCCCTCGTCTGTACTCCTCAAAGAGGTGGGCGTGACTGCAGAAGAGAACTGTTTCTATGAGGGAGGAAAACAGGGCCCTGAGCTGGAGATTAGGGAGAAAGGAAAGGAACAAAACTCCCTTTGCAGAGAGCCAACCCCATTACAGAACTCTCCCAGGAGTTTTGTCTACACTGCCTCATTTAATCCTCACACCTTCCTGGAGACCATTTGGGGTGAACAACAAAGGACTAAACATTATAGCAACTAAAATAAGTTGTGTTCTGGCCATGTAGCAGCCCATCTTTTTAAGGGCTTTATGTGAGAAATCTCATTTAATTCTCACCATCTTCTGAGTTATGTTATGCACTATTTTTATCCTTTTATAATAAACAGTGTCAGTGACACATGGGAGGGTCTACAAAGGCTCAGCATCACATGGTGGCGCAAAGCTTTGGGCCCAAGCAGTTGACTCCCGGCCCTATAGCCCCAGCTGCGTGCTAACTTGCTGGTGGGATCAGTCTCCTGCTGGGGGAAGTACACACTCTTAGAGGCAGAGAGTACTGGTCAATGTACTAGCTCGCCACTGAGGCTGAAACCAAACTGGGATTGTCTTAAGAACTACAGTGAGGATTCTGGGCTTTATTCTAAGGTGAAGCCATTGGAAGAGGTTTAAGCAGGAGAGTGACCAGTTTTATTTTCTGAAAGATCATTGACCATGGGGGATGGCAGATTAGAGTGAGACAGGCAAAAGGGAAGGAGATCAGTTAGGAGCCTCCTGCATAATCCAGGTGGTAGATGATGGCAGCTTGAATAAGGGGTGTGGCAGAAGAATGGAGGGAAGCAGATAAAGTAAAATACTAGGACCTGGTGGCAACTGATTTGGTACAGACATTTGTAAGGGGGTGGGGTTAGTGAGCAAGAGGCAGAGGGAGATGGGGAAGATGTGATCAGATTTTTCAGAGGGAAAAAGAGCTAAAAGTTTAAAATCCCACTTCTTTGGAAGTGGGATTTTGCAGGCTCATAGTTCGGAACTGTGACTCTAGGGTATAGTTTCAGCTTTCTTCTCCCTCTCCCTCTCACTTATTTTTCTTAGAAAGATGGATCTACAGCATATTTATCCACATGCCATACAATATCCTGTGTACTTTAAGAATTTGGTGCCTTAAAAGAAAGAGTTGCAGTTGGAAGTACTAAGAGAATGGTAAAATGAAACAGAACAGAGCTATGGAATCAGGGAACTTCCTCAAACTGATAAAGGACATCTAAGAAAAGGTTGGGTGTTGGGGGAGGTGGGCTGTAGTGGTGCCACTGGCATGTGTGAGCCCCATTGGACCCCCAGGACAGGGGAGACTAGCGGTGGGTGGCCCTTCTTCCTACTCCTACTTACTGAGTTACGTCTGTGTGTGCGGGGGTCCAGGGAGGGGAGTCAGAATCAGACTTCAGGACAGGGGAAGAAATGGGTGGGATGTTCAGTTAGAGTTCTAAAAGGAAAAGGAATGGGAAACTCTAGCAAACCACACCTTCATTTAGCCTCCCAAAGGATCCTATGTTTTTGTTGATTCTTCACATACTGGCACATTCAGCATACATTTGTTGAGTACCTACTAATTACTAGGCACTGTGATATTAGTGCTTATTGCATAGCAATGATCTGCTTTCTCCTCTGGTCTTCCAACTGCCCAAGATCTCTTGGTGAGCAAAGAATATCTTTTTTATCTTTGTATACCCAGTAGGGAACAAAATGCCTGGCATGTATAGGTGCATGGAGGATGAACTGGATTTAAAATCCTGGACTTGTCACTTAATAGCTGTGAAGTCTTGGCCAAGTATTTAACTTCGCTGAGTCATAGTTACCCTGACCACAAAATAAAAAATTTCCATCCTGTAAGTATGTAAAGACCAAGGGAAATAATGCTTATAAAAGCACTGTATAAAATGCAAAGTGCCACATCGATGTCACTCCTTGCTCTCCAGTTTCCTTTCCTGCCCTCCCTCCCAGTTCTAACCTATCTTCTTCTTATTCTTCATTGCTTTAAATACCCCCATTTCTGCCACTCAGCTAAGTAGCATTTCTTTAAATCATTCCCTTAAGAAGAAGCAGACCAGAAGCACAACATGAGGAGATAAACATACATTTCAAGGACAAAATTTACTTTGAAAGCACAAGCCTGTGGATCCTTCCTCATAATTTTTTCATTGCTCTCTCACCATCCTACTGTTTCTCTGCGAGAGGGCTGGGGAATATTCTGTCCTTTGTGACTGTGCTCTGAGGACCAGGTTAAAACAAGGTGGCAGATTCTGAAGGCTTCATCTACAGAAGCTCTCAGAGCTCCTCCACTGCCCACTCTGCACTGTCCTTCAGAGGCCAATCCTAGGGCTGGGGCACAAACACACAGGGTGCATTGTCCCTCCAGGGTCACACAAGGCTCTTCTCCCTTGCTCATGCAGAGAGCCTCAAGAATGCATTGTGATCTCACTGTCTCTAAGGAAAATGGCCTTGCAGAGCTATAAATGAGGAACTGAGCTCTCTGAATTTGGCCATCTGGTGCAATACCCATTTTAAAACCCAAGGGCATCTGCACACCAGCCCCAGAACCAGGGCTGAGATGGGAGGGGGCTGCTTACTTAAAGATAACTTCAGTCTGAGAGAAAAACACAAGCTCCTGCCTCTACTGTTTGTGAAAGTCATCTGTGTGTTTGTTCTAAAAACATAGACCCACGTGATTTCTCTACACTGTCTGTTAAGTGAGTCATGTATTTTCAACAGTGTTCTAGTGCCTTTGGGCTCTGATCCCCACCAAGTCCTTTGTCATCTAGAGCCTGTTCTAGCATCAGTCACCTTGTGTCCTCTGCCAGAAATTCTCCATTTTTCCTTTCATTCTTCTGTGCCTACCATGTGCCATCTGCCAGGCATCTGCCCCTTGGATAATTCCAACAAACCCTTCAAGTTCCAACTGAAACATAAAAGCTACACTGGCTCATCTCAGAAGAATGCCTTGTTGAATGTTGGCACAACACTTTATTGGTGCCTTTGTCATAAGACTCTTGTGGACCTCTTCCTTATGAGGTTGACCTTGGTGAAGGCAGAGAACTCATTCCTCTTTGTTCTCCAGTGTTTGATGAGTAAGAAATGCTGGGCTCTGGGGCACATGTTATGGCTTCTCTGGTCTCTTTCACACCACTTTCTTTACCCCTAAGGAGGGAGAATCTTCAAGTAGGTTTTCCAAATTCCACTGGCACCCAGAACATTGGAATTGGTCATAGTTCTTGTAGGCAGGTCTTTCTAAGTGTATGTGGTCATGGTTGCAGCACACCTGTGGACTGTGCTACTTTCTATCAACCTTTTTTCCTCTGTCCTAGTCCCATCCAGGTATATGGCTAATACTGAGTCTAGGTTATGACTGGAGTGATAAAAGGACTGTGTCAAGCATGTCTCATTCTACTTTGCTTGTTTCTTTTTCTTGAACACTGATAGATGTTGCCTTTTGGTCTAACATTCTGGTTAGCACAGATAACTGGGTCTGCATATTGCATGAAGATAGACAGGCTTAGGGTTTTCTTAGTTTCAAGGCTATTTAACTTTAACTGGTAGTACAGGAACAATGAGCCACCTGTGTGGTCTGGCCTAGCTTATGGAAGCTCTGCCAGGTAGAATTCAAGGCCATGGCTCCCAATGACATTAAAGAGTTTCTTTGTCCTGCTTTGCCTCTTCACATATCTATTTATTCCAGGAACCTCAAGATAGTGAAGGGCGGCTGGGCCAAGGCAAGATTTATATTTCCTGGCCAAAGCCCAATCTTGCCATCACACAAATGCTATCTGTGAAAAGCATCCCAAACATACTTCCCCAGGAGAGAAGGAAATGATAAATCAGATTATTCTATTTTCTGGGCTCAAAAGCCCTGATGTTATCTTCAATTCATGTCTTTCTTTTGCCATCTTTCCAGTCAGCCCCTTAAGTCCTGTCAATTCTATCTTTTAATTCTTTCCATACCGTCACCCTGTCTCATCCCCATCTCAGTTGTCACTGGAATGCTTTGGATGCTTGTCATCCTGCACTTGGATTACTGAAATGATCACCTAATTGGACCATCTCAGTTTATTCTTGCCTTAGAATAGGTTTCCTAAGCATGGTTCAAATCTTGTTTTTCCCCCAAGTGAATAACGTAGGTGCCTTTCACTATTCATATCAGAATCCTTAGGCTTGTGACCAATAGACCAAATCCATCCTGTGTAATGTATTTTTTTTTTTTGGCTTAACAATTAAACCAGTAAACCTGAAGTGAACATTCAAATATTGGGAGATTGCTTGCAAAGATCCATATTTCCAGATTCATTTGAAAAATTAGAAGATTTGATCATACTAGGTCAGAATTTCCAAATGACAGTCAGCATTTAGAGGTGGGTTTGGGCTTTTTGAGTGATCTCTGTGCTCTTGAAGTGGTGGCAGAGCCCTGGCCACACAACTGATGCATATGCACCCTCACTGGCAGACTTTCACCCACATGGCTGACTCCCATCAGGGAGAGTGAAACCTCTCTCTCAAGAATGAAATCCAGATGACTTCTTAATCTAGTGTTTGAGGACTCGACAACTGTGGTAGGCTGAATAATGGCCCCAAAATACACCCACATCCCGAATCTAGAACCAGCAAATGTGTTCCCTTACACACTAAAAGGGACTTTTTAGATGTGACGAAGTCAGGGAGATTATCCAGTATGCCAGGTGAGCCACCCACTGTAATCACAAGGATTCTTAGAAGAGGGAGGCAGGAAGAACAGACGTCAGAGAGGAGATGTGGCAACAGAAGCAGTGATTGGACTGATGGGACCACAATCTCAGAAATGCTGGCAGCCTCTGGAAGCCGAAACAGACAAGGAACAAATTCTCCCCTGGAAGCTCCAGAAGGAACCAGCTCTGACTACACCCTGATCTTAGCCCTCTAAGACTCAGTTCATACTTCTGACCTCCAGAACTACAAGAGAATGAAAATGTGTTGTATCAAATCAACAAGTTTGTGGTAACTTGTTACAGTAGCAGTAGAAAACTAACACAACAATTTCACCTGAACTTGCTTTTACAAATTAACCTTCCAAGGTATCACTCCACACATTTTATGTGTCACGTAGAATAGACTACTCACCATTCTTCCAATGCCATATATATCTTGACTTATGACTTCATTTGAACATGTGCTTGGATCGCCCACTTCCCCCTCTTCCTGAGTCCAAATTCTTCACACCTCTCAAATGCCTCCCTGAGCCTGCCAGGGTTTGGCATGTGTGTTGAATTGGTTCAGACTGAACCGCAGCTGTGGCTAGGAGGGAGCCTGACTTTACTGCCTGCCTGTTGTATGCTAGTCACTAAGCTAAGGGGTTTTCACATGTTCTCTTATTTGATCCTCAAGACTCTTTGGAAAGGTATTAAATTCAGATGCAAAAAGCACATTTCAGATAAATAAGTTATTTGGTCAAGATCACATGACCAGTAAGTGGTGAAGTTGGGATCTGAACTCACATCTTTCTACCTGGCTCTTTCATACTTCATTTAGCAGTATTTTATTGAGGACTTATGATGTGACAGGTATTTCACTGATTGCTGGTGATAGGACGGTGAGTAAATCAGATGGTGTCCATGACCCTGTGGGGGCTTACATTTCACCAAGACGGTCATGGAAACAAGCAATCACATTTCTGTGTGCTGGCTGCTAATGGAGTAAGTAGGTGGTATACAGTCCTTTCATGATCCAGCCTCAAATTGCTAAAAGTAGATCTTCAGATAATGTGACAGGCTGTGGGAAGGAGAGTGCTCTCAATCGTGGGCAGGTCCCAGAACCTCCTAAACCAATGTGCTACATTGGCCCATTTAGTCCCATTTAGAGGGCTTCCCAAGTTAAAGAAATATACAATTAGCACACTTCCCTGAATAACCATAACCCTGCATCAGAGAGAGTTTCCTTATATTTCTCAGAGTAGAATGCTTCCTATTAGGAAACTTGCAAGTATTTGGTAATGTGATAAAATTAAATTTATTAACTTACCATGGCATTTAATTTGCTCTATTATTAGTACAAATATGAAAATTGCATTCAGCATGACTTATTTTAGAAGTGTTCGGAGATAGTGTTAACTACACTAAACCCAATCGCAGCCAGGCAGGTTGACACCAACTTTTGCACTTTTTAAAAAATGACATACAGAAGTGCAAAAATACCAGGTAAGTTGTGCAAGGTCACATAGCAAATCAGAGGCCAAGGTGGATGGGGAGGTGGAAATGAGAGGTTTTAAACTCCCGGCCACTGAATGTGTGGTGTGTCTGTGTGTTTCACACATCCTTCTCTACTCTGTCTTTCATTTAACATTTCACAAATAACAAAGGCTTTCAGGATCTGCATATGACATGAGGAGTGAGTTCAGTGCTGCTTTTAATTGAAAGCTCTGAGGGCAACGCTCACAAAGCAGGGTAACAGCTGTAGTGCATGCAACTGCCCCGTCACGCTTGTGTCACCATAATAGGCAGGCTTATTATTTTTTAATTAGGAGCTTCAGTGTTTTGTTAAACTGTAAATAGGTCAGGACCTGCAGATTTTGTTATACACTAAACTGTCTTGCATTTAATCTTTATGGAAGCATTTGGGAGATGCAGGGTCAGTTTGCAAAAGGCATTTTGTTATTGTAGAATACAATAGTTAACACTTTTACTAAGCATTTACCATTTTCTAGGCATTGGTCTGAACACTATTTGGAGTCCTTTATTAAGCCAACCAACCAAATGATACATATCCCTTGAACTCCTACTGTGGTCCAAGGACTGTGTTAGAGGCATTTTGGTGGATGAATAAGTAATGACTAAAACCCATCTAGACTCGGTTCTCTAGGGCCTTATAAAAACATATCATACATGCTTCTGAAGCTGAAATGGAAAATATGCTCAGATCAGCACTGTAACGGGGCAATAGTCAAGGGTCTTCCTCCACGCATGGTCTCATTCCTCCCCAGGTTTCCCCCACCTGGGTGCGAGCCACTCCTATCCATCCACCTGCTAGCTCAAGGCCCAAGTGCTGTGGTAATTCTGGATTCCTTCCTCTCTTTCTTCCATGTATTAAGTCCATTGCCAGGTGCTGCCTAGTCAGCCTCCAAAATATGCCTCAAACTCATCTACTTTCCTCCTATTCTCCCCACCCCAACTTAGGCTTCGCACATGTACTTCTGCTATAACCTCTCAACTGGCATGCTCGATACCATTCTTGCTCTAATCCATTCTCCCCACTTTAGCCAGCGTGATTTTGCTTAAGAATGGCTTCCATTGCTTTATGTATGACCCTATATGCCCCTGGCTTACCTACTGCCCTTAGTCAATATCCTCCAGTCTCACAACCTTCTTTTGGTTCCTTCCATGCACCTCAGGGGCTTCAAACTGCTGTTCCCTCTGCCTTAAATGCTCTTCCCCACAGTTGCTACCTGGCTGACTGCTACATGTCCTTCAGATCTCAGCTGGAAAGCTTTCTCCAGGGAGCACTCCCTGACTGCAAAGTCAGAAGTAGATCTCTATTACTCCCCTTCCTAGCATGTTGCTTCTCTCTTTCATAGCATGTTCCACACACTGCAATTATGTATGTGGCTGTGTAATTTATTGTATGCTACATGTTGGAAGTCCATGTGTTATACCAGAATGTCAACTCCACGCAGCCTCAGAGCCCAGAATAGAGCCCGAGTCATATCTGGTATTTCAGAAATATTTGCTGCAGGAATGAAAGGGTTAATACATAAGCAGAGGGGATGGGACCTCTGTACATCCAGAGGAAGGACAGACTTCTGCTAAAGAGTCTAGGTGAGGAACAGAGGGGAAAGTGGGATTTTTTTTCTGTCCTATACTAATAACTGTAATTACAATGAGAAAACAGAATTTTAAGTTTGATCCTCAAAGATCTGGGTAGACTAAAAATGGGGTGGATGAGGCACTAACTGAGCCAAGTATTCCAATGGAACAAATGGAGGCATCTGAGTTTGAGTCCAGGTCTTATCATCAGCTATATGGTCCTGGTTGAACTATATAATCTCACTCTGCTTTTTTTTCCATAGAGAATTAACATAGAATGTCTCTCCTTCTCTGGGCCCTTGTGAGAGTCCAGGGAGATGCAGATTATGAAAATCTTTTGAAGATCACCAAGCCATAAAAAGACTTGAGAATTATTTTTAATATTTATATTTTAATATTTAGTTGTGCATGTTTTATTGGAAAATTTGTCAAAACTCATGATCTTTCTCAGTGGGTTCATTTGTTTCACTGTTTTTCCTGCCCTTCCCTGGGAAGCTATTTATTCACGGTGAATGCTCTGAAATATTTGGCCTGCTTCGGATGACTTCTATATTTTCTTCTCTGACTTAGTGTTGCTGGCCAGGCTCTTTGCACCTAGTTCCAGCTAGATTTGCCTTGTTTAATGATTGTGTTTTCCAAAACCAATATAAGCAAGCACACTAAGAACTGGTAGTCTTGTAGGGCTGAGGAACAAGGGAGAAAAGAAACTCAGGGATGGTCTCTGGACGACTGTGTTGGGACAGTAGAGGTATAAGGGGGGTTTGAGGGCTTAGGGATGTAAACTAACATTTACTTACATGCATGATGGGCTATGCATTTTATAACTCCATTCATCACCAATCTATTCCAACCACTACTAAAAACTACCAAATTTTTCGCACCTCTTATAGGCTAGGCACTTTGCTGTATGCTTCACTTGCATTATCTTATTTAAGCCTCTTAGAAAGTCTTTGAAGCAAGTATTACTGTACACATTTTATGGATAAAGGGTCTTTTAGGGTGGTGGTTCTCATACTTTAGTGTTTATCAGAAACACCTGGAGAGCTTGTTAAACTACAGATTGCTGGGCTTTACCTCTGGAAGATTCTCATTCAAGAGGTTTGAGGAGGGGGCCCATGCATTTGCATTTCTAACAAGATCCCAGGTGATGCTGATGCTGCTGAGTCAGGAACTACACTTTGAGAACAATTGTGTTAGAGAATCAGGGACCAGTATCCATAGGCAGCACCCAGCATAGAACTGGGACTCAAACCTAGTTCCATCAGAATCCAAAAATCCTGCTATTTCCTATAATACTGCACTGTTCATTGTAGTGAAGGCTGAAATGTAAATTCTGTCAGATGAATGAAGGGAGGAAGAAAGAAAGAAGGAAAGAAAGAAGAAGAAACAGAAGAGGGCATGAGGCCGGCAGGCAGGGGAGAAGCCCCAGCATGTTTAGTCATGAGAGTTTGGGAATTACCTTGATTAACTGATTTGCCCCACCTTGAGACCAGAAGTCACTGAGCCCATGATCGAAAGGTCTTTATGCTTTTGGAGTAGTGTACATCATCAAAATGATTAATGAGTAGATGGTGACAAGAAACCCTTTCTTATGAAGACGGTTTCTGAATGAGACTCAATATTTTTCTTTGAACCTATGTATAGGTGGCTTCCCCAAGTGTCATAGTCTTGCAAGTCACTTCACTTCTCTGCCAAATCTTTTTCCATAAAATACTGATACTAATAATGACCATGTAATGAAAAGGTGGCAAGGATCACAAATATAAGCTATCGTGAATTGGGAAGCATTGGCTTATGTGAATGAATATGTTCCTCCATTAAATTCCAGTGGGCTGATAATATTTTCAACAGCGTTCATGACTTGGATTCATGTGAAGCTTTCAATGCCCTCAGAATGGGAAAAAAAAAAAGCAAGTATTAGGAAGAAAAGGGACAGTGATAAAAAGGTGAGTACAAACCTGGAGGGGAATATTTCAGGTCTGCTGAGAGAACGGGAGAGGTGAGAAATGCTCACCCTGTTAGTACCTTCATAATAGCACCCACCACCATGGATCAGTGACCTTCATCTTATATAAATGCCTCAGGGCATAAATGGAAAGTGGCCAGTAGAATGGTTAAGATAGGGGTTTCTATGTCAGCCTGCAAGCCTTCAAATTCCTTTCTTAGAACGTGATAGCTGTGTGACTTTGGGCAGGTCACTAACTTCTCTAAATCTCAATTTCCTTTTTGTCAAATTAGAATAGTAAGATTAGATACAACCTATGAGTTCTGTTACAACTAAACATGTTAATGTACATAAAAGACTTGGCACGATACCAGAACTACCTGTCTTCACATGTTTAATAAAAATATTGAGGAATAAATGAATGAAGTACGCACACACATGCTTCATCAGATTCACAGCCCCCTGAAATGTGCCCTCCTCTTTCATCTGACTTAAAAGTAGGGTGTTCCCATCTTTTTCTTCTGCATGAAGCTCCTGTTCTATTCTAGTGGTACAGGTCACCTGAGAACATGGGTGAATCACCCGAAAGGGGTCCCCTCATGGTCACAGATAAAAAAACGGATAGAAACGGCAGGGAAAGGTGACATTAAAGTATGGATGGAAAAGAACTTGTGTTCACATTTTAAGGACGTCAAACTGTACAAGAAGGCATGTGACCTCTGCTGCACATTGGGGAAGGAAAAAAATAAGCAATTTACTTGCACATGGTTCATGAAAAAATAGCCTTGGGGAGGGAAATTACTTATGTAGTGAATTTATGTCAGCTTGTAAGACAGATCATACTATCAGCAAATGAGGTCAAAGGAGCAGGAAGGCGGATGGTAGGAGTGGCTTGCATGGGAGAGGTTGTCTTAACTATATGTGAACCTTAAAACAGCTGGTGACATTTTTTAAAGTACTTAGTTAAAAATGTATCTCTTTTTTTTTTTAAACCCCCAAAGCTAAACCTGACATTTTATTTTGCATGCATTTTATATTCATATATAGCAATATTTGAAGTATAACAATAAAAATAGCATAAGTAGAAATCTTATTAAGAAGCAGGGACACCTGGAGACTTTTTAGTATTGCTCTGTATTACTGGTCTGATCTGTGAATCTCAAATTCAAATGCCTCAGGGGGCCCAGCAGGGAGTGCTAGTGATTCCAACAGAACTAAGTCAGTGAGACAAGAGGGAATGGTGGGGACTGTAGTGACATGGAACAAACATACCCTTTTAGAAGGGGGCAGCTGCTTCTCAGCTCCAACCAACGGAGGGCTTAGTGTTGCCAGATCTTATGGCTTTTTGAAAAGATACTAGAAATCTAAAATCTTGTGTGATATGCCTGATTGTTTAATACTGACTGAGTACATTTTTAAAACCCTATGAGTCAAACAAAATTTATCTTTGAGTCAGATCTGGCCATCAGAAAGTGATCTCTGGTTTATGCAGACCTGCGTGTGCACCAGCTATGGAAAGGATTCCCAAACCTGTAGGTTTTGCCCATGACTTTGTGCATTTAAGGCCCATAGGTCTTTCTACACACTGGACAGCCAGTGCTTTCTCCATTAGAGGGAGTGAAGGTTCACTTAGCTCTGTTTAGGAGAAGCCTGTGTGTGCTGGCTTTGAAGACAGACAGATCTGGAACTGAGGCCTGGCTCCATCACTTACTGAGCTGTATGGGACTGGACAGCCTCCAGACCACTCGTCTGGACCAAGGTGATAATAACAGTAACAAGCTCATAAGGTTATTGCAAGGATTAGATAAAATCATGTAAGCAATATGTTCAGAAAAATTCTAGACACATAGGAAGCATTCAATAAATATTATTTATACTGAAAAAAAAATCCTGGCACCTCTAACTGTATTGCTTTATTAGACCCCTGTCTCCTCCTTCTCCATGTCTGCATTTGCCCAACTTTTGATCACTCAAGTTTGCTCCCGTGTATCCTGGCCATGCACATACCCTTTGCCTCCAAGGCACTTTGGCTTCTCAGATTGCTACCCTCAGTACTCCATTAGGTAGGAATTATACCCTCCTTTCTGATTATTCTTAACAAATGATTCTAGGTACTGGTTACATGTAAAATGACAGAATTTTCCATTTGTGGTGCTGGTAGGAGATTTAATATAAACTTCCTGTCTAGAATTCCTTTCTCTAAGGTTCCTTACATAGTCATTCTTGCTTTGTTTGAACCTTTCCAGAGATGGGCCACTCACTACCTGGCAAAGAACGTGTTTATTAGTTGGAAGTTTTGATTATTATAACACTCTTTGTGATGCTCAACTAAATTTGACTTTCATATAGATTGTAACCATTGGCCCTAATTTTTCTTCTCATGAGGAGTAAAATAGACTGTGGATAAAAGAAAGAGTATAGTAGGCTGTAGGCTTAGGTGTCTGAAGTTTATCCTTCGAAATAGGCCATAATGAAAATCAACATAGACTTATGTCTGAGTTACTGAGGTGTTCTATTTAGGGTAACACAAACTATATGTATAAAAGAAATGTATATATGAATTTGAAACTATTATGCATAACAAAATTCTACTTTGTACAATATATAGGATGATATCTACCAAGAGTTTTCTTACCAAAATCCATCATGGTTATGTCTTTATGCAGAGCAGCAATATAAATTGTTGCTATAATGTGGTTTGTTGTTTAATAAAAGTATGAAGTGCAAATCACATGTCTATGTATATATCTCCTACTGTTTTCCATCAAGTATAATGTATAGTTGAGTTCCCTTTCCAATAATAGAGAAGCCAATGTTTATTGTATCTGTGGAGGATCTATTAAGCTCATATAAGCACCAACCAAGTGATCCCATGCTAAACTTGTGGGCCACTTACCAATAGAAAGTTTTGAATATCTCATTATGGATTTGCATGTATTGCCAGAAATTTAGAAAATAGCACTTAAGCTTATAAAGTAAGCTTAATCAATATTTATTGAGTACTTCTATATACCAAGTACTGTTTTTATCTCTGGAAGTAAAATGTAAATAAAATATAGTCCCTTTTCTCCAGGGTTTATGGTATAGAGATACCCAAACTGGTAATTTCCAGATAACGTGGGAAGTGCTGTGACTCAGAGGCATGCACCAAGCTCAGGAGAGCAGAGAGATGGAAGCTGAGTTCGTATGAGTCTTGCAGGTTGAGTAGGAGTTCATAATGACGAAGCACCACTTGCGTGTCAAGCAGTAATCTAGGTGCATTTACATGTCTTGGTTCATGAAATCTTCATGTAAATATTATGAATTGGGTATTATTATCTCTTCATTTTTATGGATGACTAAACTGCAGCACAGAAAGGTTAAATGGCTGTAGCCAGGGTCAAATGACTACAAGTGGTAGAACTAGAGTCTGAACTCTGGAAATCTGACACCAGAACTGATAGTCACCATGGTACATTGCCTTCATTTTAGTCAAATGAAGACATGTGAAGGTCATGCCTAGCAGAAGGGGCAGCATGGGAAAGGCATGAAAAGTGGGAGGTACACGCAGGTATTATTAGAATATAGCATGAGGCAGCAGAGGCAGGAGATAAGCTGGGGAGGGAAAGAGTGCAGAAGTTTTGAGAAAGGGATCTTTGGCTGCAGTTTAGGTGATGAATCTAAGTAGGGCAAGACTCCAGCTAGGAGCCTATTAGGAGGCATCTTAAATGATCCAGAGAAGAGATGGTGGGGAGAAGGTGAGAGGAGGCTCTCAAAGTGATTGGGTTGACTTCCCTGCCAGTTTGGTGGGATGACATCAAAGTCACATTTAAACTGATGTTAGAGAAATAATGTGATATTTCTATCAAATGTGAGTTTGTGGAATAAATACACCAGTTCCACTTTTTTCTGTTTTATATTAGTAAAAATAAAAAGTATTCATATAAACTTTTATAAATTCTTTTTTCTTCTCATATTCATAAACTCTCTTATAATGAATTTTCTGAATGGGGGTTTCAGGAACCTAATCTCATGTATTAGGGAGAGAACATTGTGGTGATGGGTTTAGGCACCTGCAGAAAGGAAAGTGAGGCATTAGAATATGCCAGAAGAATTGGGCATATTCTTAAGGAAATATGATTGAACCTTGGCTGGAGAAAGGAAATCTTAATAGATTCCTTTAACTCCAATGTGCCTGAGGTGGGTCACATGGTCAGTCATATTCCTGAGCACACAGCAGGACTACATCTCCCAGAGCCCCTTGCAGTTAGGTGTGGCCATGTGACCAAGTTCCAGCACGGGAAGGATGTCTACCATGGCTGGGCTTAGAGCATAAAAATTCTCTCATTCATATTCTTTCCTCATCTTCTGGCTTCAGGCAGATGAGTATGGTGATGTTGGAAGCCACATGTTGAACATGGGAGAGCCACAAAATGAAAGGATCCCAAGATCCTGAATAACTACTTAAAGGAGAGTTGCTTACCAGTTAAGTATAGCCTTTGTACTTTACCTGAGTGAGAAATATACTATTATGCTAAGTTCCTACGATTTGGGGGTTTCTGTTAGCACTTAACTAATATAGTCATTGATATATATGTATATATGTGTGTGTGTGTGTGTGTGTGTACATATATGTATATGTGTGTATGTGTATATAGATAGATAGATATAGATATATATATATAGTGTGTGTGTGTGTGTGTGTGAAGTGATATTAAAAAGTCAGAAGTCCATCAGGATAAATTACACCCTGAGCTAGGAAGAGAATCAAGTGTCCTGAACTCAGAGAGAGTCGACGTTAAGAGCAACTAAGATTATTCTATTGCCTTTTAAGCTTGAGTAAAACATTCTTGAATGACATTGAAATCCGTTACGCATCCTTCTGATAATCATTTGGCTTTCACAGTGTAGTAGAAAAACTATGGGCTTTGGGGTATTAACTCCCAACTTTGTTGTACATCTGTTGAGGGCTTCCAATTCAGTTACTTTACCTTTTGGAACCTCAGTTCCCTCTTCTATAAAATGGGAATAATAAAAATACTAACTGCAAAGATAGGAGAAGTAGGAGGAGAAAAAGGATATAAAGACCACTGTAAAAGAAAATCCCAATGGGCGCTTGGGTGTGCCCAACTCCAGAGTCCTGGGAGTTTGCTGGAGTAGCACGTGAACAGCCAGCAGTGGTGCACTCTGATGGGGGTGGGGAAAGCCCAGTGCTGGAGGCAGCAGGGCGCAGTGGCTATGCGTCCAGGCTCTGGAGCCTGTCTGTCTCCTACTAGCCAGGTTCTCTAAGACTTAATTTCTTCATCTGTAAAACAGGGAAAATAGAGTTGAGATAATTCAGTGAGATACTCTGTGGAATATGGGGCAGCCAAGTTTTTGGCAAAAGAGGGATGCTTAATGGAAATGCTAATTTTCCTTTCTCTTTCTTTCACACCAGGACTTACTCCTGGTATCAGGAGTGAATGAACAGGGCTATGGGTGGAGTTCATCCTAGGCAACAGTTTAAATCCATTAACTTCTGGTTCCTCTTTTATGGAATGGAGAAAGAAGACCTGCCTTGCTGTGAGGATGGAATGGGATTCTATTTTGAATAGACCTTTTTTAAGAGTCTGTGAAGTTAAAAGTTAATTATTAGCATTCTAAATTATCAAAGACATATGTGTGACTTGTGGATCTTTTTTCACATTTTTTTTCTTTCCTTTCCCAATCTCCTTCAAATGCTTTTCCTTAAAATCTCCCCAAGTGCCTAATGATACCTTTGCTAGAAACTTGGTGGGTGCTCCCTTTGTGAAAAGGAAGAGGCTGGGATGGCTCGGGAAGGCATTTTCAGCCCATGGAAGAAGCCATCAGATTGGGTTTCTGGCAGGCAGGAATGGTGAGGTTAGTCATCACCACCGTTAGGGTGGTTTACTGTATGGGTTTGCAATCAGAGATATTTAGCAATAAATGTCCTAGTGCCCTTTATTTTCCAACTATGTGACCAAGGATAACCTGGGCCTTTGTTCCCTTATGTGTAAAATAGGGATAATAATATTATTTCACGGGGTCATTGCAAGACTGAATTAGTTATTGATGATGCCTGGCATGTACTGACCATTCAATGCATGTGGCTGTTACTGATAGTTATTCTCACTCTGGGTGCTCTACCTCTCAAAAGCCTCTAGGAAGAGCCAGGAAAACCACCCTATGATTGCTGCTGGCGTTGCTTATATTTGTAATATTTAATCACTGCTCCTAATGCTGCATTGAAATGTAAACAGTGAAAGTTGTTTGGGTTTTGTTGTTGTTGCCTTGCTAATAGTGCATGCATTTCTGAGAAGCTTTTAAACCCTCAAGCATTTCTTTCAGCCAGAGGCTGCCTCAAGTTGAAATGATGAATTCTTTTATTCACTCACTTTGGCTTAATTGACAATAATGGCCACATTTTATTTTATATTTGCCTTTTTCCTACTTTTCTGTATGCCCTCCTAGGTACTGCAGAATTGGAATATGTTTAATATGTACTTTTTCCCTCCCAGTTTTCTATGTTTTGGTTGATTCTCTGCATACTGTAGGAGCAAGGGTCTTAGAGTCACTAACTGGACCTGTGAGACCTTTCAATATTCTCTTCTCTTCTCTAAGCCTTATTTCTCTCATCTGCAAATAAAGAGGAGGAACTGAATATTTTCTAAGGTCTCACTCTGGCATTTTAGGACTAAATTTATCTTGCATTTGCTCATTCATTTATTCAGTGAATAAGTATTGATTTCATTCCATACATAGGTCTCCACTGCAGTAATTAACTTGCTGCAGTGTAATTGTTTGTTTGCATCTCAGCACTGGGGACATAGACATAAAATGACATGATCTGTCTTGAGGAGCTCACTGTATTTTAGGGAAGGTGCAAACAGACCACTACACTCTAGTAATCTAGTCACTACAGTGGAGGCTTATATAACTGTCAGAAGAGAATATCAAAGTGCCCTGGCCAAGTATGGGCCAGGGAGAGATGTAGCCATTGATAATCATTTAACTAAGCAAATGGGAGGTTTATTTAATTATGAATTCATGGTGTCCCTGCCCTCTAGAAACTCACAGTTTGATGCAAAAACAGTATGGGGATCATAATTCACTATGTCAAGTTCTGTAATATTAATAGAAGAATGAACAGTGTCATCTACACACAGAGGAAGAAGCAACTAGTTGGCCCAGATACTATCTATCCTTTTGAACTATAAACTGTTTAATTCAAGATAAACCTGGGAGAAATTATCTGTAGGAATATAATTTAAAAGTGATAAGGGATAAATTTATAATATAGTTATTTATTGTTTCCTATGTGCTAGACAGTATGCCAGGCATAATACAATGGTAATAATGCATAAGATACTTCTTCCAACACATGGTGTTAGGAGGGAAATCAACAAGAAATGAAACCTAAACTTGTTAAACACTGAAAACCAGAGAACCAGCCTTGTCGCCCTAGCCCCTCCACTTGTTAGCTGCGTGGCCTGGAGAAAATCCCTCGACCTCTCTACTCATTCCCTGGTACGTATCCTCAGGCTTCACGACCATGTCTGTGCTGATAAATCCCAATCTCGATTTCCTGATGAGTCTTCCTTTTCAGATGCTGATCAGTAACAACTGCCCACTGGACTTCTACACTTGGCCTTTCCCCTAGCACCTCATACTTGGCATGTGAAGAATTAAATTAAACTTCTTCCTCTTCCTCCGTTCACTTCAGACTTTCTCTGGCTCCCACGTGTCCCATCACAGTAAACCAGAACCTTCTCCTTTCTCAGCCCCACATTCCATGGGTCGTCAGGTCCTGGACAGGTCTCAGGCTATTCCTGTGCTCACCTCCACTGCGTTCCTCACTGTCAGCATCTCTGCCCTGGGCTGCTGCAACAGCCCTTCAGTGGTGTCCCTGCCTCGTGACTCTACGCCTTTTCCTCTCCAGTCCAACTGCCCTAACTGGGGTCAGAGTGTTCTTTTTACAATGACAACTAGAACATGTCACTCTTATTTTAAAAGGCTTCAGTGACTCCTCGTGGCCTACTGAATAATTTAATCTATAAAGTAGAAACACAAGGTTCTTTATGAACTGGACCCTGTCTCCTTTTCCAGCCTCAGTTTACTAATTCCTTGTTTACCAAGCTGCTTATTTCTCTTCTCGGTACCTTTGTTCATGATCTGCCACTGGCCTAGGAGTGTCTTTCCTTTCTCTTTGTTTATTGACCAGTATTGTTTAAATTGAGGTTCAACGCAAGTATCACTTCCAGGAAGGGATTCTTAGAGCCCATCCCCTGTGTCCTTTTCCTGCACATGTAATATACCTGGGTATGCTTCTATCTTCTGAGAGTTCCTAAACAGAGCCTCCCTCTGTCCACAACCGGATGCAGTTGCTGCACTGGGCCCTGAACTAAAGGAGTAAGCGTCCCCAGAAATAGTCTCTGACATCTACAGAGAGAATAGGAACACAACCACTATGATCCTGCTTTCGTGTTTACTAAGGAAGATCATCTTTTGTTAGCTTTTCTTTTGGCTGCTGGTGCCAATGCAGTAACATGGCTGATAGTATAAAAACCAAGCCTGCTTGTCAGATTCAAGTGCATTATCAGCTACTGATGGCACTGGTGACTTCAAAGAAAACAAGCCATTTGTGGAAACAAAAGATGATTGGCCCTGTCAATGGAAGTATAAAAGTAATCCAGATTACTCACTCTAAGCTAATTGTCCTGCTACGGTACATACATTAGTTTTAATTCTGTCACTTGTGTAGACAGATACAATTATGCTGGTCAGCTATTTACTTGTATTTCAAGGATAATGGATCTATTTCTTGCTTTAGAATGAGTGCAATAAGTTGTGGCCTGAAAATTGCTGGCATTATTCTTAATTTGAGTTTTAGGCTTAACAACAGCATTAGGGGAGATTGAGGTTAGACATTACGAAATGTACTCACTGGCAGTACTGGAAGAAATCTCTCTCTCTGTCAATGTTAAAATGGTTCAGATATTCTCACCTGTCTGAGATGGATCAGACACTCTCCTGCCAAAGATGACTTTGCTACTTCTGAACATTTCCTCTGACATTGGGACTTTATGATATTATTGGGGGTATGTTTTTATTTATCCATCCATCCATCCATCCATTCACCATTTATTAAACTCTCACCAAGTTTAAGGACTTGTGCTTTTCAGTATGGCATTAATAGATGCAAAATCCCTTGCCCTTGAAGAACTCACAGTCTAGTGGTAGGAAACAGACATATAAACATATATGTGGAATTAGACATATAAGAGAAAGAGTCAGCCAGGTAACTATGTGGGTGCAGGGAAGAGATGGTATCCCAGGCAGAGGGTAGTAGTATTAATATATGCACGGAAATATCCAAGCTAGAGAATATAACACATTCCAGCTGGTGCACAGCTAGACCTATAGCTAATACAATCTATATTATGGATTGTAGGAGGTGAGTTTGGGGACATTAGCAAGAACCAGGTGATGGAGACCCTTGTTTGGCTTTGAGGCAGTCCTGTGGGTGTACCACAGTTCACCCTCCAAAACTGAACCTGCCGCAAAGAGTATTAGCTCGTTGACGGCCTCTGGCTGCCACACTTTTGGGTTTACCCTGAGGCCCTACTCTCAGGAATGCTCCCAGCCAGTGTGTGAGCATGGTGCGGGGACTAGTGCTGGGCCATTGCTGTTCAACACAGGACTCCTCTAAAGGTCAGTCTTTGCACCGAGTCTGCACAGTTGGCCTGGCCACGACTTTCTCAGAGCTGCGCTGCAGTCTCCGCCACTTCCTACTCAATAGTCTTTCTTTCCCTTTCCCCCTCCATGGTGTCAGGCCCGTACCATGCCTGATGCTCTTCCTACCCATGCCTGCTTTCTCCTCCCCTTATCCCTCCTAGGCATTTTCCTCCACAAATCTTCTCTCCTTCTAATTCTGTCTCATTGTCTGCTTCCTGGAGAAGTTGCACTGGCACAGACTCAGTAAGGCTACCGGATTTTGAACTCAAGCAACGAGAAGCCACTGACGGGTTTTGCATAAGGACATTGAATGAAGAAATCTTTGTTATAGAAAGATTATTGTGGCCATAGTTAGAGGGATGATTTAGGTAGAGTGAGACTCCAGACAGGGAGATCCATTAGGAGTGTAGGAAAATGAAGATTCGAAATGGGGCAGTGGAAGAGGGCAGAGTGGGAAAGGGGTTAGAGGAGAGAAATAATGAGCTGAGAACAACAGGGCTTGAGGATCCGCTGCAATAGAGAGGGAGAGTGAAATATGATGATGGGGCATCCCAACTGTTAAGCAGTGCCACATTCCCAGACTTGAGGAATTTGGGGGAGTGGTTTGCTACTGGATAATCCTCACATGGACATAGAAAGGATAAGTTGGCTGTTGCCTGTGCTCCTTACTCTACACTTCTGCTCCACCAGGACAGACAATGCGGCAAGAATGCTGGTGAGGTACCCCGCACCCCAGGGGAGTGGGTAGAAAGTTTGGGGAAACTGAGCCCTGAGTGGGTGAGCAGCACTGGGTGTTGGCAGAAGAGATATGCCTGAGGCAGTGGCCGTGGTGCCAGCCGAACACAAGGTGCCATAAGGTTGTAGGAAGCTGTATCATTTTGCTGGGGCTGCCAGAATGAGAAACCCCAAATTCAGGTACAATACACTATTCTGGTGATGGGTACATGTCTTCAGCATGACATAATTCATTCACATAACCAAAAACACTTGTACTCCCTACATTTTTTGAAATAAAAACAATTTTTTAAAAAAACCAACCAACCAACCAACCAACCAACCAAACCCAGAAATGTATCATCTCAAGAGTTTCGCAGGTTACAAGTGTGGAATCTAGGCGTTGTTGTGACCACGTTCCTGTCACTGTTCCTTGCCTCTTCCTAGCTCCTGGTGGCTGCAGGCAATCCTTGGCATTCCTTGCCTTGCAGCACTCCAATCTCTGCTTCTGTCACATGTGGATTGTCCCTGTGTGTCTGTCTCTGTGTCTCATTTCTTCTTCTTATCATGACACCAGTCATATTGCCTCAAAGTTTCCAACACCTTGCTTCCCCTAACCTGGGCCAAGGTCTAGGAGCTTGGAGAGTGTTAGATTAACCTTCTCATCTCTTTACGGGTCTCTGAATATTTATTTCCTTTCCTAGTTGTTAGAAAGCATCCTTCCTCACTTTATCAAGCTTTCGAATTGATATGTAAAGGAGAGCTTTGATAATTTAGAGAATACCTAATTTTTTCTCCCAACAAAACTGAATGTCAGGATTATTATCTCATTTTGAACTTAATCCAAAACCGAAACTCAGAGTTGAGCTGTGATCCCTATGACCTTGGCATTATCAGTCCTTGAGGAAAATACTGGTACAGCTGTGTTAGCACCCAGTCCTCACTACCTTCTCTGCTACCTCTCTTTTAGGAACCAAATGAGCTAAACGTTTCACTTCCCTGTCTTTCAGCCATAGGTAGCCAAGGGATTCTATTGTGTTACAAGCACATAGATGGAAGGTTCCCGGGGCATTTTAGAAAATCTTCTGCTTTCCTTAATAAAAAACAGATAGATATGGCTGGGATCGCCTCTCTCCTTCTCTCCTCGCTTCCTGGATTAAATGCAGATGGGATGTTGAATGCTAGAGCAGCTGTCTTGGCACACCGAAGGGGAGGCTAAGGCTGACATTGTTGAACCAATGAACCTAGGTCAGGAGTGTCTACCTCCAACCTCTAAAGTGAGTGAAATCAGCCTTCAAGCCATAAGTCACAGAAAATTAGGTGTGGCAAATTAATTCCTAACAGTCCTTTCGCTGAAGCAATAATAAAACTGATTCAATGGGTAGCGACTTCCAAGCAAAATGATGTAATGAAAACTACCTTGGCATTGCATCTCCAAAACAGGATTCACATTCTTATCACTCATCAGTAGGTATCTTAGCCAGGACTATTCTCTAAGGTTTTTGAAAATTTTATATGACTATAATTGGGGTATAGAAAGATATACATGGAAGAGAAAATTTGAAATTTTGAGTCTATAGAAGTGGAGAATTGCATTTACTTCTAGGACAAAAACTTTTGTTTTTACTTTTCTTTTTTTGTCTCAAGGTAAATTATCAGAATGGACCAGGCTTAACACTGGGATTCCCCAAGGTAGATATTCCATAAAAACATGAGCTTAATAAAAAATAGGCCCTTTTTCTAATATAAATGTGAAGGAGATGACCACCCTTTGCTTTGGGATAGCACGAAGCTACCATTTTCATGTTTTAACCCAAGGCTGTTAGAATTGGGATCATAAATTATTCCCTTAAGCTGTAGCTGCTTTTAGAAGCTGCTTGCTTACTCTTTATTTTGGTCCTTTCTCTTGTGGAGTTCTTGCAGGAGATGAGGAGTAGAGAGGAGAGGTATAAGACTGGGGCAGACACAGAGAGACTACCTTGATATCAAAGCGTAGAACAGAGCTGGAGAGGGGCCTTCACGTCACCAACAGGCATTCTGGCACCAACCTATCTGACATAACTGGGAGTGGCGTTCTTAGAAACAAAAGGAGAGATCACTCTTGGCAAAGACTCAGGTGATGTGATAAGGAGTATCCTTGAGAGCAGTGACAGAGAGGACAGGAAGAACGTGATGATGCCGCTGGTCTCACTGTGGCACGAAGACTGGTTTGTGAGCCAAACCCATGTGAGCCTCAGGAGCTCCCCAAAACAATGCAGGGCAAATTGAGGTTTGGCAGTCACATGGCTAGAGTCTTTATAATTCGGAGTATTGCTATAGAGGTGACCTTGCCTTTGGTTTCAGGGGTATAACTTAAAAAAACAATTAGAAAACATAAATGATATTTGAAGACTCTAGCAGTGGATGACAATGATGGTCCTGAGTTTTACACCCCCTTGTGAGCACACCTTTCCCCATGTAGCAACTCTGCATGGCTCTTCCTCTAGATCAGCTACTGCCAGACAACACTCAGGTGGCAGAGTCACCTCGTCAATCCCATGTGACCCTGACAGGTACTGTTGCATGCCACTGGGCTTTAGAGGTTGGTTATTATGCAGCACTGTAGGGCAACTGATAACTAGTACATTGTGTAAAATGAGTGATATTAGGAATATCACATGATCTCTCCGAGCCTCTGGTTTTTATTTTTAAATCTATAAAATATTTATAACAAGATCTACCACACCAGCATATTTTGAGCATTAAATAAGATGACTCAGCATGTAAGATATTATTTCTTAGAAACACTAAAGACTGTATGTATAATTTTAAAGATCTCATTATAGTACAGTCATCTATGTTTTGGCTCCAGGGATCATGTTCCAAATACTATTTCTGCTTCCCAAACATTGTGGATGTGGCTGCCGATGACTTCCTTACAGAGCATTCTAAGCTTCAGAGGGGTACGCTATCAGAGATTCTTTCAAACAAAATTCTAGAGCAAACCAAGTGCTTGTGGAGTTGGCCTTAAGGATGGGTAAGCCAAGGAAACCAGGACGGGAAACATCACCTTTATAATGTTCAACTGGAGAAGACTTTATGGAAAAGGTGGCAAAGTAGAGGAGAGCAGAAACAGTGGAAGCTGTGGAGCTGGCATTCACTGAGTCAAAATCTGGGCTCCCTCACTTGCTAGCGACAGAACTTTAACAGGCTATGTAATCTCAGTGAGCTTTGGTTTTTCTACCTTATAAATGGGAATAAAAATAAGCATCTTATAAAACTGTTGAGGACACTGAAGTTGAATTTAAGTATGAATTTAAGGCATCTGAGACAAAGTAGGTGCTTTTGTGTCTGGATGTTGGAAACCTTGCCCTTTTTATTTGGATTTGGAGCGTAAGGATTTGGGGAGCAGACAGCCAGCTGACGTCATTAGCAACTTTGGTGCTGAGTTATCAGGGGGAAAGGAGCAAATATGTTTGTGTGTGTGTGTCAGTTTTAATGCATAATTTTTTTTTTCCTTTTGTGTTGCCTTGCACTATATTTAGGTACAAAGTAGCCCAGAACAAAAGCTGGAATTTATTTTTAAATATGCAGAACAATGAGATGACTGGGATTCTACAATATATATCAGCATCACATTGCCAAACACACGAAAATCTTAGTATCAACTATCTGCTTTTCACATATCAGTCTGACCCTGCTCTATGTGACTTGGCAGCTTTCACTCTAAATGTTAAATATGATACTGCACATTTGCATATCACTCAATAACTTAACTAAACTCTTTCCCAGATATTATTTCAGTTTTGACCTTCTGAACAACCCTGTGGAGTAGCAAGTCTTATCCTCAATTTAAAGATGAGGAAACAGGCTTTGAGCATTTAAATGTCATGTCCAAAGTCACAAAATTAGTGGATGTTGGTCTACATTGCAAAGTGATAATGGAGCGAGACATTCTCTGAGAGCTTAGATATGCCAGTTGCTGTTCTAGGCTCTTCACACCTTCGACTTCTTTCCTCATCACAAAACACACAACCTTCTGTGGCAGATGAACTGGCTGCCTCCTTATTTTTTTTTTCGTATAACGTGGGATGTACTTAAGAAAGGAAGGCTCTAAGAGTAGCTTAGATGATAACTTATGGGGAACTGATCATGATGACCCCATTTCTCCTTTGCAGTGACTGGCAAAGAGATGGGCCTGTGATCCTATTGTCTAAGGAACTGAAAGAGAAGTTTGCTGGAGGCTTTTGGAAAAGACCCTCCGACACACACAGCCCTCCCCATCTTCCACACATCCTAATGAGAAGAGAGCGAAAGAGGCATACGGAGGGCACCCAGCTCTGTCTTTCCTGCTTCGGGTGTTGCCATGCAAGGGTCCGATGGTGGGAGCCACGGCAGCCATTTTAACCAGGAAGAGGAATCAAAGAAAGCAAAACAAAACAGAGACGGGGGCCCAGAGCCCTGGGAGCTTTGAGCTGCATAATTAATCAACCTGGAAAAGTCTACTTTTGGATTTTTTGTTATGTGATAATTAAAAACTTTCATTATTGGAGCCACTCTTAAGTCACATAGTCTATTACTTTATCTTGAAATCATGCTAGATGATGCATCCCTCACCAATAGGTATTGTGATCATTGTCCCACCACTGACAAAACCGAGGAGCGAAGAGTTTCAGTAGTCCAAGGCCACAGATGCAGAAAGCTGCAGATTTGGGATTTGAATTTTTGTGTGCCTGACTTGAGCCACAGAATAAAACTGCCTAATTCACACCCCAGTTTGACAGTGGCCGTGTCTTTATTCTGTGCATCTCCACACTGGGAGAGCAATGCAGAGAGGTAGAAAGGGCAGGGGAGTAGGAGGTAAAAATTCTGATTTCAAGTTCTGGTTTTGCCACTTTCTGAGAATGTTACTTTGGGCTAGTTTCTTGATCTCTCTGAGACTCAGTTTTTTTCATCCATCAAGTGAGAATAATATCCTCTGGCCTATTTCCTTCCAGGGTTATGGTGAAGACAACAAGAGAAAAGGCATGTGGAACTCTCCACTGTGGAGGATCAAAGGTTCTTATCATTAGAGAAGACGTCCTCAGGGCAGACATGGTCTCCTCGTGATGTACAGTAGAGACTAAGGATACTAAGGGTCCTTAACATGAGCATTACAATAATACTATTGCTTTGATAAATTTATCATTTGTAGGTTGTAAATTCAAACATTCTCCCCTCTGAATGCCATTCTGAAGGTTAATGAATGACATACATGACTTTCGAATCCCAATAGTTGGTGTTAATTGGAAGCAAACACACACCTTCAGGTTTGATCTCTCATAACAAGACAGTTGGATAACTTAACCTCAAAGTGATTCATTACCACACCACTCAGAGCTCTCAGAAGATGGTAGACGTTTCAAAGGCTTGGATGTGTGTATGTGCTACCCCCGCCCCCACACTTCCCTGTGCAAAAATAGTACACTAGAAGGAAGAAAGGAACCAAGGGAAATTTAGGGGAACCGAAAATATTAAATCCATAGGATTTAATTAGAAACCACCCTAGAGGTTGCTGGCCCTTGCTACTTATATGTGATGGAATATTTTGCAACCTTTAGAAAGCATTACCTGGAAGATAAAGGGTCACGGGAAGAGATAATGGTACAACAGAATGCGTAAGCCATGCCATCCCAAAGGAATAAAATGTGTCTCTTAGGTGTCTCCTATGTGATTTGGCTTCCTGACAAAGAGAGGACTTCCAATTTAAAGCCTCATGCAGTTTTTTTTAAGCTAAAACTTTGGATTTGTATCCCTTTCCCTCAAAGTTAAAGGATAAAGACATAGTTTTCAAAATGTCTTTTTATAGTGGTCTCCATGCATTCCGTGCTTACTGTACGTGGGGAGTGTGCTAAGCGTTTGACAGGTGTTCACCGCCACACCCCCGCTAAGTTCTTACACTAATCCTGTATGGTAGCACTATCATCACACTCACGAACAGACGGGGACACCAAGGGTCACAAAGAGCCAGGGAGTTGTTTCAGATGGCCCAGCCAAGCGGGGGAACCTGGGGTGGAAACTTGGCTGACTCCAGAACCAGTTCGCGAGCCTACTGAAGTTACGTGCTCTATGCTAAGTTGCCAATTTATAAATATTTGTATAAAATGAACTAAACCGCATGGGAGAGTGGGGAGAACAATAGGCTTTTCTGTTTTTTGTTTGTTTGTTTTCTTATACTTGAAATAAGAAAAAAACTGAAACAAAAGGCCTTGTGTCGAGACCACGTGATCACCTGAATATTCTCTATCTCTTGCCTCTTCCCCACCCTGCCATCTCCTTAGTTTGCAACTGTCTGTCCCTGGTCAGATGATTCCAGCAGTGTCCTTACTGGTGGGCTCTATGTATCCAGGCTGGCCCTCTTTCCATGTGTCCTTCAAAGAGAGCTTTCAGATACAAAAATCTGACCCCTGCATGCCTCTGGTGAAATGCTGCCATCGCTGTCCCCAGTGTCCTTCAGGAACATGTCCACAAACCTGGCATGCCATGCAGGGGCCTCCCTGACCCTTCTGGGCTGCTTCTCCACCCCATCTCCTATTTCTTTCCCCTGACAGTGGGGGCTTTCTAATGGCAAGTGACAACTCTTTTTTAAAATAATAAATTGAGTGGTTACAGCTAGTGTACACACTCACTCACACACACACACACACACACCGCCCCCACCAGACTGCATCACAGGGAAAAAGGGTAACTACAGTTTCATTACAGATTTGTCCTGATTTTATATATTTTTACATATGAAAACTGAATTATGCTGCAAACTGTATTTCTTACATAGATTGTTTTCAAAAAGCTATCATCACATCACACTTCCTGTAAGTTCTCCAAACAATCTGAGCTGTGTCTCCCCTGGTGTCCTTGTCCTTTGCTGACCCCACCTCTAACTTATCCATTCAGTTGGCATTGTGTCTAGGGCTTGTGGTACTTTAAAGGATAACAAAAATGTTTTAATTAGAAGCAAAACTTCTAAAATTAGAAGAAAAAATCAATATAATACAGCTTGGATTATATTTACTTTTAAACAAATACAGCCATAAAATATGTATATGTCATATAAATGTATTTTTTTTTCTTTTTTTGCAGAGGACAGGAGCCATGAAGGCAAAATGCCCAAGAACCGTGAAAGTTCTAATGCCACCCTGACTGTCCCTTCTTCCCCAAAGGCCCACGGCCCACATGGAGCAGCCCTGCTTGTTCTTAAAATCTTAGCCAGACATCATCTTCCATGGAGCCTTTCCTGACTGCCCTTCTCAATCATTTTAATTAATGCATGTATTTATTCATTTACATATCTACTTATTTCTTTCAATGGCTCTTCCTCCAAGAAGGCAATTTCAAGTAGAGAGTGAAATAAACCTAGCCAAGAAATCAGAACATTGGTTATGTGCCAAATCTAATAATAAGTGCTTTATCCATGTTTGTTCATTTTAGTCTCACGCTGTGGGGTAGACACATTATTATTTTCCTCATCTTAAATTTGAGAATATGGAGGCCAAGAGAGATTGAAGTGTTACTGTTTGTAAGTGGCAGAGTGAGGGCTCAGCCCAGGGTGGCTGGCTCTGGAGGCTGGAGCTGGTTCTGTTAGCAGCTGGGTAGTGGGGAGGACCCCCCTTCCCTGGCTTCATAGTTCCAGGTTGAGGGATGTCAATTAGTATAACAAGTTTGGATTTTTTTTCTTTTTTGTGTCTTCTACTCCTAACCCTGGATAGAGGAATGACCATGTGATGCCCAGCTCAGCCATTCTCCTCCTCATTTTCTCTGTTTGGAATTCCCTGTCTATAGAGATCACGTTCTTGGGTCTGCTCCCTACCTTTAGAGAAGTGTGCATGGCCTATAGTTCTTCAGCTCCTTTTTTAAAGTCCATTATATTTGTGAGGTTGACATACTAAACCATGACTTCAACTTCTCACTCTGTTGTAAAGCTATTGATAATACTGCAGTTGGCCTCTCCTTTGGTTCCACATTTGGGCACAGAAGAGCTATGATAGTTCTTTGGGCTCATTAAAACACCAACGTGCTCCCAGTCATAAGGCACAAAGGTAACTCAGAGGAGGGTGGGATGAACTGTCTTGACATGGTCTGAGAAGGCCATTTACAGAGGAGGGATTCTGACATCAGGTTTTATTTTTTTTCATTTATACCAATCTCTATGGAGCCAAAGAAGAGCATTGGTTTGAGACTAAAAGACTTGAATTCAACAGCATATTGAAGGCACACTGAGTGCTGGGATTAACGGTGGTAGTGGTGGTGGTGGGAAATCTATTTATTTAAAATGGTTACTTACTATAATGCAGCATGCTAACCTTGTACATGGTATATTTAATTTAATCCTCACGATATCTCTTTGAGTAAGTACATATCTTTAATTCCTTTTGATAGACAAATAAACTATGATTTGGAGGCATTACTTGCCCAAACCATGAGAGATAATTAATGGTAAAAAATTTTGGTGATTATTGAGGATTCAACCCAAGTTTATCCAGTGCCTATATCTTTACATTATTTGCACAGTTCTTTTCCGCTGCTACCGTGCCTTGTATTTAGCTCCTGCAAAGCACTTATCTCTAGATGTTGTGATCATCTGTTTCCCTGTCTCCCCCATTAGAATTTGAGCTCCATGAGGGCAGGAACAGTGTCCTACTCCTTTTTGTATCTTCTCAGCATATTTCATTTCTTCAATCACGTTTTTCTTGAGTTCTGCTATTTGCCAGGCACAAAATGGAGTGCAGGACATTTGCTGGTGAGCAAGAATGACATCATATCATCCCTATCTTGTGTCACTGATAGTTTAATAGGGTAAACAGAAAACATACAAGTTAAAAAAAGTAAGTATTTTAAAACTAATATAAGTGCTGTGAGATAAAGGAACAAACAAAGAGCACAGGCAAGGAAGACCTCACTGTGAATTCTGAGCTAAGACTTGAAGGACAGGGAAGAGTCAAGTTCAGGGGACAAACATTTCAAGAGGAAGAAAAAAATGAGTGAAGGATCTGACATGGGAGAGATCTTGACATGCTCAGAGTTAGCAGATGAGCAGAGTGGCAGGTGAGATCTACACAGAGCTTTGGGAGAACTCTGGATTTTAGTTCAAGTGCAATAGGCAGGCACTGAAAAATGATAAAGTAATGATCATGGGTATGAAGACTAGAGGATGGTATAAAAATTCTTTGGAAGGTAAGACTGACAGAGCTTGCTGAAGGTTGGCTGGAGGGTGAGAGAGGAGGCAAGGCTGACCAGAGGGAGGGTTCTAGCCTAAGCAGCTGGGTGGCTGGTGGTCCATTTGCTGGGGTGGGGGAGGTGGCAGAGGCCTGGGTTGGAGGAGGTATTGGGGAAGGTAGTAAGAATGAACTTATGTGTGAGATGACTGTTAGATATTCAGGTGGAGGTGTAAAAAACTGGCAGATGACTTGGATGCAGAACGAAACAAGTGGCATTCAAAGTAACAAACATACATGCCTTGAATGGTATTAAAAGACAGGCAAATACCCAGTGCAAAAATATTTTACCGTGGGTGGGTACAATATCTTTTTGTACAATACTGCTCCAGGCTTTTATCACAAGTGTAAAAAATTGACTTATACAAATTCCCAAATTCATATTATGTGCAGTAGTAATAAGCAATTAAACAGTTGAAGAAAATATTTCCACCTTCTGATATACATACACGTATGCTTTTATTACCTGAGTGAAGAATGGAATAGGCCTGCCTTCCAAAGCTAACAGCTTTGCCATACCTGTCTGTCATTGTCACATCTGAAGATGTGAAGATGCAGAAAGAAATTTCCTGGTTTGCTTTTTTAAAAAGATTTAGTGAAGCAGATTCTCAGAAGCAATTAGGGAGATGTTAGTTCCCTATTCTCCCAAGAGCCAGGATACACACCCTATCAAAAGTTGGCTTGAGGCCATTTTTACGAATATTTCCTTATATTGAAAAAATACACTCATGACTTAAAACAAGAGTAAATGTCCCAGCCCCCACCCCTGCTCTACATTCAATTCAATCATAATTCTAGAAATCTGACTTGGAATGGAGCTGAGAATGAAAGATTGAGATGCGAGGTCTGTATCTTCGGGACACTGCTCTTTACTTTCTAACATATACTCATGTGGACAACAGTAACCAAGCAGTTTGCAAAAGGGCAAGGCCACCTTCTAGCTTCTAGCAGGGAATGAGACATATGCAAATGAACATTTACTCTCTTGCTAAGCAAACACGGCCAGTTATTACAATAGGCCAACAAGGTAAAAGTAAAAAAAAAAAAAAATCACAATATGGAAAATAAACAGAATTTAAACGAGAAAAATATTAATCATAGAGCTAAATCCTTGGTGTGGGAATATCATTTGAGAACATGAGGGGACAAATGTCATGATACATTTCCAAATAAATTATTATAGTTTTCATTAGATATCTGTGAAGGGCATTGAAGATGCTCTGTTGAGAAAACTTTGTAAGGAAAACACCTTGCAATTGCTACTGATATGGCATTGGTATGTTTGGCTCAATAGGTAGAACTATAAAATACACAGCATAACTCAGAGAAAAACACACATCTTTAGGCCTGAGTCTTTTTCCAAAATACCTCTATATTACTCTGATAAAATATTGATAGGGATGAGATTACAGTTATTATGAGAAATAGGATAAAAATGCTCTAAAGAAAAGACTTTGAGAGACTTGCAGTCCCTTTCCCTGTTCTTCCTTTGCATCTCTGCTGCAATCTTGCAGACAGGGCCCCTGTGTTTCCCCAGCTCTCTGATGAGGACTGTCATAAACCTCCTGCTTCCCAAAGCTCTGATCCTGGTGAGACCTCAGGCCCCCTTGCGGCCTTGTGTGAGGGCCCTCGCTAGTAACTGAATGACTCTAGCATGATAATCTAACCCTGGCACTCCCCTACTTAACTTTTTTTAATGGCTCCCCAATTCCCCCAGAATGGGTTCCAGGCTCCCAAGCAGAGGTTATAGAGCCCTTCATCACTAGCCCCCACCCACAGCCTCGTCTTCCACCCCACGCTTTCCTGTCCGTCCAGCCACAGCCACATACGTTCCACAACCTGTTCATCTAGCTCTTCCTTTGGCCTGGGACCCAATTTGCCCCTCCCCTCGGAACGCACACTTGGAAAGGTGTTTGCCTGGTTAACTCGTGCATATTGCAAGCATCATCTCTTCCAGAGAGCTCACACCACTCCTGCGGCTCTGGCATATTTCCAGAGAACCCTACCTTATCCCGATTTTTACACATCCGTCGTGTGCATAAAATGATTTGTTTCCATGCCTGCCTTTGTTACTAGACCGAGAGCTCCTCGAATAAAGGAGCTGCATCTTTCTCCTTCTCTTACCATCACCTCGCAAAACTACCAGTGTGTGTTCAATGTACGTTTTTGTTTTTTTGATTGCACAAAAATAATTCTATACTCATTTCACTCTACTTTGTCCCAAACTTCCTTGCTCATCACTTGGAGAGAGATTCCCAAGTCTTGAAAAATAAGATTGTGTTATTTCAGGGGCAAAATCAATAGGCTCTCTTAAGTAATGGGCAGTTGAGAATAAGAAAAGAGGATTTTCTTTGATTAAGTAGAGGGAACCCTAGGGAGTCAAGAATGCCAGTAAAGGTCTGCCACAATGTGACAAAAGATGTTAATTTCATAAAGCGGGCCTCCCAGAGTTTGTGCAGAGGGAGTGGACACGGGTCAGCTGGGAAAATACAAATATCGTATAATCCTCCTAAAGTTTCTGTTTCGATTTTTGCAGAATTGCAATTGACCACCCACGCAGGCGAGAAAATGTAAAATCTTTTGAGTGGAAATTCCTGGAAAGCCTAACTCAAATGTAGTGAGTATGCAAGGGATAGACTTTGTGTGCCTATACAGACATGTGTGCATGCATTCTATTTTTAAAAATAGCATTCTAAAATCTAGCTGATAATGAAAATAATAAGCAATGCTAGTTTATAGGTAAACTCATTAAAGACTTCTGGAGGCAAATTCACCAAAAATGCACAGTCCTTGCTTATAGAGCAAACATATTCCTGGAGACAGCATCTTTAATGCTGACCTGGGAAAGTTATTCTTCCTGAATATGAGCCATTGCCTTTGTCTTATTTGTTAAAGGAGGGTGGGGAAATGAAATTACCTGATAAAGACAAACAGAGAGACGTTTAAACACCATGAAGCAGCGTCCTTGTTTGCAGTGCCTTTCATTTCTGTTGGCTTCATGAAACATTTATTGTGCACCTACCATGTGCTAAGGCAAGGTCCTAGAGTTACAAAGGTGAGCATGCCATTGCCTCAAAGACATTTACCGTTCAGCAAGGGTCTGTGTTCTGTGTAAATTCCTACTATATTAAAAATCATCCTTTAAATGCCATTTTTTCAATGAAAGCTTATAAGTCTCTGTTCTGGATCCCTCAGCACCCTGTTCATCCCTGTAATCTACCTACTAAATGTCAGTGATTGTTATGACATCCTTTCTCACACTATTCTGATATTGTTGGCTTTGGGGTGTTCCTCTAGACTAGACTAGGAGATTTTTAGAAAAAATGAGCTGTGAGGAAGTGAGTGGGACATGGACTCTGCATCATGACATGAAGGTTCAAATTCAAAGTCTGAATTTATCAGCTGAGTGGTTTTAGGCAAGGCACTTAAAAATCTCTGTACCTCAGTTTCCCTACCTGTAAAATGGGGATAATGATATTACCTCCCACAAATGGTTGTGATCAGGATAAATGAGTTGATACTGATACGTGCTTAGAACAGTGTTTTGCAGGGAATCAACACTCAATAATATTAGCTATTTGAAATTTTTATGCATACACGCAAACAAAATACCTGGCCCTGTACCACAGCTGCGAGTGTAAACTGCGAGTACTTGCTTTTAGCTTAAGGTCTGACCTACAGCAGATGCTTATACCTGTTATTAGATAGTGTTCCCATTCACCCAATTGTCTAAGAGAGAAATCTGCAATCCATCCTTAAAAACATCCTGTTCCTTACCCTCACATCCCATCCGCATCCATCTTCTCCCTTCTAACTCAATAATAGATCTGTAGTTACCCCCTTCATCCCTATCACCTCTGGTCTATTGAAGTCCTCACCATTACATGCCTGGACACTGCAGTCATCTTCTAATTGTTCTCTGTCCTGTTTTGATACTGTCTAGTCTATTTTCAAAGTAATAGTCTGAGAGGTTTTTAAAAACATAAAACAGGTCAAATCACACTCCAGCATAAAAAATTTTTAGTGGGTTCTTCCTTGAATAAAAACCAAAATTCTTAATGTAGTTAAGGAACCAGAGTGTGATTTTACCCCTCACCAGCCACACAGCCTCGTTCTCAGTTGTCCCTGAATCTGTTCCCAGTTCCTTGAAGTGGCAATCTCTCTCTCCTCTCAGGACCTTTCATTTGCCGTCCATTTGCCTGGAACACTGTTCCTCTCACTGATTACATTGTCTAGGGTTTAGCCTAAAAGTCACTTGTGAAGAGAAGCCTTCCCTGGCCCCCACCCCCATTCCAAATGTTGTACCCTGTAAGTGCCTAATCCTTCCCTTCATGTCAGCTGGCATAAGTTGTACATCTGTATGTTTTCATTTGAGTGATTATCTGTTCACTGTTCATCTTTCCACCAGTTTGTAAGTTTCACGAGGACAGGTGCTGTGTCTGTTTTATCCACTTTATCCTGAATGGTTAGCAAAATTCCTGGTGCTCAATAAATAATTAACAAACAAATGAATGCTCAGTAACTTTTTATTTAATAAATATATGGATTGTAGCAATGAGTGAACTAAAAAGAAATCTGCTGAATCTGCTCTGTAATGAACACTAGGGCTCTGATATGTTTTACTTATTTTCTTTTTTCTGCTCAACACAATTTTACTGCTGAAGGAGCTATATTAAAAACCAACTAAATACAGAGGAAGGGCTATTTTCATTCAGAGGAAATTAAATGTATCTTTGTTCTTAGTCACTGGAACTTCCTATGAGAAAAATCACCCCCAAATCATTTCTTGTAAAGGAGCTGTCAGCGGTGAGCACTGTATGTCATGTCTGGTCTTGTGATGTGTGTGTATGAATATATGCAGAACCATTTCCAGTCTTCCAGAAACTATATTTCAAGAAGCCTGTATTAAAACATTCCTATAACACTAATTCAGCCATAATTATACATGGCAGTGACCTGGGGTGAGAAGGACAAGAAGTGAATTAGATTTGTAGAGATGAGAACATTGAGGCCCTGAACAAGACTAGGTGAAAAATGAAAATTATACATATATATGGAATTGAAGACTGATTAGAGACTCGGAAAAGGTTGGAGATGACAGGAATCTTCATGATTATCTGATAGAAAATAAGAGCAGTCAGTAACAAAGGACTTCAGAGACAGGCTTTAGAATGAGACAGATCTGTGTTCAAATCACAGTTTTGCCACTTATAGCTTTCAGATCTTGGACAAATTGCTTTGAGATCCTGGACAAATTATTTAACCTTTCATACTTGCGATCTATCATCTAAAAGATAGAGACAATAATACCTTTCTTAAATGATTTTTGAATTATGTTGCATAATGTACATAACATAATGTGTATAGCACAGTGCTAGACATACTCTGAGTCTTCAACAAGGGTGGTTGTTATTATCTATTATATAAATCTGCTATTTTATGAATGGAAAACATAAGACTCAAAGAGATAACACAATTTGCAAAAGGCCACATGGCAAAGTAGAGATCAGACTGGGACTGTCATGTATGACAATTCCTCTTTGCTCCTGCTTCACTCCTCCCATCCTGTCCTTCCCTCACGCACACACCAGCGAAGACACAGCAACAGGTGGAGGACAACGGAAAAGTCACTCAAAGGATTTTCTGGTCCTGGCAATGTGTATATCAAAGTACATAATTTGAGGAATTACCTGTCATTAGCACCCTCTATTATGGCACCTATACAACTTGAATAAATAGAAGAAAAAAATTTTTAATGCTTGAGTTTGAAATATAAAAAAATATAATTCTTCAGTTTCAAGAAATGACGTGAGAACTGAACACAATCTGAGAGCTGATAATGTAGCTGCCTGGGGCCAGGACAGGGAAGGGAATAGAGTCAGTTTCTGTAAAATGTTATTACAACATGGAGACATGAGATCATATCTTAGTTCTGCATGAGATAGACAGTTTTGACTAAGACTTTTGTACAGATCCAGGATTATAAAGGAAGAAATAGAAAAAGCACAATCTTCTCTCTGACAGAGGGAGATGGCAGAGAGATTATTTGCAAGTTCATGTTGTAGCTTGTGGCTAAGATTTATTTGAGAAAAAAAAAGACAAATATTTTAATCTTGGATCTGTGCTTCATGTAGATTTGAGGTTCAAATTTAGGTAGGGGGTCAACTTTATATCAGGAGACTTCAAGCTGGAAAATATTTAAAAAATTAATCCCCAGTGTGACAGTATAAACTGGGAAATTAATATAAAATTTGTTCTAGTTTAAGGATATTCCTTAAAATGCCTGGTAAAAACAAATGCAAAAGCACTTCTGGACGGAGAATCTCTCAATGACGATGGTTAGCATGTTGAGAACTTTGATAATAGAAGAATCTGGTAAGAATGGTACATTTTTAAAAATAATTACAAATGGAAAATAAATTGAAACTATAAGTCAATAAGAGAAACACACAAGTTTGATAAAGAACTAAGTAGAGCTTCTAGATATGAAAATAATTTTAAATGAAAGATTGCTGAAAAATAGATTAAACAGAAGATTACAGACAAAGAGAGAATGAACTGAACTATATCTAAGGAAACTACACTGAATATAGCACAGAGAGAGAAAAGACAAAAAATACAAAAGAGGTTAAAGTGGAAAATAGAGTTTAAAAAATCCAAAATATGTCTAATAGCAGCTTGGAAAGAGAGAATAGAAGGAATGTGAAAGTGTGGATAATGCAGTATTTAAAGAAATCATTACCAAAAACTTTTCAGGATGGACAAAAACCATTATCCCTCAGATTTAAAATCCAATGAACTCTATGAAGAGTCAATAAAGTAAACCTAGACCTAGCGCTATCGTAGTAAAGTTATAAAATACCAAAACAGAGAGAAGATCATTAAAATAGCATGAAAATAAGACAGATTACTTAGAAAGGAATTACCAATAATCTGACATCAGACTTATCATTAGCAGCAAAGAGGCCAGGGAACAAAGGCATAGTATTTTCAAAGGCTTAAGAAATAAAACTATCATGCCAAAATTCTATAATCAGCTAAAGTATCATTCTAAAGACAAAAAGAAATTTTTAAATATATAAACTGAAGCAATTTCCCACTTATAGCTGTAACTAGAAATACAATAGGATATATTTCAAGAAGAGGAAACTTAAACTTAGAATGTAGGCATGTGATGAATGAAGAAATGGTGAGTAAAAAATATGGTTAATACATGCATAAATTTAAAGCAAACAGATTATATAAACTATAATAATAATACTTAATTTAGAGAGAGTAAAACAAGATGAAACTAGAACACTAGAGAATAATAGGTGATACAGAAAGGAGTGACATGGTTTAAAGTGTTCTAAGGCCCTTGTGTTGCTAGAAAGATGAGTGAAGATAACTATTAACTTCAAAAAATGTAAAGGGAGCCAACAAAATAGTAGAAAGAAGTGTGAATAAATTCTTAGAACATTGAAGATTAAGAAAGGGTGGAATAAAGAAAACTTGACCAATTCATCAGAAGATAAACAAAGAGGGGAAAAATAGAGAAAGCATGTTGATATAAAGCAATACTATGATAGAAATAAATCCAAATAGATTATCCTATTATTAATAATCATAATAAACATAAATAGTCTAAACTTGCCTTTTAACAAGAGATGTAACTAAAACACAAGGACATAAAAAGGCTGAAGATAAAAGCATGGAGAATAAATCCACATCAGGAAAAATATAAGCTAATCAAATAAAGTTGGCATAGATATACCATTGGATAAAGCAGAATTTAGGGCAAAAAAGAGAATGATTTCCCAAGGAGCTGTATTAATTTTTAATTTATTTGATAAAGTAGGGTTAAAATATGTAAACAAAAATTGAGAGGACTACAAAAGAAATTGGTAAGTCCATGGTCATAGCTTGATAAATTTTAATGCAATTATCTTGGTAATTAATAGATGAAAGAGATAAGAAAAAATCAACACTATAGTAGTGATGAACACTAACAAGCATGATCTAATGAACATACTAGAGAACATATATTCTTTTTGAGCACACATGTAATATTTCAAAACTTTGATCATGTACTAGGAAATAAAGCAAATCTCAATATACATTCATGAATCAGTATCATTAAATATAATCTCTTACCACAATGCAAAAATAGGTGAGGGATTAATAGCAAAGGATAATTAGAAATTCACTCTCAGGCTCACAATTAAAAAAAATTCTGTAATTAACTCATGAGTCAAAGAAAAAATAGAGTGGAAATTATAATATACATATAAATGGATAATAATGAAAATAATACATTTGAAAACTTATAGTGTATAGATAACGGAGTTTTCAGAGAGAATTTATGGCCTTTGCATGCTTATATCAGAAAAGAAGGCTGAAAATTAGGTAAGCATTCAACCTCAGCAGTGAGGAAAAAACAAAATAAAACAAAACAATAAACACATACAACAGAAAGAAATAACATATTAATAAAAATGTATGAAATAAGCAATAAAAATGAAGTAAAGAGGATGAATATGCTCAAAGTTTGCTATTTGGAAAGATCAACAAAGTACAGAGAGTTTTTGAAAGATTGACCTAGAAAACAAGAGAAGACACAAAGAAATAATAGATTAGGAATAAATGGGTGATAAAACTATGGATATATCAGAAAGTTTAAATCATAAAAGAATACTATTTTAAAATATATTATGGCGATACATTTGAAAAATTAGACAAAACAATTTCCTAGAAAATTATAACTTACTAAAAGTGACTCAAAAACAAATTTTCTACTTTCATAGATTATTAATCATTAAATAAATTAAATAAATAGCTTAAAATATGCACATTTCCTTCTTTAGCCTGAATAGTCCTAGCTACGTCACATGTTCTTCATATGCAGAATTTCAGGAATGCCACCATTCTGATTGCTTTGCCTTGGCACACTGCCTATGTCTTTTCATCCCTCCCCGCCCAGTCATAGAAACAGCACTTGTTCTATGTCAGACTGTTCTAGATACTTGTGATAAAAATAAATTAGATGTGGTTCTTGTTCCAGAGGGACTCACAGTCTAGTAGAAGGTCAGATAATTCACCAGTAATATAAGAAAGTTAAAGACATTGTAGCATGGGGCATTCTAGGCACCGGGGAGAACAGATCTAACAGTTCTTGATCTTCCAAAATGCAACATAATGTTAGAAGGGAAGGGGTCACACTTTATTTATTTCTTATTTACTTGTTTAAAATTTTAAAGTTCTTATTTGCAAATAATTTTAAACTTACAGAAAAGGTGTGAAAACAGTATCAAAAACTCCTGAAAGGATGACATTAAATGCTAACCTATCTACATGGTATGGGGAAGGGGACGGATCAAAGGGAGGAACTTCCCACTGGAGTTAAACCCTCTAAAAAGTGTCCCCAGATGTTTTTTCACCAGGGCTGAGGAGGGGAGTCAATTATTTTGTAAGATCAGAGAGCAGCACTTTACTACCCCATATGATCTCTTGAATTTATACATCTCTGTCCAGCTTCTCCTGATTTCAAAACCTGCTCACCCTGAGATGTCTGAAAGTTTCTAGAAAGGGTCCCTTTGAGTGTGAAGGACACTTAAATTTAGTGCCACACACAGATGAATAGGAAATAGCATTTCTCTCTTATTGCACTGGTTTTTAAATATCTTTCATATCTAAACATCTAATATCTATTACTAATATCTAAATACTACTCTAGGAAAAATGTATTCAAAGAAAATATTTGTTAGAGAGGCTGTGCCACCCAGCCAGCTTTGGTTCAGGAGAAATGAATCAGTCACAGAAGCACTGTCCTTCTTTGTTCTAATTATAGGATCCCTTTGGGCCCCCAAATTAGGCAGGTCACTTCTTTTCCTTTTCATTCTAACTTGCTTAGTGAATCCATTTTGGCTGTTATTCACCTTAAACTTTGAGCTAAACTAGAGAAAAACTAAATTTCTCACCTCCTTTTCTTTTTGATTGCATACAATTCTGGCCCTATTATTCGAAAAGAAAATAAATGTTGTTCTACCAATTGTTGATGGTAGAGGTTTCTCTGTGAGGAATATTTTATGATCCAGAGTAGAGAATTTTATATGATGTCAGAGAAGAGAAAATATGTAATTAAGGGAGCATCTGGCTGTTGGTCACAGGAGCTAGGTGAGACTGAATGGAGGCTTAGTAGGTTTCAACTCTCAAGTTTTCTTATTTCTCAATTTCCAAATGACTTTATTCTTGATTTTCTTTGATTGGAGATGTTGGACCATCAGTGTTAATTGTAAGACCAATCTTCCTAAGAGATATTGAATCTATCTTCTTTCAAATTTCATGTGTGGCATTAGCCCCTTTTGCCAATGGAAAGGACCAGGTACAGAGTCAGCCCCAGATCATAGCTCACAACTTCCCTCATTAACTTCCCTACAAATCACCTCATTCTTTCTTCTAAAACTATCAGTATCAATGCTTGGACTTTTCAGGAATTTGAAGTGGTTTTCAACTATGGCTACACATTAGGGTCACCCAGATAGTATTTGAAAAGCCCAATGTCCAGGCTACACCCCAGGCCAATTATATCAGAATTTCTGGGGTGGAAACAGGGTATCAGTAATTCTTAAAACTTCTGGGTAATACCAACATGCGGTCAAAATTGACAAACACCGTTTAGTGCAGTGCTTCTTACACTTGAGTGTGCATCTTGCTGAAATGCACATTCTCATTCAGTTCATCTGAGGTGGGGCCTGAGAGTCTGCATTTCTATGGTGCTCAAAGGTGATGCTGACCCTGTTAGTCCATAGATATACTTTAAATATTGGAGTACTAGTAGAGGCTGTCAGCCCTTGCCTTATCTGAAGAATAGACCTGTTTGGTAGTAGATGCTGGTGTAGGCAGGAGTACAGCAGTGACTTAGCTCCAGCATCCTGCAGTTTCAGGTGACCCCAGGGCCCTAGTAGGTTCCCATAAACTTCTAGGGTGGAGCTGATGGGGAAAGTGATTTCCTTGACCCCCCACAGGCAGGAGAGGAGATTGTTCTAACCTTCCTTGTAATTCCCCCATGAGGTAGGATCAGATACCTGCAAGGGAGATGCTTAGGAGAAAGTACTTTAGACACTTTAAGCTAAGAAGATTTGCATTCATTTATAAGAAACAATGGTGATATAGCACCTCTTGTATTTTCCTGGAAAGAATTGGAACCCATTCTACTAAGTGAAGTATCCCAAGAATGGAAAAATAAAATAAGCACCACATGTACTCACCATCAAATTGGTTTCACTGATCATCACCTAAGAGCACATTTAGGAATAACATTGATCGGGTGTCGGGCAGATGTGGGTGGGGGAGGGGATGGGTGTATACATACATAATGCGTGCGATGCGCACTGTCTAGGGGATGGATACATTTGAAGCTCTGACTCAGGGGGGTCAGGGGGCAAGGGCAATATACGTAACCTAAACTTTTGTGCCCCCACAATATGCTGAAATAAGACTAAAAAAAAAAAAAATTTGCATTCAATGTGTTTACTGAAACACAAGCCCTGTTGACATGGGCCAGGCTCGAGGGCTTGATGGCATCTTTAAATTGATGTTTCATAGAAGTAGGAACAGCTTTTTCCTGGGGGAGAAACCAGAAAGACTATGGGGTAGAGGTCATATTTGAACAGAATGAGGAAAATCTGGCTGAACAGCAAACAGTGCCTCTGGTGAACTGTTATCAGCCTTCTCCATGAAGAAGTTCAGCATTCCGGCCTCCCTTTTGGTGAACATTTTAAGGAATAATAATAAAAATAAAATACCTCTTTATGCTATTTGCAGAAGTAAGTCAATTCCTTATTTAAAAAGATGCATAACAATTCATAAGAGACAGTTTTTATTATATACTCTCGCTTAACCTGCTGCTTGTAGTGGACCTCTGAAACAACAAATGAAGTTCATTTTTCACAAATTTCAAAAGTGCTTCCTGAAGTAGTTAATCAGGTAAGACAGCCATATAGCTCACCAGGATATACAAGAATGAGCCCAGATTTTGAAGTCAAACTGTAAACTATGGCTCTGGTCCTTATTCCTTGTGGGACCTTGGGCAAATTCCTTAACGTCTCAAAGTCTCTGATTTGTCATCTGTGAAATGGGTTCTTTTGAGGAGTAAAGATGACCTATTCAAAATTCCAGGTTCATTTCAAGGGTTTAATCAGTCATAGGTATTATAGTTTTAAAGTTTGCATTGCTTCTTGATACTTTTTTTCCAGTTGTTTTTCAATTAATTAATCCTAGACATAAAAGGATGTTAAAGATCATCTAGTAGATGGGAGATGTTGGTCAGGTTCTTGGGCTCTCTAAGACTCAGATTCTGGGAAATGAAAGTCCATGTTGTAAACACGTTGAGCATTTAACACTCAGAGAAGGAAAGGCATGTGGACATTCTTTAGTGGATGGTTGTTCCTTCCCATTTCCTTTTCTTTCCTTCCTGGGTGGGTTTGGGATAAGGGACTCAGGCCTAGGCGAGTGCGCAGCAGTCTGACCTGGGTCCGAGGCCATTTTGTAGGCTTTGGCTGTGGGTAGCAAAGAAATCATCTCAGGAAGAGTAAAGAGTGAGGTCTCCCAGGAAACCGGAGCACGTCAATCTTCCCTCTGCATTTCCCCAGAGCAGGCAGAACCCTGCCCCCTCTATTCTGCAGGCCCAGCCAGTGTGGGCTGTTTTTCAAGGTGCTCTGGGTTTTCTATAATGGGCTTCTCAACAGATGACTTGTACAATATAATTATGTACATGAATTTGCCATTTCCTATTCCCAGGTTAAATATTTCATACTTGAGAAAACATATAAAATGCAGTGGCCTTGGGTTTATCCTTCTTTCAAGGGAGGTTACTTCTTCAGCCTAAAAAGCTCATGATTAAGATGATGAGGGTTCTGATCATTCAATTTAAACTTTGAACTGTGGCTTATTTTAAACTTGCTGTATCATTAATTCTCAGATTGAATCTAATATTTTGTATGTTTAAAAACATTACTCTCTGAAAAGAAATTAAAAATATTGTCTTTCATTAAAGTTTAGCTTCAGAACAAATGTGTATTTTTATAGGACCTGAATTTAGGCTTAGTTCATCCCTAACAAAAGTTGTGTTTCACTCAAAGAAATAAAGAATCAGAGGAGGAGGAGGAGAAAGATAAATTTAAAAGTGTGTTCTTTGTCTTCTGTGATGGTTAGCCAAACACCAGATAGCTGGAATTTTCCAGACAGAGGGATCTTAGTTTTGATGGGACGGCTGCTATGTGCCAGACATGGTTAATGAGAGCAAGTTAATTGTTATTTATTATGTGCCAGGAATTATTCCAGGCCATTTTCATAACTTTTTCATTTACTTTTCACAATAATTCAGTGAAGGAGGTATCAGTTACTCACCTATAGAAATAGATGAAGGAATTGGTTGCTATAGAGTTTCAGTCTATGCCTCAATAAGCAAGTGGCTGAGATAGAATCAAACCCAGGTGTGTCAGTCTCTTTACATTAAATAATACTGTAGTAAAATATGACACCCAAGTGTTAGCCGCTTACACACGACAAAGGCTTTTCTCGCTCACTCCAATGCCAACTGCTGGCTGTGGCTCCACATCTGCATCCTTCTATGCCTCATGTTCAAGGGCAGCCCTTCGACCTCTCTGCCACTTGTCTCACAGCAGAGAGGGAAATCAGGGAATGGAGCCATGCAGTGCTCTGCTTTCACATGCAGTTCCTTGGCCTGAGCGAATCACATAGCCCAGTCTGCATCACCGTCATGGGGGGAGAACACAGGGGAGTATAATCCGCCCACAGGCAGTGAACACAGGGGGGACAGTGATACAATCTGCTACATCAAGTATAACTCTAAGTGTAGTGTTCTTCCCATTTCGCCATATTGTGTAGATGTTTTGCAAACTGTAGAGTGCTATGCAAAGTAGATTATTCATATTATTGCTTATGCATTTATGAAATCATATGTTTCAAATTTTGGTTTTGCCTTCAAATACTATTTATGCCAAAATTTATATAAAAATAAAGTTTCATTATGGAGATGAGTAAGTCTCAGGGGCTATCTGGACCCTAATTTCAGAAAGCTTATTTTTTATGCCAAGTTATCAAAATATGCTCAAAAATATTTTGTGACTTAATATTTATTATGAAAATTGTGATCAATCATAACTACATAAGTCACTTGGGCCAAAGTAACCCACGAAGCTTGACCATATTTACACAGTGATTCCAGCTAAAGCAGAGAAGTGCACTCCAGTCCCCTCACAGTTGTCCCTCTCACCCTTCAGACCCCATCTCAACACAGGCCTCACGATGGCATTGTCCCTGCTGCCCTCTGACGTGTGTCCCAAGAGCTCACGAGAACACGCATAAAATACATTAGAATTTCTGATTCTACACTTAGTATTCCAACTATCCTAACTTATGCATATGGAGAATGACTTGCTACTGGGAGAAAAGGAACTGCTAAGGAATTTCCTCTCATCACAAAAATAAATTCAGTAAATACCATAACATGTTGTACTAATCCAAGAAGCTCAAAGCACTTCCAGAGACAGGAACAGCATCCCAGTTAGGGAAAGAATATGGCCTTTTATTCTAGCTGTGACATCACAACAGCGCCACCCTACAAGGCACCCTCTTCCACCATACACACACACACATACACACACTCATGTACAAACACACCCTAAGCAAGTGTGTTGAGCATCATTTCACACCACAGTGGTAGGCACAACTACTAGCAGTTGTCTTAAAATGAAAATGGACACAAGGACAATTTGGTAAGGGACCAAATATTACTGAGCTTTACAATGTAATGGGCATTTTGTCAGGGGCATTGCATGCATACTGAAGACAGGCTATTTTACCTTTGCATGTCTCAGTTTCCCCATGTATGTTATTAATAACAACAACAATAATAAATTGATTATGTTCTCTGAGTTGTAATTTTCTCACCTTTAAAATAGAAATAATGATATTTAATTCAAGGGCCATTAAAAAGTACAAAGATATAAAATGCCTAACATAGCTCCTAATACAGAGAAGCCACCTGTGATGGCCAAATTTATGTGTCAACTGGACTAGGCCTTGGTCCCCAGTTATTCAAACATTAATCAAGGTGTTACTGTGAAGGTATTTTGTAGTTATGATTAACATCTACAATTGGTTGATGTTAAGGGAGATTATCCCAGATTATCTGGTGGGCTTGACTCAATCAGGTGGAAAGCCTCAAGAGCAGAGCAGGGTCCCCCCAAGAAGAAATCCCACCTGTGGATAGTGGCTTCAGCCTATGCGTGAGAGTTCCAGCCTGCCCTTCCTGATAACCTGCCCTCTGGGTTTTGGACTTGCCTGGCCAGTCCCCAAAACTAGGCAAGCCAATTCCCTGTAGTCCATCTCTCAATAGACAGAAAGAGAGGTAGGAGGAAATCTAAACAGGGTGGTGTCCTAGAAAGCAAATGCTGAAAGCATTTCTAGGAAGATGGAGCCATCAATGGAATCAAGGCTGCTGAAGCATCAAGTAAAATAAGGGCTGAGAATTGATGATTATATTTAGTAACATGGGGTCATTGATGATCTTCACAAAAGCAGTTTCTGTGGCATGTTTGAGAGGGAAGGCCTAACTGGATGAGGTTCAGGAGACAATGGACAGAGGAACAAGTTTGACCACACCACAAGGAAGCAGTGAGCCAAATCCAGGATGCAGGACATTCCATGGGTCAACCAGCCAGTTTCTTCAAACAAGTGAATGACATGGAAAAAGGAGCAGGGGTACATGTTAGATTAAGGGGAATTAAGAGACACAGCAGCCAAATAAAAACTATGGCCTTTATTTGGATTCTGTTTAAAATAACTTAAAAACAACCAAATGTGGAATCTCAACCTAACATTACTAGATACCTAGAAAAATAATCCACTGACAGTTCTTTGTCTTCTGGGGAAGTTATTCAGAAAGCAGCAGAGAGATATAGGGAGAAAACAGGAAGATATGTAAAGAGATATAGAAAACATATGAGTATCTAATACAACTCAAGTCCCAGAAAGACAGACAGAATGGAGAAGAAACATTTGAAGAGAAAATGACTGTGAATTTTCCAGAACTAATGAAAGATATGAATTCACTGACATATGAAGCATAAAATTTATTAAGCAGGATAAATAAAAATAGAAAACTTCTAAACTCATGGGGCAAGAAGAGGGAATAAAAATTAAATATATATAACTATTTAATAATGAAAATCCTACATATGATCTTTTGCAGGTTGCAGCTAAAGTGGTACTATAGGGAAAGTTTTAGCTTTAAATGTTTACATTATAAAAGAAGACCTGAAATTAACAAGCTAAGCATCTAACTTAGAAGTTAGAAAAAAAATGTAATCAAATCAATCAGAAAAGTAGAATGATGGAGATAAGAACAGTAAGACGTATTATAGAAAGAGAAAGACACACTAGAAAAAATAAGAAAGACAAAGTTAGTTGTTGAAAAGACCAATAAAATACTTACAACTGTCAGATTTGATCAAAAAATTACATAGTAAGCACCACTGAAAACATTATGAATGAAAACCAAGAAATAATTATAGATAAAGCAACATGCCAATAGGAACAACTTTATGTAGTGTCTCCACTAACCTCAGAGAGTAGACCTGGTTACTATTCTTACTTTGCAGATAGGAAAGCTAAGACTAATCGCATACCATTTCCCTTATGGATTTTGTGACTTTCTCCAGGACAAGTAAAGAATAAGTTGAAGAGCCAAGTTCCAAACTCGGTTTTAAATTCCCAATTTTTTGCCTATAAATGACAACCAACCTTTCTCCCAAACTATCCAGCCAAAACATGTATGATATAATTAAAAGCAGTTGTAAGGAGGATCATAAAATTACTGATGGAAATATTTGCATTTATTTGGAGGAAGAGAAACGGTGAAAGGATTGGAGAAACACAACAGTAGATCCTCCTGAGTTCATCTCCTTTCAAACCTTCTGAATTTTGTTGTCAAAAGCCCTTTTCAGTTGTTCATCGTCAAGTCCTCAGACACAGTCACCTACAAAACCACATTCCTAACTAACACCTTTCTTTCCAGTTTCTTTGCAGTCTTCTTGGCTTATGTTTGGTGTATGAAGTAGTTCATCAGCTATGTAAATAAGGCTTCCTGTGGATGTGTCAGAAGTCATATTGGACACAGTAAGTAACTTAATGGACAGCTCCATAAAAACTCAGACACATTCCTAGTGGCCAGAGCTGCAGAAGGTCCATTTGTCTTCAGCAGGTATGTAAATACACTGAAAGGAATGACAGAAATGACTTTGGCTGTATTTAATAACCTAGACCTTGCTGGACAATAAGTCCCCAAGTGAGTCCTGTAAGAGAAGCCAGACAGAGACTGTAGAGATAGGTGCAAACAATACTATGGTCTTTTTTGGAGATCTGGTTGGGAATTGCCAGGAGTTCAAGAGGTGCCGGGGTAGTACATCCCCACATATCTTGGCTACATTTCCAAGGCCCCTTACAGGGGGAGGAAAGAAATACTCACTGAGCAGCTCCTATGTGAAGGTACATCACATCCTTGTGTATAGTAACCCTACAGCAACCTTGTGGGCAAACTCTACTGGCTCATTGTATGGGTGAGGAAATGGTAATCTAGAGGTAGAACACCTGGCTCATGAACTCTCAGATGGTACAGTCAGAAACATGACTTGATTCTAGCTTGAAAGGCCATGCTCAGAAAACTACATGTCCCTCATATCACAGAACTCATCTAAAAGTTGATACATCATCTCTTCTTCCTCCTCTTTCTCATCCATCTCTTCTCCTCAATTCCTAATCCTGATCCTGATCAAGGAAACTCCCAATCCTGATCAAACTTCCAGTCATCAAGATTCTAAACCTCCCCTTTTATTCCTCCACCTGCATGTCCCAAATTCTTTCTGTTCTACCCCAGACATTTGTTTTTGTATCTGTCCTCGTTTCATTTCCACTTTTGTAACCCAGGGGCACATAACCTTTCTTCCGGATTGTAGTGATCCTGTCCTTATAGTGTTCCCATCAGTTTCAAACGTCCCTTGTCTGGAAATGTCCTCCCATTTCCGTCTTTCCCACTGGACCAGTGATTCTCCGCTGTTTCTAGGGCATATCAGAGTCATCTTAGGTGTGCTGTAGGGGTGTAGGTGGGGAAGGACTGCTCCCACAAAACAACTGAGATTCCCTGAGGGGCCTTTCACACCATCCACTCCCACAGCCAGAACTGCCTGTGCTGCTGCTAGAGTTCTCCATGTTCTCTGGGTGTGCTGGTGTAAATGGGATTTGGAACCAGTGCCCTACACCATGAACTTCTTGAAGGAATATCTTCTATCTCTGATCTGTAGGGCTTAGTACAGCCCCCCAAACACAGTAGGTGCACAGTAAGTATTTAATAAATGAGCAAACCATTAACTCTTTCAAGGCAGGGACCATGTCTTTTATCACGTGTACTTACCCCACAGTTGGTGCTTAATACATGCTAACTGAAATAATAAATAAATGAGTCATCTGTATAATTTTTACTAACATATTCAGCTATGTTTGACAATGCTAGGTTGGTTACTTCTTTCTCTTTTATTGTTTACAAGTAGAATGACTGAGCTCTTCACCTTTGGCATTCAAGCTAGAATTTCCAAATATATAAGGACTTTTAAAATTAGTAATGGGAACAGAAGTTATTTTCTACATTTCAAAAAGGGTAACAAATAATACACTTACTCATATGAAGGTTAATTAAAATGACAAATTGCTTTGCTTTTGGCTGGAATATATCAAATTAGTGTGTGGTAACTTATTGCTTGCATATCATAAACTCTGATTGGCTGATATATATCTTTCATTAATAAAAATGATGAGACAAATTAGTCACTGCTAAATAAATACAGTTTATTTGATACAGAAAATATCTTTCAAAGCATGGTTTCTATGGAAAGCAACACATTAAAAGGACATCTTTCCCTTCCCTCTCTTAGTAAAGGCGCAGGCATGAAAAAACAGGTGAGAAATGCCAGCCATTTACTCATATGAGGTAACCTAGACTGATATATATATATACATAATTGACCTTGGATTCTGAGAACTGGCTTTTAGTGTTTTCCCTTAGATTTCGCAAATGGAATTTTAATTAGTTTCCTTGTTCTAAAACTCTGAGAGGCAAGTTGTCTTTATTTCATCCACTTTTGAGAGCTAATGAGGCCCAGGGAGGTTAGGTAACCTTCCAGCAGCCATAGAGCACAAAGCCGTAACTGGAACTCTCCTCTCTCGGTCCCAGGCCAACCATTTCGTTCACATGGATAGTCTTTGTTCCTGATGTAATGAGGAGGAAAAAGTTAATGATGATTATTTAACTATTTATTCAACAAATATTTATTGTGCACATATTGTGTGCCATGTGGGCTAGGAGGTTTCCAGCTGGGAGAATGGCAGATTATCAGGGGAGACCTGAAGGGGGAGGCTTGAAGATGACACCGAAGATCTCAAAGGGAGACTTGTCCCCAGACTCCTCTCCCTAGATCACACACTTACCCTCCTCCCAGACATTCAGTGGCTCTCTGTTACTGGCAGAGTTCAAATACTTCTATCTGGCATTTTATTTTAGACATTCTGTCACGGGCCTGCCTACCCTTCCTTCACCATTCCTTATGCCCCTTCATGCTCCAGCCATAAGGAGCTTGTGACCTTTTTTCAACAGCCCTCACACATGAACATCACTGTCCCTGCTCATGCTGTTCCCTCAAGTTGAAAAGTCTCGACACTCAACCTCCACCTACTGAAACTTGCCCATCTTCCAGTGAAATGCGTTCCCCTGCTTCTCTGTAGGTAAACCTGCTCATTCCAGGCCTCCCTGTACTTTAGTCACTTATAAGCTGGTCTCTCCCACTAGACTAAGTCCCCTGAAGCAGGGCCAAGTGTCACTCATCTGTCTACCACTACAAAGTTCAACCTTTAATCTTGACAACCTCCATAAATGCCATGTGTTGACCCTGATCCTGTGCCAAGCATTCATGCTAAACACAGTACAATAGTTTATATTATTTAGTCCTCAGAGCAACCCATGGAAAAGGTGCTATGGCTATTCTGGCTTCACATGTAAGAGCAGAAGCCCCGGGCAGTTCTGTCTTAGGATCCTCCTTCTAGAACTCCAGACTTCAATACACACTCTCTTCAATGAAGGAAAATGAAGAACAAAGCCCCAGAGATGGGACTCTCCTATTGTATCTGTCTAATTTTCTTGAAATATTACCTACAAGATCGCAGGAAAGGTCTAGGATGTTCTTTGGGTACTTTCAGGAGACAGAGAGAACCTGGGCTCAAAAAGGATAGAACTTGGGAGCTTTAAAGCATGACAGTGAATTAAAAAGATGGCACATGAGTTGGCCCAAACTCTCCAAAGGGACCTTGGGGGCCCTCGTAGAGGAATAAATGGAAAACACGTATGTTTTCTCTGAGCCACTGTCTATCTGTGATTATAATGGGCTCTGAATATATCTTTGATTGTGATGACACTCTGACAGTATCTGTGATTGTCAGATTGCTAAGGGGATTTAGGATTTTTGATAGACTTACAAATGCATCTGCTTTATCAGGTAGTTTCATTCCCTTATCCCAGTAAACTAAGCATTACAGGAAGCCAGACCAGCACCACTGCAGAGCATTCACAGTAGTGGACAGGTTGGTGGAATCCCACCCCAGGCTTTCTGCAAGGCTGCTGTGTGTCTGGTGTGATAATAACAGATTGCTGTCTTTTAGATGTGAAAACTATGTTACTGACAGGACAAGAATTACTCGTGCTCAATGTCAGATGTGGAAATGGAGGCACCGATTAGTTGAGTGACTTGCCCTTGGTCACACAATTCATCCCAGGGGGACTGGGATGCTGTACACTGGATCCCTAGTCCCATGTCAGCGTCTTCCTGCAGCATCATCCTTGTCGAATGCCTGTGGGTTTGGGAGTACATTTCCTTTCCAAACTGTAATCATAACAGAGGAAATATGTTCCATTTTCACTGCATAGTCCAAGTTTATAGCTAATGAACAAACATTGTTATTTTTCCTCCACTGTGTTTCATTCTGGAGATATCACGCTACCAACATCTACTTTATTGGTTTAGAGTAAATTATTCAGCTCTTAATTACCATATTATGAATGTTTAATTTTTGCCCTGATATTCTCAGAGAGCAAACGTGCCCTTGCATCAGTGGGCTCCAGTCCTGAAATGTGGCTCCACATTCGCTTTCCTAGCAAGAGCAATCACTTTCCCAGAGGCCCTGAGACTGTGCAGAGTCTTTGCCTAAGGATCCCCCAAAGCTGCACACTCTCCTCCTTACCTAAGAGCCAGAGATTAAAGCAGGCAATTGCTAACTTCTGGCATACCTAGAGGTGCAAAATCCTTAAGATAATTTCCAGGGAACCAAGAAGTCATTTCAAGAAATACGAACTTTGGTTTTTAATATATTTGTAATGTATATAAAATGGCTAAGTTTCCTTTTAATTAAGGTGGTAGAAGGGCAGCTGGGAAGTTTTACTGCAAAGTAAATAGTTTTCTACTAGACATTAGCAATGATCCTGTATATCTCTATCATTTTTGCAAATCCACACTCTCTGCAGGCTCTTAGGATTCCCCTTACCCAACTCTTTCTCCACATTTGACCAGTGGTAAGTTCCTCCTTATCATGTCTTCTAAATTTTCCAAATCTGACTCCTTCTCATCATTCCCACTGCCATTTTCTAGTTCTTGCTCTCATTACTTACTACCCAGACGTGGCGCTATCTTCCCAGTAGGTTTTCTCTTGGTGGTTATCTTCCCACCCACCTTCCGCATGACTACCAGAGTGATCTAACATCTGAATCTGACCATACTAGTTCTCTGCTGAAAACCTTTCTGCCACTCCGAATCCTTCAGCAGTACCTCTCAAACTTGCCCACGGAATTATCCACAATGACTAAGGAGAGGAAAGCATATCCCAGGGGTTGGGGTCTTACTCTGAGCTGGCCTGCCACAGCGCCAATGTTTCTTTGCAGTCTCTTATTTTATCTTAAAAATTGTCAAGTGTTTTACATCCCAACAATTACATGGTTTTTAGTATAAAAATTGTACCTTTCACCACCACCCACTAAAATCTATTAGTAAATTGGCACTCTAGAGAGATGATTCAAAATCTATTCCTGGGCTTTGAAAGACCACCTCATATGCTGAGGTGAATATTCATTTCAAAAGCTCTTTGTAATCATTCCAGTGAGATAGGATCTGAAGGGAACAACAGTTTATTGAAACTAAATGCCAGACACTGTTAGATCCTTTCCTTAAAGGATCTCATTTGTTGTCTAACCACCCCTGGATGATAGGGGTGTTATTCTTTTTACAGATAAGGGAACTGAAGCTTAAACATATCATGCACTTTGCACAGAAACAGGACAAGAGGGAAATATAGCAAATAGCTAACAGTGGTTATGAGTGACTTTAATTTTTGTTTTTTTATGTATATATTTTTTCTCTTTCCAACTCTTCCACAGTGACCATAAATTGTTCTTCCTAACAGAACCAACATAAGCTATATGAAAAGATTAAATGAGATAATCCATCTGAGAGTCTTTAGCACAGTGCTTGCTAAATCAATTTTATTCTCATCTCTTATTCATCTTCGTATCCATCACAGCATGCAGTGCCCACACTCTGAATAAAGAGCCAGTAAAGCCAGGTTCCACTCAATTGGATTAACAATTCAACTAAAGATTATTTTAATGTTATTTTTCCCCAATAATAAACATGCAACTATAAATTACATACACATGGGATAGCCTGGTGAAAATACGTCTCATTAAACTGAGTTTAAGACTTTGGTTAGCCAGTCAAAGTATAAAATCTCACATTTATTAAGGTTTTACTATGCAAACAATACCATGCTTTATGCTTTAGGGGTACCACATTTTTAGTCGTATCAACAATTTTATGATATGGACATATGGACATTATGATTATTGTCAGTCATAGAAAAGTAAATAACATGCCAAGGTAAGCAGAAGAACCAAGACTGGCCAAGTGACGTGTGATTCCAAGTTTCTCCTTAAAACCCCACGTTAAGCAGGAGCTTAAGCACTGTTGCCACTTCCACCCAAGTATTTCTAATTATAAACACCCTCCAAGACACTGAGTGCCTCCTATGTATCAGACGCCTTGATTTGTCTTGTTTTATGCTAACTGGGTCTTTTTTTTTTTTTTTTTTTAACTTATGAGAAAACAGAAAATTAAACAATTTGCCCAAAGTCCCATATTAAGGGGCAGAGCGGGGATTTAAAACCAGTTCTGGCCCTAGAGCCTTCTGATTTTTGCTGCTGCGTGCTGCCTCTGTGTTTGTGCAGGGCCATAGAGCCCCAGAATGCTCAACACATACACCAGATCCTTGAACACACTTGTAATAGAATGCCAAGCCAAGTGTAAGCACTAGATTTGCCTTTAGCAAAATATAGCTTTGACTCCGCACAGAAAGCCTCGCTGAGCCTGTAAAGGAAGTACACGGTCTGCTCAGAGGCAGTTCATCTGTCTGCAGTCCCTGCGGTTCCTGTCCACTGCAGAGGTTTTCAGCCGCTGAGCCCCATGCGCCTGCTGGGCGTGCCTGTTTCACTACAGTAGGCAAATGGACTTTGCAGAAGGGAATGCACCGATGCCCGCTCCACGATTGATACGCAACACATCCCTGACCTAGAAAATAGACCTGAATTCCAACTACAATTTATAGACCCTGGTCCTGCCGGGCTGAAGCAGAAGATAAATAGACCCTCAGGAAGTTATTTGTTAGGGACTTGATGGCTGGACGCGGATGCTCATGGCCCTGTCCAAGCTCATGAGCCCATGCCGAGGCTATTATACCTCCAAGGAAACCGATGAGGCTGCGTCAGGGAGGAAGCTGGCTGAGAGGACGGGGCTGCAGCTGGAGGGGAGAGAAGGAGGATGCAGAGTGACAGGCTTCTAGGTGGGTGCATGGTGCTTGTAATCTGCCAGTCCAGTGCCCTTTCTGTTGGATTCTCCTGAGAAAAGTAATGTAGGCTGTGGCCCACCTAGTCAGTTCCTGAGGTCATCTGGACCAGGGCCAGGTTCTTGGGAGGTGGAGAGGGGCTGGGAAGGGGGTGATCAGGGGTGCCCTAGAACTGCTTGAGGGAAACCCAGAGCTCACAGAGTTGCCACCTACCCTCAGTCCTATGCCTGACTTCTCTCTCGGTTCCTGTCACCTCAGCTTCCTTGCTGGGAATCGGGCCCCACTCTGGGTGCAGGCATGCCCTGCCTGAGTGAGTAGCATCCTCCTCTGGGCCACATCCCCAGGACAACATTCTGCTCCAAGCCAGACTGCCTGCTTAGTCACGAGGGTGTTGTGGTCTCACCTGCCTACAGGTGCCACAACTTGCTTACAAGCTTCCCACTGCCAAGTTCTACCCCAAACAGTTAATCCTGCCCCAGATCTCGATGTTTCTTAATCACATCCCGATATGCTACATCCCTTTGGACATTCTTTTATACTGCTCGTTGCCTGTCTGTTTAATCTCTCTGTATTTATCACTTTCTTATCCTGTCTTCTTTCATTTCCTGCCATACATTTTCATTGAGGACTAAGTCTGCCTCCATATTTAGCTCATGAAAATCTCCTAGGTAGAGTCATCGAGACTTTCCGGCAACAACGCACTTCTGTGACCTCTGAGTGTGGGTGATTGTTCATGGGGTGTGAAAAACAGAGGTGAGACAAGTATGGACCCTGTGATTTTGGCCTGAGACACTGAGAAGGGAGGAAACTGGGAGCAGAGCAGATTCCGTGGTAACGTGAGTGGACTTTAAGAGTGCAATTTGGGATATGTTACATCTGAGATGATTTTGTGACTTCCAAGTGGGAACACTGCACAAGTGTTTGGATTTACGAGCCTAGAGTTCAGGGATGAGGTGCAGGCTGGAGATTTTAATTTGGGAGTCATCAGGTGTAGACGGCATTTAAAACCATGAGATTTGCTGAGCCCATGTAAGGAGGGAATATAGAGAAAGGAGAGGTTCTGGGCTGGAGCACCGCAAGTTAAAAAGGTTTCTGAAGGTGAGGAGGATGAGCAAAGGAGAGGGATTATAAAAGGCATGGGGAGGAAGTCAGGCCAGAGCTCCACCTGCTTGGATGGTAAGAGCTACCTGCGCCTGAACGAACACCTCTGTGGCGCTTCCCACGCGCCAGTGCGTGCATTTCCTTAATCCTCACAAAGAACTGGCGAGGCGGGCATTGCTGCCCTCATTTTCCAGCGAGGGAACCAAATTAAGTTACATGACTTGACCAAGGTTGCACAATGAGAAACGGAAGAAACAGGATTTAAAGTCAAGTCTGTCTGGCTGAGTAGAATCTGTGGAGTGAGAAGAGGAGCAAACGGTGGCTGCGTCCCCAGCGCCTGGTGCTACCGCATTAATACTGCCGGCGTCACGCTAAGCATGTTTACATACTCGTCTCAGTTAATCCTCACAACATCCCCGTGAAGTCAGGGCGCCTGGCTCTGTTTTTCTAGTTGAGGAAATGGAGATGCAGAGAGCTTTAGGAACCTGCCTAAGGTCTCACAGCTAGTGAAGCCAGGATGGGAACTCAGGCGCTTGTGGCTACCAAGGGACTCTCTGTGCATTACTCCCTCCTCGTGCTGAGGGCAGCAGAGAAACAGGCATGGACGTGTGCTTCCCTCTGGGTCCCGAGGTTCGTAAGAACTGCAGGATGTACCAGCCAAAGCAGTGCACGCTCCAGCGGCTCTTCCCGCTCTACCCTCTGCTCATCCAAGGCTCTGACTCCTCCAGAAACTGCTCTGCACTCAGCTGGCGTCCCGGCCGCAGGCAGGCAAGGCGCAATGCCTCATCTGCCAGGACCTCTGGACAGCTGATTTGTTAATGGGGAGAAGCACTCACAAAAGACTATCATTTGATGCCAACTAAATTATCAGGTGCTCATAACCCAGATTAGAGACCCAAAGTGCATGGTTGGCATTGGAGGGATGCACTTGTTCCCCTCACAATAAAAGACCTGGGGTTTCCCGTGTGGAGGGGAATCACAGGAAGGTGACTCTGTGACTAGTATTTGTGGACCTGCTACTGTGTTCCGGGCACTATAATAACTGAATATGTGTGTGCAGCACAATCCAGTGAGAATAAAGGATTACAATCTCTGTTTTACAGAGGAAGAAACTAAAATGAAGACAATGGGTGAAGCACAGTTCTTGAGGTTCTATGATTAGGAAGTGTCAGAGGAAGGGACAAGATTCAGGTCTGCCAAAAGCCAGGGCCCTACAGCAACAATACAATTATTTCCATTAATTATTTCTCTCTGAATGCTGAACAAAATAAACAAGAAGTAAAGAACCTGGGAAAGCGGATTCCCTCAGAATCTTTTATGGTGACAGAATCATTTTAAGGAGAATTAGGCAGAGCTAGAAGTACCTTTCCAGGAGGGCTTCTCACACTGTAATGCGCACACGGATCCCCTGGGGTCCTGTTCAAGAGCAGATTCTGATTCTGCAGGTCTGGGGGCTGCTCCTGGGCGTTTTTTTAACAAGCTTCCTGTTGCAAGTCTGCAGGTTGTTCTTAAAGCAACATGGTCTTCGAGAACACCTGGCTTTGTGTTTCCCAAATGCCACTCATTCAAATAGCACCTATAATATTTAGCTAATATTTAAATTTGACTCACTTTCTTTTACTTAAATGGTATATCACTGTAATACATGCAAAAGTGGCATCACTAAAGATAAAAATAAATACAACAGAATTAATTATCTTATGCAACAGATACTGTTGCTTGAAGTATCTAAGTCTGATATGTGGCTTTATTTAAAAAAATATTAAAAATAGGGGTAAGCACTCACAAGATAGAAAGATATTTAAGACATACCAGCACCAAAGTAAGCCTTTCTCCTTGATATAGTATGAAGGAATAAAAGGGAATTTTAAATGGGTCAAGGGTTTTTAAACGTCTAAAATCATCACTGCTCATCTCAGTGACATTCTTCTCTTCCCAAGGAAACCCTGATCATGCACACTTTCAAAGGCACACGGCCAGTGACCAGCAGGACCAAACAGCGATGCAGCTCGTTCAACCACGTGTGCTTATTTCAACCAGCCACATGCATTAACTGTCCCTGTCCCCATGTTCCCTGTTTTCATCCTAAGAGGCTTGAATAGGCATTTAGCAAGTCAAACCCAACTAACTGCACTCTTCCTTCATTCAGCTATGAGGTAGTAGAGGGGATCATGCTTGCCCCACACTCTCCATCTCCCAAAAGAGACCTCCTTAGCTCTTAAGAATAATTTTAAATTTCTCAGGTGAAGACCAGATTTAGCCCTTTCTGATTTCTTCATTTATTGTCATTTCAGGGGTTTTATCCCCTTCTCTGCTAAGCCCTGGTCTGTGGGTTTCTTCCTGAAGTGCTGCCTTGTTTGCATTCTTAGATTTGTTCACAAGGCTTGAGGATGTATACATATTTTTTCCTATAAACGTACGACTCCAGGATTCCTCAGCCTGAGGCTGTAAACAACCGTGTCTTCTGGATGGAAGACGCAACGAGCAATGGGGAACGATGCGTGGGGACTTCAGCGTCAGGAGTCCTGGGCTCGCAACTCAACTCTGGGTGTGTGTTTGACACCGATGGAGTCACAGCCTCTGTGGTCCTTTCCCTCACTCCAGACTGGGACTCAGTGCCCTCTGGGCTTGCCTAAGCACTGGGAATTTGTGAGGACTGAAGCATCCTCAACATCACACTCTCATATTATCGGTTGTTTATTGAATACTTACTATATACTGGCCCTCACTCACTTTACTTACACAATTAATTCAGCAATGATACAGTGAGGTGCCACCTCCACGACTCATATCAGCAAATTGAAGCTCCTAAAAGGTGACGTGATGAAGTAAGACTGAAAACACTACAGAAACTAAAATGCCATGCAAACATGAGGTGGTGATGAAGCATCCCTTTTCTTATTTCACAATCTATTCATGTTTACTTAGCAAAGACTGAATATTAATTCATGGGCTGTTAAGAGTTTATATCCCAGATGCGAGGTAAATAAGGCACACCCCTGCCCTCAAAAAGAGCACAGTCTGTTTAGAGAACTAGGAAACGTCTGGGACTAAAAGCAAAACTGTTTTTATACTCACAATACTTCTCACACCAAATGCGTCAGTTTTCCACACCAAGCTATTCTCTAATTCTCTACAGACACCAACTGGCTTTCCTACAGTTTAACTTAATTCTAACACAACAGGAAGTTAGCACAGACTCCGCAGATTGAGGGCTCAGTCCCACAAGACTACAGCTCACTTTAGACACCAATTTCAAGTAGGGGTCACCAGGTTACCTACACTTCGGTCTCACTTGGCTATAAATTGGGGGTTCCCATGACTCCCTCTTCAGGCACTCCACTCCCAGAACCTTGCTGTGTTCACCAATTCAGAAGCTCCCCAGACCCCACTGTTTAGAGTTTTTATGGAAGTTCTATCACATAGGCACGATTGATCAAATCATTGCCCATTGGAAATTAACTCCATCTTCCCCCACTCCCCAGGCCAGGGGGTGGGGCTGAAAGTTCCCAATCTTCTAATCCCGTGGTTGGTTCTTCTGGCAACCAGCTCCCACCTTCCAAGAGTCACCTCATTAGCATAAACTCAGGTGTGATTGAAAGGGGCTTATGAAAAACAGAAGGCTCTCCTTTCACCCCTATAACTCAGGAAATTCCAAGAGTTTTAAAACCTCTGGGCCAAGAATGGAGGATAAAGAACAAATAAATATTTCTTATTATGTCACAATATGACAGGGATATTCCTACTATGTATGTTCCTGCTCTATAATGGAAGTATAGGCATACCTCAGAGATATTGTGGGTTTGGTTCCAGACCACCACAATAAAGCGAATATCACAATAAAGTGAGTCACAGAAATTTTTTGGTTTTCTAGTACATGTAAAAGTCCTGTTTACACTACATTATAGTCTAATTAGTGTGCAATAGTATTATGTCTAAAAAATGTACATACCTTAATTAAAAAATATTTCATTGTTTAGCTAGGAAAGAAGATTTGGAATGTACTCAACACAAAGAAGTGATAAATATTTGAGGTGATGGATATCCCAACACCCTGATTTGATCCTTACATATCGTATGCATGTGTCAAAATAATACCTCATTAATATGTATTAGTATCAAAAAACTTGAAAAAATACTTTATTGCTAAAAAATTGAACAATCATCTGAGCCTTCAGATAATCATTTTGGTGGTAGAGGGTCTTGCCTCAATGTTGATGGCTGCTGACTGATCAGGGTGGTGGTTGCTGAAGGTTAGGGCAGCTGTGGCAATTGCTTAAAATGGGACAAAAATGAAACTTGTTAAATCAACTGATTCTTCTTTTTATGAAAGATTTTTCTGTAGCATGTGATAGTCTTTGATAGCATTTTACCCACAGAACTGCTTCCAAAATTGGAGTCAATCCTCTCAAACCCTGCTGTTGCTTTATCAACTAAGTGTATATAATACTCTAAATCCTTTGGTGTCATTTCAACAATGTTCACAGCATGTTCCCCAGGAGTAGATTCCATCTCAAGAAGTCACTTTCTTTGCTCATCCATGAGAAGCAACTCATCCATTAATGTTTCATCATGAGATTGCAGCAATTCAGTCACATATTTCAGCCCACTTGTAACTCTAGTTCTCTTGCTATTTCTACAACATCTGCAGTTACTTCTTCCACTGAAGTCTTGAACCCCTCAAAGTCATCCATGAGGGTTGGAATCAACTTCTTCCAAAATCCTGTTAATGTTGATATTTTGATCTTCTCCCATGAATCACAAATATTCGTAATGGCATATAGAATAGTGAATCCTTTCCAAAGATTTTCAACTGACTTTGCCCAGATCCATCAGAGGAATCAATATCTATGGCAGTTATAGCCTTATAAAAGGTATTTCTTAAATAATAAGACTTGAAAGTCAAAATTACTCTATTATCCATAGGCTACAGAATGGATGTTGTATTAGCAGGCATGAAAGCAACATTAATCTCCTTGTATTATACATCTCTATCACAGCTCTTGGGTAACCCAGTACCATTGTCAATGATCAGTTATATTTTGAAAGAAACCTTTTTTTCTGAGCAGTAGGTCCTAAACAATGGGCTTAAAATATTCAGTAAACTATCTTGTCAGTAAACAGATGTGCTGTCATCCAAGCTTTGTTTTTTCATTTATAGAACATAGACAGAGTAGATTTAGCATAATCCTTAGGGGCCCTAGGAATTTTGAAATGATAAATGAGCATTGGCTTCAACTTAAAGTCACCAGCTACATTAGTCCCTAACAAAAGAGTCAGCCTATTAAAGCTTTGAAGCCAGGCATTGACTTCTCTCTTAGCTATGAAAGTACTAGATGGCATCTTCTTCAATAGAAGGTTGTGTCATCTACATTGAAAATCTGTTGTTTAGTGTACCCACCTCCAACTCTTTGGTGGATAATTTGCTGTACCTTGTATATCTGCACTTGCTGCTTCACCTTGTGCTTTTATGTTATGGACATGGCTTCTTTCCTTAAACCCCATGAACCTCTGCTAGCTTCTGGCTTTCCTTTGGAAGCCTCCTCACCTCTCTCAGCCTTCACAGAATTAGGGCTTGTCTGCATTAGGCTTAGGGAATATTGTGACTGGTTTCATCTTCTATCTAGACCACTGATACTTCCTTCATATCAACAATAAGGATGACAATGTTTAAAATATTGTGAGAATTACCAAAATGTAACACAAAGACACAAAGTGAGCACATGATGTTGGAAAAATGGCACCAACTGACTTGCCAGATGCAGGGTTTGCCACAAAGCTTCAATTTATTAAAAAACAAACCAAAACCAAAAAAAAAAAACAACAAAATACAGTATCTGTGAAGCACCATAAAGTACAATAAAACAAGGTATGCGTGCATAACTTTTATTTTAACTTCTGACTTGCTTGGTCCTACTATTTGTGAAATTTTTTGTAGGTTTGGGTAAGATTCTAACTTTCAGATCCAAATTTTCATGTCTGAGTAATGAGAATATTAAAGTATTCCCCTTGCAAGGTTATTGCCAAAATTATTGTATGTATAGATGTAATGTGATATAAAGAATGTGAGTTCTGGACTTAAACAGAACTATGTTTGATTCTTAAACCCACCAGTAAGATTGACGCTGTGACCCTCGCCAAATGTCATCATCTTTCAGAGCCTCACATCATACACAAGGACAAAATATTTTACTTGCAGGGTGGTCAAAAAGATGGAAGACTGTATATGCAAGCACCCAGCATAGTGTCTGGCATATGGTATGCACTGATCAAGGGTATAGTTTTCTTCCTACCTGCCTCTAAACTTATTTCTCTCTCTTTCTTTATGGGAGCCAAGAAGAAGATGAGTTGTTCTCAGTGACACAGTGGCACGCTCCTGGAAGAAGTGACAGAGGAGAAGCTCTAAGTCCCCTTGAACAGGATTTGGATGAGTGGGAACAAGAAGGGAAGCACAAAAGGAAGCAAAAGAAACAAAGGCTTAGAGGTGGCAAACTACAAGGGCTGTTTGGAGAAAGGAGAGTTGTTCAATGTTTAGCAAAACAAAGATATAGAGAGATTAAGGAGCAGCAAGGCCCTTGGCTTTCCTGGGGAGACCACTGCTTGTGGTCAGGGTAAAAGAAAATCTTGAAACATGGATATCTTAAGAAGCTCCAGCAGCTCTCCATCTCCATCAAGGTAAACCCCAACTTAACCTGGCATGCAAGTCCTTCATGTCCTGGTTTCCAGCTGAGATATGATGCCAAACAATGCATAAGCTCCTACTTCCCAGGCTGAGGCACACGTCAAGAGCATTCCCATACCAGGAGACTGAGCCTGGAGAGATAACCAGACTTCAAACACTGAGCATTAATGCAGTGTTGAGAGCAGGGGCCTTGGCATCAGTGAGCACTGAGTTCAAGTCCTGCCTCTGCCACTTTCTGTTCTTGTGACCTTGGGTAAGTTACTTCATTTCTTCAAGTTTTTATTTCCTTATATGAAAAAATCTCACATATAGCAATGAAATAGACTTTACCTCATGGGGTGGCTATGAAGGCTAAATGCAATAACATAAAAGTTACTTAGCACAGTGCCTGAGGACAAAGAAAGGGCTCAATAAATGGCAGCTATTTTTATTTTAATAAAGCAAGTTGCTTGTTTTACCAAAGGAACCAGAAGAGCTTTTCTTCCAAGGCTCGTCACAATGGCTGCAGCAGACACAAGGGTGGCATTATTACTGACCCCTGGGATTGGCTCTTGGGCTGACACCCAGCTGGAGGTGATTCCAGCTCCAGGGATGCACTAAGAAAGCAAAGGCAATTTAGTTCCCTCCCTTATCTGACAGACTGAGAAACCGAGGGCCTAGAGAGTAAATTCAAAGCCCCTGCTGCTTACTCAGCAAGTTGGTGGCTGAGTGAAACACTGAACCCAGGTCTTCTGATACTCAAACTTCTACTTTTCTTACATTGTTACAACTGGTGAAGTTGCTGGGAACACAATGTTATATCTCAGCTCTTCCCTATCTCTTTTTAAAATTTATTTATTTTTAAAATTTTTTTTAGAGATGAGGTCTCATCTCACTCAATCATCCAGGTTCGTGTGCAGTGGTGCGATCATAGCTCACTGCAGCCTCGAACTCCTGGACTCAAGCGGTCCTTCTGCCTCAGTCTCCCAAAGTACTGGGATTACAGGCATGAGCCACCACTCCTGGCCTGTCCTCTCTTTTTTCCACTTTGTTTTGTAATTTTATTTTGAAAAAGCAAAACAATAAAATAGAAAGTCCTGTATCTTGAGGCTTAACTTGATTTCATTTATAGTAAATGCAAGGCATAAATAAACACAGTGAGTTAAAAATAAACCTCCTGGTGTGGCTGTAACGTTTTTTATTGGCTTGGTTTTCTTTTCTTTTTTTCCCCCAAACCTATGGATGGAATAATGCCAACCCTGACTCTGCTGGAACAGATAGAATTGGAATTGAAGACATTGTATGTGTTGAGCTCTCTTCTTCAGCTTTCTGTCACTGTGTCAGTAAAGACATGATTAGTGGAGCAATATATAACAAACAAAGCAAATTTCAGGATTGGTCTTACTTTTTTGTTCATGTGCTCATCCATTCATTCAGTAAAGAGTGACCGAGTGCTCACTTTGTGCCAAGTTCAACACTGAGCACTGGGAGCAGGAAGAGAATATGACTTGGCCTCTGTGTTCAGGAACCTCACAGTCCAGTTTCTAAACCATGTTATTAACATGAGAACTCTGATAGGGGAAACCCAGGAGCTGGGGGCATAGAAGAATAGCACCCACCTGGCCTGGAGGCAGAGGGACAGGGCCCAGAGGAGGTGGCTTATAAAGGGTCATGCATTCTTTGCTCGCTTTAGCAGCACATCTACTAAAACTGAAATTATACAGACCTGAGATGATTAAGACGCTAAAATAACTCTCTAGAGAGAGACTGTACAGAACAATTTAAAGAGATATTAAGCTGGGGGTTCTAGTCCTGGCTCTACCATCCATTATATAAGTGTCCTGAGACAAGTTAATTTCCTCCTCTGCAGCCTAACTTTCTCATTTTGAAAATCAGAGATTTTTTTTTCCTAGGTTGTGTCTAAGCCTCTTTTCATCATTTCAATGTCATGGCTTGCTAGAATGTGTCCTGCCTGAGGTCAGGATCATGTCTTATTTGTGTCTGTACTCCCAGGGCCTAGCACAGGTCTTGGCACTTAGGGTATCGTCTATTTGTGGAATACAACACAATTTTCAATTGGATCCCTTTGGTTCAGTCAGTGAATAAAAATGGTGAAGTCTTTTCAAATGATGTCCTCAGATTGGAATTTAAAAACATGTCTTTAGAGGTAGAATATGTGACTTTTGGAAGCCTATGAAAGTTGTTCTAAGTGATGAGAAACACAGCAAATTCTCAGTCAGTGATACTGTTGGCAGTAGTGGTGGTGGCAGTGGGAACAGCAGTAGAATAAGCTGCACATCTACCACTGGGGTTCTGAAATAAACACTGTCCTCACTTGGAGACCACAGCCTTGAATTCTTTCAGTGCAATAATGAGCTTAATGAGAAGTAAAGGTAGTCAGTTAACTATATTTGAGAACAAAAATGGGAAAGTGCCAGAAGCAGCAAAGCTCTTTATCTCACCAAGAAAAAAAGTTAAGAAGGTGAGACTAACAGGGGCAAAGTCATAGACCAAAGACTCGAGAGGCATTTCAGGACAGAGCTCCTGGCCAGAGGTTCGCAGGGCTGAAGGCTGTGGGGGACTTGGATACTTTCTTAAGGGGCTTCCTGCTCTGGGGCTGAGTAGGGTGTAGATGTCACCCTCCAATCCCCAACATTAGCCTTTGTGGACGAGAGGTCCTTGTTTATATAAGGTAATTGTGAGCAGTAAGATGGCAACATTTCTATGAAGAAGAAAGAGTTATTGTCATCATCACAGTGATTATCATCATCAACACCCCCCTTGTTTTCATCGTCATTTTCAAAGTGGTTTCCCAAAGGTAGGGATGCAGAATGGGCAACGGAAGGTGAGATTTGAGGATATCCTGCATGTATATGCTCGATTGTTTGCAGCAGCCTGGCTTAGGAAGTTATTAACCTCTTCTACAACTCTGAATACTGTCTTCTGTAAAATGGATAAACCAACAAGGGGTTGTTTTGAGGATGAAATGAGGTTATTCATGTAAAGAGCCTGGCCCATGGGACGCGCTCAGTTAAGGGCAGCCTCTCCTACAAGCAAGTCAGCTTCTCAGCGGAAGGTGATGTCTGCACAAGTCAAGTGGAACAGGAGAACGCGGATAACAGGAAAACACCTGTGAACAGGCCCAATTAGGGATGTAGAAGGGAGGATGGAGAAATGGAGCCACCGGACCCAGAGGGAGACTGTTTGGACAGCCCGGCCTCCCAGGGCACTGAGCAGTCAGATATGCTACCTTGCATTATTCTAAAAGTATTTGGGGCTACAGTCTTCAAGGAAAGACAGACAGTTACTACTTCAGAACATCAGTGGTAGACCCATGGGTCTAGGGCTCTAGGCTAATATTGTTGCTTCTCCTATCCGCACCATGAACACTACAGATAGTAGCATTTATGGAGCACTTGCTGTGTGCAGGTCACTGTAATACAGCCTTTGCAGGCATTATTTAATTCTATCCTCACAATAATACCTACAAGACAGGTTTTATTATAATTGCTATATTACACATGAAAAAACTAAAATTCAGAACAGTTAAGTAATTTACCAAGGTCAGTGGTAAATAGTAACTGGCAGAGTCAGGACTCAAACCAAGTCTGAACGGCTTTGCCTATACTTGTAACCACTATGTAGACTTCATGGCAGCATGACTTAAAACTTGTGAGTTGGGATGAGCTGAGACAGGGTGAGGCTGACTATTGTCTAATCATCACTGCATGTACCATAAGGTGTCATATAATTTCCTGTTAAATCAGAGACACCACACTATGCCACTCCAGAGAGCATAATACCTCATAGTTATCAGAGATCTGCATATTTTTAAAAAAATTTTCTGGCTAATGGGAGAAGAGACACCATGTTCTAATTTGTACCAGTTTACCTTATCAGCCAGTGGAGGGGCTAAATGTTCACTATTTTGTTTTCCTGTGTTCGACATACATGCTCTACCTAGAAGTCCTGTGGCAGGAAGCTCTACCATGATTCCTTCCTCACCTCAGTCACAGCCAGTTGGCCACAGCTGTCTGGCTGACTCGACAACAGCCACAGGCTGTAAGTCTGTAATGAAATCAGTGACACCCCACACTGCAGAGTGGCTAATGACTAGACAACTCATTCGTGTTCACTCTCTTGGTGAGTTTGAACCTTGGGAGAAAGGAAGAGAGGGAGTGAGGAGGGGAGAGAGGGGGAGAGAGAATGAGGAGAGGGCGAGAAAGAGAGATATTTTATTATTTATGGTGACAGAACTAATTAGTTCAGAGACATAAATAATCCAGAGACCGTATTAGTGGTCATGGATGCTTTTGCTGTGCCAAGCAGAGGGTAGCCCGGATCTCTCTGAAGGAGGTCTCTCCCCTCTTTGCATTAAATGTCTTGGGATTCACGCTTTTCTTGAAACTCATGGTGTTAGCTAGATGCCTCCTGTCTGTTCCTCCATGCAGCTGCCCCCTCCCATCGCTAGCCTCAGCCTTGGAATGGAGAGCTCAAGGTCATCCTTACGTCTCATGCATAATCCACCAGGCTCTCCAGAGCCGGAGCCAGCCGCACAGGGCTTGAGACAAATGTCTAAACTAATCACGGTTTCTTTGCCCGACTTTTGTCCTCTCCGCTTAGATCTCTACTGAAGACTCTGAGAGGGTAGACAATTTGGTTTTCCGAGATTCTGTTTCCCAGACAAATGAGGAGTCATCTCGCCATCATTTCATGAATGATGAAACTGAGGCACAGAGAGGTTAGTTGTCAAAGTCACATTTGAAATCAGGTCTGATGGATTCCTGATCCCGTTGCTCCTTCTGTGGCATCGTGTGACCTCCCGCCCTACATGGGCTTGTGCTTCCTGACGTTAGGCCCTCACAAGGTGAGAAAGAAATAAATCCATGCCTTTTCGTTCCTTGAGCTACAGGCTTCATTTCCACGATACTGTCACTCTGTGGTGGCCTAGATGGGTCAGTTTTTCCCTCTTGCCATAGATTCTCCCGCCACAGAGTGTATGACCAGTTGCCTCCCTTAGCAGGGAAAGAAACTGCAAAATAAACCTGAGATGTCCCAACTGGGCTTTATCCTCTTCTTATAAAGGGATGCCTAAGGCTGGGCTGCTTGTGACTCACTGTTGTCATGAAAAGAATAAAACTGACAGAAGTAATGTTGTAGTTTTCTTTTCAGTTTATAATCATTTTCATGTGTACCACCTTATAAATCAATTTATTAATATGTTCAATACCCATATATTTTGAATCAGGTCCTGTGAACATAGGTATTATGATACAAGGGAAAACTTAATTCTCTTAGCAGCAGGCAAATGATGTTGCTATAGAGAGACCCGCTATACTGGGATATGCTTTGATTATTCTGCTTGTGGCAGAAGGGGCTGGGGAGATGGAAATACTCTGTTCCCAAAGTTTTGGAGAAATCAGTGATGCTCCTCTGCATGAAACAAGAACAGGACTTACCTGCCGAGGAAAGGAAAGAAGGCAAAGAGGAGGAGAATGAGATAGCCAGGGAAGAGACGAGAACTGTGCTTTGCAGGCAGGGCTAAGGCCTCCCCCCATGTCTCTGCAAATCTGAAATAAATGGCTAAAGTCACACAATGGCTAGAGTGGATAAATTTCATTTGTAGAAACTGGTGAAGGGGGTGATGAGTAGCAGAGTGGGGACAGTGCTGATGGTGCAAGAGCTGGGTTGGAAGAAGGCAGCTTTTCCAGACTGAGTTTTCAAAGAGAGACGAAAGCCCAGACCAGGCCCTCAGTAGCTCCTGGCCCGGGGTGGTCAGCAGAGGTCTAAGCAGATGGCGATACAGCGACAGGCTCTGGGACAGAGGTGAGTGTGGTGAGAACTGAGAACCCCAGACAGCCCATTCAACTCTGCCTGGTGAACATGTAGGAGGAGGTGACAGGCCAGGTGCACTGAGGATGGTGGGACAGTGTCTGGATGGACAAAGGGGTGGCCATTCCAGAGAGAAGAAATGGCTTGTGCAAAATTAGAGACAGAAGAACACAGAGACATCGCCAGTGTTCCTTGTACCTGGAAAATGGGGTGCGAGGAGTTTTAGGGAGAAGGTGGCTAGAGAGGTGGACAAGGGTCAGATGGGAAGGTGGGGGGGACCTTAAGGCTGGGGGATGGGTCACCACTGGGAGTTTGAAGAATGACAGTTTGGGAACTTCTAGGGAGATGAGGTCTTACTCTGAGAATTTATTTTGGAATATATTAGGTGCCCACACTTGGTGACAAAGACTTTCATATCAATTAATTCCCTTATTCTTCTTACCAACACTGAACTGTTATTGGTAACTCCTTATAGCTATTATCTCTGCTGCCAAAAGGTTGTGTGACTTGGTTTAGTAATTGGGCAAGAGAACCAAGGTTTGGACTCAGAAAAATCCAATGCTTCACATTCCTGTATCAGCACTAAAGCTAGCTTGAAGGGAAAGTAGTTCTGGGTCCAGAAAACGATGAAAAGACAGGTTCTTACCCTCACGAAGTTCCCTGGCTAGAGGGGAGACAGGCAAGCAAATAACCCACTTCACTGTACCCTGAGATCCTTACAATTTCAGGAGGCAGATACTGTTAGTATCCACACTTTAAATACATGGAAACTGACACACAAAGAGGTTGAGTCACTGTCCCCAAGTCACACAACTAGAAAGTGAAAGCGAGGCTGATGCCGACCGCTTGGCACTGAGTCCGTGGGCTTAACCGCAGCGCTGCACTGTGCTCTGACCTGCAGTTGGTGACATCACGTTACTCCCTCCTCCACGACCTGCAGCCCCTTGGTTTCCTTTACTGCGTGATTCTCAGGCAGGGGCAATTTTGTCCCCTGGGGACATGGGCAATGTGTGGAGACATTTTTGACTGTCACAAGCAAGGTGGGTTATTGCTACTGGAATTCAGTGAGTAGAGGTGAGGAGTGCTGGTAAACATGCTGCAGTGCACAAGACAGCTGCCACGACAAAGAATCACCCACCCCAAAATGTCCACAGCATCATGTCGAGAAACTATACTCCACTTGAGAGCCTATAAGCCTACTCTAAGTGATGGCATCTTGTCAGTCCTGCTAGAAGGCGAGCTTCCCTGTGCCTAGCACAGAGCTGGGCATGGAGGAGAACCTATGAATGTCTGTGGAATAAATGAATAAAACAGACAATTCAGGTTGGCCGTATCATATAATTCTGGCTATTACTCACTCATGCAGGAATGATTTCTTAAATAACCTGTGAAAATGAACCAGAAGTCACTGTCCCTGAGCTCACGGTCCAGTGGAGGCGGCAGCAGAGAAGCATGCGTAGCTATGAGCCAGGACAAGGAGGAGCAGGGCACTGGAGACAGCCACCTGTGGATGCAGGCAGCTCCACTCTCAGGGCTCTGTGACAAGTGTCCCTTCGCAAACCAGGCAGTGGTGTGGGAGCTGTAGGCTACACTTCGATTTTCACTTTGAATTTTTCGAATGTGTGAACTCAATTAACATCTGGGATCAGATTAGAGATTCAGCGATAACAAGCAGCATTTCCCTCCCCACTTCCTGTTGCACCGGCTAAGGCTGGTTCCCCGCACCCTCCTCATCGTGGAGATTCAAGACTGGAGCTGGAGCAAACAGACAAAAAAGTACTGACTTGCAGACTAATTAATGAAAGGCCTGGATAGATTACAATTGTATTTATTGCTCAATTATAGTAATTATTTCATCCATGTTTTCAGTACAATTATCTCCCCTTTCTCGGCATGGTTTCTGACTCCTCCTTTAACTACCCACTTTACTTGTGTATTGGTGTTTTTCTTTGTCACTGTGTATACTCTGGGGCAAACAGGTAAGATGTTAAATGACAAACAAAGGCTGACCTGCAGAACAGTCACCGACAGTGCCTCAGAGGCCCATTTCATTTCACATGTGAGTAAACTGAGTCCTGAGAGGCAAAAGGGCTTGCCCGAAGGGACAGATGCCTGCGGTGGGGACATGGGCTTTCAGGACACAGCTGACACTGAGATCTCATGGCAAGTTCATATTCATGAAGTATGCGTTTCATTTTTGTACACAGTAAGCGTCTAATAAACAACACCTGTGAAAGGATACCATGAAAGCTATTCCCTTTAATTAAACATAAAATGACTTCTAAGGTCTGAATCTCTGGTGGCTATGTTTCTGTTGCATGTTTGGCTGGCTCCCTTCAAGACACAATAAACGTTTGCGGAAGAGAACCACAGGTGAGTAGAGATTTCTTCCTCTTCTCCTATTCAAAATCAATTTTCATGTCTAAATTTAGAGGAGTGACAGGTGGCACATGACAGCTCCTCTGGATTTCTTTCCCTAAAGAGGCAGAACAGCACAGGAGAAGAAAATAGCGCTCGGAGGAAAGAAGCCTGAGGTTTCATGCTGGCTCTGACCGCATCTGACCTTGGGCAAATTGTTCAAACTTGGTGCCTCAGTTTCTGTATCTGAACAAAAGGCCCATGCTAAGGGCCACCGGAAACAGCTGTTGTCAGGACCGAAAGTGAATACTCATGGCACTGCACATGCCATGGCACATACCGAGTGAGGGGTCGATGCATAGTCTTATAAAAGACTTTCAGGGGAACTTACAGGAATGCGCCATATAACTAATTCTTTGTTTCTAGAGGACGTGGGTAAATCTGATTTCCGACCACTCCAGCTGAGCAAACAGGGTGAAGATTATGTTTATTCAAAGAATTTGAGGCCAATATTGAAAAGCTACATTGAATTGGGGCTTCCAATCTTAAATTATTTCTGCTGCTAGGGTGCTGTTCATCCTCACAGTAAGTCATTTAATCCTCTCAACAATCCTATGAAGTTGCTACTAATATTCTCATTTTACAAACGGAGAAAGTAAAGCTCAGAGAGTTGAGGTGCACAGCTCATAGCAGTGTCAGGGGAGCCGTGATTAGAACTCAGATCTGATAATTCTGCCCTGGAGTGTGGTGCCAAGAAGATGCCCCTATTCTCCCAAACTCAGTGTCATCCCCCCAGCCACCACACAGGCTGGCTCTGTAAGAATGGAAACTCCACAAATAAGGAATGGACTTTTTACTCCTTAACAAGAAATAGGATTCCTTTTCTGCTGCCCAGAGACAGGGAAGCGAGGAACTCACATTTGCTCTGTGGGGTAAGCACTCAGAAGTGGGCCCTGAGGGAGGAGCACAGTCACCCCAGTGCCCTACCCCACAGCCCAGCGACAGTCAGCACTGCCTCCTTGCAGATGAGCTTATGGCTTGAGATTTTCACTTTGAATGGAAATGGGGGAAGGAGAGGGGCTCAGTACCCTAAAGCTAAATATGACTTACTTTCCTACCTTTCCTTTTATTATTAGTTGGGGCCACTTTGATTGCTATACTTGTATTTTGTGTGAGTGAATGAATGAATAAATGACTATATGTGTATATATGTGTGTATATATATTAATGTACTTTTTCTGAGTATTGTCATATATGATCAATATTAAAATTTATAAATTATAGAAATATAAAAAGTAGGAAAAAATTACCTATCAACTCAATACCCTTTCAAACTTAGATCAGTTATATTACGATATAAAAAAGGAAAGGAACTAGTATTTATTGCCTTTACTAGCCATTAAACCACTAATTGATATTCAATCTATGCTATCATGCTCAATCCCTCAAGCAGCAGTGGAAGGTAGGTGTTGACATCCCCATTTTTATAGGTGTGGGAATTGAGGTTCAAAGAGATTTGGCAACTTTGTCAAGCTAACAATTAATAAATGGCAAGGGTAGGACTTGAACCCTGACTCAAACACCCGCAACCTTAACGATGAGACCCTACTGTTCCTCTTGGGGGTGCTAAGAGTGCTGGCTTCGAAGTCAGAGAAATCTCTTATCAGCTGTGTGCACTTGTGCGAATTATTTAATCTCTCTTAGCCTCTACTACTTTATCAATTAATTAAGGATAGAATCTGTTGCCTTAAAATAATTTTATAGTAGGCACAGATTTAAAAATAAAAAAGATGGACAAAGTGTTAAATGTAAGTGACATTACTTTGGAGGAGAGAGAGGGTTATTTTGTGGTTGATAATGCTGTGGTTGGATTGAGAGGACCTGTCTATGCTGGGTGAGTGACCAGGTGGGGCAGACAGAATGGCATGGAGACAATGCCTCCCAATTTATCCCCACTGAATCAGATCCCCTTTGGTGCCAGAAAAGGAGGAGCAAGTCCCTGGGAATCTGAAACATGCAGCAGCAAATTGTGACAGCCTCAGACACAGTGTGGTATGTGGATCAAAGTGAACACATCTGCAAATAAACACGGGGAAAACTGGATCCATAATCCTGGCCATTATGATTATGGTGCTGCGTACCTGGTGACTGTTCCCAATTACCACGTGCTGCTCTTTTCATCCCCTGGCAATGGACTGAAGGGGCCGCAAAATGTATTTCAAAAGGCACGTGATATGTGGAGAGAGTAGAAACCTCCTTTATCTTTGTACAAAGAGCCCTGCATTTCACAGTTGTGGTAAGAGTGAAAAGATGATTCTTCTACAGTGGAATTCTGGTTAGAAATGAACAAGATTTGTTTATTGTGTGTGTGTCAGTGTATATGGGAGAGAAAGGAAAGTAAAGTAGCAGGAATATCCAACTTGCCTGATTCTTTTTCTTCACCAAAGAATATCGAAGGGGGAATCCCACTTGTAAAGCCCTGCACTTATGGAAGGCAACAGCTTCGTCTAGATTTCACTTTGGAAGGAAATGACAGGGGCCAAGTGTTGATATTCTGTAAAGTGTTGGCAGTATGATAAAGGGGCAACAGCTCCCTAAGGTGTGCTGTGTCCTATGGGACATTCCAAGAGAAGAGGGTTTTATGGCCATAGATGTTTGGAAAAGAAATATATTGCTCTACCGAAAGACTCAGTGCATTAGTTTCTTTAGACCTACGGGAGATCCTGCAATGAAGAAACCGGTTTGTTTATTTCTACTTTTTAAATATATTTGGTCCAAACATAACTTTTTCCTTTTTTTTACAACTCATATACTTCAGGCAATGTTGGTGCATAGGATTCATATCACAGTCCTAGTAATCAGGACCCCTGAAGTTTGGACCTGGCTTTGATACTGACTTGCTGTGTGATCCTTGGCAAGAGGTCCTTTGTCTCAGTTTACTCATCTAGTAAATAGTCCTTTTGGCTCCACTTACAACAGACAGCTGCTCTGTATATAAAATGTAATCACTGAACACATCATCACTTTCAGTAGTTAGAAATAATATATTAATTGCTATGATGAATGTTTGTGTATCCTCAAAATTCATATATTGAAACCTAACACACAAAGCGACAATATTAAGACATGGGGCCTTTAGAAGGTAATTAAGTTGTGAATGGGATTAGTGTCCTTATAAAAGGGGTTTGAGGTCATCTATTTGCCTCTTCTGACAAGTGAGGACATAGCTGGAAGGTATCAGCTATGAAGCACAAAACCAGCCCTCACCAGACACTGAATCCAAAGTGCCTTGATCTTTGACTTCCTAGCCTAGAACGGTAGCAATACATTTCTGTTATTTATAAATTCCCAATCTAAGGGGTTTTTTTTTATTATAGCAGCCTGAATGGACTAAGACACTAATGTAACATATTATTATACTTCTTGGTAGTTATATGATCATAAGAAAGCCTTTATTTTACTCTCATGTAAGGGAGTGGATTTTTTTTTTTTTTATCATTACAGCAGAGTCTAGCTGACCCTAACATAATGACATTAGTATACTAATCCCTTAGAGTTTTATTGTCTTTATAAAATGAGGATTATTAATTAATTGCACAGTTGTTATAAAACAACATGCAAAACAGCCTAGGTTAAGCATAGTATATTCACAAAAATAGTTGATTCATTTCACCTTCTAGTGATTTTCTAATATTTAATATTAAAATACTGTCAGTAATGAGTTTTTCTGAAGTTATACCCTGAGATTTTAGTAATATACAATAATAAAAATAACAATGTAATAGTGTGTGTTATTATGTTGTATTTTCTATGTGGTGAGGATTCTTCTTAGTGCTTTCCACGGTGCTGTTATTTTTATCTGCTTAGAGAAGTTAAGTAACTTGATGAAAGCATAGAGTTAGGTAAAGGGAAGAACCGGACCTAGAATCCAGGCCTATTTGACTCTTAAACCCATCACACAATTCCATACTGCTATGCTTGAAAAGAAATTACAGCTTATTTTCCAGTTGAACATTCCCCTTTGTCTCCTTTATTTAGGGGCATGGGGCCTTGACCAGAATGTTGGAGTTCCCCAAGAGGCAGGAAGCCATACAGAGTACCTGTTCTCCTTCATGAATATTTATGGCTCAGGGAGAAGTGACTCTGTTGGCAGTTCTAAGCCCTCATCATAAATCCTCATGCAGAGGCTGTTCTGGCCACAGACAATTGCAGATTGGATCAGATGAGGAAAAACCAAGCTTGGGAAAGGTTCTTTGAAGCTGCATAATCAGATTATGATAATTTCATCAAAACCCATTTCAAAAAGCTAACATTTATCATTAGTTTGTGTACCTCCTAATTATTTCATGAGAGTTATGCCATGCAGGAACGATAAAAAAAATTCTAGCTTGAGAGAGAGTTTTAATGCAGTGTGTACACAGCCAGATATACGGTGTTGGCATATGGGTCACATTTGCATTCGGGGCTTATTTGAGACAGTTTTCTGAAAATGTCAAAGGAGGTGACATATTTTAAAAGACTGATAGTAGTAATGAACATTAATTTCCCTCAGCCACTTTCTATAGTAAAAAAAATTCTTTTTTGCCCCAAAATGGTAAGCGAGTACTTGCCAAGAGCAAAAAATTTATTTAAGGCACACAAAGTTTAAAATATTCTCCTCAGGAGAATTTCATACACCAGAATCCCTAAAGACTTAATCATTGAGAAGGAAAGGCACCTGCGGGCCTCTGAGTCCTCCAACGTCCAACTCCTTCGCTCCTTCTAGATCTTCTATCTGGTTGGAGGCATCACCATCCACCTGGTGTCTCGAGCCACAGTACTGAGAGTTATCCTTGGCAAACATCCTCTTGACCCAGCAAACACTAGTCAGTCACTGAGTCCTATAGTAGCTGCTTTTCAAACTCATTTGCTTAGTTCCCTTCTATCAGTTGAGGTATCATCCTGTTTCCTCTGAATCAGTAGAATGTTTTTTACATTTCTAAGTGGTTAAAAAATCAAAATAAAAGTAATATTTCATAACCTGTGAAAATTATATGAAATTCACATTGCACTGCGTATAAATGAAATGTTATTGGAACACAGCCACGTTCACTCATCTGTGTATTGTCCGTGGCTGATTTTGTGCTACAGTGGCAGAGCTGGGTAGTTGTGATACAGAACACATGGCCTGGTAAGTCTAAAATATTTATTATCTGGCCCTTGACAGATAAAGGTTGGTGATCTCTTCATAGGACAATGGCTGCCGCCGCCTCCCTGCTCTCCCTGCCTCTGATCTTATACCTTCCAGTGTCTTCTCCACACTGCACTCAAAATGACCTACTTAACTTTCAACTTTGACATTACTGATCCCCTATTTGAGATGCTCCAATGACTCCCCAGTTCACAGAGCAAAAAGGCTAAAAAAAAGAGCTCTGTATATTTTAGTGCCTGCTGGCTTGCTTCTCCATCTTAGCTAACCTATTCTTTGCCTCCCATTAATATTCCAGGTTCTCCAAGTATACTATTTCTTATTTCCTCATCTGTTTAGACAGCTCTCATGCTGCTACACATTTCCAAATTCACCTGACACATGCCTACTTGTTGCTAAGACGGAGCTTAAGTGAAACTCCTTCAAGAAGCCTTCCTTGATCCCTTGCTCTGTCTGGGAGCTCTAAGCAGAGTGCTACTTTTCTTCTTTCTTGTCTTTTATTTCTCTTATAGCATGTATCCTAATATTTTGTAGCTGTGGACACATGCCTATGTCTTGAGGACTTATGCTTTTAGATTTTCCTGCCCCAAGCTTTAAACTGAATATCTGGATTATTAGAGGTGTTCAATGACTACTGGTTAATTAAATAAGTGATGCTTTATTTCATTGATGAACTTCTATTTGTATTTCAAGACTTCATTCAAGGCTGGGTGCAGTGGCTCACACCTATAATCCTAGCACTCTGGGAGGCCGAGGCAGGAGGATTGCTCAAGCTCAGGAGTTCGAGACCAACCTGAGCAAGAGCGAGACCCTGTCTCTACTAAAAATAGAAAAATTAGCCGGGTGTGGTGGCATGCACCTATAGTCCCAGCTACTCAGGAGGCTGAGGCAGGAGGATTGCTTGAGCCCAGGAGTTTGAGGTTGCAGTGAGCTGTGATGACATCACTGAACTCTACCAAGGGTGACAGAGCAAGACTCTGTCCCCCAAAAAAGTCTTCATTCAACTGTTTACCCTGATATGGACACTCTCTGATCATCTCCATAGGTCTAATTCCAGGAACAGTCATATTTGCCTGTGAAAATAGACTATAAGGGATAAGGGATATTCTGTAAGTTAAGTAATACACTTCACAAATAAAATACTTCACACATAAAAGGAGTTTCTCAAATTTTCAGTAAACACTGCATTTCCTCTAAATTTTAATTATATCAGTTCTTTCTTCTAAAGAAACCACTTCTATTAAGCCAATTAGATAAAAGTTGAGGGACAAGGAAAAAAAATTTATTCCTGACTTTATAATATTAATCCACTAACAAAATTTAGTTTTCCTCTAGCTTGGAGTCTGAGAAATTCTAAAATAAACAGGGCTTGAGAGCTCAACAGACTAAAATCATCTCTGAGGCAATAAGTTCCAATGCTAATGTTCTATAATTCCAAAGAAATGTCTTATATCTGTCTTTTTTCTCCCATGCACCTCTCTGCCTTTTTAACTTCCTTTCTTTCTCCCTGTTACCCTGATTCATTTTTGACGTTAAGTGGGTTCCATTTATGCCTCATACTTTAGATAACAGATATTTGCCAAAATCTCAAGTTGCAGCAATAATCATCGTAAATCAGTTGGATGGCTATTTTACAAACTAGGGGAAACAAAGAAATTATCAGTAGAGTGCATAGTGGCGGCTATAGCCCAGTTATACTAGAGTTTAGCCCCGAGACATTTTTTAAGTTAAATGTCTGAGTGCTTAACTAATTGATCTAGTCTAGGCAGAAATGGCTTATTTGCTTTCTGATTTTCAAGCCCCAAAAGTTCATGAAATCAAAACGTCTGCTTCTGGGCATCCATCACTCCTCTACTTTAATTACCTAGCCAAGTGCAAAGCTGGAAGAAGTGTTTGGGGCTCCCTTGAACATGAGAACACACCTTCACCATCATACTTGTGGGAATTTGTCCTAAGTAAACCAAATGAAGAACCCAGATACGTGCAAAAGACGTTCAATACAGTCTCATGTATGCTAATGAAAGATTGGAGGCCACTTAAATTGCTGTTGAGACAAGTTGTGATGTATCTACTTACTGCAATATTATGTAGCCACTGATCATTACATTTACTGTATGATTACATGGAAAAATGTTCATGATATGACACAAAATGAGCTGCTGTCTAATGTAAGTAACTATATGTAAGCTAAAAATAAGATCCGAAGCTCGCTGCCAACAGAATGGCCTTTTTTTGACTAAGAGGGCCACACACTTAGTAGTCTCTCCCAAACATGCTTTTTTAATTCTCTACATGGCTGGGCTGAGAGTTTTTCAAATCTTCCTACTCTGCTTCCTTCTTAATTATAAATTCCATCTTTAAATCGTAACTCTCTTATTTTACTGTAAGTGACCAAAAGAAGCCATGCAGCACCTTGAACACTTTGCTGCTTAGATATTTCTTCTGCCGGATTTCCTAGTTCATTGCTCTTATGTTTGTTCTGGCTTCTGCAAAGTTCTAGGACATACACGCAATTCTTCCAAGTTCTTTGTAACTATGTGACAAGGATGGCCTTTACTCCAGTTCCCAACAATGTGTTCATTTCTATCTGAGACTTCATCAGAATGGCTTTGCCATTCCTTTACCATTTAGTGTCATAGTAACTGCTGCAAATGTGTTATCATTAGACAGAAAAATGAAAGAAACCCCTGGCAGAAAGTTTGTATGAAGTAATCAAAGGTATACATTTATGTGAGGCAAATTGAGAGAAGTATTGTATGTTCTATTCAAGGTGGGCAATTAGGGACAGGTAGGAAAAGAGACTTGGTCATGGGTCCTAGAGATTGGCAAGCTTTTCTACAGCCCTGGGCTGCGTACAGCTTGTCAGCAGATAGTTCTTTCAGCTTTTTGTGCTTTCTAGATTTCAGTTACCTTTCTAGCCTCTTGAAGACCTAGAAGGTTCAGAAAAAGAAATGTAGACAACTCTGAATACTACTAAACCTATAAAGTTTATCCAATTTATGCAAGATTTTATGGTATATAAAGTGTTTTAGGGTATATTATCATGTTTGATCTTGAAAACAATACTAATATTGATAGTGCTATGGATGTTACTGCACCTAATTCCTCTTTAGCTAGCAAATGATGGTGTAGAGAAGGAGGTCTCTCTTCCAGGCTTCTCTCCTCTCTAGCCAGGTCTTCTTCCTTCAGAACACCGAGGTGGTTTCCCAGAAGCCTAAAATGCTTGACTAGTTAGTGTATTCTAACTATTCATGGCCTGGAATTAGCTTATATAATTATGGAGGCTGACAAGTCCCAGGATATACAAGGTGAGTGAGGCAGGCTAGAGACCCAGGAGAGCTGATGTTTCAGTTTGAATTTAAAGGCAGGAAAAGACCAATGTTCCCTCTCAAAGAACTCAAGACAGGAGACATTCCCTCTTACTCGGCCTTTTTGTTCTATTTAGGCCTTCAACTGATTGGACTAGGCGCACCCACATTAGGAAGGGCAATATGTTTCACTCAGTCTACTAATTCAAATGTTAATCTCATCCAGAAACACCCACATAGACATACCCTGTATAATGTTTGACCAAATATCTGGGCACCTCATGGCTCAAATTGACCCATAAAATTAACCATCACAAGTAGCATTGCTATAGTTGCTTATACATTTATCGCCAAGAGACTGTAAGCCCCTCAAAGGCATGATCTATAGCAATCATCTTTTTCCCAGACCCTAGAACTAAATATGTGGTCAACAAATGTTTATTGATCTCCACCTAAATGGAGTGCCATATATCCAGGGAATTACCGGTAACGGCATTCCTGAATCCACAGATAGCCATCTATCCCTGTGACAATACAAAATAACACCAGCATTGCTGCTTTTCTTTTTGTATGGTTGCATTCTTTAAAAGAAGGAAAATTGCCTTGGGGGAGATTACAAAATATAGATCATTTTTCCTCTTCAATTCAAAGACTCGCTCCATATTGAGCAAATGTTTATTTATGCACTTCCTAGGAAGGAGAAGACAAACAATGAGTACAGTAGAACTCATTTAGACTAATATCTGTAAAAGGGGCTGATCTGCCAAGTGAACAGATGTTTCATGTGCTGAACCAAATTAGAGTGCCGGCTGAATCATAATGAAGCTCTAGATGCAGAAATAAACCTGATAAAAGAACACTGTATCCTGTTAAAAGAACTCTGTGTGCTAGCAAGCAAGAAAATGAAGATGCTGCCAAGATCTAGAACATGAGGCCCACTTGTGCCAAAACGGATGCACCGACACCAAGGAGAAAGAGTTGTAAGTTTCAAGGTGGTATTATGCTGTTGAGGCAAAGTTTTAAAAGTAAGTGAAGTTTGTCTGTTACCAGTGATTGAGAGCTGAGAATATACCAGGTTTCATACAAAGTACATCACAGGCATTACCATCTTGAATATATACAATGCTTGCATGCTTCATCTTTTATAAATACGGAAACTAAAGTTCGAAGAGGTTAAATACTTGTCATGGGCTGGGCTGGCACTTTCTAAGCATATATACATGTGTCATTTAATTATGACAACAACGCTTTGAGACAACTACTTTCCATTATCTCCACTTTGCAGATGAGGAAAGAGATTCAGAGGGTTGAGTTAAATTTGTTTTTTTCCCTTAAGGAATTTACCATACAGAATGGAGAAAACTTTTATAATTCAATATATCTTAGTGAGGAACAGTTGGATATCTACAAATACTTGAGGCAGCATCAGCCATTCCTTTTTTTTTCTGGGAAGATTTTTACCCAAGACAGGGATTAATTCAAGATTCCAGACAAACCCTCCGAAATCCGGCCTTGGTGCTTTGCCACGACAAAGGTGTCCTGCTTTGGTAATGGTGTCCTGCCTTTGCCTTTCGCTTGCTATGTGCCAAATTCTTAGAGCTGAGCTTTTGATTTCTTATTCACTCCTTTAATCCCCCTTCTTAAAGATGAAGAAACCAAAGCTCAGATCAGTTAATTAACTTGCCCCCAACAGCTCAGTTACTTAAGACTCAGCGTTTGAATGTAGGCCCAGTTTTAAATTCTAGTCTCTGTTCGTGACCCAGCATGGTATGTTGGGTAAGGCTGTGAAGTGGGCTGGGACCAAACTGTGGATAATGTTGAGTGCCAGGTAAAGTGTTTGACCCTTATCCTGAACTCAGTGGAAAGCCCCCTTCAGCTCTAAAGCAGAGAAGTGGCCAGATCTTTATCTTAGTAAAACAATTTTGGCTGCAGTATGGAAAATGGGAAGGAGGCAGAGCTATTAGAAGCTGCAATGTTGTGCTAATTTACATTCCCACCAAACAGTGTGTACGAGTTCCCTTTTCTCTGCATCCTCTTTGGCACTTGCTATTTTTTTTCTTTTTGATAATAGCCATTCCAACTGGAGTGAAATGATATTTGGTGTTTTGATTTACGTTTCTGACGCTTATTGATATTGAACTTTTTTATTAGATATATCTATTGGTCATTTGTATGTCTTCTTTTGGGAAATGTCTATTCAGATCCATTCTCTGTAAATTAGTATAGCCATTACTATGCAAGTCACTAAAACAACTAAAAATAGAACTACCATATGATCTAGCAATCCCACTACCGATATTTATCCAAAGGAAAAGAAATCAGTATACCAAAGGGATACCTGCGCCCTTATATTAAATATTTATTGCAACACTATTCCCAATAGCCAAGATATGGAATTACCCTGAGTGTCCACCAATGACACTGTGAATGGATAAAGAAATATATATTGGTATACATACACAATAGGATACTATTCATCCATTCAAAAAGAATGAAATCCTGTCATTTGAAGAACATGGATGGAAAAGGAGGTCATCATGGTAAGTGAAATAAGCCAGGCACGGAAAGACAAATACTGCATGTGGGAGCTAAAAAAGTGGAACTCATGTAGGTAGAGAGCAGAATGATGGTTACCAGAGGCTGGGAGGGGTGGGGTCAGTTGAAGAAGAGAGGTTGGTTAATGGATACAAACATCCAGTTAGATAGAAGGAATAAGTTCTCGTGTTCGGCAGTGCAGTACAGCGACTATAGTTAACAACATTATAGGGTATATTTCAAAATAGCTATAAGAGAAGATGGAAATGTTCCCAACACAAAAAACGATAAATGTTTGAAGTGATGGATGTCTTAAATACCCTGACTTGATCATAACACATTGTATGTCTATATCAAAGTATCACACATAGCCCATACATCTAATTACTATATATCAATAAAAAAGTTACAGTGCTGCAACAGCTGTGTTGGGGAGTGAAGGTGATCAAAGCCCTGGAAGCAGCCAGGGAAAAGCCTCACAGTAAGACACTGAATGGCTATGCACTCGTCACAAATAGATTAGCGAACTAAGGCATGAAGCCACTGCAGTCAGAATTAGAAATAATGCATGTGAAACACTGAATGCAGCGTCCGTCGTTCCTTTTCGTAAATGCTACTACTCTTGTTACTGTGGCTGCTGCTGTTGTCTAGCTCCAAGTTTTGTGTGACTTTCTTCCCTTAGCCGGCATTTCTTCTATCTTCTTTCCATCTTATTCAATCATGTCTTGAAACCCAGACCACTTCTTGAAATCACCTAAGTCACAGAGTTCCCAGAGCTAACAGGAAACCCACAGATCATGCAGACCATTCTTCCTTGCCCACCAATCTTCATTTTGCCAAAAAGGAAACTGAGGTTCAGGTTCAATAGGGTGGCAGAGCCGGGGTTTCCATCTGTTATACTCCAGGCTGACTCTTGAGGAACCAGGAAGTTGCCTTGATTCTCACCCACCACTGTGGGTCAAATGCTCCTGTGTCTGAATTCCCACACCTTGCTGTTAGAGTTCCCTGAGTTAGTACTTTCTTTATGAGTCTTTCTTCCACCACTTGGCTGTGACCTCTCTGTCGCTCAGACTAAGTCCACCAATAAATATGATTCCAAAATCTCCTGCATTTATTTTTCATATCATACATCATACATTTTTATTTATATTATGTAAAAAAATCCATCTTTCCTGGTAAACTATAAAATTTTAAAGGCTAGGGGGAATTCCAAATTCCATTCTCTTTCCATTCCACACCATGGTGTGTTTGGTAGCACCATGAAGATAGGTGTGTATCCCTAATGTATCCATAATGTGCCCAACTCCACAATGCCTGGCCCACACTGGCACTTAGTAAATAGCTGATGAATTAGTGTATTAATCACTGTATTCTTTGTGTGAAATCAGTGCATAGTACATAGTAGGTACTCAATATATATTTTCTTAATGTATGTTATTATTGCTTAATGTATAGACAATTATTTCTGAAATTTTTAAAATTTGTGTTTCAACACTAAAGGATTAAACACAGCCCAAAATGTGTAAATCCTAAATAGATGACATTTTTCTAAGAGAAAAAGAAATCCAACTATTTAAAATTGGCCTCAAGTCTAATAGTTAAATATTCAAGCATGACTTATTTATCATCTGAAATGCTTTTTCTCTTTGAGAAATATGTGCTGTGACACAAGTCACTCCAGCTCACTTAAATGTATGAAGGAAATGGCTTTGCAATTTGAAATAATAAAAATTATTTTCGATTTATGGTTTACCGAGGCTCAAATATAACTAGTTGGTTTGTCATGTGTAGTCACATAACTTAAACATGTCCCAGTGTATGGATATAAAGAAAGAAATTGCAGAAGAAGCCTGCAGAATACTTTTAGTATCATTATTGTATTGATTATCATTTTATTATTTCCTACCTTACCTCTGCTCTGTCCGGGGGAGTGGCTTAGCATGATGGGGGGGGGCAGTTTACATTTTGAGGTAGAGATTCAGTGAGTCTTTTGAGACAATATCATACATTTGCAAGTTTTTGTTTTTTAGAAAATAGGAAAGAGCATATCCAGATCTGAGACTCAGCAGAGCTACTGTGGTTTTTTTCTTGTTTTTGTTGTTATTCTGTTTTTGTTTGTTTGTTTGTTTTAAATCTGTTAAACATAGGCAGGTAGGCAGGTACACAAAAATAATAATACCCATCTACTCAGTTGGGGACTGGCTACCTAATTTGTGGGGCCCTTGTTGGAAAATTTAGAATTTCAAGATGTGACAATAGCACATGAAACCTAGTGTGGGGTCTTTCCATACCTGCGCTCCCTGTGACTGCACAGGTGATAAGGCCCATGGAGCCGCCCTGCAGACAGTTATGAGAATTAATTGGGATTATGGAACATGCCTCACTGTGTATGACCCATAATAGGTATTTCACAAGTTTTAGTTTCTCTATGTCTGTTTTCAAGTTGCTCTCACAAGAGCCCCATCAAGTCTAATGCAATCAGTCGCTTCTGTCAGAAACAACTTCTCTACAGTGTAGGGACAAGGATGTTTCAAATGCAATCCATTTAGCTCCCTCCTTGGAGACAAAAGGAAAATAAAAATAAGAGGAAACAAAACCCAAAGCATGCAAGGCTTGAAGAATCGAGAAGTGTACTAAATAGGGGATTGTTCCTGCCATTGGCTCAGTTCCCATTTGAAAGCTCACACTTTGAAACCATGTGCTACCTGGAATTCCAGATGGCCAAATTAAGGAACCAAACCATCAAACAGAAGGTTCTGGTTCTCAACTATGATAATCTTAGGCATGTCAGGGAGGGGGTGTGGAGTAGTATGTTTCCTAATGAAGGTGGAAAAAAACCCCAGAACTGATTTGTCCCAGATGGCCACAAAAATGGGCTTTTCTGGCTTTTGAATCTCCTCTCCCCATCTCCAAATTCAGCTGTGGCATTAAAGAAGACGCTTGGTTCATGTAAGACTATAATCACAGAGTTTTACAAAATCTTCTCCTTGCGGAATGTATATGACGTCTGGAATTAAAGAGGTATTCTCTTTTAATCACTGTTCAATCTTCCGCAGGGATAAATGAGTATACGGGTAGCTTCCAGCTGCCCAAACTGATTTAGTTAAATAATGTAATCTATTTGTACACAAATGCAGAATAAATGTCACTGAAGTTCCTTAGCGTGCAGTTATAATGAGTTATCCCTTTCTGGAGGTGATTAGGAGTGTTTAGTTTTTTTTAAATGCATATCAAGCCTCATGATTACCAATGAGCCAGGGACAACCTAAATTAGCCTCCCACAGCAGCTGACCTCTGCAACTGCAGCAAAACCATTCCTTTGGAGCGTAAGAGTCTCTTCTAATCTGGAGGTATGGAGCAATTTTTTTTTGGAGCAATTTTTTTTTTTCACTTCCTTTAAAGTGTAATGTTCCAATATAGCCTCCACAGACCTGGGCCTCCTCAAAGCTAGTCAGGGAAAAGCAATCAGAATTTTAAGCTGAACAAGGCCTTAGCAATCATTTAAACATTACTTAGCATATGGGGAATCTGAAGCCTAGAAAAGTCATGTGCTTTGTCCAAGCCTGCACAATGATTTGATGTCAGACTTTAGATTAAAACTCTGGATTCTGACATCCGGGTCCCCGCTTGTTCTCACACACAACCTGTCTTAGTCTGTTTGGGCTGCTATAACAAAATACCATCAAGTGAATAGCTTACATTAATAAATAACAGAAATTTATTTTTCATAGTTCTGGAGGCTAGGAAGTCCAAGATCAAGGTGCTGGTGGATTTGGTATCTGGGGAGGGCCTGTTCTGCATGGATGGCACCATCTCACTGCATCCTCACATGGTGGGAGGGGCTCGCCAGGTCTCTGTGGTCTCTTATAAGGGACTCATTCATGAGGACAGAACTCTCTTGACCTAATCTCCTCCCCCAAAATCCCACCTCTTAATACCATCACATTGGGAGTTAGGATTTCAACATATGAATTTTGGAGGGGACACAGACATTCAGACCATAGTGCAACCCTTCTTACCTTTCAACCTCTTAAGATGAAAAGTTACTGAGGTAATATACTACAGGGAAGGGAACCTGGCCTTTAAACGAAGGGCAGTCAAGGGCCAGGCAGTGCCAGGCCAAATGTTCGCTGTACAACCCCGAGTAAGTTACTCCATGAGTGAGAGCCTCAGTTTTCTTACCAGGAAAATGGGAATTTGACCTGCTTTCTAGGGATTTTATGTCTATTCTATTATAGAAATTTTCCCAGCATATACTTTTTTGAATATTTGTGACTCCTATAGTTAATGCTTCATTTCCTGTTCTCAAATACATCTTCCCAGGATGCTTTCTGGTTTTCAAAATCATCAAATTAAAAAAAAAAAAACCTACTAAAAAGATGAAAGCTAAATGAAGAATGATTTCACATATTGTCTTCTCTCAAGAGATGAAGCATGCAAAAAGAGAGACATAGCAGAAACCACCAGGTCAACAAAATGAGACTATGCCTTTTGCTGATGAATATCCGTCTTCCTGTCTTGGTCAGATAGCTGTGGAAGAAGTAGTTCTATCACCTTGTGCAAAAACGACGCCTCTGCAGCTACTCTTGGCTTTCAAGAGAAAAAGCAATCATTGCATGCTATTTGAATGTCTTCATAAATATAATTTATAGCTATGATACTGATCAGTCCTGCACAGTCTTAGGAGATCAATAGTGCCATGTTCATTAGTCCTGAATTGAATAGCTCTCAGACTTTGGCCAGAAGATGGTAACTGTTTTTAATGATTTTTTGCCAGATGGCATCAAAAGTTGATTCTATGTCACTGGTAATTTCCTTAGTTATCTAGGGGCTTTTCATTCCCTCAACCAACCATGAAGGTCAGAGAGTTGCTCTTTGCAAAGGCAACTGTGACTATATTGGACTCTTAGGATAAAGGGTATACCTATTTGACAGCTGCTAGGTAATAGTTATTTTTACTCAAGCCTTCTGGTGATGAGGAGGTTGTACTCTGTGCCTGGAGGCATCATGACATTCTTGAAAGAAAAGGGATAGATCCCGTTTTATTTCTAGAATCACTACTTGTTTATTGGTTTTGAGTTTTGGGAAGTTAGTCAATTTTATTCAATGTCAAGATTTTTACTTTGACAGCCCCAATAAACCACTCCTCTCAGTATGCATGCTCTCGTGTAGTCCCCTTGAATCTGGAGTGCTTTAATCATAAGCTGTATTTTTAACTGTTGGCTGCTTAAACCAACAGAAGGTGGGGGAACTGACATTCTGCCAGTCATTGAACTAAATCTTAAGGCTTGGCGGCTTTCACCCTTGCACTCTGTGGGAAGACAGTTACCAAGTAAGAAGTCTGAGTACTCTCAGACTGCCACACTGTGAGGAAGCCCAAGCAGCCTAGTGGTGAGGCACATGCGGAGGGGAACTAAGGCTGGGGTGGATCCTCCATGTGAGCTCCCAGCGAGTGGTCGGCACCAGCCATCAGCCACGTGACTAAGGATACTGTGTACCTTCCACTCCCCCAGTACTACATCCAACTGACAAGACACACCATGAAGCAGAAGTAGCTTAACTAATGACATTGTAAAAAGTAATAAATTGTGTTGTTTTACATCACTCTTTTTGGAATTTCTTTTTATAAAGTAGTATAAAACAAACAGCTAACCTCTCAAGCTTTTCACTGAACCAAAGTCTCTTCATCTGGACAGTGAAGAATAGGGACAGAAAATCTGTAAACTGCACCAAAATACTTATCATATTCAAGGCCCTGCTCAGTCTCACCTCAACCAATATTTCAAGCTGCTTCTTTGACCCTAAACATAACACTCCAGCCACTTTTGGCCATTTGGAATTCTCTGACATTTGACATTTGCAATTCTTTGAACATGTGAACTGCTTGTATTAGCTTAGCCACTTCACAACTTGACAACTTCGTTTTTCCTTTTCTGTTTCTGTTTCTCTGCCACGGACACCTTTCTCTATCAGGTTAAATGCCACTTCTGTGGAGCTTTGCCCACTCCCTGCTGCCCACCTGCCACCTATGCCTCCTGACAAAGCAATTGCCTCTGGGCTCCTGGAAGTATTATATTAAGGTAGACTTCTTCCACAATTATAGCTAGGAACAAATTGCAGATTTCTTCACAGGCCTGATTAAAAGACATTCTTACATCTCTCTACTCATCAGTGATCTTTTTTTTTTTTTTTTTGGTTTAATCTAGAGATTTTTTTTTTAATGTATGATATTAGCTTAAAAATCAGCAGCAGTTATTAAATGCTCAACATGTACTAGGTATAGCACTAAATATTTTGTTTGGATTATTTCTTTGACTCTTTACAGTAAAATAGATTAGGAAAGCACATTACTACCTCCATTTTGCAGATGAGGACTCTAAGTCTCAGAGGGTTTTCACAAACTGCCCACGGCTGCCAGATTAGCGAGGGCTTGGTCAGGATTTGAACCCAGGCTGCCTGGTTCTGGAAGCCAAACCTTCCCCACTGCTGCTCAGAGTCCTTGTGCCTTTAATTGTGTGTCCCCAGCTGGGTTAGGAGTACTTTGCATAGAGCAAGTACTCAGTAAATATTTGTTGAATAAACAAATGAGTTAATGTGTAAGAGAATGCATAATTCAAATGCATAGATAGCATTTAAAATTATAATATGGGTAAGGCAAAAATACTTTACACTTCACAAAAGCACGACTCAAACTGAAGTATAGTTGCACGGAGCCTCTCCCCATCACTCGCAGCTGTTAGAGGCACTGACTGACCCTGGGGATAGCACCTTGCTTGTTTCTTAATACTGAGAAAGTGTTCCTGAGGCACAGCACCCCCATCCCCTCTGGCTCGACTAGATGATCAGTGGTCTTTGATGCGAGTGAATGGGTTCACACAGTTCTCTGGGTGTTGCAACGTCCTCACAGGGCCTCCTCTGCGAACCTGTGAGTGAGGAAAGCAGCACAGGGAATAAATCCACATCAAGTGAGGGGCTGTGTGCCAGGCATGGGCCTAGATGGTCTCAGGAATGTGATCTTAATTGTCATTAAGTTTCGTGCTAGGTCCAGAGAGTGTAAGCTATTGCCCCCACGTCACACAGCTGGTGAGCAGAGGAGGCTGAGGATGGTTCAAATGTAAATTTGTCCACTCCCCCATATAGCTTCTCATGGACCTTGTTCCTGGGGAGTCTGCACAGAATATGTGCATAAACATTGCCAGGTACACAAAACGCTTCATAATTAAATGCTGCCTGAGAGTTACAGATTATTTGTTATTACACGGTTTGAGGGAGAAGTCTCTGTGTGCAAGTGTAGTTTGAGAAATCTTCCTGGTGAGGTGAGACTTGATACACAGTTTGAGAGAAATCAGGAAGTGGTTGGAAAGTGGGCCTGGCTTTACGTATTCCTTCCTTCAGTCAACAGCTGTCACAGAAAGCCCACTATGTATAAACCACTGTCCCAGGGCTCATGGTGACACCTAATGAGTAGGCTGCTGCACGCTGTCATGCCTGCCTGTGCACATGCTGCTCCTACGTGCCATGTTCTCCCCTAGACTGTCCCCTGCTGACTCCCTCGTTACTCAGGATTTAGCCTCACATGTTTTCCTTTATCTAGTGGTTAAGTTTGTGGGTCATTGAGTCAGGTTATCTGGATTTGAATCCTGGTTCTACCAGTGAGTAGACAGGTGTGTCTTGGCCAACTAACTTCTGCAAATTCCTCTTTGCAAACTGAAGACACGTGCCTCATAATATTGTGACAAGGATTAATTTAGTTAACATGCATAAAGAAATCAGCACAGTGCCTGACAGCTTTCTGGGGCAACATTATGTGGAATAATGATGGTGATGATGATGGAGGAAGAGGAGGAAGAGAGGACAGAGAAGGGGACAGAGAGGTGGCAGAATCAGAAAGAGAAAGAAAAGCAGCTTTTCCTGACAATCTCATAACCCCCAACACAGTGGACCATGCTGTCATTGGGTCTCCACTGTCCACAGTCATTGTACGGCTCTGTCCTCCTGCCTCCTCCCTACTCCCGTCAGAGAATGAGTTTCTTAAGAACAATTATAGGCCTATCTAAATTTCTGCTGTTCGGCTCCTCTTTCAGCAAATGCTGAATAAAAGAATATTGAGTGAGTTCATGGAGTGTCCATCAATATAAATCTACCCACCAGGTACAATGTACACTATTCTGGTGATGGGTACACTGAAAGCCCTGACTTCAGCATGATACAACTCATTCATGTAACAAAAAACATTTGTACCCCCACTAAATTTTCTGAATTAAAAATATAAAAAAAAATGTTACTGACTTTGGCTGCCCAAAAGAGAACAAAGGGGGTAAACGGCTACCAGGAAGACAGGATTTTGTAATATGCGCTAATAGAAAAATAATTCTGCTAGAGGGAAGTAAAGACTGTAAGAGAAATTGAGGGGAACAAAGAAAGAAAGGTAGTGCCTGTCGAGTACCCGGCGAGTGCTGACTACTATATTGGCACAGAGGCAAATATTAACTCCATTAATACTACATAGAGATTCCATTAATTCATGCTTCTTATGTGCCTGATAATGTAAAATAGTAATAATAACATTAAAAACAAAAGTGATTATATTGATTTTTTTTAAGACAGGGTCTCATTCTGTTGTTCAAGCTGGAATGCAGTGGTATCATCACAGCTCACTGCAACCTCAGACTCCTGGGCTTAAGCAATCTTCCTGCCTCAGGCTCCTAAGCAGCTGGGACTATAGGTGTGTGCCACCATGCCTGGCTAATTTTTTGTATTTGAGACAGGGTCTCACTGTATTATTCAGGGTGGTCTCAAACTCCCAGCCTCAAACAACCCCCTGGCCTTGACCACTCAAAGTGCTAGAATTACAGGTGTGAGCCACCACACTCAGCCTTAATTTATTAATTTAATTGAACTGTACCAGGTATCATCCTGGTTATCTTGTCTACTTTACTGTATTCGATTCTCAGAAATATTCTTTGTGGTAGCTGTCATTATGCCCATTTTGTGAAAGAGGGAAGCAGTTCAGTGAAGTTAAATTGCTGGACCAGACTCAGACAGCAGGGCCAGTTCTGACCAAATCCAAAGTCAACGGTTATCTCTCTGAGACAGTGGCTGTCCTAACACCGGATGTCAGAGCCCTCTGGATTACATCACCAAATACGGGATCAAATCCATTACCACGAAGTCAGAATTCACTCACTGTGTTGCTGAACTGATTTCCTATTTTCTCCATTCTGGGTTCTTACAATCTCACTTGAAAGAAAAAATGAATGAGATAGGAGTGTTGAAACAGATCCATGAAAACAAATATTGCTAAAGACACAGCAAAGCAGTGCCTGGGTTTTCCTGCAAGCCTTAGGAGGTGAAGTATGAGGTGGCAGTGACAATGTGCCTTGGGACCTTTAACGACAGGAAGTGACTGACCCAGGCCTGCTGTGCTTTCTGAAATCCATCGCTGAGTTAGCCCATGGCCATGCTTCCTGTGGGCTGCTCCAGGCCGAGGACTGAATGTGGCAGGGACACTAGTTCCTGGATACTCGGACGACTTTGAACTGACTCTGGGTTGAGGACTCCCCAGGTGACTTTGCCAGATGTCACTTAGACAAGGGTGTTTCCCTCCACATTTCTCTCCTCTCTCCTTCACTTGGGGTCACAGATTTGCCTTGTGATTCGTTGGCTCTCCTAGTCTCCCCCAATAACCTCATTTTCTTTCACACAGCCTTCTCCCCTAATACTAATATCTTCCTTCTATGCTTTATCTGGTTTGGGGTCTACTCTTCGGAGGACCCAGACTAACAGAATGTAGAAGAGCGGTGTCTTACCTCACAGACTAATTCAGTTTGGACAATGATTTCTAGGCAAAATGAGGAAATAATAATAAGATTAAAAAGGATCACTTTTACGGAATATCAACTTTCTTAAAGAGATTTTAAAATTAAGTGTTTTGTATATTCCTAACAACAGCCCTACTGTTGTCATCATTTTCATTGTCCATTATGAACAATCTGAAGCTTATAAAGCTCACAGAACCTTCCCAAGTTTACACGCTGATTTGGTGTTGAGCTAAGGCTCCAATCTATGTCTCATGACCCTTGGTGTTTTACAGAATGCAGCTTTCAAACATTAACATCTGAGTATATTCAGCATCAATTGTTGCTCATGTTACTGTCGGATCAACATTAGAGTAAAATACAATGTGGTCCAGACCTAATTAAATAACTTCTGAGACAAGACATATGCCTAACAAAGGCTTAGTAGTAAGTGTTCAATAGTGGCTAGTTGAGTTCTATAGAAAATTGATATACATAGAAAAAACTTACGACATTTACCAAGCATCAAATAACCCAGGAGCTATGCAAATTTGAATGGATTTTTTAGGATCTCAACTTTAAAATATGTTAGTTTTTTAAAAGAAAAAATGCACAGCAAAAAAAAAAAAAAATAATTAACATGAGATTCTAGTAAATAGTGGAAGCTGAGAATAGAAGGATTTGTAAACCTACAGACTATACAACCAACATTTGTACAGTGTGCTGTGGCTCGCTGAGCACTTCCACACGTAGAGCACGTGTAATCTTTACAATACCCCTGGGAGAGGTATGATCAATCCCCTTCTACAGATGGGACTAATGAGGTTCAGAGAAGAAAATAAACACCATTTTTCCTCCATGCATGGCCCTTTCTTTATTATAGTATCAGGGGTCCTGGCCAAAACTCTTGGGGATTAGCATGTTGGGGTACAGTGGGTGAAGTTAGGGGGCTAAGAGGTCTATATACCACCATTTGCCCACAGATTATATGGTGGGAAGTGGCTATGAAGGAGTGGATTTCTATGCTGGGCATAGGATCATCAGCTGGTAGCTGGGCTGGTTGTTAACAGGAAAAGGTGAGCGTGTCACAGTACTGTGTACAGAGCAAAGTACACCAAGAACATGAGAGAACAGAGAAGTGAGAAAGAAGGAAAGGAAGGAGTTCACAAGAGGAATAAGAGAGGGGAAGGCAGTCTAGGTAGAGGACGCCAAAAGGTTTTTTTCATTTCAAAGATGAAGTCACGCTGCTCCTTAGACTGCGAGGCTGCTGCACTGCAGGGTGAGCTGGTGACGGATCACTAGTGTGTGAAAAGCAGAGAAGCAAAGGAGTGACTCTGGGAGAGTAAATAAAACTACTCCAGGCTCATGACTGAGTGGACTCCTACAGGAACACAAATGGAAATGACAAAGGCTACAATAAATATGCAAAGCCCAAAGGGAAATCAAGCCTCCTGTTGGAGAGGAGAACTGCAAGGACTCTTTTCCTTTAGAGCTAAAATAATTTTGTGAGAGCTTCTGTATTCTCTGAAACCAGAATTGTGCCTGGAACATAGTAGATGCTAAGTAAATACTGAAGGAATAAATTTCTGTTTAAAATGAGGACACACTTTCTAATATTCAAAAAAATTGCTCAAAGACAGGGTGAGATGCTAAGGTAGATATTGAGTATCCTAAACACTAACTGCATTTGGGATTGCTCCACACTCCATCTTTATTCCTTCTGTGTGCTTAACTCCTTTGAGCCTGTAGTTGGCGAGGGCAGAAGGAAGTGGATGAGGGGCATGGGAAGCTGCAGGGACTGCAGAATTCACTGCTTCCGCCACTTGGTCTGGGGCCAGCCTTGCTAATTATCCAGGTGAATGGAGATGAAGTGAGCTAGCCCTCTGCACCAGCTGCTCCCAAACAGCCTGCAGGTATAGCCCGAGTGACAGTAAACAGTCTGTCAAAACAGTCTCTCTACAGACACCCACCTTCCCTCCGATGCTAACGTATTGGCCTGCAACAAATTGCACACACCTGGCTCCAAAAACGCTTCCTGCGCGGAGTTAAAAGCCCAGCAGAATTTCCCAGAGGATCAGCACATATGCCTTGCCTTTTCTTCCATCAACTAAGGAAATGTTTAGCCAAAAAAAAAAAAAAAAAAGGAAAAAAAAGTCTCACAAATGTCCTTAAGGAATGTCTCATTAATTCTCAGGTCTCCCGAGCACCTATCTTCCTGAGGAGCTGCGGGAATCAAGTAAAAGGCTGGACTGGTTCACAGATAAGAAATAGCAAATCTAAGAAGACTGAATAAGTGAAGAATTAAAAGTTTATTATAATTGGTGTTTCTAAGTAGGTTGCCCAGTAATTTTTTTAAAAAATGCACATAGGAAACTATGAATCCCTTTTTAGGCAGAACAATGAAATATTATTAATTTGTGTGGCTGTTGTAATAGAGATTAATGAATTTTCTGGTTGAATAATTTTTGGGAAACTATATTGCCAATTAAATAAATATTAAATAAGCACAAACAAATGAAAAATAAGGAGGCTAGAGAGAAAGTATTCTATATGAACTTCATTATCTGGACTGACTGACTTCTCTCCTGGACACATCCAGATTTTGGAATGTGAATCCTGGGATGTTCCCTGTCCCTAGCATACCTTTGCCAGAGGAATCCTGTCATATAAAGTCCTGATCCTTGGCGATTCCTTATGGACCTGTTTACATATCCTATTGTAGATGAGACATCCTCTGCTTCACCCAGAGTTACCGGCTTCTATCTGTTTTTCTAGCACCCTGTTTTGGCATTTATCTTGTTATCTAATTATTAATTATTCATGTGCTTGTCTCCCCTGCTTACATGTGGATTTTTCATGGGTAATGATTATTTCTCTTTTATTTGTGCCTCCATTTTCTAGAATAATGCTTGACACATAGTAGGTTCTTGGTTCTTAATACATATTTGCAGGAATCCCCAGTCTCAGAGCCATTCATTCATTCTTCTATTACTTCAACTATGAAGCACTTATAATGTCTGCCATCTGTTTACTAAGGGTTGAAAAATACAGATTCTCATTGTTTCCTCTTACTCAAAATAGCTTGCCCCCCTTTTCTGCAAATTTCACTCATCAGTCAAGATCCGGCTCAACTGTAACCTCCAAAATCTCTTCCCTGATCACACCAGTTCTTGTTATTCTCCTTGTCAATGTACTTCCGTACTTCTTGCTTTGTATTTTATGCCATCCAATTCATGCTTTCCACGTTTTTGCTTTTATATGAAGGTACCTGAGAAGGACTAAAGAAAAGTTAAACATCTGGAGGTTTGAAAATTGGATTTACTTAGATTATTAAAAACATCTGGATTTGGATGCTGAATGTTATTTGTATTAGTTCACTGGGGCTGCCATAAAAAATACCACAGACTGGGTATACCATAGGCAAATACCACAGAAATTTATTTTCTTCAGACTTTGGAGGCTAGAAGTCCAAGGTCAAGATGTTGGCAGGTTTGGTTTCTCCTGAGGACTCTCTCCTTGGCTTATAGATGGCCCCCATCTAGCTGCGTCCTCAAGTGGCCCTTCCTCTGTGTGCATGCATCCCTGGTATCTCTTCACATGTACTGATCTCTTCTTACAAATTCTCTTCTTACAGTTGTACTGGATCAGGAACTGTCCTAAAGGCCTCATTTTAACTGAATTACCTCTTTAAAGGCTCTATCTCCAAATATGGTCACACTCTGAGATATTGAAGGTTAGGGTTTCAGCATAAGAACTTGGGGGTGGGCCACAATTTAGTCCATAATACTATTAATTTCCAGCTCAATGATCAGTTCTGAAATAACCTGTTATGTGGAAAGCCTGAGTTCCTTGACACTAGAGACCACACATGACCACAGCCTGGGCCACTGGGGGCAAAATACAGACTGTGCATGGAAAGCCTTATCCCATCATGGCCTCATCATGCTGCAGGGCTCAGAGGAACCTAGGCAGACACAGGACTCTGGGAAAAGGAGGGAAATTAGCACAGAGGCCTAGCGAACTCCATGGCAGAACCTGGAGAGGGTGCAATTCACCGTCCATTGCTCAAACAGTGGGCTGACTTGGGTGGGAGTTGAGTCATCGCTCATTCCCAAAGGAGTTGAAAATGGTTGGTGGGATACTATGTGCAGTGAGACTTACATTCAGGTGGATAATGGCCTGTGTACTAAGCTGTCACTGCATCGGGAGGAGGCAGATACAAAATTCCCTGAACATTTATTTACTTGCTGTTTGTTAAACATAAGCAAACTGAACAGACACCTGCTTCAGACTTTGGAGTACCTATTATTTATGATGTCCTTTGTTCAGTTAGGACTTGGAACAGTGAGGGTCAATACAGGGCGGCACAAAGCTGAATCAAACATGGTTCAAAAGAGGCAGCTGTCCAGGAGAACAGATAAAGCATGGTCATAAATTAGGTCAAATGGCATAATCCCTTTCAGCCTGTTGAGAAGTGTGGAGTGCTGCACAAAGGTAAGTTTTTCTCATAAATCGTGGCATCACAGTATTCAGTGATGCTGGTAAGGCAGAGACAAAGTGCAGTGGGAGGTCAGAAGATGACTTCATCCCCATTAGTGTCTTGCACAGTGTTGGGTCTGAGTAGACACAATAAATATACACTGACAGGCACTGTTAAGCCCAGGGAAGTATTTTTCTTCTGCCCTCCCAGACTCCAGGGAGAAGATCAAGCTTCTTCATGTCTTCCTCTCTCTTCTTTTAGGTGATACCCATCACTTGATGCCAGCAGCATCATGAGATAACATAAGAACTTGAGTCAAACCCTGACTTTACCACTTGCCAGTTACACGACTGGAGCATTGTCATCCATGGTCCTGGGTTTCCAATTCCTCAGTTATAAACTGGGTTAATATTTTCTACCTTTATGCTGTTATGTGTACAATAAGTGCAACTATTGTGTGTTCAACACAGAGCACGCACAGTTCTTGGTACAAAGTAAATTATTCCTTTTGGTTTTCTCTTTCAGTTTTTAGGGCAATTCAGGAGGTATGATACAGAACCCTTAGTAAATCACACGTTTTCTCTCTCTTCCCACCCTCACAATGAAGCTAACTCCGAAATCAGGTAAAAGGCAGCAGTGAGGGTAGGAGTGTTATGAAAAAGGCAAAGGCACAGGATGCTCTCATTCGCCTTGAGTTTATGTGTGTGCACAGGGGCCAGGTGTTCTTGATCCCTGTCTACCATGCACCCCCCTTGCTCCCCCCCGTTGGTCTCTGTCGCAGAGTACAGCAAAGTTCAGGACCTGTGACTACCTGGTTGATCTTCCACCTCTAAGGTACTGGGGTAATTCCTGTTCCAGAAGGGAGACAATGTCACTTCAGCGCCTTTCTATGACCTTGGACAATTAACTAAATGTCTTTGAACCTCAGTTTCCCCATCTATAATGTGCATGTTCCAACAGAATTGATTACACAGTCCTGGTATAAGGACTGAATTAAACAATATTTTGTTATTATTATCCTTGCCATTATTAATCGTTCAGTGGCTTGAATAGTGATAGCATGAAAAATGAAAGTTGAGTTCTGAGGCTACTGGCTCAATAAACATCTTAAACCTGATGACAACAACAAAACCTTTGTCCAAAAGTCTTCCTTTTTGTCCCCACTTTAAATTTGTTAATTGTAATTATTTAGAGAAAGACTTGTAGTGCCAGGTTAATATTTTGATTACTTATCACAGAGTTTAAGAAGCAAGTTGAATTACTATTGTTTACGTTATTCAGAAACAGCAACTATGAGTAAGGACAGGGACATCCTATTTAATGATTCTTGACCCAGATTTTCCTTCTCCCTTTATTCATTCATTTGTTCAATAAACACTTAGAGAAAGAGCTAGCAAAGAAGACTGGGTAAAAATAAAAGACTGAGATAAAAAGAAAAGTGGTAGATTTTCACTCATTCATTCACCTGGTTAATCAATAATTTAGTATTTGCTATGGGCCATACATTCTCTGAGATATTAGTGAAACAGTGGTAAGTAAATCAGTTAGTATCCCTGCTTTTATATAGTTATGGTCTATTTCATTCTAAAGGGGGTGACAGATACTATAAATAGATACTATAAAGGGGGTGATACTATAAACAATTTCAGCATATTAAATATGAAGGAAAAGAGCAGTGCTGCTAGATAATAATGATATATGTTTGTGCTGTGTGTAGGGATCTACTTATAAAAGGTGATCAAGGAGGCCTCATTGAGGAAGCAACACTGAAGCCAAATTCTCAATGAAGGCTATTATTAGAATGTCACATCTTTAGCTTCTAGGTAAAAGTGGAAAGTTCAATTTTTTTAGGTGGCAGAATGTATGCCATGCAGACATTTCCAGATAAATTCTTCTTTAATTTTTAAAAACTCTTTGCATTATGAACACCAATTCACACCACAAGTGAGTCAATCACTTCAGCTAATTAAAAAACAAAACAAAGAAACCCTTGTACTCCCAGTAAAATGGCAGGTAAGATTTTCAGCAATCTCTGAAAATACTAGACACTGGATTAATAACAGTAAAATTTTTTTAAAAATTCATAGCCAAGCTCACTGGCACTCACAGGCACTATCTCTAACTATGCACACAAGGAAATTTCCAGAAACCACAAATGTAGAGGAAGCAAACCAGAATGATAAACAAATGGTAAGTGCTTGACTTGGAGGTATTTGCTAAGACCAGGTATCTAGAATTTTAAGTGTTAATGGCTTCAGAGTCACAAAAGATGAATAATTAGATCTGAGGACTCCTACATACAGCCGAGTACACCTCAGAGGCTAGATCCACATTAAAGGGCAGCTGGGGAGGGGAGGCTGCCAGCAAAGGAAAGCCGCCAGGAGAATTCTGTATTGACATTAACTCTGCAGGTGGAGAGAAATGTCTCAGGGAGAATTTGTAACTATAGGCCATACCTCAAGCAGGTTTGGAGTTTGAAACTACACTGTGTAGTTTGTAAAACCTAAGTATAAAATATACTAAAAGTGATCTTGGGTTGATGGTGCCTTAGGATTCCTGGTAGTAGTGTAAATGCAAATTTACTTTAGAGAACCTAAGCCACCAAGAATGAGAAAACCACAAGTAGCAGAATTAGATACCAGAGACTTCATATTTTGGGTTTATTATACAGAATATAAAAATATTTAAGATGTTCAAAGAGATAAAAAATGGAATGAAAATATGAGACTGGAATATGATTATAAAAATGACTCCAAGCATTTGAAAAGAACCATGTACAATGTGTTGCATAACATTTTAGTCAATGATGTACCATATATACAATGGTCCCCCATAAGATTATAATGGAATTGAAAAATTGCTAATGCCTAGTATTTGCCATACTATACTTTTTTATCATTACTTCAGAGTTACTCCTTCCACATACATATTTGCACGTACACATATACGAGTGTGTGTATAACTGTAAAACAGCCTCATGCAGGTCCTTCAGTTGGTATTCCAGAAGAAGGCATTTGTATGAGAGGAGATGACAGCCCCATGCATGTTATTGCTCCTAAAGCCCTTCCAGTGGGACAAGATGTGAAAAGTGAGAGACAGTATCTTTTTAATCCTGACCTAAGTATGTAGGCCTAAGCTAATGTGCCTGTTTGTGTCTTAGTTTTTAAACAAAAAAGTTTAAAAAGTAAAAATTTAAAAATAGAGAAAAGCTTACAGAATAAGAAGCAAAGAAAATATTTTTGTATAACTGTACAATGTGTTTGTGTTTTAAGCTAAGCATTATGATAAAAGAATCAAAAACTTTAAAAAATTAAAAAGTTTATAAAGTAAAAAAGTTACAGTAAGCTAAAGTTAATTTATTATTGATCAAAGAATTTTTAAAAATAAATTTATTATAGCCTAAATGTACACTGTTTATAAAGTCCACAGTAGCATACAGTAATACCTTTACTTTCACCCATTGACTCACCCGGAGCAACTTCCAGTCCTGCAAGTTCCATTCAAGTGCCCTAAAATAGGTATACCTTCTTTTAAAATGTTTTATACCATATTTTTTACTGTAGCTTTTCAAGAACATAAAGCACACTACAAGAGAAAATCACTTTTTACAAAAAGGAAGACTGAAAGGAAGGAAGGAATAGAACAGCACCAAACTACCAGAAAACAAATAACGACAGAGCAGTAGTAAGTCCTTACCTATCAGTAATAACATTGAATGGACTCAATTCTCCAATTAAAGGACATATAGTGGCTGAATGGATTAAAAACAAAACAAAACAAAACAGGATCCAACTACAATATATATGCTGCTTACAAGAAACTCAATTCACCCATAAAGATGTACATAGACTGAAAATAAGGAGATAGAAAAAGATATTCCATGCAAATGAAAACAAAAGGATAACAAGAATGGCTATACTTCTACCAGATAAAACAGATTTCAAGACAAAAACTATAAAAAAGAGACAAAGGAGGTCATTATATAATGAAAAACGGATCTATTCAACAAGAGGATATAAGAATTATAAACATATGTGCATCCAACATGCAGCACCCTGATATATAAAGCAAATGTTAGTAGAACTAAAGAGAGAGATATACCCTAATATAATAATAGCTAAAAATGTCAACACCCTGCTTTCAGCACTGGACAGATAATCCAGAAAAAAATCTTCAAAGAAACATCAGACTTAATCTGCACTATAGACCAAATGGATCCAATCGATATTTGCAGAACATTTCATCTGACTAAACTGCAGAACACATATTCTTCTCCTCAGCACATAGATCATATGTTAGACCACAAAAAGTCTTAAAAAATTCAAAAAAATTGAACTCATATCAAGTATCTTTTCTGACCACAATAAGACTAGAATTCAATAAGCAAGAGGAACTTTGAAAATTATACAAACAGATGTAAATTAAACAATATGCTCCAGAATGACTATCATGTCAATGAAAAAATTAAAAACAAAATTAAAAAATTTCTTGAAACAAATGAAAAGAGAAACACAATATACCAAAAAACAGCTATGGGTTACAGTAAAAGCAGTACTAAGAGGGAGGTTTACACAACAATAAATGCCTACATCAAAAAAGTAGAACAACTTCAAATAAACAACTTAATGATGCATCTTAAAGAACTTGAAAAGCAAGAGCAAACCAAACCCAAAAATAGAAGAAAAGAAATTACAAATGTCAGAGCAGAAATAAATGAAATTGAAACAAAAAACCTACAAAAGATCAATAAAACAAAAAGTTGGTTTTTTGAAAAGATAAAACAAATAAACCTTTTGCCAGACTGTGAAAAAGAGAAGAACCAATAAATAAAATCAGAAATGAAAAAGGCAGCATTACAACATACTACAGAAATTTAATGAATCATTAGAAACTATTATATGCCAATAAATTGGAAAACACAGAAAAAATGGATAGATTCCTAGACACATACAACCTACTAAGATTGAACCAGGAAGAAATCCAAAACCTGAATTGACCAACAATAAATAATGAGATAGAAGCAGTAATAAAAATTCTCCCATCAAACAAAACCCCAGGCCTTGATGGCTTCACTGTTAGAGTAAGAATTGTGGATGAGGAAATACTTCCAAATATATTTTATGAAGCCAGTATTACTCTGATATCAAAACCAGACAACATTGGTGAAATAGAGGAGGACACCAAAAAATGGAAAAATATTCCATATTCATGGATTGGAAGAATCAATATTTTTAAAATGCCCATACTACCCAAAGAAATCTACAGATTCAATGCAACCCCTATAAAAATAGCAATGATACTCTTCACAGAAATAGAAAAAATAATCCTAAAGTTTATATGGAACCACAAAAGATCTGGAATATACAAAGTCACCCTGAGAACAAAACTGGAGGAATCAATTACCTGACTTCAAATTATACAACAGAGCTGTAATAACCACATCAGCATGGTACTGGCATAAAAATAGACACATAGACCAAGGGAACAAAATAGAGAACCCAGAAATAAATTTATGCATCTACAATGAACTCATTTTCAACAAAGATGCCAAAAACATACAGTGGGGATAGTATACCCTCTTCAATAAATTGTGCTGGGAAAACCGGATATCCATATGAAGAAAAATGAAACTATACCCCTATCTCTCACCATATACGAAAATAAAATCACACTGGATTGAAGACTTAAATCTAAGACCTGAAACCATGAAACTATTAGAAGAAGACATTGGGGAAATGCTTCAGGACATTGGTCTGGGCAAAGATTTCTTGAGTAAGACCTCAAAAGTGTAGGCAACCAAAGCAAAAATGGATGAATGGGATTGCATCAAAGCTAAAAATGTTCTTCACAGCAAAGGAAACAATCAACCAAGTGAAGAAGCAAAACACAGAATGGGAGAAAATGTTTGCAAACTACTCATCTGACAAAGGATGAGGATTAATATCCAGAATATGGGAGGAATTCAAACAACTCAATAGGAATAAATTAAACAATCTGATTAAAAATGAGCAAAGATCTAAATAGGCATTTCTCAGAAAACATACAAATGACCAACAGGTGTATGGAAAAAAATGTTCAGTATCACTAATCATCAGAGGAATGCAAATCAAAACCACAATAAGATATGACCTCACACAGGTTAAACTGATTTTTATCTGAAAGGCAAGCAATAATGAATGCTGGTGATGATATGGAGAAAGGGGAATGAATGCTCATGGGAATGTAAATTAGTACAACCACTATAAAAAGCAGTATAGAGTTTCCTCAAAAAACTAAAAGTAGAACTAACACATGATCTAGAAATTCCACTGCTAGGTATATACACAAAAGAAAGAAATCAGTATATTGAAGAGATATCTGCATTCCATGTTTGTTGCAGCGGTATTCACAATAGCCAAGATTTGGAATCAACCTAAGTGTTTATCAATGGATGAATGAATATAGAAAATGTGGTACATATACTTAAGGAATATTATTTGACCATAAAAAGGAGGGGATTATGTCATTTTCAGCAACACGGATGGAACTGGAAGACATTATGTTAAGTGAAATGAGCTAGTCATAGAAAGACAAATTTCATAGGTTCCTACTCATATGTGAGAGCTGAAAATTAAAACAGTTGAATTCGTGGAAATAGAGAATAGAATGATGATGACCAAAGGCTAGGAAGGGTAGTGGGGAGGTGGGCATAAACTGGGGGTGGTTAATGAGTGCAAAAGATGGAAGGAATAAGACTTAGTATTTGATAGCACACCTGGGTAACTATAATTACCAATATTTATTGTATATTTTAAAATAACTAAAAATGGAATTGGAATGTCAACACAAAGAAATAATAAATGCTTGAGGTGATGGATACCCCAATTATCATGATTTGATCATTACACATTGTACACCTATATTAAAACATCACATGTACCCCATAAATATATATATTGTGTTCCTATACTTAAAATTTAAAAGTTAAAATATATATATATTTTTAAAAAAGCCTCCATTGAAAGAGAACTTTGAAAGCCATAAGACAATTATTTATAAAGTAAAAAGGGTAAAAATCAATTAAATAATTAAACAATCAATAATATGTGGCAAAAAATATGAACAAGAAGTTCTAGGAGACACATGAAAGAAAAATAAGATGGTAAACCTCAATGGTAAAAAGAAAGAGGCAAATTAAAACTACTCTGAGATATAATATTACATCTATCAAATGGCTCAAAGTTAAAAAGTCTGACAATGCCAAGCGTTGGTGAAAACATGAAGTAACAAGAACTCATATATAGCAATTAAACTCTAAGGGAGACACTCTAGACTGAAAAGCTTTCACTGAAGTACACTTCATCACACACAAGAGTGCTCAGCACTTCAAACAAACCAAAAAAACCTATCACTTTAAACAAAAAAGCTACAAAAGCTATAAAAAATTTAAGTGACCTTTAAAATAAGAGTGAACAAATTAATTACAGTATGTTCATTCAAGTAAATACTATATAGCAGTGAAATGAAGTAAAATGCAGTAAAAATGGGCTAAAGTTGTATTCATTGATATTAATAATTCTTAAAAATGTTGATTGAAAAACAAGCTGCAGTTGGTACAAAACTATGTATAAATACATACACATAATGTTTTAGGGAAAACACAGAGCATCTACAGACAAATTATTAGAATGAGACAGTAAGTTTTCTGGATATAAGATCAATATGTAAAACCAACTTCATTACTATAGACCAACAAGAAAAAAAAATCATAGCAGTATAAGATACCATTTCCCATTTACTGAAACACCAAATATATAAAGTACCTACATATATGCACATATCTAGCACTCATATTAATAGATGAATGGGTATTGTCAACACCAAATGTAGGATAGCGCTTTCCTCTGGAGGGGAGGGTAGGAAATGCCATCAGGAAGGAAACAGAAGGCTTCATCTACACTGGTCATGTTTTGTTTCTTAAAAGGAATGAAGTTAGTTTTATTATTTACTGCATAATTTTTTATACCTTTAACATTGCATAACATATATATTTTAAAAATCTGCAAGATTTGACCCCAGGTCTAATATCTAAGTTAAGAGACAAGATAGTCATTCAGGTTCCGATTCTGAGCCCTGGCTCCCTAAGGTAAGAGTAAGGTACACTCTGGAGGAGGAAGCAAAAGTCAGAGGCTGCAGGTGATACCATTTTGGATCATTGAGGTTTCTTCCATACAGTTACATTTCTGTATGAAACACCCTCAACTTCCTAAGACTTTTTCCTTTAGGAAGTCTTCCCTTCACAGAAGCACAATTTACTTTCCTTGAAACACCTTAGGAGCTCCTGCTGTTTTCTTATATTCTATAACTTCCTAGCTTGAACTACATTATTCATACACACATCTTTTCTCCTCTACTTCTTTCCCCCAGCATGGAGTATGTATTCCCTAAAGCACAGTGTAGTACATTCTCAGTAAGCATCAGCTAAAAGTGAAAGACAGCCTGGTGGCATTAGAAGGACATAGGCTATGGCAGTTAGGCAGAACTAGACCCAAATTTCAGCTCCAGCCCCTAATAGCTGTGCTGTCCTAGGGGAGAGACGTCACCTCTGTCAGTCTCATTCCCCCAACTGAAAAGTGAGGATAATAATAGCTAATATATCTCAAGAGGTTGTGGAGTGAGAATTAAAAGTGTCAATCATAGTACCTGACCCAGAACAGGCACCGATAAACATCAGTTTCCCCATCCCCTGACTCTCTTAATTTGAAAGATCTGAAAGTATCTCTAGTAATGAGAGTGGTACCAATGCCAACATTATAAAAAAGGCCGGTTTAATGGCAATCTATCTACATAGTGAGCCTAATTGCTTTTGAATAAGCAGCCATTTTACTTGGAACATAACAAGGGATTATAGATGAAGATTTAACGCACTGAATATTCACACTTAGCAGCGGCTAGAACTCTGCCAAGACTGATGTTCAGGAACTGGTAAAATTCAGTCTGTCAAAGCTCCCAAGGACACTGGGACACTTCTTTTGTCTCTGTTCCTCTAGTTCAGAAATCAAACACATCCCTAGATTATAGGCCAATTTCTTGCCTCTGCAGTGTCATTTATTCTCAAAGCCAGCCTTGATTAATGTGAACATAAACACAACTCTCCACCATCCTCAACACATACAGCAGTGTTTTTTAAAACCTGGAAGTTTTCCTGTGTTTCACTGAAGATATGAGAGTGTTCATCCTTCAAATCACATGTTCGTGAGTTAGGTAAGTGTATCTTTTTCGCTCGAGGGTTCATAGAACGTTGTATATTCCAGTTATGTCACCTGCCATGGACATTACATACTAATCAAATAGCACAAGCTTCCCCTTCCTCCCCAGGACAACTGCCCAGGCACCCTTGACCTCTTTCGTCTCCAGGTAAAATATGCTTCTTTTCAACTACTGTTCAAGATACAGTTTTGTCTCTTAAAAACAGATAACATAAAGAAAGAATATGTTCAAAGGTGGTATCAGAAAATCAACAATATTCTAGATGTATTCAGGACAAAAATTCATAGAACAGGATTATCTATCATCTCCCTTATTATTTATACTAAACTTCTGTTCATGCAGCCAAGATTGCCTTAGAGTCTTTGGTGACACTGTTCCACTTCTGACTAAATACAAACTTGGCAGGAACTAAAATCCTAAAGTCTTCTTCACATGACCTGCTCATCCTGTACTTGCATGATTCATTACCTTGCCAGGTATTTATGAAGTGCTAACCCTGTGCCAAGTACTGTGCTCGCTGCAGGACATACAATCAGGATAGAGCTCCAAGGTTCAAGGTGTTTTCAGTCTAGTGAGGGCAACAGGCAATTGAACACAGTACGATAACATTCCACAATAAGTATGTGAAGAGATTCCCAAAGGAGAGGACTAAACTCAAACTTATAAAACCTGGTAAGTCTTCCCAGATGAAGTAATCTCTAAGGAAGACTGGGAATTATCCTGGCCAGTGGGGTAGAGGAGCCAAAGCAGGGAGAGCCCGAGTTTCCTCACACACTAGTGGCTAAGTTCCAGGGGTAATCAATCATCCCCAGAGAGTCTCGAGTCTCCATCTCAAAGATCATATAGCGTCACTTCAGCCTTAATCTATTCAACGGGAAAGTCACTAAGGCCTACACAGGTACAAGGGGAGGGACCACAAACTCCTGCCTATGCATGGAATATTGGCAAGGTTCTGGAAGAGCAGGTATTTGGAAAATATAATCTGCCACATAAGCAATGTAGAATGGTTCAAGTACAGACTATGAGAGGTTGGGAAAAGGTCATAGATGGGACCAAAAGTAAGCTTCAGCTTGCTAGCGTTGTGTTTTGCTCCAGTACCCACCTCCCATCAATTCACACATGTCCCCATTCCCTTTTCCTGGTGCTGTGTTTTCTGACAAGGCTTTAGAAGCAACCCGGAGAAACAAGACTTTCACATATTGGGAAACATGCCACTGTGTACTCATTCTTAATCAATGCCTCCATCTGTTAACGATTACCAGTATGGAGGCAAGAATATTTATTAATAAAGGAGAATCAACAGGCCTGATCAACAGGTGGATCATGTACTGTGATGCAGGATCAAAAAGGACAAAGGTTGAAGTCCCAACTATAGGATCCTGAACAAGCTCTAAACCCCGTTTACGATTTCATTCCCTCATCTATAAAAAGTGCACAGTAATAGTACTGAATTGCTATAAAGAAAAAAAAATCCAATAATGCTATGAAAAATATAACATATTAGTAGTGATTTGCATCTTGCATTAACCATAAGAATGTAAGCTCCATGGGGGCAGGAATCTTATAATTCTTTTTATCCTGGGGTCCCCAGTACCTAGAAAAAAAAAATGCTCAGCTCATAGAAGAGGCTCAAGAACTTGTTAAACAAATACTTGTCAAATGTAGGATTACATGGATTGCTTATCCAACTGTGCATAAGCCAAGGGCTCAATGTGTGTATGGCAGGGGGACAATGAGGGGGACATCCAGGGGATGATGACAGGATGGGTTACTATAATCAAAGTGAATTAAAGTTACCAGCTCATCAAATAGGGTTTCTCAGAAACTGTGTGATCAAACTTTATATGTCACATTTAATAACAACAAAAACATACGAGAACCTAACGTACAGGGACATGAGCTGATCTCCTTGGGGTCACGCAGATGAGAAACAGCAGAACTGGGACTAGAACTGGGCTCCTGTTATTCCCGTGGTATGTGTTGGGCTTTCTGTTACACATTGCTGCCAGAGTTACTGTTCTGGGTGGTATTCTTCCCTATCTCATTCTGGAGACCCACCGATTTAGCTGGTCCATAATCTAAAGATAGAAATGCTGTTGATAAGGAAATTGTTGTAAGGTAGAATCACATTTATCATGATATGAGTCTTCTGATTTACATACACCACAGTCTTTTTGAATATTCATTGCCTTCTGCTACCTGGAGGCACTTCTCCATTCCCCATCTGTGTCCCCTCCTTCAGTGTCATTATGGGGACTGTCTGCAGAGAACTCTGAGCGAAGCCTTGGGGGCCTCCATTTAAGAGAAACATCTGTAGCAGGTGTGAAAGAGCTGTGTTAAAGCCCATCAACACTTACTAGGTGCTTTATTCTATGTTGCAACAAAAATTTACAGAACTGTGAAAAAGACATGGGAAGAGAAGAAGCTATTCGTCTGAAGTTTTTTGGTTTTCAAGCAATGGAAGATGACATGGGTTGAACATGTACTCATGAGGTCAGTATTCTGAATCTCATTTGAGAGAAAGCACACTGAAGTTAGATAGTGCTTCCACTAGAGCAATATTCCAGGCAATGTAAGGGGATCTTGGAGCAATGGTTCTCAATCTTGGTTGCACACTGGAATAACCTGAGGGAATGGAAAAATACTGGGGTCCCCCCTGAGATAGTAACTTAATTGATTTAGAGGAAGACTTGTGTAATAGAATTTTACAAAGCTTCCCATGAGATTCTAATAAGCGGTCAATGTTAAAAACTATTAGTCTCTAGACCACGATTTGACAAAATTTTTCTGTAAAGGGCCAGAGATTTAAAAATGTAGGCTTTGCAGGCCACACAGTCTCTGTTCCAACTATTCAGCTTTGCCACTGTAGCACAAAAGCAGACACAGACAATATGTAAACAAATAAGCATGGCTATGTTCCAATAAAACTTTATTTACACAAACAGATGGTGGGCCAGATATGACCCACAGCCTGTAGTTTGCAGACCTCTGGTCTAGACACTAAAACCATCAATCATGAATTGAAAAGGTATATATTTAAGGCCAGGTGATATTATTTGTGAAAGGAGGGTTGGGTTGGTTGTGAAAAAAAACTAAAGCTGAAATAATTCTCTTAAAAGCCAATTTCTAATAGCATGTATAAGATAAAATTCCATTTATTGGGTAGTTAAATTTTATATTTTAAGAAAGGTCCACTGTGACTAATAAGATTTTTAAACATTGGTGCTACCTTCTGTTCAAATATTTTTATATAGATATGTAAACATACACCCACTTTTATAGCTCATATCTTCAGAGCATTTTACACAAAAGATTCATGGTTCACATCACATTTCTGCTCATGTATTTGGAGTAAATACTGGAGCATGCATACTCATAATCTGTTATCATTTTTTCAGATTGTTACCTTTGACAAAAAATAATATTACAGAAGCAGCCAGGGGTTTTGCCTTTCTCACTAGGAAGGGAAATGCTTTGCATTTAAAAGTATAATTTTGGGTTTTCCCATTTGGCTTAACTGTTGACATATCTCTGGTCCTGCCAGAATTAGGTCATAGCCTCTGTTTTTTCTTTGACAAAGTTACTACATTGCCTAGCCTTTCCCAGTTCTGCTAAATTACAAAACCCAAGGTCCAGCGAGGCCTGGCCAGGGCAGAGAGCACATAAGAGGGCCAGCGCCAATGACAGGAAGGCTAAGAATTGTTGGGCTGCCACGTGGCCCTAAGAATGCAAGGTGGTAGAGAGGAGCCAGGTATGTATGTGTCCACAGCCTCTTAGCTTTCATCACCCCATGTCTGGGTGGTCTGGTCTATACCGTGGGCTTCTGCCCTAATATCCTGTTTGTTGTTCCTGCTGCCTCTGCTTCTGAGGTCATCACCACTTCATTACCCTTTAACACCCCCCCCCCCGACCCCCATCCCCAGTCCCTGATGGGATTGAGATTGGGATCTGGCTCAAAACCCCAACCCAGTTGTCTGGGCCTGATAAGAATGATAATAATATTAATGATTCATAATTCTATCAACTGATGCTTTGAGAACTATTAATATCTCTGTGCAGGTCTTGATCAAAGAATTTCACATCTATTATTTTGGGCCTTAACAGGGTATAACCCCTTGGAAGATATGTCAGGCTATCCTTACAGTGTCTATAGCCTGTTAATATGCATGATAAGTGTTCCCTGCACTCTTCACTGTCTAGAAACTTGCTTTGATATGGTTCCTGTGGAATTCTCCTGTCACCACTCATATACCTTATCTTGGACATCAATCAGATTAAATACCCTTGGCCTTTGGTGAGGACAGGAATTAAATCTAGTTTCAAAATCACCTTTTGGTGCTACAGAGTACGAAATGCCACTGGCTTTAGGGCATCCATAATGTAGAATCCAACCTGCCAGACCAGCCCAGGCTTGGCTCCTCCAACTTCTCATGGACTGGCATGAGGTTTTTAACATTCCCAGTGCCAGAAAGACCAGCAACACCACTACCAACACCACAGTCACCACCACCACTCTTCCGCCACCATTGCCATTGCTGCTCCCTACCCCCCAATGCTGCCACTGTCCCACCACTCACCACCACTGCATGTCTACTTTTGTCAGGAACTAGGTAGTTTATCTGCACTACATGTAATTCTTACAATGACCTGTAAGATGAGTAGCAGAGGCTCCAAGTTATAAATGAGGAAATTCAGGTTTAGAGCAGGAAAGGGATTTACCCACGGCCACACAGCTAATAAAGGTAGAGCTGGCATTTACATCCAGCTCTATTGGACTCCAATGCCCATGCTCTTTCTGTAATGATCATTCACATCTAGTTGCTAACTCTGTTCTAAGTAGGTGGATTAACTCATTTAATCCTAACAACAACCATAAAAAGTAGGTACTGCTATTTTCTCAGAGAGCAAGACCAATGAATGAGGAACGGAATGGTCAAGTTGCTTGGCAAAGTATTTAACTAGGGGCAGTATTTAACTAAGTTTCCAGGGCAGACTGTCAGACTCCAGAACCAGTGTCCTTAACCCGGCTCTACACTGTCTGAAAGCTTACCAACAACACCATGTGGCTCGTGCTGGAGAAAAGGAAGGGTAAAGGAGAAATCAGGTAACCCACAGAGTCAGGGGAGGCTCCTTAGAGCAGCACTCCTTGAAGTAAGTATCCCAGGGTCTGGAGGTATCTGTCCATCAGAGAAGCTCCTGATAGCATCATGGCTTTGCAAACTGAATAAAGGTGTTTACTTCCCTTCATGTCTATCAGTTTGTTCAGCTTTCGATTTTACTTCTTGCATTCTAAGCAAGAAAACAGCCTTAAAAAGCAATTTCTTTGTCATGCTTTTAAAACAGATAAAATCTAGTTTTCATTTTACCATCTTACGAAATTTGTGTTTTATATTACCACTAAAAGGAGCATTGGGACAGTCAGGCACATTGTTTTAGAATCATAATTTTAATTTTGAGAATTCGTGCTGAGGTTGAGTCTCTAGTTAAGGGTCAAACAAACAAGCAGACTGGTGGTAAAGTAAAAAAAAAAAAAAAAAAAAAAACACTCTACATTTGTTCATGCAGTTAGCAAAGAGGATATTCTTTTCACAAAATTTGTTTCCTATGACTTTTTCCAACTGCAGATGTTGCTTTTGCCTTGATTAGTGATTTGATGGCTCACAGAACATCAATACAGGGAGCAGGTGAACACGGAGACTGAGTTCACATCCTCTTGGCTAAATTATATGACTTTGACATTTGTCAAATAAAGATAATAATGGCACTTAACTCATGGGATTGAAAGTAAGTGAATGAAGAGTGCTTTAAATTTTTTTTTTAAAGACATGGACACTGAGGCACAGAGAGGCCAAACTCTGAAAGCCAACAAGTGTGATGGTGGTACAAAAGCACCATGGCCTGGATATTTTAACTTTCAGCTCACTGTTCCTGTACTGAGTATCTCCATCTGTTTCTTCAGGCATAACAGGGCACATGCAACTTATTCCAAAGCATCAGGCCAGAGCCTAGATCCCATCAAGTTCAAGGTGACTAAGGTGGCGGGGAAGGGACTGAAGTGTTTCTCTGCAGTCCACTCAAGCCTTTCCAATGACTATTACCCTCCCAAGGGCATTTTACTATCTCTGGTCCCATGACAGTTCCACACTGTTAAAGGTGTTGCTGAAGCTACAGTTATTATAGTTATTAACATTTTATGAGCTTGTTATTCACCCTTTAAGCTTCTTAATATGAAGTGGTACATTTTAAAAGCACAGCACATACCTAATTGATTCTGATATAAAAGGATCGCTGGACTCCTTGGGTTTCCGTCTCTGCTTCTGAGTCTATGAGGGACAATGGGGGCAATGGGGGCAATACAGATTTAAGGGCTTAGAAGTGGTACAAGACAGCTCAAATTTTTCTTTCTGGTGATTGCACAATTCTGTTAATTCCAATGGACCTTTCTTCCTGTTGCCATGAACGATGACTTTTGTTTAACCTCTGAAATTTTTTTCTTGCAGATGCATCAGATAATGGCAAGTTCTAGGGGACCTAAAATTTCTACTTCATGCAATGGTAACTCCTATTTGGACTGTGGTTCTTTAGACTGCTGACTTTCAACCCATGGAAGTTTTGCCAATGACTTTTCTCAGCCCTCATAAAATAAGTCTCTTTGTTTTGGAAAAGGCTCTTGACTGAAAGTTAGAAAGCTAATGTCCTAGCCTTGTGTGACATCCTCAGCCTCCTTCCTCTGAGCTGTAAAATGGAAACAATAGCATTTATCCTGTATGGCTCACACAATTGTTGTTATTAGCCACATGATGGTTAGAACTCAGATTGCTTTACTCTCATTCCAATGATGTCTAATTGAAATAATACTTAGGAATAGCTTCATGAAAGTGCTTTAAGAATGGCAAAAGAATATACAAGCAAAAGAGATTATTGTTACTATCATACACTGGGCAATTTACCTAATTTCTTTCTATATTACAAAATAAAACTCAACTGAAACTAAAATTTTTATTTCTTAAAGTTTAAAAAAATGGTGATGATTGCCCTTGTGACTGCCATTTAATAGTAGTTGGGTATTCATTTTACATTACTTTAGATGATAGGATGGGGCAAGGTGACAGTGTTCTTCAGAAGATGTAGATATTAACACAATTTGCACCCGGGCTGAGAGTTTGAACCCACCTCTTTCCCAAAGGAGACCCCCATTCTCCTTTTCTTATTGTCCTGGATGGGAATGAACCTCAGATACCCAAATGGGGTAGATTAAAACAGTGGGAGTCTGCACTTCCCCATGACATTAATGTAATGAAAATATTCGACTCGTTGGTTTCTCGAGTACTTGCATCACTTAAGAAGTAAATACACACATCAATCACGATGTTAAGGATGCTATTCTTTCCTTTCCTCCTCCCACAATATTTACCAAGTATCCCATTTTATGTCAAGTTTTATACTGGGCACAAATTTCCTGACTTCTTGTTCTCCAAGTTGAATTGAGAACATTGTCATGTAAACCTTCAGTCATAGTACAGTGAGATAATTTTGTGCTGTAACAGCTAAGAACAAAGACTGGAGTAAGGACAAGAGTCATTGATGCCTGAGAAAAGGAAGGGATGCTTGAATGGTCTTGAGGGCTGAGCAGGAACTAACCAGATGTAGGAGAGATGTGGTGATGTGTTTGCTACAGAGAAAATAGGTGTCCAGAGGCAGCATGTTGTGTAAAAACAGGAGTCTAAGAATGGCAAGTTGTTTGGTGTTCTTGGAATAACAGGGTTGGTCTAGCTTAGTGTCAAGTGGTCATACTGCAGGACCAGGCAAGGGGCAGGTCTTTGAAGGCTGTGTGATGTTAACATTCCCACACAGAACAGAAATCCAGTGTCCTGTTTGATGTGGACAACTGGAATCTACAGTTTGAAGAATCAGTAATAATCAGGATCTTAGTTTTCAAATTCCTTAATTTTTTTTACTTAAAAAGTAGTAACAATATTGTCTTACACCTAGAGTGGTTTTTAGGCTTCTGTTTTTGGCAAGTGCTGAACATGGAGCAGGCTCTGTTGAGGCCAGTGCCTCCGCGGTGCTTTAGATATCATCTCTTCTCCTTATCCCAAAGTCTTTACTCCTGAAATTGTTTCCCCTTTTGAGTCATTATTTTCTCTCTCCTTTTGAATAATTTCTATCAACCCACCAAAATTAACATCTACTTTATAATTGCTTTGGTTTAGAAAAAATTCCTCCTTTCACCATATCCTCTTCCAACCATAACCTACTTCTTCCCTTTTCCTAAAGAGATGTCTATAGCCTGCCTTCCACCTGCCCTTTATCACTTCCCAGTGATCGAGCTTCCACCTCCACCATCCCCATGGATTGCTCGTGTCAAGGTTACCAATCATCTCCAAGGGTCACTTCTCTGTTCTTCTGTCCCTTTTTCCTTCAGCAGCGACTGATGTGTCTGACTTCTCTATGGTGAAATGTTTTCTTCTTTTGGCTTCTCTAACATCACATTCTGCTGATTTTTCTCCTACCTCCCGCTCCTCCTGCTCAGTTTCCTTTGGCATCTCTGAATGGTGGATTACCCCAGACCTCTCATTCAGTGCTTTGCTTTTAACACCACCACCCAACACATCCACATCACCATCCCTGATCCTCCCCCAGGACTCACTCAGCACACAGAATAAAACACACTTCTCACCAGGGCTCATGGAAAAGTTCCTATCTCACAGCCCTACCTGTGTTTCTGACCTCATCACATAACACTCTCCCCTTTGTTCATTATACCAGTCTCATTGCCTTTTCTTCTTTTTTAATTTCTTGAACACACAAGCTTTCCCCCTCCTGCCATAGGCACTTTATGTTAGCCGTTCCCTCTGATTGGGAGGCTCTCCTTGCAATATGCCTAGGACTGGCTCTCTCCCACCTTCCATGAGCACCTTATCTAACATAGTCCCAACATACTCATTTTCATATGAACTTATTCTAATTCTGCACATAGCTGTTGTCACTAACTGATGGTTTTTCCTATTTCATCTTGACTGATTGTCTTCTCTGCACTGGAATGTTAGCCCCATGAGAGTAGGGAACTTGCTTATCTTGTTAATTGCTTTATCCCAGGTCCTAGCACACTGCCTGGCAATGGTAAATGCTCAACAAGTATTTGTGAAAGGAATGAAGAGACAAATAAATGTTGGTTTTCTCCCACAAACTCTGTAAGCAAATGCTGTTTGAGTGAATGAATAAATAAGAACCGCTGTGCTTGTCTTCTCCCAGCAGCCAGCCTTTGCACAGATCCATCACATGCATTATATTTGAATTGTTCCATATGGTCTTTCTTGGGTCACTGGCTTTTACTTTGTCCTGAGTTTGTCCCCTGGGCAGATCGTCTTAATTTCTTTGAAATCTTTAACCTTGTTTCTTTCATGCAGAAGGAAATAGAAGTGATATTTAGCAGCTATCATGAACTACAGCTGCTCCTGAACCTCCAACTTTGAGGTTCTAGAGGCTTCCTCCTGGAGTGGAGTGGGGATTAACATGGCTTTCTGACAAGGTTACTTGGAAATATCCTGGCATGGGGGGCACGTTTTTATGTGCTTATACATGAGACATGAGGTGGGTGGGCGTGCTGCTAATGTGAAGTGGAAGATTAGAAAGAGTCCAAAAGGAATGCTTGCAGAAAGGAAAACATTAAAGGAAAATATCTGGTTTCACATCCCAGCTTGGCTCTTTCCAGCTGTGTGATTTTGAATGAGTTGCTTATTATTTTGTGTTTCAATTTCTTTATCTGTAAAGTAGGCATAACAATATTTACTCCATGGGCTAGCTGTTTGGACTAAGTTGAAATCAATATTTTGTTTTTTGTACTTGGTATCTTTCCCAGCACAATGTAAGTGTTCACTATTATTAATAACAACAGTGGCACCAGTAAAATTAACTCTCCATTCTAAGAGCTGACTTATTCAAATAATAGTTTTGTTTTCTATCAAACTTTTACATAGAATTTTTTTTTTTTGAGACAGAGTCTTACTCTGTTGCCCAGGCTAGAGTGAGTGCCGTGGCGTCAGCCTAGCTCACAGCAACCTCAAACCTCAAACTCCTGGGCTTAAATGATCCTACTGCCTCAGCCTCCCGAGTAGCTGGGACTACAGGCATGCACCACCATGCCCAGCTAATTTTTTCTAGATGTATTTTAGTTGTCCAGATAATTTCTTTCTATTTTTAGTAGAGACGGGGTCTCACTCTTGCTCAGGCTGGTCTTGAACTCCTGACCTCGAGCGATCTGCCCGCCTCGGCCTCCCAGAGTGCTAGGATCACAGGCGTGAGCCACTACATAGAATTTTTGTTAAAATCTTATTTAAAGGAGTTGAAAATAGATGATAATTAAGGGTCCACTTTTAAAGCATCTTGCTTAAATTGGCCTGAATAATTTTCACTTCAGTCATAGCTACAGCCTTATAACAGTGCAGTGGGCCACTGCATACAGGACTGGGTTCCCCCTTTCAGTGGACATAGAGGCTACCAGACAAGGATGTTGTGTGGATAAATCTTTGTGTGAAGTATTTCCTTTCAATCCAATCAACATTTTTTTTTTTTTTAAGCAAATACGTCATACCAGCATTCTACTGACCACTTTTACTTGGATTTACAAGATATTCTATGGGGCAGGCATAATGGTAACAGTTTTACAGATAAGGAAACTGACATTCAGAGTGGTTAGTAACAGATCAGGTACAGAGCCAGTATTCAAATGAAAATCTGTCTAACTTAAAGGTGGGTTGCCCATAGTCTTTGCTTCTTTCATCTGTCTCCACTGTGCTCGCTTTGTTCTTAGCTTGGAAACTAGGTCCTGCCTCTGTTCCAGAAGTGCCAAGACAATCTCTCCAGTTGCCACTGGTAACTTGGAGGTGGGTTGATAGAAGCATATTTGGTTACTGATCACTAGATGGTTATCATAGATGTCACCCTTTCCCAAGACCTCTTTCCCTGATAGAGCTTTTCTACTGTTCCCTCCATATTTTGCACATATAGTTGTCCCTCAGTATCTATGGGGGATTAGTGCCAGTACCTCTACGATACCAAAAGCCACAGATGCTCATCTCTGATATAAAATGGTGTAGTATTTGCACATAACCTGTACATATCCTCCCACATCCTTTAAATCATCTCTTCATTGCTTATAATACCTCACACAATGCCTAGATATCACTTCATTCATGTGGATTCAACTTAGAACTTCACACACAGCAAATTCAAGTTGTGCTTTTTGGAACTTGCGGTTGAATCCACGGATGTGGAACCCTCAGATACAGAGTGCCGGCTGTATATAACTAGGATCCCAAAGAAGTACTCTCTACCCAAAGACAAACATGAGTGGGTAATATCACCAACAGTCCCGAAGACTTTACTTTCAAGTTTTGTTCACTCGTTTGACCTCCCTTTATCAGTCTCCTCTATTTTAAGTCTCTCAGTTGCCAGTAAATATGATTCCAAATCTTATCATTTTACCTAGTTTTAAGGACAGAAAGCCTTCCACCAAAGCTTGGTCAATGAAATACTAATTTGGAGATTTCATCCAGGGATCTTGTGATCTCTCAGAGAGAGATAACAGTATCACTGTGTTCGCTGTCCCTGAATAAGCAGATAGGTGGGAGGTGCTTCCCAAATGGATGAAATGAAAGAACCTCCAAGGGTGAAGAGGCACAGACTTGCCTTCTCCTGTTTTATGTCAGTTTTTCAAGGAGGGGGTAGGAAAGTATCAACATTACTTTAGAAAAATTCTATTTTCTGATACCTTCCTATTCTCTTTAATCGATTTAGTGCTTAACTGACAGAAGGACAGGGCATAGGGAACAGAAGGAGGCGAGACACAGAAGGGAAGAATGGCAGCTGCAGGAAAAGAAAAGGAAAGAAGGTCGTGGAAGAAGACCAGGTGCACTAGAAGAAGGGAAGAGCAGCAAAATTTTTGAGCAATGTCAATGTATCTGGTGTAGGACAGGAAGCATAATGTGCCAAAACCACACTGCCAGTTAGAAGCAGAATCTGGTCACAACTTTACTTTCTTTTTTTCTGAGTCTGTTAATCCCCATAAAACTCCATGAGGTAAGTCACATTCTACCCTTCATTAGAAAAGAGGAAACATGAATTTTCAGTAGTCAAACAAGATTGTAAAATACTGGCCTAAATTTAAACCAGTTTCTTTACTGTAGGACTTGTCAGGAATTTTTACTCTACCAATAGTGACTCTGCAAGAAAAGGGCACATTAAATAGCATCACCTTGTTTCACAAACTCATAACTCATGCATTTTTACATAAGCCATTTCTTAGGACTTTGGCACTATCCAGAGAAAGAGTTTGTTCAGCTAGGATTGGGCTGGTTCCAAATCCAAAGCTGACCCTTGTTCACAATTTGACCCTAGGGAAAGTGTTTAAATGCCGTGCGCTCCCATTTTCTCATCTGTACAATAAGGAAATAATTTCCTTTGTCCTGACCTTGTAGGTTATCATGGGTAAACTAGAGCTTACTCATTTATTGTGGCAGAGAGGAAGGCTCTCTCCTCCTCCTCCTTCCTCAGATCCCCCAGGGAAGCCCTTCTGTCCACTGAAGGAAGCTTCCCATGGGGGTGGCAGATGGTGAGGCAGCAGAACCCAGAAGTTAGCAAATAACTACACCCTGGGTATCCAGCTGTCTTGCTAATGCATTGCTAAGGTCTCCTTTATGTAACTCTGGGTCCATCTCAGTTAGAGTCCAAAGTCCAAAAGACCTGCCCTGATGGGGCTGTGTTTCACATTTACCTGCAAAGAACAGAATCTGCAGTGGAAGATTCCAATCTAGAGCCCTTGTTAAGAATGTACAGCAAGTGGGTCTATTGTAGGCATAGCCACGCACTAGCTATGCGACCTTGGGTAAGTTGTTTAGCTTCTTTGTGGCATGAGTTCCTTATTGGCACAAGGTAAAATGAAATGATTTGCTACGGTCTCCCTCTCCCCAATCTTTCTTTCCCTTTTGTTTCCTTTTTTCCAAAGATAAAATGAGTTCACAATTCAAATTGAAGGTGGTGGCTGTAATGTCTGGCATGGAGTGGGAAATTCTCTACTATGGTATGCTCCTGAAGAAGGTTGGGTTTCTTGCTAGAGAGGTAGTTATAACAATATCACTTTCTTACCAGTAGCAATTGAGGTGGGAGGAGAAAGAAATCCTCCTTCATCAGACTGTGAAATTTTCCTTCTTCTCTTTGTCCTTGTGGTTTGTACTGACCACTCTGCTGCTTCCCCTGGCTTAACCTGTACCTCCAGTTCATCTCTCAAGTCTCAATCTTATCTCTTTTCAGGAAGACTTCCCTGTCCACCCCCAGGCTGAGTCGGGTGACCCTGCTAGGTGACCCAGATCCCCTGTGCTTCCACCACTTGCACACGTATTGCACTTATGTGATCAAAAATCTTCCCCAACCGGTCTGCTTCCCTGGAAAGCCCAGAGAGGGAAGGAAGAAAGAGGCTTTCCTGCTCACCACTCTACCCAAACCAATAGCACATGCCCTGCAAGAGATATACATTTGAAAATAACCACAGATGAACAAATGAATGAAGATACATCACTTGTCCAAGTTAATTAGTGACAACTAATCTGACTTACAAGACCATGTGCTTTCCACTGAGCCTCATTAGCTACTAATGAAATTGTTAGATTATACAAGCATGCTTGCATTTTACCAATCAACTGCCCTGTTAACAAAGCCACACTTATGTACTGAATTCTAAGATTAGTCTTAGGTTTTAAGCTCTATGTTATTCTTAGGAGAAAAGTAAAGATGACCTTTCAGTTCAGTTCATTTGAACAAAATCAGTACCCTTAATGTGAATCTGGAATTATACTTATTCCTGAGAGGCCTGCAATTGAAGTGTGTGACATGCTAATAGGTAGTGTCTGAACAACATTATTATGCTATAATAGAGGAGGACATGAAATCCATATTGTTCATGTGAAAACACTCATGACAAGCATTTTAAAAACTGTAAAAACTTTAAATATACCATTACTGACATGAAGAAATTGAAGCGTAAAATAGTGGATAATTCAGGAAAATATTTGTCTTCCCTCTTGGGACCATTAGCTGGTATTCAGTATTTAGTCATAATGAGTCGAGCAATCTTACATATTTCAATTACTCATGAAATAAAGGGAAAAATTGGTAAGGGGGGAAGACAAATATTTAAAACAGATGCAATTTTCAGTCCTTATATCACTAGTTTCCTATGAAAATATCCAAAGTTTTAGAACAGAATATATTGCACAAAAATAAATGTTGGTGTTAGTAGCGGGAGATATTTTGAGCATAGTTTTTAAAATATGAAAGTATCAAGTGTTCATTAGTGGCTGGTTTTAAATGTAAGACTTGTGCAATTTGAATATAACTTTCTGTGGCTTATTAAATTATGAAAATATTTGCTTTGTAAGGACTCTTCAGTAGCTGAAGTCCTAGCTTAGGTTGGGGTGGAAAGGACTTGATGAAGCTCTTCCCACCCCCTTCCTTCAGACCCCAAGGATGCCACTGCTGAAAATTTTTAAAACATCTCCACCTCCTTTAAGAGATGGTATAGTATATTAGAAAGATTATTGGCTTTCAAATCGGATAGATCTGGATTTAAATCTCAATTCTGACAGAACCTGGCATTATATACTTCTTTCTTCTTTGGCTTCCTTCCTTTCTCCATGTGAGGCTCTATATAAATGAGATAAAATGTGTAAGTTTCCTGATTATAATAACTATTAAAAAATGGTAGCTACTTTCTAGCTGGGGGCTCCCCAAAGTCCACTGGTGCTGACTGATAACTTCAGTGAGTAAACATGGAAGAAGGATAGATGTATACACAAGTGGGAGCTCTGCAGAAGTGTAGAGCACATGATCATTCTAGAAGAAACAGCTGTTGCTCATCTCCAGCTGGTTGTTATTTTAAAATGGCAATTAATTAAAAAAAAAATTTAGACCTCTGCTGTCACCCAACATGAAGTAAAAGGGACCAAACTTAATTATTTACTTGAAACAACTAAAAAAACCAGACTCTATAAAGTAACAATTTTCAAGAAACTGGACGCCAAGCAACAAAGGACAAGGCCACCCCCTGGAGGACAGCAGGCAAATGAGCGAGCACTGTGACTGCTGCAGTGCCCTGTCTGGAGCATCTCTGGGCCAAGCATGGTCTGACAGTCTCGGCCTGAGAGTCTGGGGTAGGCCCAGGTGAAGAGTGTTCACAGGCAGAGTAGTATCTCCCTCTGAAGGTATGGACATTACTGTCCTACCTTTGTTGTGGGGATTAACTGAGGTGGTACGTGTAATATCACATGGCAGGGTGACCTACACTAATAGATGGTGTCTTCACTTATTTTGCCTTTTCTGCTTTTCTCCTCAAATCCTTTTAGGATAAACCTTCTACTACTTCCTATAATAATAGCTAAGATTACTGAGTATGCATTTGTGTCAGGCATTGTTTTATGAAACTTATATGTAATACATCTGTTAAAATGAAAATATGGTATCAATTTTTTTTTTTTTTTTTGAGACAGAGTCTCGCTCTGTTGCCCCAGCTAGAGTGCAGTGGTGTCATCGTAGCTCACAGCAACCTCAAACTCCTGGGCTCAAATGATCCTCCTGCCTCGGCCTCCCAAGTAGCTGGGACTACAGGCACACACCACCACTCCCAGCTGACCTTTCTATTTTTAGTAGAAATGGGGTCTCACACTTGCTCAGGCTGGTCTTGAACTCCTGAGCTCAAGGAATCCTCCCGCCTCAGGCTCCCAGAGTGCTAGGATTAGAGGCAAGAGCCACTGTCCCCAGCCTGGTATCAATTATTAAATATGAAAAAAGCACACTTCCAATTATAGATGGACATATATGGTCTACATACAAGGTCTCCCTGGGTTGAATGAACAAATACTAATTCATGATTTGTTTAGCTGGACTTTGTACAGAAAAGTCACATATTTTCACATTGGTTTTCTCTACCACACCCAGAAGTCAGCACTCCATTTTTGGCATAAATATTTCCACATACATATGAATTATTCCACATCCTCATTTCCTCTCATGCCTTCATATCTTTAAACATTCCAAAAAGAATAATTTATAACCATATACTATAATTGAATGACTTTTCAACTCAGGTTTTCTAACATACTCAGGGTTACACTGACTTTTGAGTGATATAATAGAATGGATTTAAGTTCTGGCTCCATCATCAGTTCGCCAAGTCATTGAACAAGCAAGTCACCCTTGTAACAAGTATGGTAGAATTCATGTCACAAGGCAGCTATGAATAGTGTATGATATAATTCAGGTGAAGTGTTAGCACATGGTATCTATTTTAAAAGGTTAGTGATTTTATATATATTTATATATATATATATATAATTAGTCCCATAATACTGTCCTTCTTCATGGTTGTTTTGTGAATTGTGGTTCATTCAATTCATGCTAGCTGCTACAATGGAAGCATTAGAAAGTTATGATCGTACCAAACTTTTGTTGGATGCCTTTCTGAGTTCAAGGTGGAAGTTTTCATGCCTCACTTGCCTCTAGAAGTAATAGCATATTTCTAGAGATTTTGATAGAAAAAAATCAATCATGTTAAGATAGCTCGATTTAAATAAAATTTAAGCAAGCACTATTGTTTTAAATGTGATATTTCTTTAGAGCAAATGCTGTGGGTTGAGTATAAATTCAAAGGTATAATTAGGTATCCTTAACTGGTTCTTAGTTGCATATTAGAATAAATTAAATTAATTTTGCGGTGAAAATATGTTCTTTTTTTCTTTCAATTCTAAGCTAAGCTTCAGGGAGACATTCTCACCTCTCAGATACTTATAATTTGAGTATATAAAGTACCTAATGATTTATTAGCTTCACTTATCAGTATATGCTTAGGAAATTATGTAAGAGTATTTTTTCTGAGAACAAGATTGGAGTCATTCTTGTGTTTCAGCCCTAAACATAAGAATTTCTAATCCTTGGAAGACTCTAAAATCCAGATAGATGCAGATTCCTTTTATATCACAAAGTGTTAAATTTCGAGTATATATATCTGCTAAAGAACAGAGCATTTATTCTTCAAGTTATTCTTCAAATGCACTTTCTGAAGATGTAAGTTTGACTTGGTTTGGGTAAATAACTTAAGAAAACTTAAAATATTATTGGCCTAGAGAGTTCTGCTGCCAAGGTGGCTGAGGAAAGACACAGGTTGAAAGTAAACGCATGGAACCGTGTCACACAACAATGAGCAAAAGAAGGCCAGAATGACTATATCAAATAAGATAGACTCCCAAACAAAGAGTATTACCAGACATAAAGTTGGTCACTTCATGATCATACAAGAGGCAATTCATCAGAAAAATATAGCAGTTGTAAATGTTTATACAACTAATAAAAGAGCTTTAAATTACATGAAGCAAAATTAAACGGAAAAATACAGACTTCCACGATAATACTTGGAGATTTGAACACTCATATCTTAGCAATTGATATAATAATTAGACATAAAAGGAAAAACAGAAAATGAGAATAACACTATTAACTCCCTGGAAGTAATTTATATTTATAAAACACTCTATTTCATGCACATAGAATACACATTCTTTTCCAGTGTTCATGTTACATTTGCCAACATGGGCCTTATTCAGGGCTATATAATAGATCAATAAATTTTAAAGGATTTTAACCATAAATAATGTTTTATGAACACAACAAAATTAAACCAGAAATAATAACAATAAGGTATCCAGAGTATCATATTTGGAAATTAATATATTTATAATATTTAGATATAGATGGAAATTAAAAAATAAATCCATATATCAAAGAATCACAGAAGAAATCACAAGGGAAATTAGACAAATTTGAATCAAATAACAAAAACACATTCTAAAATTTGTGTGTTGTAGCTAAAGCAATGCTTTGAGGGAAAATTATAGATTTTAAATGCTTATAGTAAAAAGAAATTCAATAACCTAAGCTTTGAACTTAACAAGCTAGAAAAAAGAGTGTAGTAAACTCAAAGTGCAGGGAAGTAAATAATAAATATAAGAGATATAAATTAAATAGAAATCAGAAAAATAAAATAGAAACCAAAAGTTGGGTTTTTGAAAGCAACTACAAAATTGTTAAGCCTCTTGTTATATTGATTAAGTAAACGAGAGAGAATATAAATTGCCTATATTAGGAATGACTTTAAATGATAAATTACTTTTATGAATAACATTATTCTAGGAAATTAGCTTAGGTGAAATGGAAATATTTTTTAAACAATAAAACTTATCAAAACTGACTGAAAATGAAACAAAAATATGAATAGATCTGTATCTATTAAACAAATTGAACTTGTCTCAAAAACTTTTCCACACTGTAAACTTCAGGCTTTGATAATTTAACTGTGAATTATATTGAACACTTAAATATAAATCCTTTACAAATTCTTTTAGAAAATAGAGGAAGAAGAAAAATATCCCAATGTATTTCATGAGGTCAGTACAACCCTAATGCCATGACTGAAGACATGACAAGAACAGTACCCTTCATGAAAACTGGTGAAAAATACTTGGCAAATTGTTAGTAAATAAAATATAACAATACCTCAAAGTAATAACACATCATGATCACTGGAGTTTATTCCAATAATTTGAAAATTATTTAACATTTACATTTACCATTTACAAGCCAATGTAAAAAAAAAAAAAAAGCAAAAAGAAACAAAGAAAAATCAAAAGGCCACAAGACAGAAAGAAAGAAGTCACACCATACTAGCTTGCAAATGACCTAGTTGTTCATGTAGAAAATTCTAAGAACTTTATAAACTACTAAAACTGGCGATTGAATTTATCAAGGTAATAGAAAACAAGATTAATATAGAAAAATTAATTCTATTTTTGTATTTTAGCATCAAGCAATCGGAAAATTAAAACAATCCATTTATAATAGCATTAAAACAAAATATTTGCATGCCATACATCTGCTAACGGGCTAATAAGTAGAATCTATATAGAACTTAGGAAAATCAGCAAGAAAAAAATCAAACAACCCCATCAGGAAGTGGGCAAAGGGCATGAACAGAAACTTTTCAAAAGAAAATAGACTAATGGCTAAGAAATCTATGAAAAAATACTCAACATCTCTAATCATCAGGGAAATACAAATCAAAACCACAGTGAGATACCAATTAACTCCAGAGAGAATGCCTTTTATCAAAAAGTCCCAAAACAATAAATGTTGGCATGGATGCAGAAAGATAGGAACACTCATACATTGCTGGTGGGACTGCAAACTAGTACAACCTCTATGGAAAGAAAGTAATATGGAGATACCTCAAAGAACTAAAAGTAGAACTACCATTTAATCCAGCAATCCCACTACTGGGAATCTACCCAAAGGAAAAAAAAAGACATTCTATAATAAAGACATCTGCACTCGAATGTTTATAGCAGCACAATTCACAATTGCAAAGATGTGGAAACAACCCAAGTGTCCATCAATACATGAGTGGATTAATAAAATGTGGTATATGTATACCATGAAGTACTACTCATCCATAAAAAAATGGTGAACTAATACCCCTTGTATTATCCTGGATGGAGCTGGAGCCCATTCTTCTAAGTGAAGTATCACCAGAACAGAAAACAAGCACCAGTGGAAAAAAATAAAACATGTACTCCCCATTAAATTGGTACTAACTGATCAACATTTATGTGCACATATGGAAGTAACTTTCATTGGTTGTCAGGCAGGTGGGAGTAGGGAGGAGGGGATGGGTAAATTCACACCTAATGGGTGCAGTGCGCGTTATGTGGGGGATGGGTATGCTTGTAGCTCTGACTCAGGCAATGCAAAGGCAATGTATGTAACCAAAGCATTTGTACCCCTGTAATACCCTGAAATTAAAAAAAAATACTTAGTAATAAATTTAACAACAGAATTTGCAACACTTCCGCACTGAAAACCATGAAATATTGTGAAGAAAAATTGAAGATATAAATAAGTGGATTGGAAGACTTAATTTTGTTAGGCTCTCAGTGCTCCCAAAATTCCAGGAGGCTTTATTGGGAGACATTTATACACTGACAAACTAATTTTAAAATTTATGTTGAAATTAAAATCACTTAGAATATCCAAGTCAATCTTGAAAGAGATGAAGAAAGTTAGAAGAATTGCCCTGCCTGACCTTAAGACTTATTATACTATATAGCTACAACAATCTAGAAAGTGTGGTACTAGCATAGAGTTGGACAGATCAAAAGAACAGAATAGAGAGCCTAGAAATAGAACTACTCTTGTAGGGTAAATTGATTTTTGGAAAAAAGCACCAAAATAATCCAATGGGGGGGGGGAATCTTTTAACAGATGGTCCTGGAATCACTGAGTTTTGATGTGGGAGACAAAATGAAATTAACAGCTAACACCCTATATAAAAATTGATTCAAGTAAGGTCATAGACTTAATGTAAGAGGTAAAACCTAAGCTTTTGGAGGAAAATATAGAATATTTGGGGGTTGGTGTTTCTTAGGTCATTGAAAGTGATAAAAAATAATAAATGAGACTTCACCCAAATTAAAAACTTTTGCTCATCAAAAAATAAAAATACCATAAAGAAATGAATAGCAAACCACAGACAAGGAAAACTATTTGCAAAACATATATCTGACAAAGGATAATGAGGAAGACATAGAAAAATCTCTACTCAGGTATTTACTCAGAGCAAATAAAAACATATTCACAAAGACTTGCACAAGAATATTTATAGCAGCCTTATTCATTATAACTCAATATTGGCAACAGCCCCGGTAACCTACAATAGGAAAATGGGTAACTAAACTGATATTTAATTGAATACTACTCATGAAGAAAATTACCAATGCATTTAACAACATGAGTGAATCTCCAAAACATTTTGCTGAATGAATGAAGCCTTACACAAACGAGAACACGCTGTGTAACTCCATTTATAAGAAATTCTAAAACAGGAGAAACTTACACCTGGTGAAAAAATTTAGACTATTGTTTGCCTTTGGGGGGAAGGGAGGTGAAGGTAATATTTCGTATCTTGATAGATGTTTGTGTTACCCAGGTGTATGTATTTGTCAATATTGGGTGAATGTACACTTAATAATTATACATTTCATTGTATATACATTTTATGTTAAAACTGTAAACCAATCTTGAACTCAAGTTAGAGATATACATTCTGAATTACTTAGGAAGAAATGTGTTCATGTCTGCAATTAACTTTGAAATGTACTGAAAACCAGATGGATTAATGAATAGAGGCATAGTTGATATGCTGATATGTAATAAATCAAGTCAATAAAATATGAAGGTAGAATCTAGGTGGTGGGTATATGGGTATTTACCATAATGTTTTTTTTTTTTTTAACTATGGTGTGTGTTTGAAAGTTTCCATTAAAAATTTTTGGAAAAAAGAAATCTTTTTGGCCTTTTGAATCCTAGCAACTTATAGTTCTAAAGAAGACAATTGGTTCAGAAATTTTTAGAAAATAACTAAAATTAATGTTGTAAGCAATTCTAACTGGTTTACTCACTGTTTATAGACAATTTTTGGTGTTATTCTGCCTCCTCTTCAGCCTCCTTTGACACGCTGCAGCATTTATTTTCCAAAACCTCTTCTTGTAATTTTACCGTATGCTTCTCTTCCTTCCTCCTACTTCACGGCTTTATTTCCTTCACTGTTTCTCCTTTCCATCTTACTAAAAATATTTCTTCCTCAAGAGTGTGCCATAAACTTTTAAAATTTGCTCCATTAGTGTTTCTTAAAATTGATCTTAGGACCACTTATATCAGAATCGCGCTGGTTGCTTTTAAAAGTTCAAACGCACTGACCCACCAGGGAGCTCCTAAAGTAGATTCTGTGGGGTCTAACGCTCTGGACGCCACGCGGATAACAAACTCGACAGGTGATCTCCATCCGCCCTGTTAACAGCGCCTGCCGCACGCGCTCCCCTCGGCCAGCCATCAACCTGCACAGCTGCACCTGCCCCTTCCGGCACTGCTGTGTCCTCGGGATGGTTTACATCCCTCTGCCTCCCCCTTTCCACTTGCATCCTTTGGGTTTCTTTGCTTGTTTTGGTTTTTGACCATTATATTAACACCTTCACGAAGTGCTTCATGGTGTTACCCCACTGCTTGGCTACCCTAAGAGATGAATTAGAAACTCCCCATTTGAAGCACTACCCGACTAGTCCACATCTATCATATAAAAGTCTCAGCCTTCCTTACCTTTTATTCTCTATATTGCAGAAACGTTCAGCCACTAACTTTCCCCATAAGTACCTTGCATATTCGTGATTAGTTCCCAAAGGTGGAAGGCTGGATTTATCCATTCAGAATAGCTGTGGTTTTTCAGCTTGCAATAACAAAATAGTTTATAAAACAATGTTATTATAATGCTCTGCAGGAAAATAAACTTTGTTCTTATAAGTCTAAGACTCCCTAATTTGTAACCCTTTTTCATATTGAAATTATTGTTTTTAGGTAGCATAATTTTGAAATAATGGGAACTTTCTTAGAAACAAAGCAATAGCAGCACCACTTAACAATGAGGTCTGTAGGGGCAGAAACAGCACCTGCGTGGATTGCCATCGCATCCCCAGCACTAGCATAGGACGAGACCCTATATGCTCCCCAAGTGTGCTATTTATAACACATCCCCCAATACATAAAAATGAATCACAAGATTTTGTAAAAAAAATTATTAGATCATAATATAAAGTTTTTGACATAAGATCTTGTACATAGTATGTTCCCAAATATTTGTCCCTGTCTTTTTATAGCAAGAGATAGAGCTTGGCTCTTCCATCAGGGAAAGCCAATTTGAAAATGTTAGAGGGAATAAGAGCAGATAAAAAAGATTTCACCCACTATCTCCAGTGTTTCAGCATCACTGCTCATTTTTTTTATTTCAGCATATTATAGGGGTACAAAAGTTCAGGTTATTTATATTGCCCTTGCCCCCATACCCGTCCCGAGTCCGAGCTTCAAGCGTGTCCATTCCCCAGACAGTGCACATCGCTCTCATTATGTAGAGTCCTAACAACCACCACCTGGTCAACAATATCTTGCCTAAGAAGATACTTGTTAAATGGTGAATGTGTTTGGAGGAGGACATACTCTCTTGCTGCCCCCGCCCCCAAGCTAGACTGTTGTCTGTAACTAAACAAAGAGCAAAAGCAGAAATATACACCTAATTTCTATTATTCTTGTAATCCATGGAGATCAGGGATCAAGTAGTAGCATGGCAAGGAAAATGATGATAGCATAAAGATTTGCAATGATTCTCCAGACGCCGATAACTGAGAACATGCAGGCTCTCTATCAGGGTCTTTGTTTAAATGCACACAGCTTAAGAGATGCCTATTAAGGTGCTTTGACAACTCCTGGCTTTAACAAGCACAGTTTCTGTAAGCCAATACCAGCTGATTGTTGGCAGGTTCAAAATGCTGAGATTGGAATTTTCTTAGGACTGCAAGAAAAACAGAGTTGACTTCAGCTACCCAGTCTACCTTGTTTCATCTTCAGTTCAATTCAAATCCATAAATATTTACCAAACACCTCTATGTGCAAAGGGCTGAATGTCAAATATTCGAAGTCAAAAAGTATCTGCCCTTAAATGAGTGGAGGAGCAAGGAACAGACTGTAGAGGGCTAATGATGCCACCAAATAAACTCTGAGTGGTGCAGCAAGATGAGAGTGATGATGGTGGTATCTTTCTTTTCTGGAGTGCTTCCTATATGGCAGGCATCGTTCTAGGTGCTTGGCAGAGATTGAACACATACCAGGTAGTCATCACAATACCCTACAGAAAATGTCATCAATTACTTCATTTCACTGATGGGGAAACTGAAGCATCAGGTAGTTAAGTAACTTGATCTAGGTCACATAGCTAACAAGTGCAGAGCTAGGATTTCAACTCCGACTATTTCTAAAGCCTAAAAATATTGAGGGGACACAATGCAGATAGTGATTAAGTCTAAGGGAGGGTAGTTAGTAAAGCTGTGCAGTGGAAGTGGTATTCAAGCAAGAGTTGGGAGCATGCCATGATCAGGCCTTGGATCTATAGAGAACTATAGACTCTACAGTTCTATAGGTGAACAGGTATGAAAGGTGGTGGGAATTACCTGAACCAAGTCATAGAGCCACAAAGGCATATGGCATATGTGCTGGATATTTCTCACTTGCTCCCCCAGATTACATTTCTATTCTTTGCCCTGCTTTCTTCCTTAGGAAGATAATTTCCTTAAACCTAGTTACTTAGGCACTCTTGTCCTCTGGTTTCCAGTTGTGTTTGGCCAATAGGAGGCACCAACAGGAGAGTGAAGGGTGAGGAAAATAGAGTCTATGATTTATTTTCCCTGCTACTCCCTGTTGGGCCAGGGTTTGGCAATGGCTGTGCTCCTGTCCCTAAGTCCACAATTCTGACAGGCAGCCTCTTTCCCACAGCGACCACCCCTTCCAAGTTCCCTAGCCATACTTCTGTCATTTGCCTGTTCATCAAACTCTCTACAGTTACCCCTGGAAGTGTGTCCCTCCTTCCTGTTGTAGGTTGTTCAATTGAGTATGCTTAGGGAACAGAGTGTGGCCAGGTGTGCTCTTGGGAACAATAGCTCTGGCCACCACAGTGTGGGGAATGGAAATAGAGGCCACCAGCTCTGTGCAGGGTGAAAGTTCATGCACCAAAAGGGTCAGGAGAGAGAAATGGAAACCTGAACTGAGACAGGAGTGGTCAGTGGGGGCAGAGGGAGGGAAAGAGGCTTTATCTATGGGGCATTGTGATGGCCTGGATTTGCGAGTTGAGGAAGCGAGGGGCATTGGGGATGACTTTGTGCAGTCTGGCTAGACAGCCTCGGAGCTGCAGAAGTTACACCCTGGACCAGCCGACAGGAAGCCTGAAGAAAGGATCTTGCTGATGAGAGAACTTGGGCAAGACCGACATCTTATTTTGCCTCATTTTCTTCATCTAGGGCATGGGGCTCGTACTGATCTTATTCTTAGGATTTCTGGAGATTTTGCAGTTTTCAGCACTCTGACTGGTTATTTAATCCTGAAAATGACCCTGGGAAATGGGCAGGGCAGGTATTAGCACACCCATTTCAGAACTGGGAAAAATTGAGTTTTGAAGTGGTAACATGACTGCCTCGCCATGACCATATAGCCAATAAATCCCAGTACCAGAAGGAGAAGTAGGAGTTCCAAGGTTTTGCTTCTGCTGTCTCCAAGACGCCTGTTTCTCAGGGTTCTTAAGAATCTCATAGGAGATCCTGGGTTAGGAGTGCTTTTCAAAAGTGTGAGGGATCTGCTGCAAAGCTGTTAAATGCAACTGAGGGTGCCCTGCCCCCTTTCTGCACTAAGATGGCACTCCTGTCTCCTTAAGAAACTCTCTCAGAAGATGGTCAGATCTTGACAGGGATTAAATTCTAGAGAGTACTTAAGTCTCTGAATCTTAATTCAGGAAAAGGACCTCAGAGAATAAATAACAATAATAATAATAAAGTCAATCCATAATATTAAGGGAGATGACTCAGCTTTTAAGAATTTTCCATAATTAGTAAATTAGGTAAGTAAGACAGAAAAGCCATCTGCTCTGAGGTCTGCTTCTCTGACTGAGAAAGGCAAGTACTCCCAAAATATTAACTTTTCTGGGAGTCAAAAGAGCTGTGTTAGAATCTTGTCTCTACTATTGTAACATATTAAAATTGGGATGAAGTATGTCATTGTTTTCCCCAAACAGTTCCATAGAATTCATTCATTCATTTGTTTATTCATTAATAAAACAAGCAAATAAACAAAACAAAAAACAATAGGGTGATGAGACAAAGAGATGCTAATAAGTATTTAGGATAAAAGATTTCAGTGGGCTAGGCATGATGGCTCACACCTGTAATCCTAGCACTTTGGGAGGCCAAGGTGGGAGGACTGTTTGAGGCCAGGAGTTTGAGACCAGCCTGAGCAACATAGCAAGACCTTGTCTCTACAAAAACTTTAAAAACCAGGTGGGTGTGATGGCATGCACCTATAGTCCCAGCTACTCAGGAAACTGAGGCGGGAGAATCACTTGAGCACAGGAGTTCGGGGCTGCAGTGAGCTATAATGATGCCACTGCACTCCAGTCTAGGGGACAGAGAGAGAGCTTGTTTTAAAAAAGAAAAAAGTTCTCAGTAATCAAAAAATACAGAAACCTCAGATGAAACAAATTTGAAGAGGTTTCTGTAATGCAGGTTTTCCTAGAACCATTTGTTATATGCTGATATCCACTGTGACACTACACTTCAGTTTCTTTACCTGTAAAATGGAGAAAATAATACTGCCTCCCTCAGAGAGGGATTGCTCATATTAAATGAGATAATGCAGGGAAAGTGCTTAGCATGGTGCCTGACACACAGAGATTGGCTACTGGTGTTGTAATTGATCCTGTTAGTACAAACTATATTCAAATGAGAGAATAAATGAAAGAACAAATGAGTAAATATTTGCTAACTGCCAGGAGTGGGAGCATAGTATACAATAATTTCCAAACATATTTGTACCCAGAACCCCTGTTTTATATTACTATAATAGAATGCAGCTTAGAAAATGCTAAGTAGAAACTCTTCTAGGTCCCTAGTGGCCAATTTTATAGTGCAGAATAGAAATGGAGGTGATATTTAATATTTGGCGAGCTATTCCTTTGTGTCAAGCAATGTGCTGGTATATTTGCACACATAATCATTATTAGTTCTCACTAAACCTCTGTAAAGTAGATGTCAGTGGCCCCAGTTAGAAGATGAGGACACTTGGGCACTGGGTAACTAATTGGCACAAAGTCAAGTAACTATTAAATTAAAAGGACAGACATGGAATGATGTTTTCTCTGGGACATCAGAGTCATGCACCTTGTTATTTACAGAGCAGAGCTGTAGCTCTGATTTCCTTCTTGGATAACTTTCTCAAAAATGTAGATGCCAGAACATTTTATATGCCAGCTCTTCTTGCCCCATCCCCTAGCCTCTAGGTTACACCAGATATAATCAAGTAGAGAGACATCTTGAAGCCCCAACACTCTTTTGGACTTCCCTCTTTAAGTGTCCATCCTAGGTTGTGAGCTCCTTGAAAGCAGTGACTGTGACATATTCTTCCTGAAGCTCTAATGTTAGTAGAGTGCTTGGTGCCATTTGCGAAACCAACGCCCAGATTTTGTAGGTCAAACCACAGGGTCAGCTATTGTTCCTCGCATCTACCCAAACTCCCTCTGCTGCCGTGTACAGATTAGTCCCGTTTTGTTTTCCCAAGGGTCCTAAAATGGTTGGTTACTTACTTCCTATGGTGACCCTGTCTAGAGCAAAGAGCTTTATTATTTCTACCTCATCAGTTCTGAATAAGAAATAGACATGGCTTCACTTTAGTTCAATTCAATTTAATTTGAATCCAAGTCCATCTAATCTAATCCAGCATACTCGAGGATAATTCAATATCACCTTGTGTCTTATTTGAATCCATGCTAATCTGTAGGCTCCCAGAAAGTACTGATTATATCATTGCTGTTTCCCCAGCTCTGAGCACAGCACATGGCATTTAGTAGGACCTACTGCTGTTGGATAAATGAGTAAATGCATAAATGAGTGAATATATAATGTGTTTAGGTAAGGAGCAGTGAACAAAAGCAAAATGAAACAAAACAAAAAATTTGATTCCATTCCTGGATCTGCCAGTTACTAGCTGTATGGCCTCAGGCAAGACATTTACCTTCTCTGAGCTTCAGTTTCTTTACCTGTAAAATGGAGAAAATAATACTGCCTCCCTCAGAGAGGGATTGCTCATATTAAATGAGATAATGCAGGGAAAGTGCTTAGCATGGTGCCTGACACACAGAGATTGGCTACTGGTGTTGTAATTGATCCTGTTAGAACAAACTATATTCAAATGAGAGAATAAATGAAAGAACAAATGAGTAAATATTTGCTAACTGCCAGGGTATAGTGTAATTGGCAGCTACAAACTTACTTTCATGTACCTAGAACCATCCATGATCATGTCTGAGAGAGTTGTTTGAGACACAGAAATATAAATGAGCTCACTCATGTGGCTTGAGTACAGAGGTGAAGAACAACCGAATAAGCTACTGTTTTAGAAGAGATATGAAAGTATGCCTACTCTGTCCTTTAGTAGCCATAGTATCTATGGTATTTTGCATAGTTCCAAACATTGTGGCTGATGTCTATAGGGAATAAAATACTAATAAGCTCTATAAATTAAAATTTGTAGAGTTTTGTTATTGTTGTTCCCTGGTTTTTGTCTAGTATAAGACAACTGGCCACCTGCAGGCCATTGTCATCTTTTCTTGCAGGTGCTTAGCTTAGGGTTTCAGGAGGAAACTGACATTGACTTTTAGGATTTCTCTTCCAAATATTGATTTATATTGAACAAAGAAGGTCTAAAACATGAAGTCCAATAATGAATGTGTTTGCATCGTTTCTAACATTCCAAATAGAGAAGGCAAATATGATTAAATTTTACAGTGCTTTGTATTCAATCGGTGTTGAACTAATGTGTAATGATTCGATATTAATCAAGGCTTGATTTTGGGGGGTAAATACATGCACGCTACCTTGTGTCAGTTACTTCTTAATATAAATCTATCTCCCCTCTCAGCTCTAATTTCTTCACTGACAAAGTGGGTGTAGTAACATTTACCTCTATGGGTTGTCATGAAAATAAGGAGATATTTATATATATTTAGAACTTATATAGCACCACGATGCTTTAAAATTTTTAATTCCATTTGCCTAACAATCTTATGAGGCAGATACTGTTTATATTTCACCTTATGGCCAAGGAAATTGAGACTTACTAACTGATGCGAGTTTACATACCTAGCAGAGGTAAAGCAATAAGCAAAGTTCTTGGTGGATAGTAGGCTAATTATAAGGGATGGTGTTCTTGCCCTGCCCATGGCCGAGGTCCTAAAGCTCCTCGTTTCATGTGGTCATACCCTCAATTTAAAAAGGACGAGAAAGTAAGCACTATCTACATGCAGGAGAAAAAGACAAAGCTCACATATTTGTTTCAATTATAACACTATTTTTTGGATTAACTCAGCAGCTCTTCAATTTGAAAGTTCACGATAGGTTTGACTGGAACAGCTACAAGTGAACAGACTATTTTTCCTAAGTGGTGCTGGCTGTCTCAAAAGCCCAACAAGCAGCAGGGACTCTGGAGAGTAAAGTTCAGGGAGGTTAATAATGGTGACCAAGACTTGAACTCCTGTCTGTCTGGTTACAGACCTCATAGTCTTTCCATTAAAGCACAATAAATTATGAAAGGGGCCAAATGGGTCATTTAGTGGCTTTCAATTCTACAACACATGGGATTTCTTTGGTTCCCGTTTAACAAATACTGGGAACCTACTTGTTCCAGATTTTGCTATAGATGCTAAAGACACAAAGATGAATGAGATACAGTCCTCCAAAGATGAATTTGCAAGTTACATTCTAGTGGGGGGGAAGAGCTTGTCAGTCTCTGCCTTTCTCAGCTCTACCCACTCCTTAGCACTGAGAACACCTACATAGCAGACTCAGGACTGATAGAAAGAGAAGACCTCCATGTCTCTGGAAGGTGGTTCTGGCATTAGACTGGCTTCTCTAACCAGATTTTCCTGTGTCTGAAATAATCCTAAATATGCCTATACCCAACAAGTGAAATCATTCCCATTCATCCTTTTTGCTTCACCTTTGATTCAGCTCTCATTTCCTAAATTCATTCCAAGTCTCAAAATGGAGCTAGTGGCCTGGCCAGAGCTCCCATTCCACATGGCAGCCCAGTCCCTCCTCCTCCTCATATGCTGCTTTCTAGACCCTCAATTGCTAGCTCAGGAATATACCAGTCTAGTTGTATCATGGAAACTAACAAAATTCTTACCACACCGGACTGCAAATATTATCTTGCTTACATTTGTTTTCTATTACTGCATAACGATTGACCACAAATTTAGGGAATTTAAACAACACATTTATTATCTCACTGTTTCTACGAGTTAAGAGTTTGGCACGTTTTAGCTGGATGCTCTACTTGGGGTCTCATGGGCTGAAATCATGGTGTCAGCAGCTGCTTCTTCATCCAGAGGCTCTACTAGGGAAAGATCCGCTTCCAAACTTACCCGGATTGTTAGCAGAATTTATTATTTCCTTGGAGTTGTAGAACTGAAGTTCCCATTGTCTTGCTAGCTGTCAGCCACGGAACACCCTTTGGCCCCTAGAGGCCACTGTCATGTCCTTGCCGTGTGGGTCCTTCAACTCAGCGCTGAGGAACCTCCCTAGTATTGAATCTCTCTCGTTATTCGAATCTCTCTGACATCCCCTGCTGGCCAGTCAGAGAAATCTCCTGGCTTTCAAGGTGCTCATGTGATTAGGTCAGGTGCACTCACACTATTTGCTTATTTGAAGGCTGACTCTGCCGTGTAGCATAATCCACTCATGAGAGTAAAATCTGTTATGTTCACAGTCCAGGGGTTTACACTGGGCATGCACGGCAGGGAGGCAGGAAGTCAGGGGGCACCTCTCAGAATTCTGCCTACCACACACCTCTACCTAGAGATCCTGACTGCCATGTCCTAGCCTCAAGAGAATGATGCCAGACCTCATTAAGACCAAATGCATGATCCATGCCATTCACCTCTGGATCCTGAGATTTGGGCAGGTGGCTCCCATTAGGAAGTCAGCTTCCATGGCCAGATCAGTCCTTTGAACTGAGTGCAGACTGTCGCTAGTTTCTTCCTCTTTCCTGCAGTTGCCATGCGCCTCACAGCTGAGCCAGCATGTGCAATGACAGTCAAGTATACAGCCAGCTAAATACAGTACAGTGTGACAAAGGCTACATGAAGGACGCCTTGATATGTAGAGTACAGGGCATTGTGGATTCTGCCTGGCAAAAGAGGAGCTGGGTGTGAGAAGTTTGGGCAGAGGAGTGATAGTTGTCATCAACTTCATATAGGATCAGGGCTTTATTAGAGGACAGAAAGAGCATCCATGGAATAATCAAAGAAGGCAAAAGTAGGGGGAATAGTAGCACAAGGTTAGTCTAGAGTGAATGGAAGGGAGTGTTTGGTTTTAAGACTAAGTGTTCAGGTGGAAGTTAAGAAAATGACTTAAGTATTATGCTTAGATTGGAATTTAACTCACAAATAAAATGTAGTCATTGAAGGTCCTCAAGTAGAAAATGACATGATTGGAAATGTTTTGAAAATATTCATCCTCGAGACAGATTGGGATGATTTAAGATGGGACCATTTAGGAAACTACTACCGCAGGCCAATGGGAGGGTAGTACTGGGGGATTGGGCAAAAGAAAAATGGTTAAAATCCTCGTTTTGGACGTAAAATTGAGATGGAACATGAAGACTGAGTATGGAGTCTCAGATCATTCTGCTAACCTCCTGCGCAATTTCATATGCCATGTCACATAAAGCACTTCATATTCTTCTGTAAGCTTTTCATCTGTCTGTCTGCTTCCTTTAATAATCTGAATGAACCCCCAAGCTTTTCTCCTTCAGGTGTCAGATATAATTTTTCACTAAGGCTGGGCTCACTTCCACATGGATTCATAGCAAGGTGAACACCTCCTCCCCTTCATGGGCCCAGCATCACTACCCCTCTTCTCATGGCTCAGGTCTCCCAGGATGATTTAAGCAACCTCTAATGTGTCACTGATTCCAGATATCTTTTTCCAAGTAACCAATGGGGTCACTGTTTAAGAAACATATGCTCATGGTTTAGTGACATTTGCCTGGCCCCATGTCATAAAAATGACATTGATATTTATCAAAAAACCATGAGTTGGAAATACAATATCTGGTGATAGAAGTCAGAAGAGGGGTTACCTTTTGGGGGTTACTGATGGCAGGGGAACAGAAGGGAGCCTTCCGAAGTGCCAAGAATGTTCTATATCTTTAACTGGGAAGTGGTTTCATAGATATTTATTGTGCAAAAAATTTATTGAGCTGTGCCCTTAAGATTTGTGCATTTTACTATGTGAATTATGCCTCAATAAAAACAAAAGTAGAAAAGAAAGAAAAAATACCATGCACCATTCCCAAAACTTATATATAATTCTTAAAAGGTGAGTTTTATTTTCTCCATTATTAAAAAATTGAGGTTCAAGTTTATGTGACTTTCCCAGAGTCCCATGGATAGCCAGGGGCAGAGTCAGAATACAAACCTAAGTTGTTCTTGTTCCAAAGGCTGTACACTTTCAACTACAAGACCAAGGGTTTGCAAGACTTATTTCTGCCCTGAATTGTTTTTTTCTCCTTGGAATACAATGACCTCTGGCTATGTAAGTGTCCCTCTAATGTGCATGTTAGATTTACTGCACTCTGACATGGTTGGCTTACTGGGGCCACAATGAGATCATACCCCCTTACACAGGGCTAAGTATAGTCTTTATATTCACTATCCTAGGGGACAGCAAACTCTCAGATAGGAACCAGGAATCAGACGTAAGGGTCTTAGACTGGCAAGAATGGACAGTCCTGGCTCTTGCTGGGCCTTTTAGGTTGGGCACTCCTGACAGGTAGATGAGGGTAGTTTCTGACCATTCACGGATGCCACAATATTCAAATCATTATACCATGTTGCATAAATGAGATTATCTACCTTATTTTTCCTTTGCATTCCCTAGGTAATGCTTCTCTAAGTGTGGTAAAATCTCTTCCACCGAATTTTTTTTCAAAAGCCACAGATTCACTTCAGATCTACATAATCAGAGTATCGGGAACTAGGATCACTTTAACAAGTTCCTCCAGGTGTTTCTTTTAATGCACACTAAAGTGTAACAACCACTACCTACAGTTTAGGACAATGATTTGAGACATGCCATCTTCAAATCAGCTCTGCTCTGGGGATCTCTACAGAGATTAAAAGAAGATTATCTCCCCTCTGAGTTCACATTGGAGGTGACTACAGTCAGAAAGCCCTGAGGGAAACAGTAGAGGGTCTTTGAGGCCAGACTCTCTAACTCGTCACAGAGATCCTTCGACCCATACCAACCTTAAGGATCTGGATGTTTCTTCTTTTTTGGAGATGTGTAATGTAAATTTCACCCTTTTGTAAGGTTTAGTTTTGGGCAAACACAATGTCACGTAACCATATATAGTCAAGATATAGAGTAGTTTCATCAGCCCCCAAATTTCCCTTGTCTCTTTTTGTAATCTACCTCTATCACCTCTGCCAGTCCCTGGCAATCACTGATCTGTTTCCTGCCTGTTTAGTTTTGTATTTTTCAGAACCATGACTTTCTGTGTAAATGGAATCATGTAGTCTTTTGAGTCTGGTGTCTTTGCCTTTATTAGCATAATTCATTTGCTAACACAGGATCCATGCTGCTGGTGTTTCAGCAGTTCATTCCCTTTTATTGCTGAGTAGTATTCCATTATATGGACCTAACGCTGTCTGGGTGATAAAAGAGGAACTGCCCTGGCTCAGGTATGTGGGAGGTAGGAGATGGAGGGTGAGGCAGTGATAGGGGTGTGTGATTAAGATCCCCCCAGTTTGAATGTGGCAGTATGACCCTGAGCTGCCTCTGTGATGTGACCCTGTGCCACCAAAAGTGGAGAATAATCCTTTTCATGTAAACATCTATGAGCTAAGTTTATAAAAGACGGCCATAGAGTATCAAAATATGCTTATACATTTCTCTTTATTAATTATGACTCCTTCTCTTATTTCTGGCCAAATATGATTTTGAAGAGAGTGAGGAAGGAACACCTGAATGTCTGTTTTTACAACAGGCTGCCTTGCTGCCGACCGGAGAGAATGAGGAGCGCTGAAACTGTAGAAATAAGTCCCAGGGTCTGCCACATCCCAGCTGTGGAAACATGGGTAAGCGAGCACTGCTCCATGTTGGAGTTCCAGTTGACCTCATCTAACTCCTTCCTGCTCTGCTCCTCTTTCGTAGGTCCTAGGGATTCAGGTGAGGCAACAGAGGTCAGACCCTGGGACAACTCTGAATTGATCTACACGTGTTAGTTACTTCTAGAGGTATTTGTGCATGTTGCACCTTCACTACAAATCTGGTGGCTCAAAGGTATCCCCCACAGTGCTGCCAGCGAAGGTAGGAACTCAAACAATCTTTGAAGGAATGCAGGAAAGAGAATCTATATAAAATCCCGTTTAAATTTAGAGAGTTATATCTGAGAGTCACGTTGTAGTAAATATTTCCCTAAATAATTTCAGACATAAGAAATGATCATTTGATTCTGTTAAGTTTGGATAATTTAAAATCCTTTCATTTTTTTTCTTGTGCTTAAAACTTTCATATTTGATTAATTAATCAGGTCCCATTTATTTATTTTTGTTGCTGCTGTGATTGCCTTTGGGGTCTTCTTCATAAATTCTTTGCCTAGGCCAATGTCTGTGAGAGTCTTTCCTACATTTTCTTCTAGAATTCTAATAGTTTCACCCCTAAGGTTTAAGTC